>OZ018318.1:4856811-5456811 GCA_963969495.1 Ceratothoa steindachneri
GCTCTTCACCTTGGCACTTATCAGCCGTTAAATGCTAGATTTATTGACCTCTCCGCCCTGGCACTTCTTTTTAAGGTACTTGAGCCATCAGAAACGAGGCACTCACTTCCCCTGTCACCCTTGGCTGTTATCAGGGAGGGAAGGGGGGCAGGGGAGAAGTGGCAGGGTCTAGCAGTTTCTCTTCGTGGTGTTTATTTTGTGCGGGCAAAATGGCCTCTCGTTTTTACGTGTCTGTTTTAAATATTTATCTGTTTGCATGCCTGTCTATTTGCTGGTATATTTGCCTGTCTATCTCCCCGTTTGTTTTCTGGTCTATTTGCTCAACTTTTTGCATGTTTGTCTGTTTGGTGATCTATTTTATTTGCCTGTCTACCTGCCCATTTGTTTGCATGTATGTCTGTTTGCTGGCCTATTTGCGTATCTACCTTCCCGTCTGTTTGCATGTCTGTATGTTTGCTGGTCTATTTTCTTGTCTAGCTGTTCGTCTATTTCCTAGACTATTTGCCTGTCTACCTGGCCAACTGATTGTTTGCTAGTCTATTTGCCTGTTTACCTGCCCGTCTGTTTACATGTCTGTATTTACTTGTCTATTTGCCTGTTTACCTCCCCCTCTGTTTGCTGTTCTATTTTTCTGTCTATCTGCCGTCTATTTGCATGTATGTCTGTTTGCTTTTCTATTTGCCTGTGTACCTGCCTGTCTGTTTGTTAGTCTATTTTCTCTTTACTTGCCCGTCTATTTGCATGTCTGTCTGTTTGCTAGTCTATTTGCCTGTCTACCTGCCCGTCTCTTTGCATGCCTGTATATTTGAGTCTACTTGCCTGTCTACCTACCCGTATATGTGCATTTATGTATGTTTGCATGTCTGTCTGTTTGCTAGTCTATTTGCTTGTCTACCTGCCCGTCTATTTGCATGTCACTGTTTGCTAGTCTACCTGCTGGTCTGTTTGCTAGTCTATTTTTTTGTCTACCTGCCCGTCTATTTGCATGTTCGTATGTTTGGTAGTCTACCTGCCCGTCTATTTGCATTTCTGTCTGTATGCTAGTCTATTTTCCCATCTACCTGCTCAACTGTTTACATGTTTGTCTGTTTGGTGGTCTATTTGCCTATCTACCTTCCTGTCTGTTTGCATGACTGTATGTTTGCTGGTCTCTTTGCCTGTCTACCTGCTCGTCTATTTGCCTGTCTACCTGCACCTCTGTTTGCTTGTCTATTTTTCTGTCTATCTTTCGTCTATTTGCATGTCTGCTTGTTTGCTTTTCTATTTTCCTGTCTACCTGACTGTCTTTTGGGATGTCTGTCTGTTTGCTAGTCCATTTTTCTGTCTACGTGCCCGTCTATTTGCATGTATGTCTGTTTGATAGTGTATTTGCCTGTCTTTCTACCCATCTGTTTGCTAGTCTATTTGTATGTTTACATGTCTGTCTGTTTGCTAGTCTAATTTTCTGTCTACGTGCCCGTCTATTTGCATGTATTTCTGTTTGATAGTGTATTTGCCTGTCTTTCTACCCGTCTGTTTGCTAGTCTATTTGCCTGTCTACCTGCAAGTCTGTTTGCATGTCTGTCTGTTTACTAGTCTATTTGTATGTTTACCTGCCCGTCTGTTTACATGTCTGTGTGTTTGATAGTCTATTTGCACATCTGTCTGTTTGATAGTCTATTTGTCTATCTACCTGCCCGTCAATTTGCATGTCTGTCTGTTTGCCTGCCTGCCTGCCTGCCCGTCTGTTTGCTCTCATTATTTCGCGAATAACAAGTCAGATTCTTTATTTGCCCCCTCAACATTTGCGAAGGGTGTCTCAAGATTCTTTTTTGGGGGAGGCTGAATTTTAACTCAAGACATCAAATGTGTGTGTGTGTGTGTGTGTGTGTGTGTGTGTGTGTGTGTGTGTGTGTGTAAGGGGGAGGGGGTGATCGTTAAATTCCTTTCAGGTTGTATGTACGCTGAAAATAACACCATTAGTGCTCGTTTTAAATGCTTTCAAGTCCTCTCTGCATTTAGGAATCCTGCGGTTTAATAGATTTTAAAGTGCAATTTTTGCCGAGTTGTGCTCATTTCCCTTCTATAAAAATTGTGATCCGATGTAGATTGTGCTCATTGCTTCGCACTTTTTCTTGTGGAGATGTTATGGGCCCCATTGTTGTTATGTATGTGCTAGTAATAGTATTAATATTGACCATAAGTGCCGAGGCACTTATGTGCGGGGCGTCGGAGAAAGAGAGGAGCGACGTAAGGTTGGGGAAACAATCTTCACTCTTATGTACTGGAGTGACAAGATCGAAATTATGGATGGTGACACCAAATGTAGCAAAAAAAAGAGACATTCATTATTGGACTGCATCCAAGGGTAAACTCATCCATGCATTAAATAAACGTCTCTCTCGCCCTCTCACACTCTCTCCAGGAGAATCAGAAAAGAGGCTCAGGTGCTCTATGGATAACACCCACAATAGACACCCATATATATGACGAGAAAGCAAAATTGCAAGGAAATTTCAGATTTTCAATACGGACAGATTGTTGGTCAATCTTAGGGGAGGGGAAGGGGGGGGGGCTGTCCCAAAGACAAATTGCTAGGAATCTTAGAATATCCCTTTCTTCTATTAACTGTATTATACATAGTTCATTTTAAAAGAAATGTTAAAACATCCGTGCAGTCACGACCCGATGGTCATCTGTCCTTTGAAAGATGTGTTCGTACTGTTCGAAAAAAGGAAAGGTTCTAAACCAGACCATAAAAAGTACTAAATTGCTTACACTCTCTTGGATATTATGGACGTCCAGTCAGGAGGAAGCCTCTTATAATTATGACCAATATTATGAAGAAATGAGCCGCAGGAAGGCCATACATTTCCTAGCCGGGCTGTGCTCTCGCACACAAGGCAAGGAAGACACACCGGTGGTTGTTCAACAATGCCCCGCAACAATGACCCCTAGACTTCATGGCCGCCCAGCTCCCCCCTCCCTCCCGACTGCATTGTAGAGAGAATGTAATCCATTGACAAGAACTCACTAACTAGGGCATACACCAGTTCAGATCCTGCTGAAAAAGGTCGTGAAGGCAGATATTGGCCAGTTTTCATTTCCTTGGGCCTTTAAATATATATATATATATATATATATATATATATATATATATATATATATATATATATATATATATATATATATATATATATATATATATATATATATATATATATATATATATATGATGTATTTTGTATTTGGCCTATTGAGTGTAACGTAACTACTTTCCTTGGTGCCCTAAATAACCGCGTTCCCTCAATTAATTTCACTCATGAATTAGAAGAAGCCGGAGAACTATAATTTTTAGACCCCACGGTACACCGTACGCCGCGAGGTTTTAAGGGGTCGGTTTTCCTTAAGCCAACTCATGTTCCGTCTTACATCCATTTTTATTCGAATCATCCGCAAAAAACTAAAAAATCAGTTTTTATTTCTTTGTATTTATGTGCCTTTAGAGTATGTGACTCATAATTTATGAATGAAGAGTTAGAATCAATCAAAATCATTAGTAAAAAGTTAAATTATCCATCTTATTTTATAAATGATTCCCTGCGCAGAGCTAAGCAGTCCTTTTATGGAAATAAAATTTAAACACTCATTTACGCGAAATAATATATTAACGCTCCCTTTTAATAAACACTTGTCCCATGTTCCGAAATTAATAAAATATTTTAATGTTAATGTTATATTATCTAATAATTCCACGTTAAGAAACTTAGTAATTAAAAATTCTCCCCCTAATAAAATGGCCTTCATTTATAAATTTCCGTGCAAATCTTGTCTTGGTTTTTACATAGGCCAGTCAACAAGAAGCCTACATGTGAGAATTAAACAACATAAGTACTGTTGTCGAACGGGGCAAACTTCAAATGCACTGTTTATCCATCAATCTACTTTGAACCATCGGATAGATTGGGCTAATGCGAAATCCATTATTTTTGTGCCCAATTTTATTGAAAGAAATTTAATGGAATCAGCCATGATCAAATTCCCAGATAACATTAATTTCAATCTAAGTGAGGGTCTATTTAAATTAGATAATTGGATCACGAATAATATTTGTTTGCAATATAAATTTAATTTGTTGAATTGATTTCTATATTGTAGTTCCGCGGATGGGCTATTTATTGATTTGTTCGTCAGTTGTTTTTTTCCACCTAAACGAATGTCTTTGTTCGTCGGTACATTTTAATGACGTCACATTTCTCTGTTTATTAACTGTTTCTCTATTTCATTGTTCTTCTGCCTCTGATGATGTAAACACGAAAGCGCTTGGTCTTATTTTCCTTTGGGAAATTTCAAGCATCTTAGATCACGTGTTTTTTGGTGAGTATTGTTGCATAAATATATATATATTGTGGTGAAACAAATTATTTGGACACATTTAAATACGTTCCAACTTTTAGAAATTAATGGTAATCGTACAACGAAGTATTTTGATGTGTAACGAAAAAAAATGAAAAAATTCGATAGTAGCGAGTCTATTATATTTTATTGACGAAAGGCCAAAATAAGCTGGAAATAAGTATTTAGACATTCCTGGAAAATACTTTTTTAATTAGCTTATTTACAGAATTTGTTAGTCTAGACTCTAGTGTTCTAAAAAAATCCAAACGATCCTATAGGTTCCAACAATAATTTAGGTAGGTTTATTTACCTAGCCTCATTTAGCATCTGACCGGCATACTGCGACATCGTGCCATCATGGTTAAAATTGAATAGCTCTTAACTGATTTTAAAAGCAGGATAATTGAACAATACTTTAAAAAAAGTAAAAACTATGGAAGTGTTTCTACAGCCATACGTATTCCTCTCAGCAAAGTAGGTTGAATTGCTAAAAGATAGAAAACCTCGAGGACCCCAGAAAACCTTCCTCGCAGTGGAGCTCGGAAGAAAATATTTCAACAAGCTCGTCGATGGATGGTGAGAGTGTAAAGATGAACCCCAAGTTATCTAGGGAAAAATTGAGCTCAATAGACAAGCACTCAGATCTCGATCACCAAGCAAGACCTTTTTTTTCTGAAGAAACTTCATTTGTTACCACGATGGAAATTTGCTCAGGAGCACAGAGAGAAGCCAGACCAATTTTGGATGAATCTGCTTTGGTCTGATGAGACCAAAATTAAAGATTTAAGCCCGAATTCAGCTCGCCATGATTAGCGCCGTGATGGAACCGCCTATGATCGAAAGAACTTTATCCCTCTGTCAAGAATGGAGGAGGAAGCATTATGGCGCGGGGTTGATTATTTTTTAATGGTACTCATGCTCTTCATGTAAGTGACGAAAGACTGAATTGAGCTAAGTACCGGCAAATATTGGCCAATAACTTAACCACAATTGTGGAAAAGTTGGAGATGCAAGAAGATTGGATGTTCCCGCAAGACAATGATCCGAAGCACACGACGAAAGCAACACTGAGTGGTTCCTGCAGAACAATATTAATGTTCTACCGTGGTAAATATTGAAGAAACAAGTATACCATTGCAAACCTGCAAACCTCACCCAATTGAAAGCCATATGTGAGGAGTGGTGGGCAGATAGACCAACACAATGTTGCCAGGGCTTGTTTGAAGTCATAAGAAACGCCTGACACGAGCAGATATAGCAAACGATAGTGGTGCAACGAAATATTAGGCTCTCTCTGTTTAGGGGCCAAATACTCATTTCTACCCTTATATTTGTTTGGTTTGTATAATGCCATAGACATTTTAAGAATGTTTAAATTGTTTCTATTGAATCTAATAAATAACGTAATTAATAATAGTGATTGGTACACAAAAATTATAGTTAAAAATAATTTAAACAAACCTTTTTGATTGTCCAAATATTTGTTTCATCTGGCAGAAATTGTAGCTAAACAATGGTAGTACAACGTAGTTTAAAGGCAGAAGAATGGGACAGTGGGAGACACTGCAAAGTGAGAAAAGCAAGGGACAGCTTAATCAGTGGCGTGCGGTGACTTTTGAAGATGAGGAAGCAATTCAAGTTTACAAAAATAAATGTTAATTGAAGTAAATATGTTCCTTATTTTGTTATCTTCCCGGCATTTTTTAATCTTCTAGTAAGATTCATTCGTTCTTTTTCACTTTGACTTAAAAAAACAAACAAAGCCACCCTCAGCCGACAAAAGCTTCATTTTGTTCGGAATCCCGAACAAAACACACGAACCCAATCATATTAAAGCCCTCTACGACAGAGAGAGTTTTGTTTGGGTGAAAAGAGTTCCCTTGTGTACCCTAATCGCGAACCGATCCAGTCGGATGCGACCCCAATGTATATATAAGGCAATGGTCGAGCCATGGACGACATTTTGGAAATTCCGAATTGTTTATTTAAAGGCCGCCGAGATTGGTGCCCAGACGCACTCGGCGCTATTCGGGGAGGTCTACCACAAGCCTTGTATAGCAATGGGATGGGCAGCCTCGCTTTTATACGATTTCTTGAATGAGGCCTGCGCCTTGTTCGGGGTTTTACAGCTCAGCTTCCATGGTCTAATGGTTTGTGGTCAAATGGGTTGATTAATGAGCGAGAAAAATTGCGCGCCATTTTAAGATGCGATATCTTATTGCGGTTAAGGCGCCTCTAATTGAGTTAGTTAATTTCGTCCATCTTAGACGAGGTCCTCCTCCTACTCCTACCATGTTGCACCATCCATCTTTCGCTCGAGGATGAGATCCTCTCAACCGTATAATGAAACAACATAAAGATCAGCGTGACAATAACTGGTGACTCCAAGGGCACCAAAGACCGGTTCTTATTTTAGGGGATGGGGGAGGTGGAGGGCAGGGCCTTTTTTATACACCAACCAGCAATCAGATAGAAACTTTAGTCACTTCAGGGGTACGGAAACCCCTCAGGAAAATCGTTGCCCATCTGCAAGATTTCTTGGAAGAGAGGAGGAGAGTGTGTGTCTGTTGCGCTGTGAAGACGGGAGGAGGAAGAGAGCGGTGGTGTGAATGGTTATGTGTGTAAGAGCGTCCACAATCGGTGCCCAGACCTCTACGTGCGCTGACGATTTTGCCCTCTCTCGCTTGGGATAGAAAACCAACGATGTACCCGCTAAGCTGGCAAGAGCTCCTGGGCGAGGTCCTTAGACCAGATAATGAATGTCACATAAAGTTCAGAATGACCATGAGTACGATGGGACGCACGTCGTTGGCGAGGCAAATGGAAGGGGGGCTAGGAAGAGTTGCAGTAGTGTGTTTTCCCACAAACCAGCATTCCGGGCACTCTTCATGGCCCAAAGGAGAGCCACCCGTTCCACGTCAGGGAAGTGTGGATACGAAGACCCTTCGGAAGAGTGATGTGTCATGTGCGCGAAAACTTGCGACAGGGAGATACAGCAGTGTTGTCATTGGCCATGCTTGTAATGACGTGCGTGGCCGGAGCTGTCTGCGCTCATGCATTAGACTTGACGCACCGCCTTATTGGCGGCTGCCCCACGCGAGGGACGAAATTCTATGTTTACCCTCTCGCCGGGATTCGAACCCAGTACCTATGCGTAGAACCCCAACTCCTTATCCCCTGACCCTAAAAAAACTCCTTTATAGTTGGATACCCTCGAAAGGAGAGCTTTTTGAAGTACGTGGGATGGAGGAAAGGAGAGTTGCGTGCCCGACCGGGACCCTAATATTGTCACTTCAACATAACCAAAAGAATGTAGTTGTATAATGTGTGTGTGTGTACGCATGAGAGGTGATACAATCATCGAGTTGAAAAGAGCCGGGTAATGAAACTGGCGAAGTTAGTGGAAGTGATTTTTTAATATAGAGCGAAACCAACGAGGGCATCTCTCTGCGCATTGGGGCGTGGAGGGCACGCGACAGCGCACGTTGGTTCGCGGAGAGTATTCAATCCTTTAGATGTTAGCTGCAGCATGCTGGTCCATGCTGACACTGACACCCCTTTGCAGGGTACACGCTTGGGCCTGAAGGGCACGTAGCCCTCCAAGTTTGAGGTGAAGCTGGGCAGTCCCCCCAGTGCGGGTTGTGCCATTAAAGAGGCTTGGAACTCCCACTTTGGGCGTAGGGAATTCTCTCCCCCGCAGGTGTGAATGTGTGGGTGTGGAACGAGAGAAAGGAGATCAAGTGTTGACGACCCCCCCCCCTCCGCCACCCCCAATAAGTTTAGAGCAGAGATTTTCCCGACGTTGCGGTCTTGGAAGCTCATTTTAGTTTTCCTCGACTTCGCCTTTGATGCAACTGGATGTTCCGTCGCATCCAGTCCATTCTTACTCACCCTCTTCAATGATCCGAGTGGGGGGAGGAGGGAGGGGAGAGGGAGGATGGGGGGGCTCAAATCAAACTTCCCCCCCACGCGTCAGATAAAATGGGGAGCAGCGAATGGCTGTCACTTTTACCTCCCCCGATTACCCTAGAGGGATAGTCCCCTCCCTCCTTCCCATTTTTTCTCTTGCATTCCTTTTAAAAAGGAATTGGGGTGGGGGTGGGGGGTATAATCAGTTGGAGTAGAGGAGTAAAACCGGGTGGGGGGTATAATCAGGTGGAGTAGAGGAGTAAAACCGGGTGGGGTGGGGGGGTATAATCAGGTGGAGTAGAGGAGTAAAACCGGGGGGGGTATAATCAGGTGGAGTAGAGGAGTAAAACCGGGTGGGGGGGGGTATAATCAGGTGGAGTAGAGGAGTAAAACCGGGGGGGTATAATCAGGTGGAGTAGAGGAGTAAAACCGGGTGGGGGGTATAATCAGGTGGAGTAGAAGAGTAAAACCGGGTGGGGGGTATAATCAGGTGGAGAAGAGGAGTAAAACCGGGGGGGGGTATAATCAGGTGGAGTAGAGGAGTAAAACCGGTTGGGGGGGTATAATCAGGTGGAGTAGAGGAGTAAAACCGGGGGGGGGGAGTAAGAGCAAGTTGAGTACAACCGAGTATGAGTAGGTAAGGTAAGATCCCTCCACTTATCTCTTTCCCCCTCTCTCTCTCTCTCTCTCTCTCTCTCTCTCTCTCTCTCTCTCTCCCTCCCTCTCTTTTTTGCATAGTTACAACCACGCGTTAGCGGAGCTGTGTGTGTAAAGGCGCGTGTGGAAGGGAGTAGAAGCGGTGGTGGGGTGGGATGGTGGCCCGTCTCGTGTATTGATCGTCTCACCTGGTGCGCCGTTGAACTTCTCTTTTTCTTACCCCCTTCCATCTCTCTCCTTGTCATGGGCAAAGGAGAGTGAGATAACGAGATAGAGACAAATGAAGAGGGGGTAGGAGAGATGTGTCTGTGTGTGCCGCTGGTCGACCCGTTGTTGCTGGTTGATTCCCAACTATCTTATTTTTTAAATACCAGTACCTCCCTCCCGCGAAATTACAACTTTTATAATTTGTAATCGATTTTCCTCTGTCCATTTACTATGTTAAAAGCCCGTTTTGTCTGTTGTTTAATTATCAAAGATCAATAAAGTCGTGACATTTTGATCCATTTCCGAAAATAAAGCTGGTCTCCTTTTGGGCTTGTGCCGAGATTAAGTTCTTATCATTACATCTTTATCTTCGAAAAGAGGAGCAAGGAAGAATTAAAAAACTACAAGCAAAACCAACCAGTCTCCCATCAGCAACAGACAAAATATTCATTGTCATAACCAATACACTCAACCAAACACTGCTGCAATCAGTCACTATAAAAATATTCAGATGTTATTAAGACAGACATGACTATCTAAAGGCTGTTTCAACAAGTATAGCATCAATGTAATCAATACGAAATACATGTACATGTTGCCTTCGTGGAATTTGAAAAATCATTTGATTCAGTCAATGTCCGATACGAATTACAGAAATGGAGATACTGTTGGAGAGGTTGGTTAAGTAGAGACTCTCATAATTTGTATTTATTAACAAAGTTTAAGGATGGAATTTTTCTTGGTTGGCTGACGTCAGGCGGCTTGTAGTTCCCGTGGATGGAAAGTTTCTTGGCAGTTGATGTAAAAGCTGGCACTTGGCGTGGAGCGGGGGTGGCAGTGAGAGTTGTGTGAATAACAATGTCCGCCTCTCCGGAGTGTCAGAATAAATAGGCCACGAATGACGTGAAGTTGCCATGTGTCGCCATCATAGAGTTGCCAGTAGTTGATGGCTACACAGGTATGATGTGATTTAAAGCCCTTTCCTACATATAGACGTGCAATATCGTCACTTAAGTACTACACAGTAAGCAAATACGAATAAAAAAAAAGTGAAACAAGAACATCCATTGCCTCTAAAATAGTTTACTGCTATGTTTGCCTCGAAATTCAGGATTCTATTTGGCTACAAAGAAGAGTTCGAATTAACCGGAGATATTTAAGCTAATTCATCTTACTGATGATATCGTATTATTTGGTTCAATGATATATAAAAAAGATCTATTATATGCATATCAGCATACAAGTTAAACTAAAAGGGAATTTTTTTAAGGAGAAAATAAATAAATAAGTTGGAAAATGAAATTGAAAAGGAATTGCTGAGAAAATTTGCAGCCACTCGAATTTTTTTTTTTTAGGCCAGTTCCTAATTTACGTTGGGAACATGGAAAAGAAATTTAGGACAAAATTAGGTTGTAGGACAGTAAGAAGACTGAGATGCATATTAAAAAGTAATGTAATTTCACGTTTAATGTGTAAATTATTTAACTTAAGACATTTTCAGGGAATGTTGCTCCCCTTTTTTATGTTACCAGAAAGCGAATATCAACTTTCATGGTCTGGGCACCGATAAAAGGATGAGTTACACCACTTAAATTCCTGCGTTTTACTACTTCTAACCAATGGCAATGAATTAAAAAGTGGGCATGAAATATATCAATTGAAAAATCAAATCAATCACAAAGATGATTTTGGCTATATGCCATATTGAGAGTCATTTTGTTTAAACTTAATTAGAAAACATGATCATATTTGCTATAATTGCTTCTGAAACGTGGCTGTTCTGGGAGCTGATTACGGTCAAGTGTTTGCGTTAATCTGTTGGTTATGAGTTTTGTAAGAAATGTTAATGATAAGAGACTAATTAGTTCTTGAATTCTCCTCTGTCGCCTTTTTAAACAAAGTTCAACAGAAATGTTGACCGAGGCCATTAGTATTTTAATTTCCTTTGAACTGTTTATAAAGACAATAGCAAGATTGTTGATAATAGCTCCCTAGGAGCAGCTCACCTCTATCCGCCCCCCACCTGCTTGGGATATTGAGGGAGAAGAGAGCTTTGACCCTGCAGCCACTGCTGTTGGCCCCGTTAACATTACCACAATTAAATGGGGTTGCGAGACTCTCCCGAAGAACCAAGTTAGATTGGAGCGAAACTGTTTCATGCTGTGAGAATTTTATAGCAGCCCTCTGTGCTGTTTGTTCCATGCAGCAGCAAGGATGTTAATAAAAGGTTCTTCTACGATGTTAGTTAGTTAGTCAGCGCCAAACCTTCCATGATACTGGGAGGCTCCCCGACCGGATAATGAAATAGACAAAGGTCAGTATGACAATCGCTGGTCGGCCCGAGAGCCCCAGGAGTCGGTCCTCTTTGGGGAAGAGGTGCCAAGAAGTTTTATGTTTTGACACCAAACAGAGTTCAGGTTGAAGGCTTCGTCACCTCGGGGTGAGAGGGACCTGTTCTGCGTCAGAGGTACGTGGATATAGATAGCCATCGGCAGGATTACTGTCTTTGTGTGTTGTGGTGTGGTGTGAAGGTGGGAGAGGACGGGAGAGAAAACAAAGCAGCGTTGTGATTGGCTATGTGTGAGGTGAGAGGTGTAAGATCTACCCACCCGAAAACAGGGGTGCTGAGCACAGCGCATCGAACCAATCGGTAGCCAGATCTCTCGTGCGCTGGCGTTTGTGTCCGCTCTTGCCGGGATCGAACCCGGTACCGCGACGTTGGTAGGCCAATGCCGTATCCACTCGGCTAGCATGAGCTCTGTTCTTCTACGATTTTCTACAAGGTCGATCGTTACACAATTTTATCCAAGCGCTTACCATTTCTAAGCTTTTAAGCGCAAGCAAAATTTCGTATTTATTTACGTTTTACTTCTTCCTTATTTATTGATAAGCTGAAATTTAGTATTAGGTTTGGAAAATAATCAGAAGATTTATTATATAATTCTTAGAATATCTCGATGATTTTTTCTTGTTTAGCTTTTAGTGTGTTTTCCTTCGTTGTCTGACGATTTCAGGCGTTATTTCAGCTGTTCTAGTGAACCTTTTTTTCAATCTTAATTTTTCACTAGAATTGCACTATATGTTCTATGGTCTTTCTAAGACCATACTTCTTAATAAGTTTGGTAATTTGAGCCTATTTCATTTTTCTCTGTTTGTTCTATCTAGTGTCATCTCATGGTGTTTTAGTCACCATATTTAATGTTATATTAGCTGATCCCTATGACGTTTCTTAAAGTTGCCCATTGGAAAAATAATTTTATGACGATTTTGTTACATGATCATTAAGTTAATTAAATTTTTTCACTATTGCAATTTGAAAGGTATTTATTTTAATTTTAAGTGTCAAGTTTCAGTGGATTTATATTCTCTGGCATGTTATTATCTCTTGTTTCAATCCAGTTTGATCTTGCTTCTAAGTAATCTGTGGTCGCTACCTGCGCTGAAAAAACTGATAATTGATATGTCCTTAATAAAAAATTTCGTGTCGAAAATTATATAATCGATCTTATTTTTTGTTACATTTGATGCAATATATGTCCATTTTCTGAAAGTTATTCTAAAATCAGTTTCTCTATTTACATCCATGGTTTAGTGTGAAATTTCTTACTCGCGTATTTGTTCTTCAATCTTTGCATTGAAGCGACCCACCCGCCCTCAGCTAAAATTGATGGTCTCCTTGTATGAATTCATTAGTGCTGGGGAGAAGTCTCCAACGTCTGCATTTGAGGTTTCACTTTGAATTTGGGGGGAGTGTTAAGGAATCTATCAGATATAATTTGTGTTGTGAAGAATCTTATTTGAGTGTGTATGAGTAATCCTACACCCCAATGAAAATGAAACAAGATTGAGTGCGCGACACGAATTTATTTTTTACAATTGCGTCTCCCACTTTATCTCTTCAATTTTAGTCTGAAAATGAATATTCTGTCACAAATGTTTATTAAGTTAATTGAATTTATGAACCTGTTTATAAATACCCCCCCGAAGTATACAAACATTCAGAAATTAATCAATTCGCCCAAACTAAGCCTCAATCACGAACTTCCATCAATTTATTTCTATTGAATTAATTCTGGCTGTGAAACGCCCTGCTAAACTATTGAACCTTATTTTTATGCTAAAATATTGATCGCTATTTTTATGCTAAACTATTGATCACTATTTTATGCTCAACGATTGATCGCTATTTGTCTGCTAAATTATTGATCACTATTTTTCTGATTCATCGTTAGTTCTCTCTTTGAAAGGCATATTTTTAGTCCGAATGGTTTGCGATATATGCAATGAAGAAACAAATGACGAAGAAAAGGAATCATTTGAATTTTTTTCATATATGATCGTCATATACAAGTCGTTGTTTCTTCCAACATGAGCATCTTTATTGGCGCTATGCCAACTTATCCGTGTTTTCATTTATTCATTATTCAGGGCTGTATCTCGTAAAGTATGATGACAGGCTATTTTTTACAGGATTATCACTTTTGATTAACTTGCGCTTATATCATTACTACACTTTATGTCGTAAAGGGTAAAAAATAATGGTTACAAATTTTAAGTAATGTTTATTCTTTTAAAATAAGTTATTAGACTGTAACAATAACTTTTATATATATATTTTTTTCAGTTTATCTCTAATAATTATAAGTATGTTTAACAAAAAATTGGGAAAGCGAATTTTTAATCCTGAAATCTATTCAAAACTTTATGAAATTTAGTTTTAATGGGTTGGAAGGACGAAGACGCAATTTACTGATTTTTTTTTTGTTGTATAAAACATTTATTAATTCTGCATTTTGAAGATAGGTTTCGGAAGTGACCGACTTCCATGATAAGTCAAGAAAACCCGAAGAAATTATGGGAAATAAGAGAAGAAAACTTGATGAAAATGACAAAGTATCTGGAAACCAGTCACTTGCGATATTGATTTAAAATATTATCTTTAATGAATTATTTTATATATATTTTACTTAACTTTTTAAATATTCCTATTCGCAGAGGCGCTACAAAAATAGAATTAATATTTTAATAGCGATAAAAGCTTTATTTTAAGAAAACGGCTTTTAATTGCATTTGTAGTAAACGTGTCTCGGAGCTGTACAGGGATCATAGGGTCCGTCCAGTAAAGGGGGAGGGGGGATCTGATCTCATATATTATGACGTCAGTGAAGTAAAGGGGGAGGGGGGATCTGATCTCATATATTATGACGTCAGTGAAGTAAAGGGGAAGAATTAAAAATAAGGAAAAAAGAAGGAGGTTGAAAACCCAACAGTCGAACAGTCGAGTAACAAATGAAGGTAGAAATAAATAAAAGGTAAAATAAATTTGAAAACCGATGAAAAAAAATTAGAAATAATAAAAACAAAGAACAATATTCTTAAGGCGAGAATGAAAACAGAGGATAGAATAATGTTGAAAAGAGAGGATAGAATAATGTACAATGCATTATTCTCGACGAAGGTTCCACCTGAACGCTGTAGGATTCAGGTTGGACCTCTCCCCAAAGAGGACCGACCCCTGATGCCCTCGGGGTCACCAGCGATTGTCATACTGACCTTTATGTATATTTCACTCTCCGGTCGGGATCCGCCTGGAGAAAGGCAGGCTGGCGAACCACCACTACTACTATGTACAATGCAGAATAGCAAACAAAAAACATAAAAATGCTAAAAGAGAGAGAAAAAAGACTAACAAATCCAAGAATGGAAAAGCAAGAGAGCATTGTAGAATAAATGGGTTGAAGCAGTATGGCGGGTGTTAAGAATGCATGGAGTGAGTGGTAAACTGCGATGGTATGAAGAGTGGTTAGAAGTAAGGCGTGCGTTAGGGTGTAAGGTAACCGTAGCTGGAGTGAGTGGTTACCCGTGTGTTTGGTGTAAGACAAGGTTGCGTGATGCTGCTATGGATGGAGTACTGAGACAAGTATTTTTCGGAATGAGGGAAAGAGGTGCAGGATTGATGAGGAATTGCGTGGGAGTGGTTATATCTATGTAGGTATAGCATGTGCTGATGAACTGTTGTTGGTGGCTGAGGGTGAGATGGATTCGGAAGTGTTGGGAGTGTTTGGTAAGGTGTATGAGAGGAGTCTTCTAAATGTGAATGCAGAAAAATATTTATTCAGGAGATTATTTTGTTTTTTTTATTATTATTAAATAAATATCAGACATTGTTGACTCATTGACCAAATTGTGCGCAAATAAGCTCTTGTAAAATTGAAGTAAAATCCACGCTGCATAAATGCTATGATGTTTACCCTCAAACCCATTTACAGTATAAAGTAGAATTCTTTTTTACATTACACAAAACAAACAAATTCAAAATATCTCAATCTGTGAAAAAGTTATTTACATTTAAACCTGGGATGCATTTTTGTGATTCTCTGTGTAGAGAAAAACAACTGGGTAAGAAATGTTTAGGGCGTGAAGGTGGGAATGACGTTGTGACTGAGTGTTCTGAGGCGGTGTGGTGGTAGAGGCAGAATGGATAGAAAACGACTTATGAAGAGAAGATACGAGAAGGATTGTGAGAAGTGTTGGAAGACAGTGGAAAAGATGGGTAGATTGTGAGAATGAGTGACTGACCTTGGAGGGAGTAGATGATATGGTGCGTGATATATGTGCATGGAGGGTGTGTGTAAGGGGGATGCCTAGGGGTGAGGGAGCCTTCCACCGATTGAATCGTGACTGGATGAGGTGCTACCACACAACGCTACATCGATATAAAGGTGTCATTCGACTTGAAAAAAGTGATGGTTGACCTGTGTTTAATAGGCCATAAAGGGAGTGTGTATGTGAGTGGGTGTGGGGAATTAATGGTATTGAAGTGCGCCAACATCACTTTGGGGAGAAACTGGTCGATGTTGAAGTGTTGATCTTCGTTTCCTAGATTCATTTTTCCATTTATTGGCTTGATTAGTATTTAGGCATTTGTGGTGATATGTGTATGTGTGTGAGTATGAGTGTGTGTGGGGGGAGGGGTACCTGTATTAGTAATTTTGATTATCCTCGTTAATTCACATGCATTTAGTGAGTGGCTTTCTTTTTTCTTTATCTGTATTTAAGGGATTGAGATGGAGTATTAAGGAGTTACACAAACGAATTAAGAAACGGTTCGTAACGTGGAGCGTTGCGTGCGTGAAAGTGCGTGTGTATGTGTGAACAAGATACCCCTCTCTCATATCTTTTCTAATTTATTAATAACTTTCGACTAAAAAATATCGAGCTAAGTAGAATTCCGATATTGACTTGCGATAACAATAGCTTTGTTGTTGATTTTTAACCATTCCTTCATTTGTGGATTTATTGATCTATGTCCGCCCTGACGCAGACTCACGCTAAATTTGGCTGCTGAAGTAGGTTTTCACGGAAATCGTTCGGAATTTTATATATATTAATCAATATTAAGAAATAATATAAAATATTATTAATATGGCTTGGGGAGAGTGTCCCAGTACGTAAATAATTCCGATCATTAATTGTACATAAAAGGGGGTGGTTATTCTGTACGAGCTGAGGTGAGGGGGAGGGGTTGAGTCGTGAATTCGTAGCAAGAAAATGCCAAGGACAAGGGGTCGATTTCGCTCGTACCGGTGCCACGAAAGGTGCTTGGTCTTGAATCCCAGGGTACATTTGATCCGTGTTGGTATTATTTATGTAATTCGCACCTTTTTCAGCATTAACCTCGTGTACTTGGTGTGGCAGAATTATATTTTTGATAGGTTGATTCCTCTATCGATCCGAATACATAAAAGACCTTGATGTAACTAAAACAAATGAGAATCGCCGACTGAAAGCTTGTAAGAAGAGATCTGTAAATAAAGCTATGAAATAAAAGACGTGAAAATTTGTGGCAAGTTTAAAACTGCAGATCCAGCTCTACTTTTTACTTACCTGCTGTCGTAAGTCCTTTAGAGTACTTACACTGATACAAAATGTACTAAGTTTAGCTAGAATGGAGTATGATATCAACGAACTGAGACGGATTGCTAAGAATTTTCACAAAAAAAAGATGAGAGAAGCCCTGCACAGAGGTAATTTTACTAAGGTTTCTTTCTGGAGAAATATGGCAATTGGAATACTAAAGAGTTGCCAAACACCTCCATATAAATGAATAACTGACCACTTAAGTGACGGTAAATTGTACGGAGGAGGTCAAGATGTCTCAGAGAAGGAATTTAAAGTGGAAAAAAAAGAGTTGAGTACAGAAGATGGTATCAAAAAACAGTTCCCAAGAGTCAGTACCACAAGTAAAGTAATATTTAGTTGGGTATATTTATACTCGCTAGACATATTTTTCCGGAATTTTGGAATGGGTTTCTTTAGCACTCTAAGCAAAATCTTTCATTGATTTTTAATAGCCTACTAAAACTACACTCACATAGTTTAACTCACCCTAACTTTACCGTTTCTTTTAAAAATATATCTACACTGATTTACAATTTTATTTTTAAATAAATAAAAAAAAGTGTAACAGAATCACCAGAAACAAATAGAAACAACAACAGAAAGCGTGTAAGGAGAGATCCGTAAAGAAAGTGGTGAAGTTAGAGGATGTGAAACGTTGTGGCATATATAAAACTGCAGATCCACCTAGAGGTGTTAGGGCAAAAAGTTCACACAAACACTCAGATGTCAGCTGCAACATTCACTATACTACACCTAATGCTACACCTAATGTCTTCTTGAGGGAACCCAGATGCTGATAACCAATTTCCAAATGAGGAAAAAAGATATAGAACTAAATAATAACTAAGACCCCCCCCCCCTAAGTTTACCTCAAGAAGCTGAACTACAGGGCTCGAACTAGCAAAATTTCCCCGCCCCTCCAAGTCCAACTCAAGAAGTAGAAAGAGGCAAAGAGTCCTTCTCACCAACCTAGTACAAGAACTATATAACTTGCAAAGCTCCTCCCCCCTGCAAGTCCATCCAAGGAAGAGGATAATCCCCCCTGCAAGACAATGAAAGGAAGAAGAGGACGACCCCCCCCAGCAAGTCCACCCTAGAAAGAAAAGGACGACCCCCCTGAGAGACCATCCCAGGGAGAAGAGGATGATCCCACCTGCAACTCCATCCCAGGAAAATGAGGACACCCCTCTCCATGCAAGTCCATTCCAAGAAGAAGATGACGAACATCCCCCCTGCATGTCCAGGTCAGGAAGATGAGGACGCCCCTCACACTTAAAGTCCATTTCAGGAAAAAGATCACAACCCCCCTGAGAGTCCATCCAAGAAAAAGAGGACGACCTCCCCACCTACAAGTCCATCCGAGGAAGAAGAGGACGCCCCTCCCCCTGCAAGTCCATTCCAGCAAGAGGAGGACCCCCCTGCAAGTCCAGCGCATAAGGAAGAGGACTCCCCCTCCCCCATGCAAGTTCATCTCAGTAAAAAGAGGACAACCCATCCAAGGAAGATGAAGATGCCCCTCCCCTTGCAAGTCCATTGCAGGAAGAAGAGAACGCAACTCCCCAAGCAAGTCCATCCCAGGATGAAGAGAACGACCCCCTGCAAGTCCATCCCAGGAAGATGAGGACGACCCTCGCCCCTGAGGGTCCATCCCAGGAAGAAAAGGACGCCCCCCCCTTGCAAGTAAATCCAGGGAAGAATGGGCCGCCGCCACCTGCAAGTCCATCCCGAGAAGAAGAAGAAGACACCCCTCCCCACTGCAAGTCCATCCCGGGAAGAAGAAGCCCCCCCCCCCACTGCAAGTCCATCCCAGGAAGAGGATGCCCCCACCAAATAAGACTATCCCACGAACAAAGGAGAACTAGAGACCTGTAAAGACACTTCGCTCCCTCTATCTCAATAAGAAAAATAATCAATAAACAAAAAACTAAGAAACACTCCACTCCCTTCCTTCACTAAGTCCAATAGATGTTTCTAAATATGTACCAATAACCACACTCACGACCTGCTAGCAGTGAAAAATGAATTGGAGTATAGTAAAGGGAAGTGAAAAGTTTGTTGACATTTTCGACATTTGTTAATATTAATATTTTCAAATCTTTTTTTGTTTTTAGTACAGTTGAATGCTACGCCATCATTGGATTGCCGCACATTCTTGATTTAAGAAAATAATAAATTAAATCCCCCCCACCCCTTCATTAAGATAGGTAGAAGAAGAAGAAGAAGAGAGGGAGAGATTTTGAAGAATAACGGTCCCAATTGGCTCAGGGGCAACAATTCCTCAAATGGGCACGTCGTTGGTTGGAATTTCCATTATTTGGTTAGGTTAGATTAATATTTACATCTATGACACAGTATAAAGCTGATTGGTTGGCTTATCATTACAATGCATACGAAACATAACAAATGAAATATTTTACTTTTTCCAAGTTTTACTCTCATAATTGCTATTTTGGGACCTCTACTCTAAAATCAGACACAAACTGGGATCGATATTGACCAAATCGGCAACGTGGGACCACTATCGTTCAAATCGACAAACGTGGGAACACTAGAGTTTAAATCGGCCAACTTGAGACCACTATAGTTCAAATCAGCAAAGATGGGAACACTATCGTTCAAATCGGCAAACCTGGGACCACTATCGTTTAAATCAGCAAATCTCGGGACCACTATCGTTCAAATCGTGAAACCTGGGACCACTATCGTTCAAATCGGCAAACTTGGGACCACTATCGTTCAAATTGGCAAACCTGAGACAACTATCGTTTAAATCGGCAAACTTGGGACCACTATCATTAAAATTGGATAACCTGGGACCACTATTGTTCAACTGGGTAAACTTGGGACCACTCTCGTTCAAATCGGAAAACCTGGGACCACTATCGTTCCAATAGGAAAACGTGGAACCACTATCGTTCAAATCGGTAAACTGGGACAACTATCGTTCAAATCGGCATAGATAGGGCTAGTATCGTTAAAATCGGCAAACCTGCGACAACTATCGTTTAAATCGGCAAACACGGGACCACTATAATTTAAATCGGCAAACATGGGACCAATATCGTTCAAATCGGCAAACCTGGGATAACTATCGTTCACATCGACACTATAGTTTAAATCGGCCAACTTGGGACCACTATCATTCAAATCGAAAAACGTGGGACCACTATAGTTAAAATCGGCAAACTTGGGACCACTATCGTTCAAATCGGCAAAGCTGGGAACACTATCGTTCGAATCGGCAAACCTAGACCACTATCGTTCAAATCGGCAAACCTAGACCACTATCGTTCAAATCGGCAAACCTAGACCACTATCGTTCAAATCGGCAAACTTGGGACCACTATCGTTCAAATCGGCAAAAGAACTACCTCTCCCCCCCCTCCCCCCCACACACACACTTTATCGGAGACCACGTGCTATGATATCTCGCCATGGACAACGTCACTGGCTGTTCAAACATTCAACATTTTTTTACTCCTGAGCACATTGGGAAAATATTCCCCAATCCTGCGAACCTGTCCCAAGCCCCCATCCCCCCGGTGACGAGGCGAGGAAGAACCGCTGTTTCTTTCACCTCACCGCTAAATGATGAATTGTCTTCGCCTCCGGATTAAGATGTTTGGAGTTTGTGACTCCTTTCTCCAAACTCCCCCATCCCCCTCAGAATCGAGCATACAAATATTCGGGTTATTCTGAAGTTCGAGTAGTCCAGCCCGAACTCAAGGCCATCCTCATCGTCTCAAGTCTAAGTAAGTCCCGTGAGCGTTCGTCAGACAGACAGCTAGACTTTCTCCGCCGTGATTCTACTCCAGTCAGTTGGTAGCTTCTGTGAACGGCAAGCCTTTGAATTTGCGAAATAGTCTCCCTTCGCTTTATCGAACCAAAGAAAATCTCCATCGATTATCTTTGGGGAAAAGAAGTTTCATCTTCCAGTGGAATTACGAGTAATTCCCACATTTCTCGTCAGACGTCATCTTTGAAGATTGGCTATCTTCATCGAAAGGTTGGTTCGGATGGTGCCTCACCTGCCTCATTAGGACCGTACCCAACTTGCCTCATCGGATCGTTCCCGACTGGCCTCATCACAAGAAGGACCTTCCTCGAAGTCATTGACCCGTAAGACTGAAACCCCCTCCATTATTAATATTGTCAAGTTCCCCCTTTTGACCTGAGCCTGGTATCATTAATCAATTAATTCTATTTGAGAATCCCTCCTCATAATAATTATCGAGAGACTAATTTAATTTAAATAATTCCATTTTGCCTATTATTATTCTTATTTTTTATCTTTGTAAATAAAATTATATTTTTGTTGTTTCATCTTTAACTAACCTTGAACGATACTCTCGGCCTATTCAAATAAATCTCGCCAACCAATATTATGCACTTTGTCTAATTCACTGTCTAACAAAATTCAATTTTATGCATATAATTTCAATACTTTTAGGTAAAACAACGAAGTGCGCTTCAGCTGTGGTATATCCCAACCTTAGATCTGCTATTCGGCCTATACCTCACTCAAAAGACATTACAGTACCTGAACGACCTGCAGAAATTGTTTTGTCTAACTCTGATGAATCAGATATGGAATCATGTGAACCAGAGACTGAAATTTATGTTCCTGAAACTGTTAATACTACTCCAAAACCTTTCTCACTAGTTGATCTAGATTATATGTAATAGATCTAAACTTAACAAAGCAACAAAGTGAATTACTGCCCTCGAGACTGAAATAAAGAAATTTAGTAGCAGAAGATGTTCGAATTACCAAGTTTCGCATTCGATCAAACAATTTACAAGACAAATTTTCATTTGACAACAATTTATGCTACTGTAATAATATTCCACGTCTCTTTGAAGAATTAGATATACATTATGAACCCAGTCAATGGAGACTTTTCATTGACGCTTCTTTATATAGTAGTAAAGCCGTGCTTCTGCATAATGGAAATAAACTACCATTGATACCAGTATCTCACTCTGTTGTATTGAAAGAAACTTATGAGAATTTAGATTTCATTTTAAAAAGCATTAAATACAGTAAACATAAATGGTTTTTGTGCTGCCCTTAAGGTAGTAGCCATTTTAAATGGTTTGCAGTGAGGCTACACAAAATTCATGTATTTTTTTGTGCCAGTGGGACAATAGAGCTCAGGGAGAACATTGCATACACTGTAGAAGTCTAAATACCGCGTACATAAGTGTACGCAGAAATACTCCGACACAAGCTACGTGTCCCCCCCGTATTTCCAAATGCACGGGCCTCAAATTCTCTATCGCCCTCTTAGCGCCATCGTAAACTCCGAGGTGGCTCGAAGGTGTGAAAGACATACTGTCTGCCCACAGATGAAAAAAGGTCTTTCGCGCGGCGATACAGATTTTATGAGAATTCGGTGCTCTCTCTCAATTTCTGCTCACGAGGGAAATAAAAGGAAAACTTCTTCCTGGATTCCTGCAGAAGAGCTTGGACCTACGTCGAGTGTGTGGAGCCCGATCCACAAAGGAAACCGTTCACCCACTGCAAGGAAGGAACTTCTCGGGGAATTATTTGTTGCCATCACGGTACTTGTGAATGCCAAACTTCTCGCAGCCTCCTCCCCCCATCCTTTCAGAGTCTGAAGTTACACAGGACCTCCCTCTCCGGATTGCCCTAGACGTAGCTAGGTAATCGGTTTTTGGCTACCCACTCCAGGAGCCATATAATCGGACGCTCACTTCGAGGAAGAAGATGTCCGATTTGAGCCACCGTTTAACTTACCTTCGTGATCCGGCATAGGATCATTATATCGCCGGTCTAGGATTGCCTTTTCATTCGGTAACCTCGGACGCCGGACTAGGTGCGATCATCGTCAGCAGAAGAAGATCTTCACCGTCACTTTCAAAAATACTTACGAACTCAAAAGTATCGTTAATTGAATTATCCCCTCCCATAACTTCACCAGTTTGTTTGTGAACTAGACTTCCCATCCCGAGCCCATAACCTCGAGTATTAAAAGTGATGAATTCAGTGTTTAACTCAATAATAATATTCCATTCGTTCTGTCGGGTGCCATTAAGACGCAAGCATCCTAGTGAGTAATTTTCAAGTAATCCCCACGACATTTTTATAGACTTATTTATTCAGTGCAAGATTTTTTCTATTTATATAGGCTGTTACTTATTTCAAATTCATGTACATTAAAGATTATTTTTGTATCTGTGTGTTTAACTATTTTGGACGATCCTTTGGCAATTATTAAGCAATCGACTCGGCTTAAATCTCAATATTACACCAGTCCATCCATGGCTGGCTTTTACTGAGTGGGGACACACTCAGGGGATCATCATCTTAGGTTTAATCAAAAGGTACGCATCGGGGTCATTCTTATTCACCGGAAGTGGCTAAGGTAGGTATATTGGATACACTTCACTTCCGCTTCACTTCGGTGCGGTAATAAAATATATGTCCAGGAAGTGGGACTGGGATTACCCACTCACTAAACCTCGACATATATAAGTGGTGTCAGGTATGGGGTTATCATAAAACCTCTCGGCCTATATAAGTGATATCAGGTGTTTGAGGTTATCATAAACCTCTCGACCTATATAAGTGATAACAAGTGTGTGGGGTTATCACTAAAAGCCACATCTATAAACTTGTTTGCATCTCAAAACTTTAATTAAACATTGCCAACGTCCAAATTAGCCCAAATACTCAAACATTAACAGCAATTCTTTTGGGGACTCCAAAAATTAGTTGGGTTAGGGTGATTGTCTAATCTTTTTTTTTTAATTGTTTCTCTTGTCTACCACGTTTTTAGGGAACTAAAATAACCCCTTTTTCCTTAAACACGTTACGTAAAGGCAACTCTCCCAGTGCATACTCTTATCTCTGGATCGATAAGATGGCGTCCACATGGTTCAAAACATTCCTCAAGCAAGGGCAAGCATTCGGATTTGAAGGTCGGGAACTCGCTGAGTACGCCCAAAATGAAGAAAGGAACGAAAAAGTAGCAAAGAGGGAAGAACAAAAACTACAACACGAAGAAATGGAAAGAATTCGTCACCATGAACGGAAATTAAGTAGGGACCAAGTGGAAATAAGTTCAATTGGTTCTCGAGGTCAACAACCTCAAGCCCCTATTCTCAAACTACCCTCTCATCATGAAAATGAGGACTTCATTACGTACCTAACACATTTCGAAAAAAACATTCGAAGTAAATGGATGCGATATTGAAGCCGATGGAGTGAGTCGCCTTCTCCCCTCACTCTCCCCTCGGCTGAGAGAGATTTTGATCGCATTGCCGCATGAGGCGACAATCGATCACTCCACCTTAAAAACAGAACTTCTATCTGCCATTAACCTTAATCCCCAGTTCTATAGATCGAAGTTCAAGTCAGCTAAACTCCAAGCAGGACAGACATACAGGCAATTCGGATTCCTCATGAGAAGGAATCTGCAATTTTGGCTGGACTCATCTAAAGTCGAAAGAGTTTACGAGGGATTGATCGACTTTATTTTAAAGTGTCAATTACTAAGTACACTTCCCCAAGAGATTAGAGCCTTCGTTCAAGACCGAAGGTCCTCAACATTCAAGGATTGCCTCGATGAAGCGGACCTGAACGCTTCAAACCATAATTTATACCCGAAGGAAAGCAGAAAAGGTAACTCCCCTTCCTTCAAGAACAAGTTTGGGTACGGAAGACACCCACATGAGAAATCCTCTCAATTTGTAAAAGTGCTCCCCCATTTAAGCCCAGGAACAAATTCCAGGAGACCCCAGAAGACCGAAAACCCCCTGGTTTTAACGCTCACCCAAGCAACGCCTTCAGGAGTAGTCCGATCACGTGCTACTCTCGCGGAGCCCCGGGGCACATTAAATCCCAGTGTCCGCAAAATTCAAGGATCTATCCCTCTGCAATTCAGCAGGTACATCAAGTGTCTGCCACCCTTTCTCCATAGCAAACCGCCGTCGATACCCCCGCAACCTGCAGCCCCGTCAGAACAGGACTACCAGGTCAACTTAGTATTCAATAAGAGTTCTCCTGGTGAACTCAAGTTTGAAACTGGCTCGATTAATGGGTGCAAAGTGTCCACTTTCGTTAGGGACACCGGTTGTACCTGTATCGTAGTGTCAGACAAGCTACTCCCCCCTCCCCGTAAAACCCCAGCATGAGAAATTTGCACGACTTTTTGGGACGCGCCAACTGGTTCCCTGTCATCCGGTGCCATGTAGAGTGCCGCTACTTCACTGGTTGGGCTGACGTGGTCGCGGCCCCGATGAAATTCTGTTCAGTGCTGGTCGGAAAGAGCGCGCAACTCTCCTCGAACGAGGTTACCCAAACCCTCACAACCCGAGCGCAGGCGGGGCGAGAAAACCGTCCCCTCGCGCCGCTCAAACTCCCGTGCGGCCCTGAGTTCAAGAAGCCGAATAACGCTGAGTTCGCCAGGGTCCAAAAGGACTGCCCTTCCCTACAACCCCTGTGGGAAAAAGCCAGGAGAGGTGGTGACCTCCAGATAGAAAAAGAAGAAAAAATAAGAATAAGGATAAAAATAGAAGAAAAGGAAAGAAGACAGATGGAAATAGAAGCCCAAGAAAGGAGAATAAAGATAGAAAAAGAAGAAGAAAGAAGAATAAAGATAAAAATAGAAGAGGAAAAAAGAAGACAGAAAAAGAAGAATAAAGATAAAAATAGAAGAAAAGGAAAGAAGACAGATGGAAATAGAAGCCCAAGAAAGGAGAATAAAGATAGAAAAGAAGAAGAAAGAAGAATAAAGATAAATAGAAGAAGATGAAAAGAGAAGACAGATAGACGGGGACTTTCAGCTTCCCGCTCTTCCTTCTACCCAATTCTCCCAAGAAGAACCCTCCCCCGAGTTAGTTGTGAACCCCGAACTCGGGCCCGTTAAGATCGCCCAAATGGTTTCGCTCTTTAGAGCTAAAAGATGTAGAAGGGCTAGAAAACGTCACAATCCATTTGAACAACGTGTACGTAGCCATGCGTGCAAGGGAAGGACCCCTCGTGAGCCTTCGCCCACTTTTAGACTCACTGAGGTCTTACGGCTTGACGAATAAGCCCTCCAAGTGCTATTTTAATTATAGCACTATTGCCCATTTAGCGTTCAAGTTTCGCGAGAACCGCATATCTCCACAGAAGGATAAGGTAAAACCAATAACCGATAGGCCTCCCCCAGTCTCGAAGAAACAACCCCAATCCCTTTTAGAAGCAGCTTCCTTCTATCGGCGTATTGTCTCCCATTTCGTGTCCTTCACCTCCCCCTTAAACGACCTGCATAGAAAGAAATCTCCAGACCCTATTAAGTGGAACCCCAGGGCTATTGCCAGCTTCGGCAGACTCAAATGGATACCAGTGACTGCCCCTATCCTGCACTTATCTAATCCCGAGGAGAAATTCGGCGTTCAGATCGGCACCCCTCACCTTGAACTTGGATGCGCCTTGTTGCGATACGAGGCAGAAGTGCCGTTCCCGGTGGCTTTTGCAAGTCAGAAAATTTCCGATCGGGAAAAGAAGTAGCTTTGGCTATCGTGTTTGGGGTACAAAGGTTTCACGTATATTTAATAGGTAGACCGTTCTCCATAGAAACGGATCACAAACCCCTAGCGTACTTAAAAAGTTGTAAGAGTCAGAATGGAAGACTCATGCGTTAGGCCCCGTTATTATCCGAATATCAATAGGATATCCGATATCTAAAGAGATGGCTTAATGTACTCGCGGATAGTTTATCTAGGAACCCGGTAGACGAACCCAGTGAGTCTTTATAAATAATCGGTATTATAGTTATGTAAGTTTTGGATAAAGGTTTAGAATCCGCCCACTAATTAATTCATATGTTATATTTGTAAAGTTGATAATATGACACTCTATAACTGCCGTGATTAATTTTTGATTGTTTGGGGTTTTTTTTGCATGTGGGTCTTATATCATACTACCGGATTAATGTATCGAATATAATCATTTATTTCTTTTGTAGTTAGGCATCAGCTCTTAATTATTCAGGAGTTTCCTGTATATGAACAGTAACCCGTGTGTTCCTTTTTCCGTCATGATTATCTTATGATGTTCCTGTATTCGTTGAACTCCCGTTTGATTTCTTTTTTTTTGTCTTTTTTCTGTGTTGTTCGTGTAGCCAATGTTAAAAGTATACATTATTCCTAGTTACACGTCAGAATAATGTCTTCCAAAACGGGTAGGGATGTAGAAGTCTAAATACCGCGTACATAAGTGTACGCAGAAATACTCCGACACAAGCTACGTGTCCCTCCCGTATTTCCAAATGCACGGGCCTCAAATTCTCTATCGCCCTCTTTCACGCCATCGTAAACTCCGAGGTGGCTCGAAGGTGTGAAAGACATACTGTCTGCCCACAGATGAAAAAAGGTCTTTCGCGCGGCGATACGGATTTTATGAGAATTCGGTGCTCTCTCTCGATTTCTGCTCTCGAGGGAAATAAAAGGAAAACTTCTCCCTGGATTCCGGCAGAAGAGCTTGGACCTACGTCGAGTGTGTGGAGCCCGATCCACAAAGGAAACCGTTCGCCCGCTGCATGGAAGGAACTTCCCGGGGAATTGGTTGTTGCCGTCACGGTACTTGTAGGTGCCAAACTTCTCGCAGCCTCCCCCCCCCCTTCAGAGTCGGAGGTTTGCAGGACCTCCCTCTACGGATTACCCTAGACGTAGCTAGGTAATCGGTTTTTGGCTACCCACTCCAGGAGCCGAATAATCGGACACTCACTTCGAGGAAGAAGAAGTCAGATTTGAGCCACCGTTTGGCTTACCTTCGTGATCCGGCATAGGATCATTATATCGCCGGTCTAGGATTACCTTCTCATTCGGTAACCAACCTCGGACGGCGGGACTAGGTGCAATCATCATCAGCAGAAGAAGATCTTTACCGTCACTTTCAAAAATACTTACGAACTCAAAGGTATCGTTAATTGAATTATCCCTTCCCCTAACTTCACCAGTTTGTTTGTGAACTAGACTTCCCATCCCGAGCCCATAACCTCGAGTATTAGAAGTGCTGAATTCATTGTTTAACTCAATAATAATATTCCATTCGTTCTGTCGGGTGCCATTAAGACGCAAGCATCCTAGTGAGTAATTTTCAAGTAATCCCCACGACATTTTTATAGACTTATTTATTCAGTGCAAGATTAATTTTATTTATATAGGCTGTTACTTATTTCAAATTCATTTACATTAAAAATTATTTTTGTATCTGTGTGTTTAACTATTTTGGACAATCCTTTGGCAATTATTAAGCAATCGACTCGGCTTAAATCTCAATATTACACCAGTCCATCCATGGCTGGCTTTTACTGAGTGGGGACACACCCAGGAGATCATCATCTTAGTTTTGATCAAAGGTACGCACCGGGGTTATTCTTATTCACCGGAAGTGGCTAAGGTAGGTATATTGGATACACTTCACCTCCGCTTCACTTCGGTGCGGTAATAAAATATATGTCCAGGAAGTGGGACTGAGATTACCCACTCACTAAACCTCGACATACTCTCAGAATGGCTTTTAAGAGAAGAGGCAAAAGTAGGTTGTCATACGTGAACCATTGGTTCCTAAGGAAAACATAATTTTGCCACCACTTCACATAAAATTAGGTTTAATGAAACAATTTGTGACAGCCTTAAAGCATGACCAGCCATCCTTCTTATATTTAAAAACAAAATTTCCTAAGATTAATAATGCTAAAATTAAAGAAGGAATATTTGGGGGGCCTCAGATTCGACAACTTATGGTAGATAGTAAGTTTGAGGCAAAATTGAGTGAGCCAGAATTTGAGGCCTGGCATAGTTTCAAAAAGGTATGTAATGGTCTCCTTGGAATGCACAAATCAGAAAATTACCACATTCTTGTTCAGAATTTGATTAGGTCTTATAATGAGTTGGGGTGTAGTATGTCATTAAAGGTGCATTCTTTGCATTCCCATCTGTCTTTCTTACCAGAGAATCCAGCAGACGTCAGCGATGAGCATGGTGAAAGATTCAACCAAGATATTGCTACCATAGAAAATCGTTATAAACGAAAATGGAGTCCTGCAATGCTTGCTGACTTCTGCTGGACTCTTCACAGAGACAGACAAGATGTTGTACATAAAAAGAAGCCTAAATATTCTAAAATTATATGACTATTGTATAGATTTCAGCAATTTTGAAGAAATCTTAAATCTTTATTATTTTTTTAAATATTTTTTTATAATACCACACTCGAAAATGTATTAAAAGGACTTATTAATTTCTTTTGATGAATAAGTTTTTTGTTTCCACTTATCTTTATACTTTTTGTCAAATAAATAAAAATAATAACAAATATTTCATACTGAATAATCTAATATTAATAAAAAATTAAATGTGCAGATTACAAAGAACTGAAGTCATTTCATTAAAAATAAAGGTCATTTTCGTAATCTACGCAAAAAAAAACTACAATAGAATCTACTTTCTTATTTCTGTAGCAAAATCATTGTTGGACAGTGTTATTAAGGATTTGAAACCCAACGCCTCAAGTTTGACCCCCTAGTCGGTCATTAATCCCTGTGAACAGTTCTTCAACGGCTCACGTTGCAGCAGGTGATTAAGTCAGGCCCCAAATAAAATAGGAGTAGTCTATGGTATAGAGTTTTGTTCCACGACAACCATTATCATTAAAATCAGCAAATCTGGGACCAATATCGACCAAATCGGCAAACATGGGACCACTATCGTTCAAATCGGCAAACATGGGACTACTATCGTTCAAATCGGCAAACGTTGGACCACTATCGTTCAAATCGGCAAACATGGGACCACTATCGTTCAAATCGGCAAACATGGGACCACTACCGTTCACTCGGGAAACGTGGGACCACTATCGTTCAAATCGGCAAACATGGGACCACTATCGTTCAAATCGGCAAACATGGGACCACTATCGTTCAAATCAACAAACATGGGACTACTATCGTTCAAATCGGCAAACGTTGGACCACTATCGTTCAAATCGGCAAACACGGGACCGCTATCGTTCAAATCGGCAAACACGGGACCGCTATCGTTCAAATCGGCAAACATGGGACCACTATCGTTCAAATCGGCAAACATGGGGCTACTATTGTTCAAATTGGCAAATCGGCAAAACTATGTCCCCTATTCTTCAACACCTTCGAAACGTCTGATAAAAGGGAGATTCGGGGTTTGATAACATGTTGGCTATAAATAGATGGGAGGGAGGGGAGATTGGTGGGAAAGGGTCCCCCATCTGATTACGGAAATGTAGAGCTATTAACGACATTTCCCTCGATAATGGCCAACGTTTTGATTCGGACCAGAAATGGGACTCCTTCGACAGGAGGTGGTTTTGGTTTACCTACATGTATGTATGTTTGTGTGTGTTCTCGTGAGAATGGATATTCTGGTAAACATTTCGTTAGTTATCCTTATTTATATAAAACCTAGAAGCGAAAATCAACGAGGGCTTTTATGTCAGAAAGTTTAAAAAAAAACTAAAAAAAGTGGGGAAGTTAGCGAAAATGTGTGATAGGGGAAAATACACACTTTTGCCCACCACTAATGAGGTAAAATCCAAAGATTATTGGGATGTTAAAGCGTTTTGATTCTCGTCCAATCACAAGCAGGTATAAGACCAACGCTTCCCATCGTTTCTGCTGACCGTCGCTCTTCCCATCGTTTCTGCTGACCGTCGCTATAAAGGTTAACTCCTAAATTATTTGAACCATGGGGGATTTAAGCTGATACTACTCTTCCGTAGGAAACGGGTCCATATTGAAACAGACGACGCCCGCATTCCATACAGCACAGAAAGGACAGTACTAGGACTAAAGATAGGTAAAAATAGGTACGGAAGCCACGTTGCTCAAGCTCAAACAGCAGCGTGAGTGAAGGTCGAGCTCAACAAGCTCTTCAGGTTCAAAAACTTGAACACGACCAACAAAAGGAAGATCTATAACGCGCTCAGAAGATCAAAGCTACTGTATCCACCTATACCTATTTACACTAGCTTCAAAAAAGAAATTGAGACTCCTCCAAAGGGTACAAAATAAAGGAGTACTCTTAATCAGCAATGTTAGGAGGAGAGAAAGAAGGAGGCAGAGGGACCTACATCAGATGGTCCAGATGACACCAATTAACTTGGAACTTCAAAGAAGAGCCCGAAAAATCTGTGAGAAAGTCCCACGACGCATGACGGACGAAATCAGACAGACACACATTGACATCCCGTTGGAGGACATACACAGAAGAACGCAAAACTTCACCAGCAGTAAAGCACAGACCGAAAGACAAGAAGAACCAATCTATACCTAAGACGACGGATATGAAACAACGGCAAACAATAAACTACACAAAGAACATACAATAAGAAGAACACTAAAAATACAAAAACGAACAACGAGAGAAATACAAAAAAACACCTACAAAGGCTTGAGGACCACAAGAAACTACCATAATCTACATGAAACAAAATGAAAACGCACAAACAAACATGCAATACCATCACAAACCAAGAACATAAACAAAAAGAGAAAAAAAGAGCACGCAAAAACCTTGGATATAAGACCTTTCGATCTCCCTATCTATCCATCTCCTACTATTATACTCGTATATATGTGCATATATGAGTGCAATTGTAATCATATATGTGTGTATATACTTTCCTTTCACAACTTATTATATCTATTGTCCATATTTGAACCACGAAAAGAAAGAACAAGAGGAAAATGACATAGAAATAGGTTTTATTTATATTCAAACCAATTATTTGCTAAAATGGCAAAATTAATTTTAATTTGTAATATAAAAATTACCCATTTTTATAAAAAAATTAATTTCGTAAATTTAATTTCTTGAATATAGGGTTCGTAACTTCATTAATTAAATTTAGAAGATTAGTGAGAGTTTTCTTAAGCCACTTAAATACGCGGATATTAGTCCTGATAACAGAAGAGGAGATGCCAGAACGGGAAAAGGGTTTTTAATTAGACCATACATACTATTCATCTAGTACCCTACCGTCCAACGGAAGAAACTAGACTTTCTAGGTGACTAGACGGTTGATGGTACTAAGATACATTATCACTATGTAACAAATTGTCCCTTTTTTTTTAGTCCCTGAGTTAAAAGTGTTATTTCCCGGTTGTTCGTAACTAAATTAAATGAAAAAATGTCTATTTTAATCTCTAAAATTTTGCTTTTTAAGGTCTGGAACTGAATTTCTAAATTGACTATTTGGAAAATAATGGTTAGGTAAAGGGTGTTCCAATAACTTGGACCGATTTTAAATGTGAGTTAAGTTTAAGCGTCTATAAAGTTTTTTCTTTTTCTTTCAGATTTAACAACTTTCGTCTTTGGCAAATTTCAACCATGGAAAGATTAAAATCGAACAACGTGTTAAAGTTATCGAAGCCTATTACGAAAATGGACGTTCAAAAAGAAGCGCATTTCGGGCACTTCGCGATTTTTTTAGTCAACATAATCGACCAACCGAGAGTGCAATTGGGAAATTGTTCGTAAATTCAAACAAACGGGGTCGGTGGCAGATAGGAAAATGCCATTGCGTGCTCGTTTACGCCATTCACCTGAAAACATTGCTGCAGTGCGCGAGAATGTGGCCGAAGATCCAGACACCTCTATTCGTCATCGCGCGCAGGAATTTAACCTCTTCACAACAACGTTACATCGAATTTTGACAAAAGATTTGTCTCTACTTATCAAGATGGGCTATGCTACTGCAATGATGTATTTGGTATGTTTGATACAATTGAAATTACATGTAATCCAGATGAGTGGAGGAACTTCATTGACAGTTCCTCAAGAGGCATTAAAGCTGTACTTTTCCATAATTGGAATAAGCATCCCTCTCTTTCCTTGGCTCCTTCAATATATCCCAAGAAGGACTCCAACAGGGTCAAGCTCCTGCTACAAGCTTTGAATTATTATAAGTATGGCTGGGAAGTGATTGGAGACTTTAAAGTGGTAGCATTTTGATGGGTCTCCAAGGAAGTTCTATCAAGTTTCAATGTCATCTGTCTTTGGGACATTACGGATACCACAGCACATTAACACAGGAAGCACTGCCCACAAAGCATTGAGTTCTCTGTTGGATACCATAATGTCAAGCATGGGCAATTGATCGACTCACAAAAAGTGGTTCCCACCATTGCATTTAAAACTAGGTTTCATGAAGCAGTTTGTTAGAGCTCTTAACAAAGAATTAGCAGCCTTCAAGTACCTTGAATAGTTTTTTCTCTGATATAAAGCTGATGTCTTTGTTGGACCACAAATCAGGGAAATCATAGTGTTCAGAATTCCTTAAAAAGCTGACTAAAGGGGGAAGGGGGAAAGCCTGGAAGAGTTTTGTTTCGGTATGTCAGGGCCTTTTGAGGCAACCACAAGGCTGACAATTATGCGGAACTGATTGAGAACTGAGTACAAAGCTTTGCCCAAATAGGCTGCAGAATGTGCCTGAAGGCGCACCTCTTTGATGCCCATTGTGACGAGTTCAAGGAGAATATGGGAGCATACTCAGAGGACAAAGGAACCACTTACATCAAGATACTTTGACCATAGATACCAAGGAGTATACAATGAAAACATGATGGGATACTACATTTGGGGGCTAGTACGGGAAAGTGATTTACATTACAAACGGATATCGAGGAAAACTGTTCACTTCTAACTTTTTTAATTGTTTTTATATATATCTTGTGGAAGTTTCAATAAAATTGTATAAATTTAACTCTGTTTTTGTTTTAGCTCTACAATGGATGAAAAACACAAAATTTGCGTAGTTTTAGTAAATATTTCATCATAAAAGCCACAAAAGCAAAGTTTAAAACAAACCAGGGCTATTTTTTATTGTTTTGCAATAAAAGGATTTGGAAAATCACAGTTACTGGCCAGGAACAAAATTTGCGTTCCATACTGTTATGAAAGTATTAAGATTAGCCTCGTAGGAGTGCAAATAATCTTCATCCTTAGAGTAAGGCGATGTTTTCATGAGCATTTCAACCCATTCCTTCATTGTCCTAAAATCTACACATTGATGCAAACCAAACAAAATATGTACAGTATGCATTGCGCACACATCGATTATTCCGATAACAAAATATAAATAAACCGCGACACAAATAAAAAGCAATTAGGACACATGCATAAACACAAAGATCTTAGGACGAAAGAGGAAACACGAATAGGAAAATGGAGAGGAATAAGGGGAAGAATAAAGGGGTGCGAAGAAAAGATGACTAAACCAGTTAAAGAGTACAAACGACGAATACAGAGGTAAAACCTTCTCTGGCGAGTATAACTTCCCGCCTCAACATACGAACACACCCATAAAGGACACAACCCTCATGTCAAAATTCAGTGTCAATTATCGGCCCATGGATAACCAACGAAAACACTCCTTCCCACCGTCAAATAAACTCCTATCCAAGGAAGAACGCAACTGATCAAGACACCCAAAGATGGAGGGAACACGATGTTACAACGAAGGTGTTTGTTCAAAACCTAAAAATGTCGTGAACTGCGTCAACAGTATACAAATTGGTCGCTATTATAAACAGACTAATCTAGAAGTAAACAAGAACAGCCACGAAGCTGAGACCAAACTTAGACAACTTTCTGACGATAGATGTAAACAGATTTGAAACCAACACTCAGGAAAGATCAATTGCCCTTAAAGGGGGAAGGAGAGAGGAGGGGGGGAGTTTTGTCAAATTTTCCTTGCCATCTTCAACTGTTAGAATTATATTTTTAACCGATAAATCTTTTTGCCCTCTACCATCCTTTCTTCTACCTACCTTCTTTCCTATTTTAACACGTCAAGTCCCTTGAATATTCTTCTCCAGTTTATGGCGTTGTTTTTTAAATTTAATTCTCGTTGTGGTTGTTATTTAGTGTTCGCTTCCCTTGCCAGTGGGTCTTTGTGGGGTTTTTCCCTCGGTATTGGGGCTATGGTGTGGATGCCGTTACAAACCCTTTCCCTTGGGCGGCGAAGTAGCCTTTACTGAAGTTGGAAAAGAAATGTTATATTTTTAAACTCAGAACGCCTGCGTGAGAACAGCTACGGGAATTAACAGATCAAGTCAAACATTTCAAACTTATCTTAACAGAAGACGCCCTTTCAAATGAGTCATACATTTGTTTTCTACATTTCAAAGCTTCCTAGTCACACTATTCTAATTAGATTTGCTTTATTCTATTAAGTATTTTTACTATTCTGTCTTTTTTACGGTAAGTCTATCATCGTGTTTCAACAAAGAGCTAAGCATTCATTTTATCATTATCATAGTTTGATATTTTCAAATTTCAAACGTTTCTTATTTAATTTCATTTCAACTAACGAGGAAATTAGGGAACTAAAGCCATTTTCGGCGCATTTCAAGAAAAAACAATCTTTTCCAACCGAAATTCATTCATTTTCATACTTTTCACATTGTCCTCGAACCTGGTCTATTGAACTAACACAACAAGGGTTTGGGGTTTTCCTCATTTTATTTGTACTCCTGTCCAGAGGGATACGCTTGTACATTTGAGTAATAGTACTCTATGTACAAATTCATCATGATGGGTCCCTCCGGGTTTCTAATTTTGTGTCGATGTTTCATCATTTCCCAAAATTTTACTCTACCCTCGCTTAGTAAATGTAATCTCGTTGGATTACCCCAATTACTCTTTTCAAAGGTCCAATCTTAGGTAGATATACTCGTATATATATATATATATATATATATATATATATATATATATATATATTATATATATATATATATATATTATATTATATATATTATATATATATATATATATATATATATATATATATATATATATATATATATATATATATATATATATATATATATATATATATATATATATATATATATATATATATATATATATATATATATATATATATATATATATATATATATATATATATATATATATATATATATATATATATATATATATATATATATATATATATATATATATATATATATATATATATATATATATATATATATATATATATATATATATATATATATATATATATATATATATAAAATCCAGTGATTCTTAGCGGAGGAATTAAACGCGTTCCCTTCCGGCCCCACCACTCCTTGTTGTTTTGAGATACTATCATCCGTTCTGTTTTTGCTTGACCGATGGAGTACTCTTGTTGACTAATAGAGTATTCTCCTATGGTCAATTAAGTACTTTCCATTAGAACATGGAGTAATATCGCTTTGCCCATAGATTATTCCCCTTTGGCCCATATAATAATCTTCCTTGGCCATTCTATTACTCTCCATTACATCATAAATTATTGACCCTTGAACCATAGATTACATTTTCTTGACTCATAGATTACTTTCCTTTGGACCTTTGATTACGCTACCTTAGGCCATACATTGCTCTCCCTTGCCCCATAAAAGTACTCTCCATTGCCCCCATAGAGTACTCTCCCTTGCCCCATATAGTCATCTCTTATTCCTTAATGGGTACCATTTAATTTCCCTCAAAATTGTCCAAGCGACTACATTATGTTTAATGTTCCTCGATGAAGCACCTGCTACTTCTCATTTGCCGATTTAGCCAAGATCAATTTGGTCCCCCTCCCCCATTTTGCACAGCAATCCCCCACGGACAAACCCCCAGAGGAGAAGTCCCCGTAACTTTTGTGCTACAATGTAAACTTACAGGGACGAAGTTAAGTCACAATGACTCTGGTTAGGAGTTAGATGGGGAGAAAATTTCGCGGCTGCTGCTACCAAAGCTCTGACGCTCCTAATCGCTAGTTTATAGCGTAATATGGGTGGTAAAAACTGAGTTGTATGTGGTAAATTCATTTGTGGTAATGGCCGTGATATTGATGGTAGAAATGTAATCTTGGCGTTAAATGAATAATAAGGTGTGAAAAAAGGTAACGCGAGTGTAAAAGGAGCAATGTAGGTGGTAAAACCGTCAACTCGGTATTAAAAAGAAATGTCGGTGGTAAAACCAATAATATTGGGTTTTAAACAAGAAGTATAGATGGTATAAATCGTTATATCCGTGGCCGAAAAAGTTATATCGGTGGTAAAAAGATATTTTAGTGGTAAAAAACATGATCTAAAATTGTCATTAGTTATGAAAACAGATTTAACCTGGATTTATAATCACTTGGATTAATGATCATTTTAGATTAATTATCACTTGAATTAATGATCAACTGGATGAATGATCACTTTGATGAGTGATCATTCAGATTAATGATCACTTATATTAATGATCACCTGGATTAATGATAACTTAGTGGAATGATCGTTTAATTTAATGAACACCTGGATTAATGAACGCTTGGATTAAAGAACTCCTGGATTAATGATCCCATAGGATTAATAATCACTTGGATTAGTGGTATCTTAGATTAATGATAACTCTAATTCCTAATCGTTTAGATGAATGATCACTTAGATCAATGATCACTTGGATTAACGATCACTTACATCAATGATTGACTGGATTAATGATCCCCTGGATTACAGTGACGAATGAATGTGGAATTGAGCAGAAGGGATCACTAGATGTGAATCTAAAATGAGCCCCTTAGATCTTAGAGCTGACCTAAAGAGGATTTATTGAAATAGAGCGAAAACCAACAAGGGCATCACTGAAAGGAGGTCAAAGGCAGAAACTCTGTCTCTCCCGATAAGTGGGCGCGCGCGCGCGGCACCTCTACTTCACTACTTTCCAGGAACCCAAGAGTGGTAGAGACATGAATGCTCCGATGAAGCCATAAAGTCCCCGGTGCATAACGAGACGCTGCCAAAGCGACGTGAAAGATTTCTTTCCGTTCCACCATTGGGTAAGAAGCGACCGGGATTTGTTGAGGTGAAAACAAATAAATAGAGGTAAATGGAGCACCAGTGTTCCATTGGGACAGGATAAGTACACGAGAACGAAATAAAGGCCAAGATAACGAGAAGAGACTCATTAGGCGATAAGAGAAGCTATTTCCAGCCCCAGTTCTGGTGGCCAGACTCCTCTCGAACGTCATCGCGGTTCAAAGTCGCACTGCCTCGCTCTCACCCCTATCCCTTGACAGGCATGAAGATTGGGGGAGTCTCTTATATTAAGCCCCGTCTGTCACTCCAACTGCCTAGTTGAGTTTTGTTTGGGCTTGTTTACTGTTTGTCTATTTGCAACTTTGTTTCTTTTTCTTATGTGCCCCCCCCCCCATTAGTCTCTTTTAGTACGTACTTCCAAATAGCATCGGCGACTTAGGCCCATGTAAATAGTGGCCAGATAGGCGTAAACCCTCTTCCCCTACGATCTCACAATAAGCGAAAGCAGAGACTGATCCGGACTATTGAACAAAAACGAATGTAACTTCTCTACTTTTACTACCCTGAAAATAGGTGTGGATTTGGTTAGGTTAGATAGTAATGTGTGTTGATAGTTCTCAGCTTCATGGGACGTTAAACGGGAGTGTTAAATGGTATCATTAAGTTTAGGCGTTCTAAAGGATCTTCAGTAGCGTCGTGCATCGCAGTCAGACAATTTTTCCTACCGTGACTGATGTTGAAGATTGTACTTAACGTCATTATGGCGTCACGTTGAGTGACCAAAACATCAGGATTACGTTCCTAGACTTAGCTATTTTAACAATCATATTCAGTTTATCCACTCAACTTTTTTTCACCTGATTATTTGATTTTTTTTCACTTGATACAATATGATTTTGTGGTAGGCCATATAATAATCACACAACAGTTGTGAACGAACCGAGGTCAACCCCCGGTCGATGTTGCAATGAACCATGACTCAGAATCTGGACTGCCATTAATTGGAAGCGTGTAATACTGACTGGTGGTTCTCTACCAGCACTTTGATGCAAAAAAGAAGCGTGCAATCCGGGTTAGTGGATCACCGCCAGCACTTTAATGCAAATATGAAGAGTGGAGTCCGTGTTTGTAGGTCTCCGCCAGCACTGTGATGCAAAGATAAAGTGTGGAAACGGATTGGTGGGTCTCCGCCAGCACTTTGATGCAAAGATGAAGCATGTAATCCTGGTTGGTGGATTACCGCCAGCACTTTAATGCAAAGATGAAGCGTGTAATCCGGATTCGTAGGTCTCCACCAGCACTGTGATGCAAAGATGAAACATGTAATCCGGATTGGTGGGTCTCCACCAGCACTTTGATGCAAAGATGAAACGTGCAATCCGGGTCGGTGGATCACCGCCTGCACTTTAATGCAAATATGAAGCGTGTAATCCGGATTCGTAGGTGTCCACCAGCACTGTGATGCAAATATGAAACGTGTAGTCCGGATCGATGCGTCTCCGCCAGCACTTTGATGCAAAGATAAAACGTGTAATCCGGGCTGGTGGGTCTCCGCCAGCACTTTGATCCAAAGCTGAAGAGTACAGTTTGGATCTATTAAAAGGTTTAATGAAAAACGCGTTGGAGGTTTTAAACGTGCAAGAGAATCTGGGGAAGTTGGTTGGGCTGTTCCGAAAGTAAGTGCTTTGGTGACATTTCAATATTCTCTAAGCCAGCACGGTGCATTGGATGTGTGGGCAATTTGTGAGTGCGCGGGACTAAAACCCCTCCAGAAGCGGCAACAAACGAGGAGAGTGCATCAGCATCTGTCTGTAAAGAAGTGTCTATAGGTAAAGTGAGGGGATGAGGGGTATGGAAGAAGTGAAATGTGTGGAAGACATTTAGCTGCAGATCTTCTTGCGGAGGTTATGCTTGGGGGATCAGCTATATCCCAGATATTAGCTGCAGCATGGTGGCCCGTGCTACGCCTTACCCCCCTCCCCTCCTGGGTAGTAAATCGGTGTATGCTTTATCAGAAGGAGCCGCCAAGGAAGGGGCATGAAAAGGATGAGCAACCACGCTCCTGGTTACATTTCAAGGACTACGTACCTTTCCTGCCCCAACATTCTCTTTGTGGAAGTTTGGCAGGTTCTGGAGAGTGGTAGGGTCTGGCAGAACGCCCCAAGGAGTCTCCTCTTTAGACAACCGAACTACCTTTCACAAATCTTCACTTCCCCTAACCTCCTCCCTTTATTTTCTCCTCAATGGCGGATATGCGTTCAGTGGTTTCATGGAAATAAATTACTACACGCCTTGATTTCGCGAGACCAGGTACGATACCAGGTAGGCCAGAGTGAGGTCATACACATACAGCCACACAAGCATTATTACCTCATTGTGAGTGATGTCACTCACAGTGAAGTGTAAAACTAAGATACACCAAAATTAGTATGCCCCACCCCTTTCGCTATGAGTGACGTCACTCGCTGTCAGGTAGTACATACTACTTGTGCGTTATGTATGTCTGTATTACCTCATGATCCACTGAAACACAACACTTATACACTACTTAACCATACACACATCAATTAAACACTTATCACATACACACCACTTAACGACTTTAACCATACAAATCGTATGTATTACCTCAGTGAATGACGTCACAGACATAGTGCGTATTAGTTCATTGTGAGTTCAGTTACACACAGTCACGTAATACATATCAATTTCAGTTATTATAAAAATGCTAAAAGGCCTTTAAAATGTAACTGCCATGCCGGAAGGGGGGGGGGCGCTCCTCATCCACGCCAAGCAAATCACTGGCTCCCAAAGACCAATGGAAAGAGGCTTAAAAAAAACCAGTTTCAAATGGCCATTTTAGTTTCGCTGCACTTTTGCCCTCGAAATACAAAGGGGCTTTTTTGCCCACTCACGAGGGCACGCTATGTATTTAACTAACAATTGTAACATAACGTTCACCCACGAGTAGGTGAGAACCCCGTAGTACTGCAAGGGCAATTAGATTGGCCCATTGGACAAAGGTTAGGTCAAGTTAGGTTTATCTTAAAATAGGAGCTTCCTCCCGGCGTACGAGATGCACGATGAAAATGGATATTGGTTGCTATAGCAACCGCGTACCACCAGATTAACAATTAATATTATTTGTGTGTGTAAATTTGTTTTATCTCACTGTGACGTCACAATGACTAGTACTATTTATTAACTGATGGGTATTTATTCATATTATTTATCAACATAGTCAATGCAAGGTAATATTATTGATATATGATACTTAGGATTACATTAAATCAAGCGTATTACTATAGTATTAATATATTAAATTACAGGTAGTATTATTGACATATTGGTATTGGTTATCGATATATCAAATATCGGGTATTTATTGAGGTCATGAGAAATCATCAGGAAAATGTTGGAATAATGGCGTGAGACAGATAAATTATATATAAGGGAAAAGCGGACAACAACCACTATGTGTGTCCGCTATGCTGTTTCTTTTCATTTTCCTCCGAGAATTTTAACTGGTCGACCTAATATTGAAGAAATACGACCCACCAACAGACTCTAAGATCTCCCTCGAGGTGAACTGTGTGGAAAGAAGGAGAAGATCGGAGATATAGGAATCGAGTGCCAGCTAGACGCAGATTTCCTTTTATTACTGAGGTGATTAAGTGGTGTTTAAGTGATGCGTTTAAGTGGTGGGTTTAAGTGATAAGTGTTTAATTATTGTTTGAGTGATGTATTTATATGTTATGTTTAATTAGTGCGTTCAAGTGGCGTGTTTAAATAATGTGTGTAAGTGATGTGTTTATGTGGAGTGTTTAAGTGATAAGTATTTGTCACAAACTGGGGTCAGGTGACATGCCCAGATTCTTTAACCCAAAAAGTGTATAGCCAAGGATAGAAGATGCGTCGACTTAAAACGAAAAAACTTTATTTACAAATGTTTGATAAATGAATCGACTTGAAAATGCCAATATATTCAAAGACTAAATTATCATAGAAAGGACCTAAAAATGAATTACAACTTTGATAGGTCGAGCTAAGGAATGGCCTTTTGGAACATATAAAAATATTTAGAGTATGGACGACACAAGAAAAAATATGTACACAAAAATAACGCACGTATGATATTCCTATCTATGAGACCACGGAGAAAGAAGGTTGAGCCACAGAGGGAAGCACTCACCGGTAACGTAACTACAATGTACCTACGCGTACAAAAATAAAGGGGCACTCACGACCACCAATATCAGGCCTAGTATGGGCCACACAAAAACCAGGACAGCACACACGGTTGTCCTACCAAAGATGCACGAGGGGCACAACACTCGCGGTAAACCCGCACTAAAATGCAAAAGGGGTACAACTCTGCCGGTTGTCTTACACTAAGTCAATCAATCACAATAAACTTAACTCAGGGTAACCTTAACTTACGGTAACCTTAACTCACGGTAACCTTAGCTCACGGTAACCTTAGCTCACGGTAACCTTAACTCACGGTAACCCTAACTCACGATAGCCTTAAATCAGGATGGCCTTAAATTACAATAGCCTTCCGAGACGCACGAAACCGGAAAATAAGTACACGAAATCCACTCTGCTCCCGAACACAACTGTCTTCTCCAAGCACGAAAAAATGGTCTGTCTTCTGTGAAGAATTTAGGCCCCGACATTGAATTCCACGGAACACTAACAAATATGGATCGTTCAAAATCCCAATGCTACATCAACATACAATGAAAGTTCTTAACACTAAATATAAAATAACTTTTTCATGACAAAATCGTAATAATCTTAATCCAATTTAATATTCAATAAAATAATTAGGAGGGAAACTGGCTGATCAAAGCGAACGAAAATTCTAGAATTCCTTTGGATGACGTGTCAGCCTCAATTAAGCGAACGTAGGTCCCACGATATCACGTCACAGCCCTCGTCAGAAAATAAAGGCAAATTATCAGATATTACGTGTGTGACATATCCCCCCACTGAGAATAAATTTACCAATAAAATTTATCCCAGACACACACGTTGGATCCTGATCGGCGGGTAATGACCCATGGCCGCCGACCCGCCAGGCATTAGAAGTCTTCTTCGGCTGACTGCGAAAACCGTCCTTCTTGGGCTCGCCTACAGGCTCCGATCTTCTCCCTGTGGTCGCTTCATCCGCTTTAGAAGGTCCTCGGCGGTCGCCTTTCGCCGAGGTTCGCAGTCACGTTGCCATCCGCTCTCTCGCCAATCGGAACTCCGGTTACGTCCTCGTCTCTCATGTTTGCCTGGAGGACCACTTAAATTCTCGTGGCCCACGTCCAAAGCCTTGATCCCGAGGACCTCTGCCAATGTCGCGAGACGCCTGCGCCCACGAGTCGTGCTGTGGGGCACTACGCCAGTCATCTCCTTCTCTCTCGTTGATTCTGCGTGGAGGAGAACCCTTCGCCGAGGTGCCTCGTCCATCGCTCCTCCAGCGCTCGTTGCCGTTGCGGGGCGGTGGGGGCTTCGCATTGGGCGGATCCATGCACTGGATGTCCCGGCTCGACAGGCGCTCCAACATGGGCTCTCGCCCTTCGTCCTTGATACGCCACGTGTCCATCTTTACCTTTTTCTTATCGCACCACGCCATATTCTTGGTGGGGCGCCAAGGAGTCGACTTGTCCTCTTTGATTTCGCCATTGCGCTCGGCGTCTAAGTGGGTAGGATTTTTTTCCCGCTGCAGGTCGCCCCCCTTGCGACGGATTAATCGCTCTTCCTCCTCCTTTGAGAATTCCAACTTCTTCCTCTCTTCCTCTTCGTGCTGCTTCTTCAGTTCATCACGCAGGCACTGCTCCTCTTCCTCCTTCTGGCGATCGAAGGCTTCGCGCCGTTCCGTGCGCCTCTGCTCCTTGCGTTCGAGGAGTCGGTTCCTGCGCTCGACCTCCAATCGAACGTTGAAGTTTTTGAGCTTCTTGTCGCGCTTGCTGGCTTCTCTGCGCGGGCGCTGGAGAATGAGCTGGTGCTCCTTCAAGCGCGTCTGTTGGTAGAGCTGGATGTCTTTGGCGTGTAACGTCTCCATCTCCTCCTGGCATTTGGGGTCAGGACTATCCGCAGGGAGAGCCCCGGGGATATTTCCAATCACTGGCCCACATATGGAGTTCTCTATGCATACTGCATCCACTTCACCGGTTAAGTAGGGGGTGTCGATGTGGATCTTGGCTAGTGAGGCCCTTTTTAACGTGCCGTCCACAAACTTCAATGCAGTGATTTTTCCTGTGAGCTGGTTGTCTGACACAAGGGATTTCCTCACTATGATGCCACTGCAGCCTGTATCTCTTAGTGTGTCGACCAGTTGATTTCCAACTCTTCCCATGGTTACAGGCATGGGAATGCCTCTCCTACTCACGAAACACGCGTCCAAGTATGGCACAAACTTACCGTTGGGTAGGAGTAGCTTGTTGTCTTTCACAAAAGACTCAATCTCCTCTGGGGTAGCTTCCTCAGCGTATTCCTCGTTTGCTATAGCGCATAATGCGGACATTTCTTTGGGATGGCTCTCAGTGTCCTTTTGAATGGTCGTTGCGATATTTACCGTCCGTTCCCTGCAATTTTGTATTCTGTGGCCAGGCTTGCCACATTTGAAACACTTGATTGCCGGCTGGGGGGAAATAGGATTATACCAACACTCTCTTGCTGCGTGCCCTGGTTTACCGCATCGAAAACACTTCTGCGCTGGTCTCTGCGAGATGGCGCGGTCGGTCAAGCTTTTTCGGTGGTTCAAGGATCCTTGGTCAGAAGAAGAATCCATGTGAGAAAGTGACTTCGGCCGAGATGATGATAGAGTTTCATGGTGTGCCGTCAAGTACTGCGCAGCCATGTTTCCAATGCCTTGGAGCGTTTTTGGATTCCGCTCTCGCAAATGAATGGCCAGGTCCTGTGATACTACGTCCATGAACTGCTCCTTGATGAACAAATTTGCCAGCGCCTCAAAGCTCTCGTCATTATTCGATAGCCCTATCCATTTCATCAGATAGTTCCGTAGCCGATCAATGAACTGATCCGGACTTTTGCAGGTCTCAGGCTTTGCACTACGGATTTTTTTCCGGTAGCCATCCTCTGTTAAATCATACCTTACGAATAAGGCTGACTTAAGCAAATTATATTGTGCCGCATCTTCCTCGGGCATTCTTAAATATGTCTCTAATGCCCTTCCAGTCAACAATGCACTTAATGCGGTGGCCCATTGGTCTTCATGCCATCGCTGCTGCCTGGCAAATCTCTCAAATCGTAGAAGGTAACTATCGATAGTATCCTTCCCATCGACGAAGCAGGGCAATTTTGGCATTTTCGCAGACGTGCTAGAAGCCGGATTAGCGGTGGAATGTGCTAACTTGAGTTCCAATCTTTTCATCTCGAGTTCGTGCTTCTGCTGCTTCTCTTCACGGTCGCGGTTGGCTTCTCTTTCTTCACGCGAAGCTTCTCTTTCCTCACGTGCCTGCTCAGCTTGGAGTTTAGCGGCCTCCCACTCAGCTTTTCTCTCCTCACGCGCAGCTGCCTGTTGTTCTCTGACATAATCTTGGATTTCCTTGCCCTCCAAACCAAGAAGTTTGGCCTCCTGCAGCAATTTTTCCATGGTAGAAGTAGGTAATTATCTATATATGTATATCACAATACCCAACCAAAATACAATATAAAGAGAGCATACACCAAAAAGAAATAGCGCAATATCAACGTACAAAATATATAAATACAAAAAATAAAAAATAAATAAATATGGTACCACAAAATACTCTCCAAAATCGTCTATCAAAGTTTCCCCCCAAAATACGAAATTCTATCGTTGCTGCCAAATTTTCTATTTCAAGTCGACGGTCGATACTCGACTATAAAGCTATCCTGGCAAAGGTCGCCATTAATGTGTTTAAGTGATGTGTTTATGTGGAGTGTTTAAGTGATAAGTATTTAAGTGGTGTTTATGTTATGCGTTTAAGTTATCTGTTCAAGTGGTGTGTTTAAGTGATGTGTGTAAGTGCTGTTTAAGTGATTTGTTTAAGTGGTGTTTATGTGATGTGTTTAAGTGATAAGTGTTTAAGTTATTTGTACAAATGGTGTGTTTAAGTGATATGTAAGTGATGTGTTACGTGGTGTGCTTATGTGATAAGTGTTAAAGTGGTGTCTGAGTGGTGCGGTTAAGTGATATATGAGGCGCTTTCGATGCCTTGAAATGGAAGATCATTTCATATTTGTGTAATTTTACATGAGAAAAAAAAAGTTTCTTGTTGATAAGCTCGAGTCCATTATTTATAGTGGCCGTTCGGTTACCTAAATCAGTAACTCATCTTTGTATTGGTGAAACCATTTAGTATTTTTTTCAATTTTCGCTGAATTATGTGCAAGCAACACTTTTTCAGTCTGAATTCAATCTATTTTTAATGAGTTAATCGTAGACTCTTCATTAACTTCACCACGAAGAGCATTGCCTCAGATGACCAAGTTGGGTGTAAAGAAATCCGTAGCCATGTTGGTGTGGAATCGCGTAATTTTTATATTTCAACTCCATTACGTGTGGTTTTGCCTCCTTTATTCCATGATAAAAAAAAAATGAATCTGTATTATCGAACCACTTTAAAATCTTTCACGTCCATTTCAGTTCACTACGAAATCGATTTCATTCTAGGACTTGATCAGTGTGATAGAACTGAAGCCTTATAGCTTGCGTTGGGTCAAAATGCGTTGCAACAGACCACTAAGATTTTTAAATGACCGCATTACCTTCTCTTTTTAACATTTGTGCCTTCAGAAAAATAATTATCGGTAAGTTTCACCATGGTACCATAATTATCTGATACGATATCAGCGCTTTCATAATATTTTGTGTACCCAAAACACAAAAATGATCAAATTTTGCTGAAGTAAATATGGCAAATTGAAACTTATAAATAATTATCCGTAATTATGCATAATTACCTTAATTATCGATTAATTATATAAATGGTAGATTATAACAAATTATTCAAACAAACAATTTTTTTTCCTAGTCGAATTTCCAGGTAATTTTAGACGATTACCAAAGTTTCTAACCTGATTTCACCGATGAATGTGGTAAGGAGGAAAAGTTACCGTGTTATTTTGAATAATTTACTCAAGTTTGTCACATTTACCATACATATTGGTAATAATGGATAATTACCTGGGGTAATTCATAGTTCACAATTGATCGAATTTGTCCCAGCATATACATAAATTAAACTATTCCAATTACGCGATTATCACCTTTCCAATAACATACAGGGTGCCCCCCACCCCTAAAAAAAAGAATTGGGACCGTTTATGGGAAGCAATAACTCAATAACCATTGTAACTAGACATGAAATAAAAATAAATGAAAGATGAATCTTTTATTTACAAATTCATCTTTGTAAAAATCGTCTTAATTTTCTTAATTGCAACCTTTAAAAAAGTTCCAATTTTAAAAAAAATAAATTTAAACTTTAATGAATGGTACATATGCCCTACTTTATGGTCAACCACAGACTGTATGGTAACTTAATGTTGCCGTTGCTTCCTAAATTTGGTTCTTTCTTTCCGCTTCCAAGCAGATCAATAAAAAAACAACAAAAAGAAGTTTTTTTACCTTATTTTTTAAAGGCTAATTGACCCATTAAATGACTTTTAGATATTTTTACAAGGAATAATTATGTATATACCAGGCAATGACTTCGCCACTCTCTCCTACGGGGGGGAGCTTGCGCTTCGCTGCTAAGATTAAAATTTTAAATAAAAAAAGCAGCCATGGTTAAATTTTTATCAATTTTCTTAACTTCGCTAATTATAATAATTTTAAATAGGAACTCTAAATTAAATTTCCCCCTTTTCAAAATATCACGTTGCTAAAATATAGTTATAGAAGAAGACATATAAAAATAAATTTTCTGAACTTCACCATTTTTAATTCTTTGGGTTTTAAAAAATTTCACAAAATTTCGATATTATATTTATTTCTGAACTTCACCATTTTGTTTTTCGATATTATAAAAGAATAATTAAAAATAACTTTGATAAAAAAACATAAGTCATAACCAAACTAAGATGAAATTATTATTCAAATACTAATTTTTTTTAGGAAGGAACCTGTATATTGTGCTTAGCATGGAATAATGCCCCTTAGCTCATTAGCCAGCTTCCTCACACTGTCTAAGAGAGTGAATCCAAACGTGGGGCGTCCGCACAACCGGTGGGGCTTGGGAAAGTTTTGAAGGGCCTGATCATTGGCTCCAAGAATATCTTGTTGATAATAAACATCCAGACGTTTCTGATGCTCCGATACAAGTGAAGAAGCATTATCAGAATTCCAACCGGATGAATAAGGGAATATTTTGTTACAAAAAGCTACTTTTTTTTTTTGCTTTGGGAAGTCCATCGAGGATTGATGACGACAGATGCCCTCATATTGAGGGCATCGAACCTGCCCTAGGTTTAAACGGATAAGAATGTGCGCAGTCTGCGGACCTGTATCTTGACCGAGGGGAGAAGGACCCTGGGGGCAGGAGAGGCTCGAAACGACCAGGCTTCATCCTCGGCTGCAGGGAGCTGCCGAGACACCGGTCTGTCGGTGTTCGCTTATAGGCACTCCGATCCTGGTTTGTGATCGAGGCATCCATCCTCTCGCCTTTGCCTTAAAAGGCAGAACCTACAAGGCAGAACCTACAAGGCAGAACCCACAAGGCAGAACCTACAAGGCAGAACCTACAAGGCAGAACCCACAAGGCAGAACCTACAAGGCAGAAACCCACAAGGGAGTAAAAAATCTAACATTATGTGGCTATGTGAGGGGGTCGAAGGGAAATACCCTAACTCTGCTACATCAGTGATCCACTTATTCTTTTGTGCTCAATGCGTTAGATTCGTTTCTACTCAATAATTAAGATTCCAATACTAAACAAAAGTTATAATCTTTTAAAATCTCCTTTTTTCAACAACCGGTGGTGTATAAGTTTCTCTGGATAGTTAGAGTGAAGCCTGGGGGGTGGGGGGCAAAGAGGTTGGGAAACACTGGTCTAAGGAGTGAATATGTGCTAACACACAGTGTTTGTATTTATAGCAGTGTATAGTTCTGTATAATCATTTTTGGTGACAACATTCAAACTTTTTACCTGACATTTGGAAACTAGGTAGTTGCAACCATGTTTTAGAATGTAATTCGCAATTAATTGTCAATTTCATAATAACAACTGCACTAAATTAAAAAAAAATAAATAGGACCCAACGGTCCCAGATCGCCTTACGACGATTTGACAGGTTCTGAACAGTTGCGTGCCCCACACTCCCCAGCGCCCCCTCTAATAAAATTAGAGGTAGCGTTTTAGAAGTATTATCCGAGAATATGGTCGGTTGTGGCGGTAACATAGACATATTATGGTCGCCGTTTTCGAGAAATATCGTAAATTTAAGCTGGAATTATCTTCCCTGCCCACGGAATTCACTGCCAAACTAGAAACTGAATATTTATATCGATCGAAATAATAGTGAAGTACACTGGTGGCCGCAACGGTGGCCACGGCTGTGTTTCTCGACCTTAAAAAAATGACCGCAATCCACTGATGATTTAAAACAGAGACCCACACCACGACTAAAACACGACCCTACACAACAATTCTGCCATAAAATCGGATAACACCACCATATCTCGCCCTCAGGTTTATATACTTCTCTCTCATTTTCGCTTACTCTCACTTCCTCTCTTTCTTTAGGAACCTCTCCTCACAAATTTTCCCTTGATACCCTCTTTAGTTCTCTCTTTTTAGTTTCAATAATAATTATAATAATGACAAATCCTTTACAGGGAAGAAAACTAAAACTGCCGATTCGCTATGTTGTACAACATTTAGGATGGTGTATGTATTAATGTGTTTGAAATTAATATTGTGATCAATACAACAGAGTACAACCAAGTTGTTTTTATTAAGTTGAGTAAAAATCAAAAACTAACAAGGGCACGGCGGGAAAGTTTGTTAAGCTGGCATTACTTTATAGACTCAAAGGTAGATGAAATAGGGGCCAATACTTCTTGTTATTATTATATCATTCTTTTTTCTCTTTTAATTATTTATTATTTTCTAAGTTAATTTATATGAAGTTCCTCATTTTTGTGCAATATTTGCCTTGATAATATAAGTTATAACTTATAGCGGTATTTTACACGTAAAGACCATGTGTTAGAATTTTGATCAATTAGTGCGCTTTGATTTTATTGACAGCTAGAAATTGAGTATTGACCAACCATGTAGCATTAAGTGTTCCGATGTTCTATCATATAAAAGTCTTCAGTGTGTAATAAATGTAGTTTCTGGTATTTAGTATAGGCAAAATTGAAAATTTGAAGGCACTTCTAAAAGAATGGGTGAAAGAACGAGGATTACAGTATTTTTTTGTGGTGGTCGAAAATATTTCATAGTTGGCGATTAGGAGCCGTCAGCTTCCTGCCCATGTGATCGTATGAAGGGACGAGGGAGAGATAGATAACATAACATAACATAACATAACATAACATAACATTAATTTCCAAGTTTGCTTTAGTCTAAATAAAGCTAACTTTAAAGTAGGCCCAGTTTAATAACCTTACATTAGGGTAATGTTAAATGAGGTATATGTTTTGGGCTATTTTCTTGGGAGAGGGGGCTGGTTGGAGTGGTTCGGACATTATTTTTTTTCAATGTTTGTATCAAAGTAGGTCGAATACAATTCAATTTAAAAGATACAAAGCAATTCCGCATAGAAAAAAAAGGTCAGTGCTACTTGCAGTAAAATAAATCAAAACGGGAAAAAATATTATTATCAATACTTGTAGTAAAATGAAGGTGCATATAAGGTAATAAGATCAGTTTCCCTATTTAAGGGCAGATCGGAAGTTTTGTTCGGCTGGGATAGATCATACCAGTTGAGAGGTAGAAACAAACAAACCTCCAAAAAATCGTAGGAAAGAAGGTCAAAAAGCCACAATTTTTGAAGCCAACTGAGGGAACTTTACTTAAGCTCAGAGAGGACGATACATCTTTATTAGGTATTTTAAATCTGAGAAAATAAAAGTGGGAAAATCGAAAAGAAAGAGTGAGAAGATTTTCAAGGGGAGAGTTAGAATAACCAAAATGGCTAGCTTCTTGCTATACATTTTCACCTGCACTTTATTTACCAACTATTTTTTCGAGTGAATTCTAAATTTTGTTTTGGAATATTTTTTTAAAAAATAAATAATTATTCGGAGAAAATCGATTTCTGAATAAATTAGATACAGTGGAATGAATCTTTCTCGCACAACAGGTTGCGACATAAATGGAGCAATTTTCGAAGGAGGGAAAGAAGTCATAATAGATTCTAGTTGTAAACACCAATAGATTTAATTAAAACAAGTATTCTTCATGTTTCGGCGAGGGCAGTAAAATGGACTTCTTTGGGCTTCATTGTCAACAAAATCTATCTCCATTTTTAGCCGCTGCAGAGACATAATAATTCAGTTACAGGAGACGGAATCTAAGCCGTTTTTAGCGCGAAAAAGCTTGATCAATGAATCACCAGGAAGCGGCAGGAATGGCAGAAGGGTTTGATTGAAAGGAGCTAGCGGCTAGAAGAAAAGCAGAAGGGTTTGATTGAAAGGAGCTAGCGGCTAGAAGAAAGGTAGAAGGGTTTGATTGAAAGGAACTAGCGGCTAGAAGAAAGGCAGAAGGGTTTGATTGAAAGGATCTAGCGGCTAGAAGAAAAGCAGAAGGGTTTGATTGAAAGGATCTAACAGCTAGAAGAAAAGCAGAAGGGTTTGATTAAAAGGATCTAGCGCCTAGAAGAAAATCAGAAGGGTTTGATTGAAAGGAACTAGCGGCTAGAAGAAAGGTAGAAGGGTTTGATTGAAAGGAACTAGCGGCTAGAAGAAAGGCAGAAGGGTTTGATTGAAAGGATCTAGCGGCTAGAAGAAAAGCAGAAGGGTTTGATTGAAAGGATCTAACAGCTAGAAGAAAAGCAGAAGGGTTTGATTAAAAGGATCTAGCGCCTAGAAGAAAATCAGAAGGGTTTGATTGAAAGGAACTAGCGGCTAGAAGAAAAGCAGAAGGGTTTGATTGAAAGGATCTAGCGGCTAGAAGAAAGGCAGAAGGGTTTGATTGAAAGGATCTAGCGGCTAGAAAAAGGCAGAAGGGTTTGATTGAAAGGATCTAACGGCTAAAAGAAAAGCAGAAGGGTTTGATTGACAGGATCTAGCGGCTAGAAGAAAGGCAGAAGGGTTTGATTGAAAGGATCTAACGGCTAGAAGAAAAGCAGAAGGGTTTAATTAAAAGGATCTAGCGGCTAGAAGAAAAGCAGAAGGGTTTGATTGAAAGGATCTAGCGGCTAGAAGAAAAGCAGAAGGGTTTGATTGAAAGGATCTAGCGGCTAGAAGAAAAGTAGAAGGGTTTGATTGAAAGGATCTAGCGGCTAGAAAAAGGCAGAAGGGTTTGATTGAAAGGATCTAACGGCTAAAAGAAAAGCAGAAGGGTTTGATTGACAGGATCTAGCGGCTAGAAGAAAGGCAGAAGGGTTTGATTGAAAGGATCTAACGGCTAGAAGAAAAGCAGAAGGGTTTGATTGAAAGGATCTAGCGGCTAGAGGAAAGACCTAACTGGGTCAAGACTGTCCAAGGTTCTGAATACATCATTCGAGACCACTGTGTGAGTGTTTTTATGAATAGGTGTTGACTGGTGGAGAAATGAATGGTAATGTGTATAAGAGTTGTGCAAGGCGGCAGTGTTTGAGAGGGAATGTTTGCCCAGGACGAATCCCCAACTGGAGATGCATAAAGGTTTTTACTATGTGCTTAATAGGAAATAATATGGTTAAATTGGGATTGTAATTTTAATGGTGGCGATGTGCATCCACCCCACTTTGTGGCAACATGGTTTATGATGAAGTTCAATATCATTTGCAAATAGTGAGTTTGTAAGAAAGTGGATGTGGGCACATAAAATAACCTTGATGGCCCTGATCTCACAAAAGATGGTGGGCGGTTGAAGCTGAGAGAAAAAAATAGCTTCCAGATTAGAACTTAAATCGCAATGAAATTGCAATTTAATTATCATGCTCGAAGCGCAATCGTTACTTCTCGTGTGAGAAAGCAAGATAAGCCAAACGAGGTCATTGCTATTATCACTCCAACTTCATTTCTTTGGCGAATAGATGAAGGCGATGTCGAGACGAGGCTAAATGGAGCTGAAGGGAAAATTCGCCACTCACATTTGGCGACCGAGTCCTGCATTTCGCTGAAGCTCGGGGCGGGACGCAACGCATAGGCGGTTGCTTGCCTTAAATGCCAGCAGCCGGCGACCGAGAAGAGCAGGAATCTTAGCTTCTTCTTCATTATCAAAAACCTATTTCATCACAGTGCTAGAAGAGTCCACCCAACACGGTCAAGCAGTCCAACGCTTTAGTAACGCTATAGGTCCCTAGATTTTATATATATATATATATATATATATATGGGGTTCGAATCCCACCCCAGCTCGGATATTTCCGAAGTAGGAAATAACCATTTGCGAAGAAAAATCATTCCGTTTTCTCTTTCTTGCGGTGTGTTGGATATATATATATATATATATATATATATATATATATATATATATATATATATATATATATATATATATATATATATATATATATATATATATATATATATAAATAGTAAGGTTAATGTATCGGAAAATTAGACAAGTGACTCTTCTTCAGGTTGAGAGGAACAAACCTCGTCCTCGATCTGGTAGACCCCTCATCCCAGATCGAGGACGAGGTTTGTTCCTCTCAGCCTGAAGCAGAGTCACTTGTCTAATTTTCCGATACATTAACTGTACCAATTTGTCTTGATTTATTTTCCACATATATATATATATATATATATATATATATATATATATATATATATATATATATATATATATATATATATATATATATATTAAATGTGCTACAGCTACGGAAACAGAGCCCTGTTAATGTGAACTTATGTGTTGGTCTGATCACGTGGCCACACGGTGCCAAAAGAAACACTTTCCTAAAAATAGCCTCGCTACAAATCAAATCTGAGAGGATAGGGAGTGACGAGAAGGTAGGGGGTCATTGTACCTGTTTAGTGACGTCTTTGATGCCTTCGTGTGATTAACTTGTGCCACTCGAGTGCCAATAATTCGTCTCTTCGCACTCTGATTTAAACACCAATGTTATCAGACCAATTCTTCCGTTATGACACGAATATTTATTGTTAATATTTTATCCTCACTGGAATATATATATAAAATCACTTTAATTTAAGAAACTGCGTATATTGAATAGACTTCTATTAATTTCCAGCCTATCAAAAATCCCCTATTTTGGTGGCGTTAAAAAGGAAGCATGAGCCGAATGGCATCGTAGTGGCGAACGCCGTCACAGAAGATCGCGTAACGCAACCGTCACTCGAGACAGACAGCGCTCAACTGAAGTCCCAACTCTTGTCTCTTTAATCATGGGGGAACATTGTTTTCGTTGTGGCCGTTCTCTCCAGGTCAGTCGCGGATGCGCTAAGTTGGAGCGCATTAAAGGGAACAGCGCCAACATCGATGCAATAAATAGGAAGTAGTAGAAGGGAAGGACTTGGTGATTTGGATTAACAAAGAGGAAGCCTTTAAAATGAACTTATTTCTGATGATTCGATCTTTCACACACAAATGTACGTTTGTGTAATGAAATAACAACACTTACGCTCATGGACACACATACACAATATTTTCCAACCACTGGGGAGAAAGGTATCACTTGCCAATCCTTGTCCTCTTTTATTCACATTGTACCTCATTTCACTCTATTTCCATATTTATATAAAATCACTTCGTTAAGTTGTGAGAGAAATATACATTAAATAGCTAGTTGTTACGAACTTCTCCCGCCCACACACGACGAAGCTAGGTATTAAATTCGGTCAACCCCCATGGGAGTGTAATTCGGTTAAATGAAGTAGACGAGTGAATTGCCCTTAAGGACGAGCTCAGCGGAGTGTGTGGTGGGGTGACCCTGTCGGCGAGGCAGGATACCTGTTGCCCCAATTTGGGCGTGTGAGGGGGCGCAGGACCCCCCCCCCTCTCTCTCTCTCCCGCTTTCCCAAACCTGTTGCTACCTCCGAAAGGAGAGGCAGGGAGATCCGAAACTCACAATTGCTCAAAAAGAGAATGGAAAAATAATATTTGCGACCAACATTTTAATATATATATATATATATATATATATATATATATATATATATATATATATATATATATATATATATATATAATATATATATATATTACAAGAGACGAGAGAAAGTCGACGTGAATTAGCGCATGAGACAAGAAACAGGAGATTTAAAAGCAAGAGAGACATTGGAAAATACAAAGATCAAGGAGAGCAAAGGACTCCTTAATTAAGGCACTCCATAGCGAGAAGACGGGAATAATGCACAATGGTTGGAGCATCTGACCGGCAATCAAAAGAGGCGGGTTCGACTGAAAATCAGGAAATTTACATTATTTTCCCCTGAGTGTCTTCTCGCTATAGATTGTCTTCTGGGGTTCATCAGAAGGGGTTTAAATGGAAAATGTATTCGTAAAATAACAAATCAAACTCATGAGTTTAGACCCAATTGACAAGACTGGCAGGCAAAAGCGCTCTAAATTAATCCAACCGAGGAAGACTGAAATGGGAATAACTAATAAACAACAAAATATGGCATCGAATAGTGATGGTAAATAATGAAGTGTCAATAATAACAATAATATATAAAGGGATAAATGAATCAGTGGAAAGGCTGACATTGTCTACTGTGAATAGTAGCTGACAACTGGGATGTTATATCCGACCAAAGGGAAAGTATACTACACTTCTCTCACTAGTGGGAGCTGAACTAACGTTCCTTGTGGGCGTGCCTGGTACGCTACATACTTCTTTTTGGCGGGCAAGATTACATGTCCTGATTTCCATCACAACAGTTCTTATCTCTAATAAGGTCTCCTTTAGTAAACAAGGGTCTTTGAACCCGGGTATTTGTATCTGAATTTTTTAGAGGTGGATTTTGTCGCGCTGGTGTTATACAAAGGATACGACTCGTGTCACCGAGATGCGAGACATGTTTCTAATTGTGACAATTTCTCTGTTCTCGAAAAGAATATATATATATATATATATATATATATATATATATATATATATATATATATATATATATATATATATATATATATATATATATATATGAGAACAACAGACATAGTCTATCGGTAGAAAAATTCACAGGTGAAGGAAATGAACACTGGAATCAGACTGGTCGAGGTACAGAAAGATCAAAAACAGTATGAATTCCAACGAAAGATGAGATCGATTACACAAAAATAAGTGAGGCTAATAAAAGATTTTGACACAAAAGGAACAAAAAAGAGACGAGCTGGAACAATTAGAGGAAGGATTGAATTAACAGAAACATAGAACATAGAACATATAATACAAATTTGTAGACAAACACTGAAAACAAATCACTATAACAGATGACACAACACTTGAGAATTTGCAAACTGCAAAGGACAGCTCTAAAAGTTAAGAAGGAAATAAAGAAAAAGACAAGGACAGTAAAAGAGTTGAAGAATTCTATAACGAAGTGTAATATAGCAATGAATATCATAAAACAAATAGCAACTCAACAATAAGTGAAGCTGAAGACAAACCAGTAATGAACGACAAAATTTGCACGAACCTTAGAACATAAAAAATGGCATAGCACAATGAGAGGATGGGGTTTCACTCGACCTTATAAAGGACAAAGGCGAAGTTTCCGATTACCTTCTAGCTAGTCTGTTTACAAAAATGTTGAAGGTAAAGTAAGATTTCAATACCATCTACACGTCTTTATTACTTACAAAAAGCGGAACAGTAGACTTAAAGTACAAGGTAGTAAGTGAATAGACCACGTTCGGCCATGGGGTACGCTTCTACAACGCCTGATAAAACCAGGCTAGGATTAATCGAAGCCTTCAGAAGCGTATTCATGGCGCCGCCGAAGAACATTTTGAGCAGTTGGCGTAAATAATTAAATTTTATATTCAAGCACTTCGCTCTAACATTTTAATCGCTTAGATTATTAATTTATATTTTATTGCAAATTATATAACAATATATTGTTTTTTTAATTATAAGATATATGAAGCATTAAAGAGTATATAGTGTTTGGGGGGACACCTTCTCTATATGAAGATTAGCTGCAGGAAAAAGAATGATTTAATATAAGGCGAAGGCGAAATCGTTTGGAAGACTCGCATTTCCATTTTCCTGTAGGTTATATGCATCTTTACTCTGAAGCAAGTTATGTGAGTGTGCGGGTGCCCCCTCCCCATCCCTTTCTCTAGCAAAACAAGCATTAATAAACATCAAATTAGAGACAACAAATAACATAAACTTGGTCGGTGGGGCTTGGCAGAGATTGTCACTCTGTTCTTTATGTGAATTTCCTTATCCTGTCCTAGGATCCACTAATGAAACGTGGGTACTCAACGATAAACGCGTATAATGCACATTTTTTTCTGCATGCTAGGAACTAGGGCCGATTAGCCATGAACAGTACAAATATATCCTTACGTTATATAATAAGATGGGAATTAGAGATATATTATCCCTTTAGTTAGGTTTAATACAATGGATGTAAAGGGACTCCAGAATACGTAACTGAGAAACACCGGTTACCTTATCTAAGAAGTTTAATTCTGAAATGTTGACTTGGTGGTTGCAGCTACGAGCATAGCTAGGAATGAGCAAATGGTTAAGGGAGGCCAGAAAGAACCCAGTTCTAGAAGAACTTTCGGATCAATCTAGAATAGGTTAGGTATTGACAATTCCAGAATAAGCAGCTAATTAATGCTAAATTTAAGAATAATCGCATCGATTATGTCGTTAAATTCAAGAATAAGCACCTGAGTCATGGACAATTCAATATGAAGCACCTTAGGTACCTCATCTTGAAATAATCCGAACTTTCAGCATGGTGGTCGATGTAGACCAGAGAGAAGGTGTGGTTGCCCCAATTAAGTCCCCTTCAAAACACTGCCTGCAGCCATACTTGTAAATGTCAGGGTGTTCAATGAGTTCTCGGCCTAACATACAAGGAGGGGAGACAGGAACCCGCCGCAGCTGGATCACGTTCATACATGTTCCAACATGTAATGCACGGGCTGGCATCCTCCCAGCGCACTTTGTTCAGTTCATCGGTGACTTTTCCTGAGTGAGGATGGCGCCTTCAGGCAAAATGAGTGAAGTTGAACAGCGGGTTGTGATAAAGTTTTCTGTGATTCAACGGAAAGCGCTCACAGTTGATTGATGAGGAGTTGAAGACAACACTAGGGGAGAGTGGCCTATCTTATTCCACTGTCAAACGTTGGGATGCTCTCTTCAAGCAGTGCCGAGACTCGTGTGAGGATGACCCTCGAAGTGGTCATGGATAATCGCCGAATCTCAGTGCGATGCATTGTTTCTCAATTGGGGATAAGTAATGGATCCATTGTTAGGATCTTGAACGATCACCTCAACCTTTTCAAGGTGTATTCCCGATGGTTCTCAAGAATGCTAACGCCTGAGCAGAAGAAGAACCGAATAATGACTTCAACGTACATAGATATTGACCTTCTAGAGAGCGGATCTGGGGGAATTCAAGGCCCAAATCGTAACCCAGAATGAAACGTGAGTTCCTTACTTCGATCCGGAAATCAAAGCCAAATCTAAGCAATGAAAGTACCCCTCCTCTCCAACGCTACGAAAATTCATGGTCATGAAGTCATCCCGGAAGGTCATAGTGACAGTGTTCTGGGGCCCTGAAGAGATCCTCCTCGTGGACTTCTTGGATTATGGCCGCACCATTAATGGCCCATACTATGCAGATCTACTGGGGAAGCTTCGGGAGGCTGTCCTTCAGAAATGCCGAGGGAAAGTGACCCGAGATGTTCTTCTCTCGCAGGACAATGCACCTGCACACAAGAGCATGGTGGCCATGAACAAATTAGTGTCTTGCGGCTTCAAATTGTTGCCCCATCCCCCTTATTACCTCAATCTGGCACCATCAGACTTTCACCTTTTCCCACACATGAAGAAGTAACTGCGGGGTATCTCTTTCCCTGATGACGAGGAGACCAAGGAGAAGGTCATGGAGGTTTTGGAGGGATTCAACCCATTATTCTTCAGGGACAGATTTTCGCAATTGAAGAAGAGACTAGAGAAGTGCATCAATGTCAAAGGTGATTAGGTTAAAAAATAAATAAAAGTAGTTGGATGAACATTTGCTCTATTTTTGCTCCTTCTGGGTTAGGCCGAGAATTTATTGAACACCCTCGTATATGATGGCTTCTTGCCGTGAGGATTTTAAATACAAATTTTGAAAATTAATTGTGATATAACAGATTAATTAAGGTTATTTAAAAATTAATTGGGGGCAAATATTTGGAGCGCAGCGATTAAAATTGCCACACAGGTTTATCAGACTAGTTACCAATATATGGAAGTGAAAAATAAAGTCGTTGCTTGGGAACTGTAAATGTGGACGGGCTCGGCTCGAACTTTGAATAAAATGGTTCACCGATGTGACGAAAATATGGTGCGGAAAGCCATTAGTAACGAATAATTATTTTAGAAAATCTAATTCTATGTGTAAACTCATGCAATTCGAGCATATTTTATAGCCTCGGTTAATTAGAGTTTGTGCAGTATTCATTTTATAAAGTAAAGAACAAAAGCGCAAGAAAGCTAAACTCTGACCAGAAAAGTTTAGCTGATGAAACCAACTTAGAATTCCATTTGGTAAAAGATAAGTCTAGAAAGGAAATTTGGTTATTAAGTTCAGAATCCATTGTAAATTTAGTATTGAGATGGTATTGGTTTAGGTAGCGCAAGATTTTGGTGCCATAACACTCGACGAACAAGTAAAAAAAAAGAATTTGATAAGGACTTTTCCACCGATCTAGGTTCATTTAAGATGACTTTTATTTTTCAGTGAGGCTCTATTAATTAAGGGGAGATTGAACCAAGGATATCTACAGGACATCCACCCTGGAGTTGACACGATTTAAAACTTCATCTAGTGACTAAACACCCCCGATGTGTCCTAACTTCACTGTTCCTCACAGCTAATCCGTAGCTCCGAAGGAAAAAGTAAAAGAAATCATCTACGTAACTCGAGGAGCTCTCGACAGCCTCAACTTTTTTTAGCCGTTTTTCTATGAAATGAAACTTGGATATCATAATGCAATTTCAACGAATATTCGGTGCAATTTTCATGGAAATTAAACAAATATTTCCAAGAAAATGAAGAGTTAGGTATTTTGTTCTCTAGTTTTTAATGGTACTGTATAATAAACATCTGCGTTCGGAATTCTAGTGCTCTCATCAACCAAAGTGAAGGAATTAGACGATATATATATATATATATATATATATATATATAACGGAAGGAAACTGAATAAAAGTTACCTTCCGTGGTACATATTCATATTTATAGTTATCACGCACTAACTTTCGTGATATTTCCCATATATATATATATATATATATATATATATATATATATATATATATATATATATATATATATATATATGCGAAGTATGGCCAAGTGTACGGGAATATACGCACACGGGCTATAAGGTGAGCTAAGCAAGGCAACAAATGTTATTGTTCTATGAGTGCGATTTGAATAGATAGCTGCAGCTGCGTGACCAAGGAATATTCCAAACACAACGACAAAAATAGATTTTAATACACACTAAATAAAAGGCACAAAATAAATATGGATATATATATAGGTACATGAATAAGAGGGAATTAGGTTCCGAATACTAATTGGATAACCACGGTTATTAAATGGTTATAAAGGGAGATTTAGGGTAGTGAGCGATTTAGTTCCTTTGAACCTCGAGATTAAAGCGGGGCGAACTTGGGGGGAGGTCTTGGTGACCTTGATTACTCACGAGGGTAGCCGAAAACCTGCAGAAGGTGATGCTACTTTCTCCAAACTTGGGTTTTGCTAGATGCGGGCCTCTTGTGCTCAAGAAGTCACCGGACGAAATTCGAAGGGATGAGGTGACTTCTCCAAACTTGGATCGAGCAAGCTATCGGGCCTCTTGTCCTCAAGAGATCACCAGAAGAACTTAGGAAGACGGATTCTCCAATCCTTGATCCGAAGGCGGTTGAGAAAGGCTGACGTTGCCTCACGAGACTCTTCTCCCTGACCAGAAGATTGTCCAGCTCTTCCGTGGCTTGCGACCGTCACTAAACACTTCTCAGGAGAGAGCGTCGTTGAATCGAAGTCCTTTCGGGGAAGTGTCGTCTAACCAAATCTGTCAGTAATCTTTGGGAGGGTGCATATATACCCGGAGCTCCCCAAAACAGAGAGAGAGAGGCCTACTCGAATCCTCGTTATCGACCGTGACAACCGAGCGTTTCCTTGCTGGAAAGTGTAAGAGGCAGGGATCAGCAGGTCAGACGGACGACCAGCGGCTGGAGCCATAAAAATTGTTCGAGGCGAACCTACAAAATAGATGAGTAATCTCCCGATCTGGGGGGGGGGGATTAAGACGGCGGGGAGGTAGCCTTCAATTTCAGCGTCATGCCTCGGTGTGAATTACTCAGTGACCTAGCGGCAAGTCCAAAAAGGGTGAAGTCGGTGGGGGGGAGGAGAGTAACGGCTTGCTTTCTCTCCCGAAGTAATATCTTAGGAATATATATATATATATATATATATATATATATATATATATATATATATATATATATATATATATATATATATATATATATATATATATATATGTCGTAGAATGACTCCCGACGATACCATATATATCACTATTCGTTGAGGGAACTTCCTTAATTATCTTTAGAGTGCGTTACTGTCTGGCGGCCGATATTATGTATCTTCGATATGCTTAAGAAGTGGAACTGAGCTCAAGGATAATAATATTGCTATCATTAATAAAATAGAGTTTTATTAATAATAACTATCAATAAACACAAGACGGAAAATATTGACATAAACAGAGAATGAAAAGGGTCGTGGGGGCTCGGCTAATCCGAGGATTTAAAGGATTTAAAAAAAGGTAAAACAAATATCGAGTTAAAGAGATGGGATGGTTCGATAAACCATTTAAAGAACAGGATAGAATTGACAAAAGGGATCAATACTCAAAGGTGACGTTTGGCTTACGTAACTTTTGCACTAGTGGTGCAGGGGAAGGTGGCGCGAAGGAGTTTCGGTCCGCTGGCGAGTTCCAGCCGAAGGGGGGGGGGAATAAAAGGATCCTGACGTGGCGTCTTGGGAAGGAGAACCGTTTCTCGACGAACGGCTTGAAGAACAATGGCTGTTCTAGGTTGTTCTCTTCTGAACAAAGGGGGGATGAGAACCGTCTCTTGTCTACGGGCTCAAGAACAATGGCTGTTCTAATGTTGTTCTCCTCTGAACAACAGGGGGGGGGGGGTGAGTACCGTTTCTTGGCGAAGGGGTCAAAACGAACAATGGCTGTTCTAATGCTGTTCTCCTTTGAACAACAGGGGGGGGGATGAGAACCGTCTCTTGTCTACGGGCTCAAGAACAATGGCTGTTCTAATGTTGTTCTCCTCTGAACAACAGGGGGGGGGGTGAGAACCGTTTCTTGGCGACGGGCTCAAAACGAACAATGGCTGTTCTAATGCTGTTCTCCTTTGAACAACAGGGGGGGAAGCCTTGGGGACTTGGCGTCGGAAAGGCTCGAACCTTTGGCACTCAAGGAATATTGTCCTCCTTCTGGACAAGTGATGGTGAATCTCGAGGTCGAGGTCCCTTGGCGCACAAAGGGAGAGAGGGTCGTGGTGATGTTTCGCGACGAAAATCTGGGTCTCCAATCTGATCTTAGTGGTAAAGTTTCCATATAAATAGCCAGGACATCTCCTTGGCGTGGGGGACAATGGAGTGGAAGCTTGGAGGGAACGCACAGCCGGGCCGGAGAACAATGCCTTATCTGCTCATAAGCCTAACTCAATCTGGCGAGGTCGGCGTATGGGGGCGAACGGGGGGACGATAACCTCCTTGTTTAAACATTGACATCCGGTAGCTGTGATAAGACTCCAAGCCTCGAATCGAAGATGCACGTGGGCGGCATCGTGGTTTTAAATAATACGGGATAGGAGTTGAAATTAAACGCAGCTTCAACTCGTTCTATCACACCCCTCCATTCCAGGGGAAGTTGTCACTTCGAAAAAAAGAGAGAAGGGACAACGATAGAGCTCCGTTGTAGGGAACTCGTTTTCTTGTACCAACCGTACCTTCCTGCTCCTAACTAGTATTACCTCAATACATATGATTATTTTGATCTTTAGATTACAGGGAAAAATAACCTTTAATACAACTTAATCAAAGAAAAAAAAAGGGCATGGAACAATGAAATGATATAAAATTAGTACATACGGGACAAAATAATTTATACGTAAATTAATGGGTACAAATATATATACATACAGAAAAAAATAGACATTGAGCATTACAAAAGTCAGACATATACATTAATTAATTATATTATAAGAGAATCTTAATTTAAGTCGTACAAGACGGTATATACCTACAGGGAGATACTAATCCTATGAATACACTTACTCTACGCTATTCGGTAACGCATTTCTACTGAGGGCGTCAGCGACCTGGTTATCGGAACCTTTTATCTAATTTATTTTAAACTGATACTCTTGCAAGAGTAAACTCCAGCGCATGATGCGGCCGTTTGAGTGTCTCACATTCCTAATATAGGCTAACGGACGGTGGTCGGTTCCTATTTGAAATTCTTTACATATCAAGTACAGCTTGAATTTGTCTATGACCCAGATAATTGATAGAGCTTTCTTTTCTCTAGTGGCATATCTCTTTTCGCGTGGTAATAATTGATGGCTAGCATATGCAACTGGATGACTCGTTCCGTCATCCACGTATTGAAGGAGTACACCTCCAATGCCCTCGTTGATCACGTCGGTCTTAACCCCAAAGGATTTTTCTGGGTTGGGCAACTTTAAAATGGGGGCAGAAATGAACTTACTCTTGAGCTGATTAAAATGGGAAACAGCGACATCATTCCAACGTAAACGATCGGGGAAATTCTTTTCCTGAAGGGGGCATAGGGGGGCCAAAATTGCAGCGAAATTCGGAACAAATCGCTGATAGGGAGAAGCTGATCCTAGGAACGATCTTAATGGCTTCTTTGTAATCGGGAGGGGCATGTGGGCGATTGCCTTAATCTTGTTCTCGTGGGGACGTAACTTGCTTCGTCCTATTTTGAAACCCAAATATTTGATGGTTTCGTGAGCAAAATGGCATTTGCTGGGGCCAATGGTGAGGCCATTTTCACGCAGTTGCTCGAAAAGAACTAATAGGGCGGGTAAATGGTGACTCCATTTAATTAGTTCTTGTAGCTGACTCTTCTGACGTGGTGTCAGCTGCGCGTCACTATCCAGGTCAGAGGGTTCCAAAGGCTCGCCTGGTAGGGAAGGAGGAGGGTAATCGGCATCAGGTTGGATGCACACTGCCTGGATTACATTAAGGGACTCCGCGGGGTAATCTTCTTCAAGCGCCGATGCTTCGTCCAGTTCTACGAAGGTATCTCCATGGGCGCGTTGGGGGTTCTTTTTTTCTTGGGGTCCAGGGACAGTCTCCGTGTCCTTGTCTGGGGCCTTATCACCTAAGGGTGTTAGTGATTCACACTCCTTTTGTGCCGTCCTAAAGTCCTGGTTAAAGGTTTCCGAGAAATCGGACGGTATCGGGGTTCTGATGGGGACGGGCTCCTGGGCTTCTTTCTTATCTCGGCCTTGAGGAAGGGCGGCCTGAAACACAGGGTCGAAACTTATTTGGGGGCTCTGCCCTATAAGTACGGAACAGAATTGTATGGGTGCTACAATGACTTCAGCCCAGCCATTATAATATTGACACTGCAGGTAACATCTAACGACGGGGAATCTGTTCGCCCGCCCAAGGTAGTCATGTACCACCGCAAATTTTTCGTGGTTAGAGGCCACTGGGAGGATTTCGTCGGACACGATGAAACACGTACATCCTGTGTCCCTGACGAGAGTCGATACTCGGCAGCTGTCCACGCTGCCCTCCTCATATTTCAAAGTTCCCGATGAACTTTTACCAAAAACAAAATTTACCTGGTGGCCTGACGGAGGGGAAGAAGTTTCTGCTTGGGTCTGCACCACCGGGGGAGCCGGGGTTGCATTAATCTGGTGAACTTGGTGGGCTGGTCCGCTTTTAAGCCTAGAATTTTGGGGGCAATTCCAGCTCATGTGGTTTTCTACACCACAGGTGAAGCATATGGTCGGTCGCTTCGGGAAGAGAGATGGAGGAGAAGTCTTAACGGGAGGTTTGGAGTCCCGTTGTTGGTTTTGGGGAAAGAAGTTTGGGGGTTTTACGGAGCTCGGAAACTTTGTCAGATTTCCTGGGAAGGGGCGCGAATCCTTCCTTCTTTCTTCTCGTTGGATTTCTCTTTCTCGTTCTTCTCGTTGTATTTTTCTTTCTCGTTCTTCTCGTTGTATTTCTCTTTCTCGTTCCTCTCGTTGTTTTTCTCTTTCTCGTTCTTCTCGTTGTATTTTTCTTTCTCGTTCTTCTCGTTGTATTTCTCTTTCTCGTTCCTCTCGTTGTATTTCTCTTTCTCGTTCTTCTCGTTGTATTTTTCTTTCTCGTTCTTCTCGTTGTATTTCTCTTTCTCGTTCCTCTCGTTCTCTTTCTCGTTCTTCTCGTTGTATTTTTCTTTCTCGTTCCTCTCGTTGTATTTCTCTTTCTCGTTCCTCTCGTCGGATTACTCTTTCCCTTTCTATTTCTTCCTTTTCTCTTTGAAATTTTGCTTCAATCCGAGCTAAATTAATCTGATGGTGAAGGTCCACTTGTCTTATCCATTCCTCTCTTATGTACTTAATTAGTTCTTTTCCGGAAAGTCCCAAGGATTCTCCTTGCGCTTTAAAGATTTCGAACGGAGTCATCTTTGCACTTGGGGGCGCACTAGTCAACCAACTAAAATTCCTTGCAACAAGAATTATGCCTCTATAGAATTAGCCTACCTAAATATGGGCACTGACCTATTCGTACTTGGTTTCTCAATCTAAATAACCACTGACTAAAATCACAAAAAAAACACAAACAAATTATTATAACCGTTCCTTGAGCTACTCCAGCTTCTTAAGTTTAAAAAAAAAAGGGGATAGCAATCGTTAAAACAAAAGGGAACTGCTATATTTTATTATTGTAACGAATAACACTATGCTTTACTCGACTGAGACCAGTGTTTGCAAAGATATAGCGTTAAACCTTACACACCTGATACCAAATTTAAATAGTATATATATATATATATATGTCGTAGAATGACTCCCGATGATACCATATATATCACTATTCGTTGAGGGAACTTCCTTAATTATCTTTAGAGTGCGTTACTGTCTGGCGGCCGATATTATGTATCTTCGATATGCTTAAGAAGTGGAACTGAGCTCAAGGATAATAATATTGCTATCATTAATAAAATAGAGTTTTATTAATAATAACTATCAATAAACACAAGACGAAAAATATTGACATAAACAGAGAATGAAAAGGGTCGTGGGGGCTCGGCTAATCCGAGGATTTAAAGGATTTAAAAAAAGGTAAAACAAATATCGAGTTAAAGAGATGGGATGGTTCGATAAACCATTTAAAGAACAGGATAGAATTGACAAAAGGGATCAATACTCAAAGGTGACGTTTGGCTTACGTAACTTTTGCACTAGTGGTGCAGGGGAAGGTGGCGCGAAGGAGTTTCGGTCCGCTGGCGAGTTCCAGCCGAAGGGGGGGGGGGATAAAAGGATCCTGACGTGGCGTCTTGGGAAGGAGAACCGTTTCTCGACGAACGGCTTGAAGAACAATGGCTGTTCTAGGTTGTTCTCTTCTGAACAAAGGGGGGATGAGAACCGTCTCTTGTCTACGGGCTCAAGAACAATGGCTGTTCTAATGTTGTTCTCCTCTGAACAACAGGGGGGGGGTGAGAACCGTTTCTTGGCGAAGGGCTCAAAACGAACAATGGCTGTTCTAATGCTGTTCTCCTTTGAACAACAGGGGGGATGAGAACCGTCTCTTGTCTCCTGGCTCAAGAACAATGGCTGTTCTAATGTTGTTCTCCTCTGAACAACAGGGGGGGGGGGTGAGAACCGTTTCTTGGCGACGGGCTCAAAACGAACAATGGCTGTTCTAATGCTGTTCTCCTTTGAACAACAGGGGGGGAAGCCTTGGGGACTTGGCGTCGGAAAGGCTCGAACCTTTGGCACTCAAGGAATATTGTCCTCCTTCTGGACAAGTGATGGTGAATCTCGAGGTCGAGGTCCCTTGGCGCACAAAGGGAGAGAGGGTCGTGGTGATGTTTCGCGACGAAAATCTGGATCTCCAATCTGATCTTAGTGGTAAAGTTTCCATATAAATAGCCAGGACATCTCCTTGGCGTGGGGGACAATGGAGTGGAAGCTTGGAGGGAACGCACAGCCGGGCCGGAGAACAATGCCTTATCTGCTCATAAGCCTAACTCAATCTGGCGAGGTCGGCGTATGGGGGCGAACGGGGGGACGATAACCTCCTTGTTTAAACATTGACATCCGGTAGCTGTGATAAGACTCCAAGCCTCGAATCGAAGATGCACGTGGGCAGCATCGTGGTTTTAAATAATACGGGATAGAAGTTGAAATTAAACGCAGCTTCAACTCGTTCTATCACAATATATATATATATATATATATATATATATATATATATATATATATATATATATATATATATATATATATATATATATATTCTTCAGTCTTTAGGTACGACAATGTTGGTAGTAAAAATTTTGAGAGGGGGAAGAAGAGTGGTTTTATAGGCAGCAAAAAAGGGCATTAATGGTAAATTAGGTTTATGGGTCTTATGGAGGCCATACAAAGCACCAAAAGTAGAAACAAATAACTGTTAGAAATTAGAATGGTAAATTAGTTTCAAATCCTTTAACTTCCTCAGGAATCTGTTGATTTTATCTTGAATTCTTAAGGTGTGGACATGAATACAAGTGATCGCCTTACCAAACTTCGTGACTGTAGGTAAAAAGTTTAGCATTCTTTAATGGAGTCTGTCTTATTTTAAGAGCACAACACCCCTCCCTTTATTTGGGCTCACAAACAACAATGGAAGTACCAGAAGTCATGTTTCTTAAAAGGAAAATATCAGATTTACCGTTTGTTGCATTGCAGAATAAATTTTCCACTCATCTTTAAAGTATAAGGTTTAATGTAGTGTAAGTTGCATGTCAGGTTTATATGATTTGTTGGGGCGGGAGGCTATTCCTAGTGTATTTATCGCTCCTGAAGATGTGAATGATCTCCCGAAACGTCTATCTAATAAAATATTGAAGAGGTTTCTTTTTGTATTTGCCTCACTTAAAAGGATGAAAACGAGTAAAGCGCCGGGGAGGAGGGAGCTTAAAATCGACCTAATAAAAGCTAGAAGTGCTAATCTTCCGGATTTATTAAGGAGTGTGTTTAGAAAATGTTTAAGTGAAAATGAGATTGCAATAGCATTAATGATCCAACGCGTCTGTTGTACTCCTTAAAAAGCACACACGAACGGGAAGGCTTACAGAACTACAGGCAATTCAATCTCTTATCAGCAACATATAAATTAAAGTCATATAAAACAGACTAACGCAGACACTAGAGTGCAATTAGCCACCGGAAGAGCGGTTTCAGAAGTAACTAGAGCTCTTTTGATCATCTTTAGACTGTTCACCAATTATTGCAAAGAAGAAATGTATACCAAATACCTCCATACATGGCATTCGTACACTATAATTGTACGCGCCTTTGACTCAGTAACTACGATTTAGGTTTCTTGCACATACAGTCATACAACATCATGATTTAGGCTGTATTCGGTCAGTAATAAAATAAACATAACTCGAGAATAAGAAAAGGAGAGTCCATCTCCCCAAAATTGTTTACAGTACTGTTTGAGGAGATTTTCTGCACATTGGAGGGAAAACCAAATATAAAGATAATTAAAGGGAGATATTTAAGTCATCTTCGCATTGCTAATGCCATATTATTATTATCATTATTATTATTGTTATTATTATTCTCAAATTCAGAAGAATTACGATGAATAATAACAGAATTATCATAAGCCTTCTTCACAGTGGGATTGAAATTAAATATTTCAAAGACAAAAATGATCAGCAGTTTTACATAAGAATAAGTCATTAGGAAAATCAAGAATACTTACAGTAGTTTGTACTTCCTGATGGGAACAGAGAAAAGGAAATCAGTAGAAGACCAACAATGGAAAATACGAACGAACATCTAAAGATTTCCCGTAATTCCTATTGCAAGAAAGAAAACAGCTGATATCATACATAAATGTAAAATGTACAATTATAAGTACGAAGGTAAAGCTTTGGGTCTACAAATAACATCAAAAGGTTACATAAGTCATCAACAACGAGAGAGGATTCAACAAAAAATACCAACGTTAAAATTACTATATTCAATTCGAGGAATCTCTATGAAAAACAAGAGAAAAATATATATGGTATTGGGCAGGGCAACAAAAACTTACCCAATACCACTGCCTATGATGTTTCAATCAAGGAAAAAAGATATGCAAAGAGTACAGAATAAGGCCCTAAGATTGATAACGAACACCAGAAAGAGAGAAAGGAGAAAAATGAGCTAGCTACATGTAGAGGCCAATAAACCACAAATAAATAAAGACCTCAGAAAAAGGGAAGGAGATACAGTCGACCCCCCGTATTCGTGGGGGATAGGGACCACGAACCCACGCGAATATTGAAAAACCGCGGATAGTTGACGCTACCCCCAAAACACCCCCAACCCTTCCCAAACATCGTAATACGCTCCCCATATTAATTCAAGAAGTTATGTTTTGTCATGTTCATGAACACATACAGTACGAAATAAAGTATCAGAACACATTAAATTATTTTATTGTATAATGTTTACTCACCTGGAGATGGTTTCGTTTTGATTGAAGAATGATGATTTATGACTGATGATTGTAAATGATGTTGCCTGTGCAGTTCAATGATGACGATGACAATGATGATGATATAACTGCACAGGGAAGCTGAGGAGATTCCAATTATCCTCAGACTCCTCCTGCTCAGTAAACACCGGAGGAGAAAGAGGAGGAGGAAATGTTTCTCCAGAGGTGGAGGGCATAGTTTCGGGTGTGGTTAGGGGTTCAGGCTTTTTACTTGGGGTGAAGAACACTGTAATGGGCAGTTGAGATCGTTGCTTTTTCATGTTCTTTAGCATGTTCCAGTAAGGGCCCATAGCAAGATTGAGGCTATTTTGTGCCTTCATGGAACGAAGAACCATATGAGGGTCCCATGATTCCAAATCTGCCTGAACACTTTTAATTCTTCTCTGAAGATCGGCTAGCCTCTCTAACGTAAGCCCAACTTCAGCTTGAACTTCCTCATCTTCTTCTTCTTTGTCAAATTTTTCCGTATTTATCCTGGTTAATTCAACCAAGTCATCATCGTTTAATGGGGCAGAATGTTCATCTATGAGGGTTTCAAACTCATCCTCTGTTACATCGATGCAGGGCGCTTAGGCATTGTTAATATTAAGGTGCAAAAAGCAAGAATTATTCAGGGTGTAAAACGATTGAAAAACGAGAAATAAAACACGCAAAATTACGACAAATACACAAATCACCGCTCACACACGTGGGACACAAGCGTACTGAATGGAGCGCGAGAAATCGGTACATATACTGTACATACTGTAGTCGAGCGAGTGAGATCTGAACGCTGATTGGCTGGAATCGTTCCGTCTCAGCCAACGAACACTTACGTTTTACGACTATGTACGTAGCTTTCCGCGGATGTCTGGAAATGGCGCAATTTTTTAATTTTAAGGCACCCCCAAATTTTCCGTGGATAGTTGAAGGCGCGGATGACGAACCGCGAATAGCCGAGGGTCGACTGTATATGGGAGAAAATCAATAATCTCCCATAAGTATTCCCCCCCCCCCAAACAGGCCCCAATTTTGAATAGGCTTCATTTCTTAATGTTTTGTCAAATTAAGAAATAAAGCTTATCGAAAGTTGGGGGGGGGCCGTTATTTTTTTTGGTCACCCTGTATACATGATAAAATCAGGAAGAATAGCAAAAGGAACATAAAATTTCACCGATGAGAAAAAAGAAAGAAAACTGAAAACGATGACAATACCGAACAGGAACAAATTATCCTACGGGAATAATCAAAATGAATAATGAGAACCAAATTAAGACAATCAAACAAGGAGAACTGAACTATGAGTACCGAATATGGACTATACACAAACATGAAAGAAGACAGCCATAACAGAAACTGAGCAAACAAACAACCGTAGAAGGAAACAACAAGAAGGAAATACAACACAAAAACACAATATATAAAGCATATAAAATGCATCCAAATACATGAATACCATTACACACAAATTATAAAACACTTTAAAACAAATAGTAGCTAGAGAATAGTCGGATCTCCCGATAACCGTAAACCAGCATAAATTAGGGACTCTGAGTGTGTGGAAAAGAGGGAATGAATGATAAGTAAATGCAGTATGGTGGTTCGGAATACACAGTAATCAGCAGGTCCCCTAGTCCTCTTGCCTTGGGTATTCCTTTTTCACTTACGATTACCGAGGTTGTTCATTGTGTCTCCTCACTAAACTTTATATTTTTTTTCCGTTTTTACATTTTCTACTATATTGCTCCGGACTTCCTACCAAACACGTCCCCATCGGTTCACTTGAGCTGAGGATCAGAAGAGTAGGAAGTTCTCCGAGACCAAGTTGCCTGCAGGCCTCCTCCTCTTCTGTCCACCCCCCCCCTTGTGGGTGGGGGACAAGAGAGAGGAGGATGACCCGCAAATCTCCCCCCCCCTTAAAAAAGTAGAAGACCAAATTTAGGATGGAGAGGAACTCTTAGCTGCATCTTCAGAAGCGACGTCCCCTATTCTTAAAAGTGCTCAATCAATACATCTTACCAACATTCAACTACTACCAGTTTTCACAAAAAGGGGTCGGCGCGCATCAACGCTACTAACTGCCCCCCCCCTATGCCCTATGAAACACGAGGCCACCCATTATTTTGGCCACGCTGAAAGGCACGGGGTAACCATGGGCGTGGTAACTATGGGTGTTGTGAGCGTGGTATGTTCTGTAGCATCTCGTCCGGGCAGGGTTCAGCCCTTCTCGGAGGATCATAAGTACGCCCCCTCACACACATCCTCCATGCACCCCTACCATACATAATATCATCCACTTGCTCCTCGGTCCACCCCGTCTCTCTTAAACACTCATTCACCCAATCACCCCCCCCCCCTTTTCACTCCCACCTTCGTACACCCTGACACTCCATATTCACTTCACAAGTCTATTTTCAACCATAATTCTTACATGTCAATACACCCTGAAAATACCTTAAGGTCAGAACTTCATTCACACCATCTCTTATACACTCTTTTCTCATTCTAGCCACTTTTAGCGCTTTTCTCTGCTCTCACTTTATCTTTCCTTCTCCTTCCATTCTGTAATCTCACTCCCATACAGCAAAGTTGGTACCAGCAGATTTCCTGGCACATTCTACACTCAAACTCTTACCCCATCACTACTATTGGAAACTTTGTGGTTGCAATCTACTTCATCCGCACCACTATCACATACACTGCATCTTAGATACTTAAAAATTCGCTCTTGTTCAAGGGTGACATCATGGACTCGGATATCACCCCCGCACCCTACTCTAACTACAAAATACTCAACCTTTGCACTTTTATGCATTTACTTTTAGCCACTTCCTCTCACACACCCTGTCAAAAGATTCGATCAAAATTTCCAAATCCCTCTCACCCACAGCAACTAACGGCCATATTACTGCATTCTTCCCGCCTTACATTTTTATATGCCTTTGTCAGAGATCAGAGAGAGGGGGGGGAGAGAGGAAAAAAAAGATACGCGCTGCCGCGCCCTTCAATGAAGAGAGAGACAACAGACACCTGGGCGACCCTTTTTGTCTGCGCTAATGGAAGTGCGAAATTATGAGACGCTGTGGTGGCTGAAAACCTGACATCGCAGAAAACCGCGACAAGCTTGATAGTCTGAAAAGGTCCCAGTGGGAGTCGGACAAAGTTTCGCCTCGCCGGCTTAAGAACCTTCTCGCGACCGTGCTAATAGGGCGAGACTACTCTCGCCTGCCGATGTATCGGGCCCTGGAACCATCCCCTTCGAGCGGAGAGGGGAACACCCCATTTGACCCCACTATAAATCTTCCGGCGCCAAAGTTGGATTGCAGTATCCACCATCTGCCTGATCCCCGTCAGTACTCGCTATTCGCGTCCCGTTGGACTCTGCACAATTCTCACAGAATCCCTTAAGCTCCGGGTATTCTCGATTAATTCCGTGTTAGTCTACACCGTACCCGTTCTACTCTCTCCTTCAACGCAACGCACCCAGTCTCGATTCGTGTGTAACTCGAAAGCAAGATCTAAGTTCATCCCGTAATAGTCATTGTCAAGAGACAATGACTAGGATTGTCTCTTTGACAAGGATTACTCCCTCGGACCAAATCTCCGAGGTAACAGCAACGCGCAACTCTCCTGTGCAATTGCACTCTCTACTACCCCCACCCCCCCATGTAAGTCTCCATCGTCGGTTTCGTATACGCTCAAGTCATTCGAGCGACCTTTGGTCAATATTGTTCGTTTGTTTGTACGGCGGCCGTCCCCAACAAGTTTCCCCCCCTCCCTTTTAGCCGCTGAGACTCGTGTACGTCTAAGGTGTATATAGCTTGTTTTAAAACTCCTTTTAACCTTGTAAAAGAATATTAATTTTCATATTAGTAAAGTTATTTTTGTACCCGTTTTTCTATTGTCCAGGAACCTCCCAGATAGTCAAATGTTTGGCCAACCTACATTCAGTTAATTTGCACTCTGCTTCTATTATAAATCTCTCACGCACTCGAAACGCAGAAAGGGTTAACGTGACCCTATTCTACGACAGCCTTATAACACAGCCACTAGACATTCCATAACACAATCACCACCATTTTCTAGCATCTCAGTGACTATACCCTTTACCGCAACTGCCTTCGCATTTTTTCAAACCACTCGCACTACTAGCAACCTCTTGCATGCTTATCCCATACTTCTATACCTGATCTATGTACACCTTAAGGCCAATCATATTTATATTTGCATTATTCTCCATAGCCACATTATACTACTCATCAAAGTATTCTCGCCATCTTCTTTTGATTTCCTCGATGCTTACAACTACCTTACCATTCTTGTCCTTGATGTTAACACAAATATTCTTTATGTTCCTCACTTTTCTCACTCCATTCCAGAATAGCTTCCTGTTCCTATCAGGGCCCTCATTCATCTTCAACAAAAATGCATCATTCGCTGATTTCTTACATATTTTGTTTACTCACTTTCTTTTTCCTCTCCTTGTATGCATTTAACCGCATCACCCAAACACCCTCGTTTGTACTAGCTAGCAGTTGCGTGTACGCCTGCTTTTTGATTTCCACTACACGCTTCACATCACAACTTCACAGTTCAGCATTTTGCTTCCTCTTTCCATTTCTGGCACACATACAACCCTTACAATATTTACTAATACTTCTACATTTTTATCACATTTCTTCTATTTCCATGCGCGTCATATCTCCTCTCTTCTGTACTTAAACATTCTTACATACTCTCCCCTTTTATTCTGATCTAATAAAACCTTACTTCTGATGCTCCCTTCCTTTTCCCCTTCCTCTCATCTTTTCATCCATGCACCAACCAATTTAACCAAACACAGTACAATCATGTGATCAAATAGTCCCATACGCATACACCTCTTACACCTTTCATATCAAATACACCCACACAACATATTCTTTCTTACTCGGCACATATCAGTCATACTCTTAAATTCTCCTCCTCCCCTTTGGCGAACTCAACTTATGCACATTCTTGTGCTGAAAGAATGTGTTTGCTGCAAATGTTTCTTTCAGTACAGAACCATACCTTTCTCCATTTTCATTCTCTTTGGGTGTGCAAAAGATTCAGTTATTCTTTCACATCTTCACACTTATTCGTCCATTCATATCTCCTAAAAGCATCAAGCGGTACCCATTCCCAAACCCATCTGCCACTCATCCATGAACCTCTCTTTCTCAGCTTCACTTCTATCATTACAGGGTACCCACGCCACAACTACGCACAGTTTCACCCTTGCACGTCTCAACTTCACCCACATAATTTTAGAATTCACACATCATATCCAACCATTGCATCATGCCATGATTCACTCAAAAGCACTGCCACACATTTATTCTTATCACTCTGATCCACACCTGATCGCACTCGATCCCACACAAGCCCTTCATTCCATTTCACGTTTGTATCACATAGAACAAGCATCTGCAATCTCCCTTTTTTGAACACCTGTACCACCTCTCCACTCTTTCACACATTACATACAGCCTACGCATTCCATAAACCAACTCGGATTCACACATTGAAGCGGATGAACCGGCATGGCTGGACGGGGGGAGGGGGAGCTCGATAGCCCCACTCATTGCCACCATTACTTGTCGCGCTCGTAGGATAAAGCATTCGGGAGCGTAGCTGCCCAGGCCAGTGGCCCATATCAGGATTTAGTTGCCTTTTACGACAGGCATCTTAATAGGCTTAACTTTTGGAATTGAAACCTGGACATTGATCTTAATACTCTACAAAAACTGAGAAAATCTCCATGCTGACAATAACCCGCGAGATCATAAAAGAAATACATGGATAAGAGCACAAACACGGGTGACAGATATAATAAAAACGATGAAAGTTCTGAAGTGGAGATGGGAATGCCACATTAATAGAAAAAAAAACAAGATGTGTACGTTTATACATAAAAATGCTCAGATCACGCTCTCTCAGGTGAGAGGATGATATTCACTCAGTGGCAAAAGTAACGGAGTAAATTCGAGCATTAGACCCTAATCTGTAGAAACTTGTAGGAGAGGCCTTTGCCAGACAGTGGGACGAAACGGGCAAATGTTTATTTGTAACAAGATGACATCTGAGAAGCTGTAGCTCATCTTGCTTAATGGAAACATGGCTAAAAGACAATGCCAACGTTATTTCAGCGACCCCCCCTCCCCCTCCCCCATCACACACACACTCCATGAATACACATTGGTTCACGGAATTCGCGATACAAGGTGTGATGGCGGAATTGGTTTAATAATGCCCCATCTCTTCCCCTCTCGCCCCCATTAACCCATAAGAGACTTCTCGAGCGGTTCTTATCTCAGTGCTTCTAAAACCAACACTTAAAATCGCATCCGTCTCATAGCTTCCTGATTGACTTAGGTGAATTTGTAAACTTGGCTTTCTCAAAACACTAGGCAATTGTACTAATTGGGGGCAATTTTATTATCCCCCTTCATACTCCATTGTCTCTTCGACTTTTCGATATTTATAAACTTTACTCTCCCTCTCTCTTTGAATTCCTTACATCTCCTCAGCACCTTTGGAAATATACTTGACCTTGTTGTTGCCTCCCCACACATTCACAGCCTCTCCAATACCGACCCGATCCCAAGCAATTTCATAACACGTCCTAATCCAATTCTGTTTATCTTTTCCACTTAACCAAACAATCAAATTTCTCTGGCAGTGTTATCATCGTTGACTCTCTTATATTGATCATGAACTGATGTCCACCGATATTTCCTCCCTCTATCCCTCGTTAAATAGCTTCTCTATCTCTTCTTACCTCAACCTATCCCTCCGTTCGTTTTTTTGGACCCTCTCGTCCTGCCATGATATCCACGCTCAGACTGCTTACCTCGTATATCCTCTCATTACTTACTTTCAGCCTAATCTCCCAAGTCTGCCTTTGAAGCTTATATCCGCCGTATACTTACTGACATTAAATGCAATTTACACAGTGATCGAGGTTCCGGCTCGTATCTCTTCCTCAATCTCTTCTCACCATCGCCTTTGACATTTTATCTACCTTCGTCTTTGACAAGATAGCTCACATCCGTTCAGGGGTTCCGCCTTCCTCTGTTTATGTCTACCAAAATACCCCCTTCGAACGCATTCTAGCGTCCGAGAATTACCTGAAGAACTTTCATTTCTTTTTCTCTGTTCGAAAAACACCTGTTCTCCTCTAAACTTTTCCCCTCATTGTTTATACATTACTTCATACATGTTCTCCTCCCTTACCTGACTGGTATCTTATAACTCCCTTATTGTTAGTTGTGGTACCATCTGATGTCAAACACGCTGCTGTTCGCTCAATCTTAAAAAACCTGGCCTGAACCCAGACGACTCGGCAAGCTACCACCCAATCTGACCAACTAAAGTTCCTTTCACTAGTCCTTGTAAAACTGGTGTCACCCCCGGATTCTATACCACATGTCCCCCTCAAACTTTAATGAGATCTTCAAATCTGGTTTGGAGGATCGTCCCTTACATTGAATCACATATTTCTTCGTCACATGGACGATAGTGGTTGGCCTACCGCTATGGTACTTCTTAATCTCATAGGAACTTTTGATACCGTTGATAATAATGTTTTTCTTCATCGCTTCCGTGGGTTCCTGGGTGTTTCAGGAGCTGCACCTAGGAAGTTTCACTCGTATTCATCACTCCGTACTTAATCGATTCACTCATGGATGATATATCTCGGAGAGAAGTGTATTATGGTGTTTCACGGGTTCTTGGTTCCATTGGTTCTTGGTATGCTCCCGTTTCATATTTATCTTCGTATCCTTTGTATTCTTATGCGTCGTCTCTGGCTATCATTCGATTCTATGCTCAAGACACGCAAATCTATCTTTCATACTCTCCAAATTTGTTTGCTGAGACTTCGACATTATTACTGAATGGCTCTCGGAAAACTTATTGAAAATCAATTATTACAAAAACTCCGGTTTTACTGTTTTACCTTAGGACGCGACTCGCTGTAAATCGATTGCCTCTTCTCTTAACCCCTGATAGCTCCTGGGTTGTCTTTTCTCATAAAGTTAGAAACTTGGGCGTCGTCTTTGATAGTCATTTATCTCGAAAACCCATATTGTAAATGTATGCAACTCCTCTCCCTGCTTTCTCTGTAATCTTAGCCTCATCTACTCAGTAATCTCAACCGCATCCGCTCAGTAGTCTCAGCCACATCCGTTCTCGCTTTAACCAGAAGACAAACACAATGCTTTGTTTCAAGTATTCCAATATACGAATGGTTTGGAATTCACAGTCTCCTAAATTGCAAGTTTACTCATTTATACCACATGGGTCTGTTAAACTTGCTCGGTCTTTGTTTCCATTTATTCCCCATTTAATAATCTCTTTGATTTTTCCTTGGTCTGTTTGGTAGGCCGGGCTTATAGTGTTCCTGTAGAAGAGTTTTAGGATATTTCCATCGTCTGTATTTCCCAGTGCTATGATGAACCATGAAATACCATCGGCCCATCTTCTTTCTTATAACTGACTGTACATACATCGTGGTTACTGAATCTGTTGCTAACGAGTACTTGGCTAGCTCTCTCAAGCTTATTATGTCTCTATGTAGAGCTATGCAGAGCACGCTTGCTATATGCATTAATTAAACTTATATATCAATTGTGCCTTCACCTGTTGTTGTTGGTTTTTTTAATTATTCGAGACTCTACCATAATCGCTGGGTGTTTCACCTGGACCGGTTTTTGGCGAGCACTATAGCCGGTTACTATAGCAACGGTTTCAGCCTCAAAGAACCTACATGGTCTGCCTCCGAAACAAGGGTTGTTCTTTAAGGAATTTTTTTAGGGATTAAAGGGATTAGACGGACCATTGTTTTAAAGTGGAGAATCGCTTGGAGCCTCCCTTTTTGAGTGGGTCAGTTACCCCTTTTTAAAAAAAATATTTAAGAGACCATTTGGCGACTGCCTATTAGGACAAAAGTCACTGTAATTGACGCAAAGCTTAATACTAGGCTAGATTAAAAAACAAAGACAAGACACAAACTAAAAAAAACAACAAGGAGGAAGTAGGCTACCGGATCGGGAATAGGCCCGCCTCTCCCCGGCGCAGGAACAGTTACTCCTAAGCAGATAGGATTGCCGCGGGATGATGTCAGTAATATATTTTTATTTTTTGTATGCATGTACGTGTGTGTGCCTGTGTGTAAGTATTCTTCTTCCTCTTCAAATTAAAAGCAAAGTGGCCGAGGTTTGGTAAATAGTGACGGGATTGTAAGGCCTACTCTTGAATCGGCTTATTTATTTCAACTTGTCATCGAGGGGTAATTTATGGCGTCTGTGGCGGGGTTTGGGGACGCGGAATTAGGCGCAATGAAGTGGGGGGAGGGGCATATTTGTGTATTTGTAAAGTGTAATTCACACGGTTGTAATTTTAAAACTTTGTGGTCGCAGAACATTTCCATATCAGGATTTAGCGACCTCTTGGCCATTTTTATCTTTTGAGAGCATGGCTTTCATGAGAGAGAAAAGGATCGTATTTGGCGGAGATGCTTAACTGGAACAGGGAGGGGTATGTGAGAAGATCACAAGGGGGCCACTCCCCCCCCCCCCTCCACGCATCCCAAACTCTCGCGAATCGATAGCCGCGCGCGCGCATTGGCCTCATTCGAGAGTAAAGCCTCCGCCTTCCTTTTCTGAAGTCCCCGCACCGGAACCTTCCTGACTACGCCCCCCTACCCGGCTTTATACATGTTTACCACTACCCCTTGTCCCGGAGTCAAAAGTCACTTTTAGCTCTACAACCGAACGTTTTTACTCATTCACCGAACTTTTTGCTTTTAATTTACTGTCTCTTCTTTTACTTGCATTTCCTCCCTTTGCTTCAATTTTCCTGCTCCTTATACTATTTTTTTGCCTCGTTATTGAGGCGAAACAATTTCCATTTGCTTTAAGGCAAAGTGCGCTACGGCAGAGCCGACTGGAAACAACACCTCCGATTTTAGAAAAAGACTTAGGCCCAATAGTGCGATTAGTCCCCGGAAAGAGTCCTGATTCGGGTCAACTACATTTGTGGCGACTAATATACACAATAGATAACTGGATTATACTCCCGAGTTAAACGGTAGGTCTTCGCCGGTGAAATAACAGGCTTCAAAACGAAGGCAGGTCGGTGGTAAAAATCCAACCAAATTATCGCGTTTTAGGACTTTAAGAAAACGAAACTTTGTTAGAGAAAATTGTAAATTTAATGGGGGACCCGAATAAATAAGATGGATTTTATTAAGTTTTTTTAAAGGTTGATAATTTTATTTTTTTCATTATTAGCAATGCCCCCTACCCCCCAAAGGACACTAGATAAAAATTAGTAAATTGGACTAAAAGTAAAAAACTGAAAGATATATAAATACACCAAAAACACGAAGAAAAAGAAGAGAATGATGATTTGCCACGTGAAATATTTTTTAGCTTATAAGCTAACCACAACACCACTATTATTCCCCTTCCCGCCTTCACTACACAACATAAAACTTTATCTACTGTTCCAGAACCTTGCCGATGAAATTGAGACAACTCATAAGTAGAGTTTCCATAATTAGTCATGTCACACTTTACGCTGAATGTCGTTCAGAGAGTGACAATTCGATATATTAATTATTACTTGGTATATCGGGTTTTGCAAATGTTCTGTTACACTCGTTTTTTTTCTAATCTTTCAAGAGGTTTACGCGTGTGATAGAAAAAGTTTCGCCAAACAAACTTAAAGCTCTACTTTTCCAGCGCGTGTCATTAAAACGTCTTTTCCATTGTGTGCAGATGTGTCGAGAGGGAAGGGAAAAGAATCAAGATCTCTGCTCTCCTCCGCGCGGGCCACAACAAGTCCGAGATCGGTAAGCGGCTCAACTTCAGCCGGATGACCATCCACAAAGTAGCGGAGAGGCTCAAGAACGGGGAAGACCTCAAAGATCGACCTCGTTCAGGCAAACCTCAAGGTGTCAACGGTTTGTCTGTGAGAAAGGCCTTCGAAAATGCTCCGAAGCGACAGCGCTTGCGAAGAAGTAGAAGAGCATCTCGGTGTCCACGGTGTCCAGGGCCGTCAAGGAGGAGGGTGACAAGAGATTCAGGTGAGTGGAAAGGCCGCTGCTCACCGACCGTATGCGAGAACAACGTCGGGAGGGCTGTCGTCGCCTTCTCAACGACTTGAGGAGTCATGGCAATCGAATTTTCATTTGTCCTGATGAAAAAAGATTGACGGTCGATCCGGTCATCAACAAGCAGATCGATCACGTTGTAAGCTTCGGCTGAGACGTTTCAGAGGGCCACAACGTGTCCACAGCCAAGCACTCGTCCTCCGTGATGATGCTCTCGGCGTCGTGGCTTCGAATGGCGAGGAAGATGCCGCCGGTGAGGTTCACGGCCGGTTACAGGCTGACCGCGTCCGATTACAGGGACATCTTGGCCACGAAGTCCTTCCCTGGGTGAGAAAGATCACGAAGAAGGCGGAGTAAGTCTTTCAGCAGGACGGTGCCCTTGCACACACGTCCAAGACTGTGCAAGAGTGATTGGGGTCGAACATGAACTTCTGGTTGAAAGGCTTTTGGCCAAACCTCAGTCGCCACCGAGGGCGGCCACATTCATGAATATTACAATATAAATAAATAATTATATGTTACGAGTAAAACAATAAAAACGTGTCTAACCGTATGCATCTATCATTGTGGTCTTTGTTGAGAGAGTCGTAACGAATGTAACAGGACTTTTGAAATACTCCCCATATAAATTAAAATGGGTGATGGATAGAAAGAAAAAAAAATGTTAAAAAGGTTTGGGTTAGTTTTTATACCTGCTGGAAGTAACTCCTTTCCCACCTTTACTTCTTGCGTGGTTTGGTCGTCATTTAGACCCTCCCTGTCACTATTCCACCATTCGGATGGTTACCAGCTAACCTATGTTATTTCACTACATTTTTAATGGCACTGCCGCTTAATCCCAACATTCTTTATCCCCCAGACAAGAAAAAAAGCCCCAGCACACTACTTCCAACACCTCTACAATAACCTCCCTCCCCATCACCAACCCAAACATAATCAAACACATCCACACTACCTTTACCCAACGATACTTAAGCACATTACCACCAAACAACATCCTGAACGACCCTACCTCCCTTAATAAACTACTCAGACAAATCACTACACAGAACACAAGGAGTAATCCTTTCTCACCTCAGGTCAGGCCACTCCACTAAACTCCACTATACTACAACACAGAATAAACCTTACCCCGACATCAATATGCACCAGGTGCAACCAAAGCACACACAACATCAAACACTTACACTTAGACTACCCAAACCTCACACAAACACGCACTACACACAATATATCTTCTCTTAGGAACCTGTGGCCCACCCAGGGAGAGTCGTGTTCCTCCTTGTGATCACCCACCGAACGAACGATTGTGAATAGAAAGAAACGAGGAAGGATCACTGTGGAAGACCACGGGAGATCGTGTAGTAGAAGAAGAAAAAGTTGGGAAAGAACATCAGAGGGGATAGGAAGAGTCGAAAGGCCGGTGGCTAGAGACCCATGAGTGCTGTTATTGTGAGTGTAAGGTGGCGGTATTGGGTTCGACTGGCGGTATTGGGTTCGACTGGGGCGGCGGGATGAGAGGCGCGTAGTTGTGCAAACGCCCTCTTTATGTAGCTGTTATCTTATGCGTGGATAGGTGTTGGCTGAGGGTGGTTGGCTGAGGGCTGCGGTATATCACAATGCCAACGTAGCGTAGCGTCTGTCATGCGTATGAATGTATGTGTGATCACTAGAGAGTTTCTCTCCTCGCAGCAGAGAGGTAAGGCTGGGGCCGGCAAGTAAGTTCTTTACTATCTTCATTTCATCTTTTTCTGCATTCATTAATCTAAAATTTTAGTAGTTTGTCACTTCTCGTTACAGCGTGTCACTCCTCGATTGTTTTTAGTATTTTCTATCTTTCTATCTCCACTCTATACCATTCTATCAACAACTTTTAGAATGCGAGGTCTTAAACTGGGGTGCTTGAACTATTAGTCCCTTCGAAACACTTCTACCTAGGGGCCGCGATAACTAGCTCTTGTTGTTCTCTGGTTAACGAGTGAATGTCATTCTGATCTTCATGCGAATTTCATTAGCTGGTTGGGGAATCTAGTCCACAATTGTAAAGAGACGGATGGTGTAACTCCATACCTAGTAGTAACAACAATTCCGTACAAAGAACACAGGAATTCACAAGTCTCCCCCTCCTTGATTTGAGGCAGAGTGAAAGCATTTCTCTTTTAAAACTACTCAATTACAGTGTTGCCAACTCTCACGCACCTGCCGTGACACTCCCGCTTTCAACCTTAATCTCACATTCTCTTGCTCACGCAACAAATCTCACGCCAAATCTATAATTCAAAACATTGATCATTGCAGACATTGATTTCCCATCAAGAGGTTGCAGCTGCCGTGTCAGCACAATTCTCCCTCAAGAAAAGGCGAGCTTACAGTGTGGACTGAGAAAATTTACTTACTTGCTGGTCCTTCTGCCTCATTTATGCAATATGGACGGCACCTAGGAAGGGTGCCACACTCCCTGGGTGAGTCGTCAGAGCTATACGAGGGGAGATATTGCGTGTAGCGTGATTGTGTAGGGTTTGGGCAGTCTATGAGTAGGTTATCGATGTTGTGTGGGTTTTTGTTGCATCTGGTGTATGTTGGTAGAATGTAGTAGAGAGGAGTTTACTGGAGTGGTTTCACCTGAGTTGAGATAGTAGGTTATTTCGCTTGGACTGAGAAATAATGAGTTAAGCAAATTAGCTTAAATTTAGCCAAAATAATGTTATTTTGTAGCTGTAGACTATATGTAGATGTTCAAGTATGCTCCAAGGCATTGTTTTATAAAACTATTTGATTTATTTTGTTAGCCTACTTCATTAGAACTGTTAGTTAGCTAAATTAGCAACGCCACACTGATGAGGTGAGCACACTAGCTAAGTTAGAAGTTATTGATGTTATTTTTTTGCCATCTCAATCTCCATTTATCACATAATGATACTTAGTCTCACTCTCAACTCGTCACATATTTACAAATTTCAACGACTGGGAACTCCTTTAGCTTCGGGTTGCCTGACAGGCTTTAGTGTATTTTGGCGGCAAATCCGCCTCCACTCTCTCAAATACAGTGTGGGAGATAGGAACTTCCTTATTTGAAAAGAAGGAGGTGTAGTTAAGGATGGTCACAGTGGAGTGAAGAAGGGCTAAAAGGAAGGGACTAGATGGGGGATTTGTGTCCACACTCGTTTCAGTCGCAAACATGGTGCTGCTTTTGCCGTAGAGGCGTATTTTTCAAAAAAAGACGTTTCCACGCCTCACCCTGTAGAAAACTGTACAGGCAACAGTGTCGGTGAAATAATTAGTAATGGGACGAGTACTCAGTATCGGTATCGAATATCGGTAGTATCGGCTATTTTTAGTGGTATCGGAATTCATATCGGCATCGGGACTTTTATTTCTTATTTCCGATATCAAAATCCGATACTTGCCCATTAATTCCCAAGCCACTGTATGCAATCATTTTACAACATATATTCATTCTATTTAATGATTATATTCTTGTGTCCTGTACGTGAAAGATTCACATAATATGCACCTAATTGATTTACACAAAATTTAACATTTTATAACTCTTTCAAACCATTAGTTTTTCAGGGAACCAAAAGGAACAAGCACAGGCCAAACTACTAGTTTACCTGTACGTGAAAAATTCACGTAATTGCATAAATAATATAATGGTATAAACAATATAATTTTATTTAAATGTTTAACTCAATATTTGTAAATTTCGATCATTTTATCCCGTTCAAAAATATTTTGAAAATAGTGTACACGTACTGTCATAAATGACGGAAAATTTTACATTATTTTTATCTTTATTATTATTGGGTAAATCTTGAACAAAAGATTAGAATTTCTAAAGTCACTTCCGTCACAATGAAAATTATTATTACACACAAAAAATATGCAATTAGCTTGAAATCAAATTCATTCCATATAGCCATATTGTATGTATGCTGCCAAAACAATTAATTTCTTATTTTTGTTCCATCGTTTTTTCTGATAAATAATATTTCGTTTAAAACAGCTGAAAGTTAAGGAGATCGCACATTTTTTTCATTAGTAATTTTTCAAATTCTTTCGTTCCAAATTCGCATTTTAGGGGGTTTTGTATATCATTTTATTTCATATTTTATGCACTTTTTATGGTATAATTATTTGTTTTAGCAACATGAATAGAACATAGTGAAAATTAAGATAATGCAAAATTGTATACATTCGTGGATTTTTTTGTTTAAATATTTAAAGTTAATTTGTGAAAAACAAAACAAAACTACACCATTGATTTTTATATCATTTTATTGCAAATTTTATGGACTTTTTATGGTTTATATTTTGTTTTAGTGAAAATTATGATAATGCCAAATTTTATACATTCGTGGAAATATCCGTAGATTTTTAAAGTTGATTTGTGAACAAAACGCAAAACTATACCATGTGATTTTAAATATTTGCTAAAAATAAACGGCGCCTAAGAACTGATTTATATATTTAGCATCATTCGAATATAGATTGAAATAAATTTCAGGGCATTCAAAATAGCACTACTATTCACCTAATATCTCCTTTTACAACTGAAAACCTAGAGTTGACCTTGTCCAAAAAATATATATTTTAGTCCACCATTAACACAAATTTTAATGGAACTAAAGAAAACTTATTTCAAATGATAACTAAATCATATGTGCATCTTATGCTCGTGAATCGAGTTCGAATGCTTAATTTTTAGTAATTCTATAGCCAATTATATGATATCAGGTTAAAGGGGGGATGTGAAGGGAGTGATTTACTGGGAAATGTTGGAAGGAAATCAATCTATCGACGTTAACTTATAGAGTTAACAACTGCAACAGGTGGCAGATGAAATTACGTTGAAACGATCAGAATTGAGTGATGTAGTGTTTACTCGTGAACGCCCGACCACACGTTGCAAATCCCACCCGTGAAAAACTCGTGGAAGTTCTTTCTCACCTACCGTACTCACCAGACCTGGCCCCAACAAACTACTATCTATTCCGGGTACTGCAAAACTTCTTGAATGGTAAACCATTCGCAAATTATGAAGAACTGACAACTGCAGTTGAAGATTTCTTTGATAGCAAACCAGTTGGATTTAACAACAAAAACATCCATGATCTATTCCGTCGTTGGAAGCAGGTGCTCGAAAATAACGGTGATCACATTGTTCATTGATGTTTCTTTTGTTGCATTGTTTCTTTGTAAATCATTATCACTAAAAGTTGTGCGAGAACTTTGTTTCCAACCTAATAAAACCATAAAATGCACGAGCACTCAATAAGCTTTGGGGACAAAAAAAAGTTTGTTTCATTTTGGATGTAGTTTCAATCGTTTAAATTCTGATAAACACATAAAATATCCCATTTTAAATTCCTTTATTGGATTAAAAAAAGGTATTTTATTGATTATTCAACATCAAGGAAACGCAAATAGCCAATGAGATCCAAGTTTTCATCGATGAAGCTGAATCGACCAATCACATTTGGCGTGTTAGCGGATTATACGCTTTTTCCATACTTGCCTCCCCCTCGCCCGAAAGGTGCGAAGTAATTCTCGCACCCTTTCCTGTCCCCACTACTATGAAATAATAACTTACTTGCCGGAGCCCCTAGTCCCTACCCATGTTCTGCTAGGTGGGTGGTACCTAAGATGGTCACTACCCTCCCTGGAGGGGTTACAGGCTCCTAAGAGAGGATATATTGTGTGTAGTGCGTGTTTGTGTGAGGTTTGAGTAATACAAGTGTAGGTGTTTGATGTTGTGTGTGCTTTGGTTGCACCTGGTGCATATTGGTGTCGGGGTAAGGTTTATTCTGTGTTGTAATATAGTGGAGTTTAGTGGAGTGGCCTGACCTGAGATGAGAAAGGATTACTCCGTGTGTTCTGTGTAGTGATTTGTCTGAGTGGTTTATTAAGGGTTGGTTGGTTGGTTCAGGATGTTGTTTGGTGGTAATGTGCTTAATTATCGTTGGGTGAAGGTAGTGTGGATGTGTTTGGTTATGTTTGGGTTGGTGATGGGAAGGGAGGTTATTGTAGAGGTGTTGGAAGTAGTGTGCTGGGGCTTTTTTTCTTGTCTGGGGGATAAAGAATGTTAGGATTAAGCGGCAGTGCCATTAACAATGTAGTGAAATAACATAGGTTAGCTGGTAACCATCCGAATGGTGTAATAGTGGCAAAAAAGGGTCTAAATAACGACCAAACCGCGCAGCAAGTAAAGAGGTCCGAAGATTTCAAGCTCTTATTAAAAGCAAAACTAGCCCACACCTTTTTAACGATTTCTCTTCTTTCTATCTATCACCCATTTTTCTTTACTCATCTTGTACTACATTCGCCACTGAGTGACGATGCTTTCGTTGATTACATTAGAGTATTCCCTAAAATAATAAGTGAAACTCTTGTATGCAAATACATCACTTCAATCCATGTCACGAAACTTCTTAAAAGTGACGAATAGGCTTTCAAGGCAGTCAACAAGACAATGATAGAAATCTGGTATGAGACGACTATTGAATCCTATGTTCCTATCTTAAAATCCAAAAGGAAGGGCAGAACTTCTATTATCACAGACATGTTTAAGCACCGATTCATTATAAATAAAGGAAAATACGGGCGATATAGTTTAATGGGCAATACAAAAAACACGAAGCTGATAACGACTTCATTTGTGCAAGACTACTCTAGTTTCGAGGATCATACCAAATCCCCCAGCTGTGAACTATGCTTCGTTTATAAGAGAAGGGATAGAACAGTGTGAGGGAATTCCACGTGAAATTTCTTTTCCAGCCCGGAAGTTCCATGTGCTGGAGAAGATTCTGTTAAGCCTACCCCCCCCCCATCCCCACACTTCCACAAGCGGTAGCCTCAAGCCGCGTCCACCATGGTCCACATTTACACGGGTTAGAATAGCTCGGCAAGAAGATTCGAGGCCATTTGAGAGTAGAGCTGTTTCCTGCTAACCCCCCGCGGGTAGAGCCTCAGACATATATAGTGCTCGTTTTCCATAAGGCAGACACAGAGTTGAGAAGTTTCGCCCGGACCCAAGAAGATGGCCCTAGTTCCAAGTGAGGTGCTAACAACAAAGCAAAGTGAGGGCTGAACTAGTTGTGTATTGGAATTAGTCCCAGTCAGTGAGGTAATTCCATTTAACTATTACTACCGAGCGATTTATCCGACTTCACCCATCAACTCCTGTCGAAGCTCTCCTCGTTCGCCCCTCGTTTTCGGGTGGCCGAAATACTCTCCCCTGGACCGGACGTTATCGCCCCCGCCCCTTTTTTTGAGAAACGTCATCACTTTAAATTTCCACTCAAAAGCTCCGAGCGGCCTCGCCTCACGTGCAGAAGACATCCGTGAAGCCTTACCCCAACGTCTCACCCGGAATCCTCCGTAAGCCAACTCCTTCTCCCCTTCAGTAACCCATTTGTGTTAATTCCCCCCAATTTGAATAGTCTCCTCCTGTAATACCATAAATTTTAACTTCATAGTCTGATTCATAACTACAATCCCCCCCCTCCCCCCTCGTTGATCTGATGTAATTTTGCCCAATAATTCTCTGATGTAATTTTGCCCATCAATTCTCTCATTATTTTTATGTAAATAAAATTATATTTTTGTAAATGCCTCTTTAAGTAACCTTGAGCGTTGCCATTGCCCATATTATACCTGACCTCGTTGCACTCTTATCTCGCCCTCTGCCCGTCGAAACTCGTGGTGTTCCGTCTCTTTGTCGGCTCGCCTTTAAGTTATTGGTCCCTCCCCCATAGATATAATATGGTATTGATTTAATATAATGTCATACCACAACAAGCAGCCTTGTTTAGCATCCTTCCCCTTATGTGCACCACCCGTGTTAGGGGAGGAAAGGAGACTCGTACCTAGGTCTACTCTTCACAATGACTCATTTACAGGAGTCATTGTATACGCTATTGATTAGCTGTTTACAGACTCCTTCTGTTCTTCTGTTATGTTCCTCTGCTTTCCAAATGCCCAAATGGGATGGCCAATGGAAGAAAAGTCCAGCTGGGAGAAAGGAGAGGGTGAGCAGAGTGAAATGCGAAGGTAAAAGTGAAAAACAAAACAAAAACGAGTTGTAGTTATAATTAATCCTAGTCATTCTAGAAGCCTATGAGCAGATGAGAAGAGTGGAGTTACAAGCCTATGTGAACCGGTGAATATGCAGTTTAATGTGGTTTAGGAACTACAGCCTCTGTTATTATTTTTACTTACTCTCTATCCTTTCATTCATCCTCCTCTCCGCTCTTTTGTTTTGTGCTCACGGGGTAGCCACAGGTGCCGGAAGGGACGGTAGCCTATTTTTTCTCATTTTTACTTTGTAACTTGAGACGTCTGATGCAAACGCCATAAGGTATGAACCCATTAAGTTTGGCAGGTGAAGTGAACGAATGATTTACGCAAAAAGATTGGCAATAGAGTCATACTAAATTGATCTTCATTTTAGTTGTGTTACTGTTGTTTTTAAAAACAAGGCCTTATTTGTTGTTTTTTTTTAACTGCAGCGAAGCAAGCAAATCTATGGGCCATGCAAATCTCGTGTTGTGTTCATCTTCTGTCCGAAACGAGTCGCTGGCTCAATGTAACCAGCTAAAACCAATGCTACTAAAGGTAATTGAGGTCACTAAGTTAAAATATGATATAAGTTAACCACCAGGTGCTGCCACCTAGTAGCTATAGGTGCTTAATGGGCCATTTTCGCTTCAGGTCCACTAGATCAGCGATTCCCAACCTGTGGCCATATGGCCCTAAAATTATTATAGTAATTGGAAAATTATCTAATTATCGGCCTTTTGACAATGTGGCATATTTGACTATATGTAGTTATCCATAATCTGTTAAACTAGTGACAAGTAACTATTTACGGGTTACTAATCATAAAACATTGAGTTTCCTTTTCTTCGATATACAACAACGCTGTAATGATTTATTAATTATACGTTTGGCAACGTCGTATCTATGTTCCACACCCACGCCACCAATACTCGTTGCAGTTGCTAACTAGGTCAGTCAGTATCCATGTTCCAAGTTGTACCATCATTTCTGTTCCGTGTCAATCTTGTTTGTGTGCAGTATTTTTTCTTTTTTGGTGAGTATCTTTTCAATCATCATAAAATAACTATTATTATATGGTGACTCTAAACATAATATTTATAAAATATATGCTACCAATAAGGATATCTTTACGTGCACTCTTTACTGTGACGTATTTCAAGTAGATATAACATCTCTAACGATTATTTTATTTCTCTTTAAATTAATTGATAACGACACCATCATCGCACGCTTGCATTGCAGCTGCGCGGCGTTGCTTATACGAAATGTTTATTGATTCAATAAATATTACGTTCTATGGTGGTAATATTTGCTTACATTTATGTTCATTAAGTGTTTAAATGGTGTCATAAGCATAATGCTAAATGTGAATACCAGCATTCATAAACTCTAAAAGTTATTAACTGTTTCTTAGGGCGAAGTGGAACACACCTCGCCCTGCAGCTTTGCGATTTAAAATTACGTGGAATCAAATAGGGTTAAAATTATTATGTAATGGTTAACCGTTGTAAACTGTTTACCTAGTAAATAAATAATATCATATTTTATATATTCTTGAAAATATATATTCTTATAGTATATACAATTTAGTTCAATATATATTACATACAAATGTTCAAACATTTGCGTTTTCACCTTTTCAATAATGATTTTATTTTAGGTTTACAAGGAAATTAAGAAAATTTCGTTGTATTTACAACTTAATATACACTATATATATATATATATATATATATATATATATATATATATATATATATATATTTATTTATTTATTTGAATTCCACAAATTACGCATGGCTGATAAGGTGAAGAAGAAATGTCGACAATACTCAAGCAAGTTTTTAGCATACGGTTTTATACAGTCTCCAAACAATATAACAAAGCCAATTTGTCTTATATGTATGACATAGCTTTCTAATGAAAGCATGCGCCCTAGTAAGCTTCTAATAGATCTGGAGAATAAGCACAAAGATAAGAAAGACCCATGATACTTTCCAAGGACGGAACACCATTGATTCTATGCTTAGCCAAGAAAAAGCTAAATTAGACAAAGGTTTAATTGCCTCTCACGAGATTTCCAAGCTAATAGCAAAATCTGGAAGACCCGATACTATTGGTGAAGATTTGATTTTGCCCGCAGTATCTGTGGTAATTTCTACTGTTATGCAACAGAATTTCCCCCAAATTACGGAGGTAATCCCGTTAAGCAACAATTCAGTATCAAGACGCATTGATGAAATGACAAAGGATGTAGAAAATCAAATAGTTGCACTTTTACAAGTAAAGAATTCTGCATTACAAATTGATGAAGCATCTGTAAGTGATAATCAAGCCCTTCTTATGGCGTATGTTAGGTTTTTGGATGATAATAGTGAACTAGAGAGGAAATGCTTTTTGCTCGCAGTCTTGTGACAGATTATAAAGGGGAAACAATTTTCCAAGAAGTATTGGCCTATTTCCAAGAAAAAATATTCCAAATGGTAACATTATGGCTTGCCTAACTGATGGTGCCTCTACTATGGTAGGCAGATACAGGGGCTTCATTGCATATCTAAAACAAACTGTGCCTAATGTTTTTTGCATACACTGCTTGGTTCATCGTCAACATTTGATTGCAAAAAAATCGGGAAGACGTCTGAAAGACGTCTTCCCGATCAAGTCAAATCCACTTCAAGACCGTCTTTTCCGACAACTCTGTGCAAACAATGAAAAATAGTTTGAACGTTTACTTTTGCATACAGAGGTGAGATGGCTTTCTAAAGGTAATTGCCTGCGACACTTCGTTGAACTCTGGGAGAGTGTTGTACCATTTTGTGAACGGTAAGGCGCTTGGAGAAGAAATCATAGCTGCCAAGTGTGACATATTCTATCTTTCAGATATATTTGACAAGCTAAACATGTTGAACAAACAGCTACAAGGTAAAAAGAGGCAATCAGCTCTTTCCTTAGAAAACTTAAGCTGTTTAGGATTAATATTGGGCGTAAGAAATTGTTACATTTTCCAACCCTCTCCACTATTGAAGAGGAGCTTCCTGAGGATGATATTTTAGTGTACATTGATCACTTGAAAAAATTGCACAATGATATGGAAATTAGGTTCAAAGATCTCTTGGAAATGAACATTCCAAGTTGGGTGGTTGACCCAATTTAAGACAAATGCCGCTGATGTTGACATCATACTACAAGAAAGCCTCATTGAGTTGCAGAGTAATCAAACTGTTCAAGCTAAATTTAAACATGGCCTCAATAACTTATGGAAAAGTAGTGAAATTGCTATCAAATTCCAATTGCTTTGGCAGGAAGTAAAATTATATTTCATTGCCTTTCCAACGTCTTACCTAGATGAATCAGGATTTAGCCGAGTTTCTCACCTATTATCAAAAGCTCGCAACCGCTTAGAAATTGTAACTAGAGGTGATCTTCGTCTGTCTCTAACGACCATGCACCCTGACATTGAAAAACTTGCGCAACTACATCAGCCACAAGAATCTCACTGAAAAAGACACAAAGAAAGCTAATATGATATATTTGTTTTTATTTTGCTAAAAGATTCTATTTTTTGAAGTCAAAAGATAATCATTTTATAAAGGTTACTTATTTTCTCGGTGTCCATGAAAGTTCTTCGTTTTTCTGCTCTATCAGAGAAATAATGTATGATCTTAAATGGTTCTTTTATTGAACCCACAAAATATTTTTTCTGTTAGTGAAATAGAATAAAGGAGAATATATGTACAATTAGTGCACAGTGATATTCTTATGGTAGGTATTATAATATTCAAGTACTATTTTTCTGCTAATAATGCCAAGGGGGCCACAGAAATATTAAAGATCCCAAGGGGGTCATGAACTAAAAAAGGTTGGGAACCAGTGCACTAAATCATGTCCCTCTAGTTTACATAAAAAAATAGCATTGCAGCAATTGGCTTTAATCTTTATTTTTTCTCAATCGATCGTGTTTTTTTTTTAAATGTTAACATTTACATATAAAAATATCTAATTCGGTCTTTGGGTAAAGAAATGGCATCATTAGTGAGTTTTATACGAGTGGTAAAATTGATACGGTTCTTGGAGTTGGGGAGTCGCATGAATCGGGTTGGGGGGGGGGAGCGCTAACCATTGATATATAGAAAATAATTGTAGTTCACAGTTGAAAATGAGATGTGATGACTGAAAACTAATTATATGCAATTAATACTAATGAAAATATTAATTGTCTATTTTATGAATCAAAATACTTCGTTTCCTTACCAATATTTAGATTTAGGAATTCACTTTACTTGGAAAGATTAAATCAATGTCTCGTAAATCATCCAATTCAGACGGTAACTGACCTAATTTAAATCATTTTAGCTGTTAGGTGCGCATCCATCTTGCCATATGCCCTACGATTTCTGCAATATCATACTATGACTTGATATCAAAGCAAATCAACCTAACTTGGATTTTATTAAGGCAAGATTGACTTAATTTTCCATCAATGAAGGCCTAAGGATTGAGAGATTTTCCAGCCACGAGATATAAATAGACCACAACCAACAATGTTGGTTTATTTATGATGGTTTGGGTACTGTTCGAAATGGCGGGAGATCAGACTTGATGCGTTAAAAATACTAATTCAGAAACGCATGTTTTTTATTCCAGGGTGTTTTGACGATGACAAAACAGACTTTGCCACCCATATACTGGGAATAGAATAATAATCAGTTTATGTCAAGTAAAATTACTAAAGTAAGAAAGAGATGTGGCGAATATTTTTTGACCTCTTAAGTTTTCTGCATTGAATTATTTACATCGTCATTTGCAATTTGTATAGCTTATCCAAAATGGCTGTTCATGATAACTTCATCGGATTCCGAAATCCACTCGATATTTATTTCAAAAACTTAATTTGGGGTGAAAAAACATTATTCTGGACTAGATAAATAAAAATAATATGTCACCCCATATGAAGGGACTAATTCAATAAAACCGAATAGAAATATTGAAGATAATCAACATCTGCTTCATGAATTAAAATACTCCCTGTTTCCTCTACGAATCGCATCCAAATGAATTTAAGTTCAAATTTTGTATATTTAGAACTTTTCTTAATGTTGAAAAGTCAAGAATTTTTCAAATGAATTTTTTTAATCTTTTTTTTTCAATATTAAAACTTTTCATATGGAGAAAATATTCAAAGGTGTCGGATAGGGGTTAAGAAAGTTTTTTTTTATCATTATTACTTATTTACTTTACTTACCGGGCCCTTTACCACTCGTCTGGGAGGTCGGCGCCTCCTAAAAGGACCAGCACGCTCCTGCGGGTATCCACAGGGACCTAAGATAAGAGATATGTATGTAGTCCTTGTTTGTGTGAGGTATGGGCGGTCTATGAGTTGGTGTTTGATGTTTTCTGGTCTTTGGTTGCATCTGGTGCGGGTTAATCCCTATTATAAGGCCCTAAAACGCCATAGTTAAAACCTACACTTAATTTTTAGATATAAATTCACTAAATATAGGATCTGCGATTGTCAGTGAACGAAACTAATCAACGGATATTTACCACTGATGGATTTATGATTAGTTTCGAATATATTGGATCATTTTAAAGAGTATGTGATTTAATCGCTTCATCATTTGTAAAATGAAAGAATAGCGGATTACTTCTTCACTATATCAACACATGTACATGTAGTAAGAGAATATGGTTGAGGGTTATGCACAATCTCCACACTTAACACACCAATTTTGTATGGTTTCTGGCCCCAATTGCTTAATTTGATTCGACTCTGAAACCAACGAGGGAACTGACTACTGACCAGATATGAAATGAAGACTCGATCGCCCCCCCACCTCCAACTAGAGAGCAACAAATTGATGAGATGGATAAAAACCGACAAAATCATTTGGAAGAGAGTTAAAACCTTGCATTATATTTTATTCCTACGAGTTTATTTCTTATAAAGAATGGTCTCTTTGAGAACCCTTTGGTTTCATATCACCGTCTATTCATGGCCGTCAGAGTTGCAAATGAGGGTCAAAACCTGATATTAAAATTTACTTTTCTTTAATTAAACGTTTTTTTTCTGTTGTGTTATTTTCTATTACTTTCAGTTTCTTCTCTAATAGGGGCGGATCATTTCCTTATTTCCTTTATACTGTATTCTCTGGAAGATGGAAGAAAAGCGACTAATTTTTGATGTTTTATTATTCCTATAAAATGAATAACATTACTTATGTGAATTATAAGACTTGAATGAGTAAATGAAAGGTGCAATTTAGGATTCAGAGAGTTATTGATTCGTGATCATTTAGACACAGTAATATTGGACTGCGGCGAGTAATCATCAATTTCAATGATTAGAAGTGAAGAAGGGTCTTCGTATGAAAATAATCATTTGGATAAGTTAAAATTATTTAGACCTGAATTTAATCACTGCACCGCACCGGATATAGTGTATACTAGTATGTGATGGAAGCGCAGCGGGAAACTCAACTTGTTCGCGTAAGAGAGTTCCGGCCTTAATAAAGCTTCTGCATACTCGAGATGGTCGGGAGAGTTGAGTCATTACATAGAGTTACACAGATCACACGGGCCTTACGGCCCAGACTAAGGTGATCTGGCCTTAAATCTACTGCCACTTACACATAGAATAGTAGAAGTAAAGGATAGAAAAGTTTTAGGCTCTCCCCACCCTCCACTCCCTCCGGCAAAAGCCGTACATGAAATAATTTGGGAAAAGTACCTTGCAGGTGTAAGAAGACAGTACCTGAAGGAAATTTGCATTGAATAGTAATTAAATGAAATGAATATGAAAACCACTTACATACACCTGAAAGAGTTACATTTTTTGTAATATTATTTTATTTTGTAGCTTATGCTAAACAATTCCAATATTTGTTAAGTGTTTGTCTAATCTCATTTTAAATGAATCTATAGTTCTGCTGTCCACTACCTCGTTTGGCAAATTATTCCAATCATTAATAATCGAGTAAGTGAAGAAGTTTTTTATTACATCCATAGTGGCTCTTTTACCCTGAAGTTTTGAATCATGTCCACGGGTGGGACACACCCCTGTCAGTGTGAACAAGTTATTGGCATTAACGTTGTTAAATCCTTTAAGTATTTTGAAGCACTCTATAAGCTGCCCCCTTAGTCTTCGTTTTCTGACGGAAAATAGATTGAGTTTTTTTAGCCTCTCGTGGTAAGGTTTGTTACGTACTGACGGGATAAGTTTTGTCGCTCTGTGTTGTACAGCTTCTAATTTATCTATGTCTTTTATTAAGTAAGGGGCCCAGAACTGTACAGCGTATTCGAGATGGGGCCTGACAATACTTTTATATAGTGGCATAATTATCTCCTCGCTTTTATAAGTAAAGTTTCTTTTTATAAATCCTAGTGCTGTGTTAGCTTTGTTTGCATCAGCTGCGCATTGGTTTGATGTTTTTAAGTTTTCTGTAATTATTACTCCTAAATCTTTAACCTGCGGGGTTGTGTTTATTAAGCCGCCTTGCATTGTATAGGTGTATTTTTTGTTTTTTGTTCCGCACTGAAGGATTTGGCATTTGTCGATATTAAATGGCATTTGCCATTTCTCAGACCATTCGGTAATTTTATTTATATCAGCTTGCAGGCTAGCCCTGTCCTCTTCGCATAATACTGAGTTACCTATTTTCGTGTCATCTTCAAATTTAGATATGATATTATTTATTCCAACGTCTATGTCATTGATGTATATAGTAAATAAAATAGGCCCCAGGACTGATCCCTGGGAAACACCGCTGGTAACAGATACCCAGTCCGATTCCACGCCATTTATTATCACTCTCTGCTTCCTGTTTTTTAACCAGCTACTAATCCATCCGTATATATTACCGTTAATTCCTAGCGTACGCACTTTGTTCATGAGTTTCTGGTGGGGAATTTTGTCAAATGCCTTTTTGAAATCCAGGTAAATTATATCTAATGATTTAGTATCGTTATATAGGTTGAAAAGGCTATGGTAAAAGTCAATTAGGTTTGTTAAGCACGATCTCTTAGACCTAAAACCATGCTGGCTATCTCGTATAAGGTTATTTATTGTTTTCGAGGAACTCTACTAGCTTGTCTCTAATGACCGTTTCGAGCAACTTTCCAACTATTGAGGTTAAGCTAATGGGTCTGTAATTACTGGCCTGGTTTTTACATTCCTTCTTAAAGATAGGTGTGACGTTAGCTTCCCTACAATCATCATGGACGACCCCATGATCGAGAGATTTGTTAAAGATGAGAGCAAGTGACTCTGCTAACTCATTATGGACATGTTTTAAGATTTTCGGGTAAAATTTATCAGGGCCAGAAGTCTTGTACGAGTTCATTTTCTTTAATTTATCAATTACTAGTTGCGAATTTACTTCCAGGCTCCTTAGTGATGGGTGTCTGACCTGTATAGACTCGTTGTTATCGTTATTAGTATATCCTAAGGTGAAGACTGAACTAAAAAACTAGTTTAGGATATTAGCCATACCCATATCATCTGAAATAATTTCACCCAACTGATTTTTCAAGGGGCCAATCCCGCTTCTCATTTGTCTATTTCTATTGATATACTCGTAAGTATAGAAGTGTTTGGGATTAGTAGTGCTAGCTTTCGCTATCTCGATTTCGTTAATGATGATCGAGAGAGAGAGAGAGAGAGAGAGAGAGAGAGAGAGAGAGAAAAATAGAGAAAGAGAAATAGAGAGAGAGAAAGTGAGAGAGAAATAGAGAGAGAGAAAAAGAGAGAGAGAGAGAGAGAGAGAGAGAGAGAGAGAACGAATAAACATAACAACAAAACAAATTGCTCGTTTTCTCTGGGTGGAAAATTCGATGGAAAAATGTGCCTTAGACAAATTTGAGGAGTGTTGGCGATGGTGTTCCTTTTGCCGAGGTTAAAGTGTACTTGCCTTTCCCTTTCGCAAGTGAGTTTTGCTTTGGGAAACTCGGCGCTTTCCCGTGCTTGGCGGAATTGTTCCCATGGAAGTTTGATAATTCGGCGGAGGTAAAAAGAGATTAGGGAAATTTAAACTCTTCCCTTCCGAGGTGCCGCGAGATTAACGGGGCCAGAGCTCACCCCAAATCGGGGAGGCGGTAAAGAACCAACCGATAAGAGAATTTCCTCTCTTATCCGTCTAGCGGCGAAATCAGGATACTAGACCGGAAGATCTTCCTGCTCGCGCGGTGTATGTGTGTGCATTTGTACAAGTCGGTGAAACGTAAAGAAACGACGCCCATAAAGGGCGATTTCTTGATTTTCTCCCTTATCCTTTTTCCAATGTATATTTTGTTTGGGGATGAATCTCATCATTGTATTACCAGCCTTTCATTCAATTACTTACATATATTGTCCAAACGAAATAATCACGCGTTCAAAGCTGCTAAGACGTCAGATCGAGCAGAGAGCGAAAATGGTATGACGATAAAATGGCACCTTAAGGAAATCCTAAGAAAGGCACAGAAAACTATGATCGAGAGAGAGAGAGAGAGAGAGAGAGAGAGAGAGAGAGAGAGAGAGAGAGAGAGAGAGAGAGAGAGAGAGAGAGAGAGAGAGAGAGAGAACAAACATGGAATCTTATGATAGGACCTTTAAGAAATAAATTTATATTCAAAGATCCAATTGAAAGAAAAAGCGAATCTACTAATGATTATTTCACAAAACCATTCGAGATGAAAACCTTAAATAACATTCGAGATTTTAGGAAACAATGTCCTTTCAAGCAAGTTAAAGAATTATCCCACATTGAACAACATTATGCGAAACTAATCTCCCAGACCCACTGTGGAGCATCCGTGCCGCAAAGATTTTTCAGATTTTGGAACGCACTCGAAACATCATGGACCCAATCTCCTCATGGAAAAATAATTTTAACAAAATATACAATATCGAGTGTTATGATGAATATGTAGAATATTATTTTCCCTTCCTATAAAGATCTCGTTCATCGTCAGTTTAAGTAAAATAAAGCTATGGTCTCACTATTGACGATTTGAAAGGGTAACTAATTCAAGTTAAAAAAAAATATAAATAGGTTTACACAGCGTCAAAATTGAAAACCTTTCTGAATTGCCTGGATACAGCCGCTGAAAACAGGAAGCAATGAATAACACCAAATAAGGCCGTTCTAAACAATTTTACAAATGAAAACAATGATAATGAATTGAGAATTAATAATATGAGTAACAGAAATAATGATACTAATAATTTTGCCCTGAGAATTGGCATTTAAAAAGCTTTACGAAATTGCTAAAAGCAATTTTGTGAGCCGCTCGAATGGAGTCCCTTTTGCTCGACTAGTCATAGGGGAGAACATTCTCAAAGGGGCATTGTTCCTCTTTGCTGTGTCATTAGAAGGCATTTGACATGGGGTGGTCACTTTTTATGCCAGCAAGCCTAATGTGTTTATGATCATAACATCTAATTGCAAATTCCATATAATGATTATCATTAACTTGTTCTGGCTGAGACAACCGTGTCTTGGCTGGAGGGATGTTATCAGTGGGGTTCCTCAGGGATCAGTTCTCGGTCCATTATTATTTGTCATCTATATAAACGATCTTGGGGAGGCAGTTAATAATAAAGTGTCAATTTTTGCGGATGATACCAAATTAGCAGCTGTAGTTAAAGATATTGATGATAATTTTAAAGTGCAGGGGGACTTAAATAAATTGTTATCCTGGGCACATAAGTGGCAAATGACTTTCAACCTTGATAAGTGCAAAGTTATTAACATGGGAAAAGATAATAGAGAATTTAACTATGAAATGGATGGGCATTGGCTGAGCTCAGTAGAGGATGAGTAAGATCTAGGAGTAGTAATAGATAAGTCATTAAGGTTTTCTAAGCAGTGTATTGAAGCAAGAAATAGGGCAAATAGAGTGCTGGGTTTTATTAAGAGAAATGTCAGTTACAAAAGTAAGGAGGTTATTCTTAAACTCTATAACTCTTATGTTAGGCCACATCTAGAGTACTGTATACAGGCATGGTCCCCACATTTTAGACACGATATTAACCTTCTTGAGTCAGTGCAACGGAGGGCAACAAAGATTATTCCTTCCCTGAGGCACCTTGAATATATAGATAGACTGAGGGTATTAAATATGTTCTCGTTCGAAAGGAGGTGTGTGAGAGGGGATATGATTGAGCTCTTTAAAATTTTTTCAGGGATAGATAAATTGGATGTTAGCAAGTTTTTTGAGTTAGATGATGGAAATCGGACTAGATGTCACCACTTGAAAATTAAAAAGCAAGGGTGTAGGTTGGATTTAAGAAAATATTTTTTCACCAATAGAGTGGTAGACTTCTGGAACAAATTGCCGCGGAGGGTAGTAGGTAGTCCAAATCTAAATGTATTTAAGAGTAGGTTGGATGAGTTTATGGGAAGGGAAGGTTGTGATGGTTCCTAAGTTTTGTATATATTAATATTGTTTGTATATATCTATAGCTGCATGATTTAGTTCTTGACAAGCCTTGATTGGTGATACCCTTGTTTCTGGATGCAATCCTCTGGATGTAGTTTTCCTGGGAGTTTGGGTGCCTTGAAAAAGAGGCCGCTTGACTCGGATGACCTATGATGAGCCCTTGTGGCTTTTGTCATCCGTTATATTATATTGTGGGGGACTTTGATTTTGTCTTCCCCTGGTGATGGTGCTTTTTGTGGGTGGGTTTTGACGGAGGCGGATGACCTTTGATAGGCCCTTGTGGCTTTTGTCATCCGTGTAATTATGTTATGTTATGGCTTCAACTGTATAACGGCAAGTCATAATGATTGTCTGACCCTGGCAGCGCTGTCATTAACTTTTATGAAACTGAGAATCTCTGTTCTTAGGAAGATCAGATATATATATATATATATATATATATATATATATATATATATATATATATATATATATATATATATATATATATATATATATATATATATATATATATATATCAACGCATTGGTTCCGTCAATTAAATTCAACGTAGAAAAGGAAGTAAATAAGAGCCTTCCATTTTTGGATGTCCTAATAATTAGAGAACCACATAGATTTAAATTTACTGTTTATAGGAAATCGACAAATAATTTATCTTATGTCCATTTTTATTCAAGTCATGCCCAAAATATAAAATCTGCTGTTTTTTCCTCCATGTATCTTAGGGCTCTTCGAATATGTAGTCCCGACTATATAGATAAAGAATACACGAAAATTGAAGATATTGCTACCAATTTATGCTACTCAAAGTATTTTCTAGAAAAATGTATGAATGTAGTAGCCAAAAAAACATTTAATAATTGTAAATCAGAGACAATAGAACCTCGTAAAAACCTATTAATTTTACCCTATCATGATAATTTTATGTCTGTAGTGCCCATTCTAAAAAACTTAATATTAAGGTAGCCGTTAAATACAATCATACATTAATAAATCTCTTAATAAAGCATAGCCACAATAATGATAATAATGTAATTTACCGAATTCCATGTTTAGATTGTAATTTATTCTATGTAGGCCAAACTTCCAAAAATGTTTCCATAAGGACCCAACAACACAAAAATGCAGTAATTACGGGATATCTAAATAATGCCTTAGCTGTCCACAATTCAAATATGGGACACGGAATTAACTGGTCAAAAACTGATACTATAATCCATAGTAATGATTTTATAAAGAGAAATATCCTGGAATCATTTTTAATCTTCCACACAAAGGAGAGTAATCTCAACATTAGCCCAGGGCTGTTTTCGCTAGATCCAATTTTATCACTTTTTATAAAATCCGACTTATCTGATAGCATTAAAATGTTGACCTGATAGGAAAAGGTGTTTAGTATAAATACTGCGTGTCTTATTTTTCTTACCATTGTGAGTTTGAAAATTTCGAATAGACGAAAGTACTAATTCCATCCGCCTTTTATTCAGTTTCCTTCCGTGGTACATATTCATATTTATAGTTATCACGCGCTAACTTTCGTGATATTTCCCATATATATATATATATATATATATATATATATATATATATATATATATATATATATATATATATATATATATATATGAAAATTTACCTTACTTCGGGCAAACTGGTAAATCTTTATCTACTAGAATTTACCAACACATAAGTATAATATTAGAAGAGGTGAACTAAACAGCGCTTTATTTGTACATTTATCCGAAAATAACCACCCCATTGACTGGAACTCTGCAAAATTCCTTTATCATTCCACTGATTTCACAAAAAGAAATATTGTCGAGTGTTAATTAATTGGCATCTTGCCTAATATAAATATTTCCCCTGGCTTATTTAAACTCGACCCTGTTTTAAAAAAAAACTTGTACTAAATGAAATAACTTCATAATGCAGCCTGTTGTCACTCTTTATTAGTGTAATATCATTTGCATTGACTCCCTCACCACGTGTCTTTGTTGTGCCTGTGGATTAACTCTTAGCCCTAAATGTTTTCGCTCTAATGATAATCCTTTAAAATGTTTTTGTTTTTTCACCCACCATTTCCATTCATATACACGGCGTTGTTGTGTGTATATCGTTTTAGAGATGCATATGTCTGTTATTAGTTGCCTATTGTTCTTTTTATTAGTATTTTTCTGTCTTGTTTTTGTGTTTTCCATTGGTTTGTACTATGTGATGGGCGTTCCCTTCGTATCTTTGTACCCTATATAAGGTTGTCTTCTCCATTTTCATGCTATTCCTTGAAAATGAACTTGGAAATATAGTTAGAAAGTGCTTGGATTCATCTTTTCATTTTCCTGTGGGTTAATTTATATATATATATCTGGCAGAAATATAATGCTTTCCATTGTTTTGATTATAACAATAGACTTCTAACCCCTAAATCTCCCTTCCAGACGTTCCTTAATGGTAGGCGAATATTTTGTCTTCACATTTAAGCCCGTCCATATCGCAGCTCATTAATGCAAAACCAATATGCAGACAAATTTACCTTTGTATCAATAAAAAGAATTAGCCCAGCACTTGGTTTACAATTCCCAAAGAACCCCAGATGTGTAATGGGACACCCTTTGCATATTGACATGCGCGCGAAGTAACTTTATGAGTTATATCAGCCATTTAACCAATGAAAGGACAGAAAACGCCTTCATAACAAATTACTTCACCCCCCTTTTAATAAACTGCCTTATTCATCCTCTGTTCCTTCGGTAACCATTTTATTGTTAATTTAGGATTTCATGATTTTGTAAAAAGATTATTACTCTTACATATTTATGCCGATGTCTTTGGCAAAAATTAGAGATGTATTGACATTCAGTCATTCGTTATTAATCACTAATTAACTTTTCCATCACTCACGCTAAACTCAGTTCTTCAGGAAATCATAAAGGTTAAGTCTCAAAGCCATTGTTCAGTTAAGTGGTTTTAGCTAATAATTAAAAACTTTAATTTTCTCCTAAATTACTAAAATCTAGAAGTATAAATTGCCCTCTTGGTCGAGAGAGACGACCATCAACTAGGGCTCAGAAGAAGCTGCGAACACCACAGAAAAATTAAGTATTGAAGTGGTCTGGAGAAACTACATTTCAATCTTGACCAAACCACGACATATACTGGTTTTTGCAAAATTTCTGTTACACTCGGCTTTTTTTTTATTTTTGAAAGGTTTACGTGTATGATAGAAAAAGATCCACCAGACAAACTTAAGGTTCTACTTTTCCAACGCATGCAATTAAAACGTTTTTTTCCGTTATGTGTTGTGTGCAGGTGCGTTGAGATGGAATTGAAAAGAATCGAGATCTTTGCTCTCCTGTGAGCGGGCCACAACAAGTCCGACAACACTAAGCGGCTCAACGTCAGCCGAATGGCCGTCCACCGTATCGCGGAGAGGCTCAAGAACGGGGAAGACCTCAAAGATCGACCTCATTCAGACAGAACTCAAGTTGCCAACAGTTTGGGTGTAAGAAAGGGCTTCGAAAGTGCTCCGAACCCCAAAATGACAAGGGTTCACGAAGAATAGAACATCTCAGTTGCCAGGGCCTTCAAGGAGGAGGGAGACAAGAGCTTGGGCTGTGGGGAAAGGCCACTGTTCACCGACCGTATGCGAGAACAACGTCGGGAGTGCTGTCGTCGCCTTCTCAACGACTTGAGGAGTCATGGCAATCGAATTTTCATTTGTCCTGATGAAAAAAGATTGACGGTCGATCCGGTCATCAACAAGCAGATCGATCGCGTTGTAAGCTTCGGCTGAGACGTTTCCGAGGGCCACAACGTGTCCACAGCCAAGCACTCGTCCTCCGTGATGATGCTCTCGGCGTCGTGGCTTCGAATGGCGAGGAAGATGCCGCCGGTGAGGTTCACGGCCAGTTACAGGCTGACCGCGTCCGATTACAGGGACATCTTGGCCACGAAGTCCTTCCCTGGGTGAGAAAGATCACGAAGAAGGCGGAGTAAGTCTTTCAGCAGGACGGTGCCCTGGCACACACGTCCAAGACCGTGCAAGAGTGATTGGGGTCGAATATGAACTTCTGGTCAAAGGACTTTTGGCCGCCGCAGTCGCCCCACATCAATCTTCTCGACTACAGCGTGTGGGCGCAGGTCAAAGGCAAGGCCTGTAAAGTCCGCCACAGGTATGTCGATGAGCTGAATTGCTCCGTCAATCGCGTATGGCCCATCATATGGAAGAACTCCGTCCGCAACGTGGGCGCGGCCTTCATGTCTCACCTGGAGCACACGCTGACTGCCGAGGGCAGCCACATTGATTACTATCCCAACTTAAACACACATTTAAATGTTAAAACAATAAAAACGTGTGTAACTGCATAAAAAATATCATTGTGTCCTCTGTCGAGAGCGTCGTGACGAGTGAAACAGGACTTCTGCAATACCTGGTATATTTATATTTGGTAGTCAACAAAATAATGTTGATTTTAGAAGACTTGTAAAATGGCTTCTTATTGTTGCAAAAATTGTTAAAAATTTCTTGCAAGCTATTTCAACATAACTGTAGTAATGCCTTTGCCAGGGTGGGCAACCTTTCTATGTATGTGTGCCAAAATCGGTCAAATTTTTGATATACAACATCCCCACGTGCCAATATATTACAATGCCCAATCACTTAATCGATAAATCACAATAAAATAGATATAAAATTAAAGATATTCTTTTATTGATTCTTAATTATTTATTAATGATGCAGGAAAATTAAAGAGAAAATATAAATTTATTTTATATACAAAACAACATATTATATTGAGCAGAAGTGAATCTCTACCATTTTAGCATAAAAACAACTAATCCGAACTGAAGAAAGAAAAATTGTGGACCTTTTATTTATTTTTATCAATGAGACTTCTGCTACTACAAAACTGATGCAAATACTTTATAACAGGTTGTACTGCGTGCGCTTGCCATATAAAAGAAGTTGAACATAGATTTATTTAGTATTTTGTAAGGTGAAAATTTAGCTTTGCGTGCCGATAAGAAGTCGTTGGCGTTCCACGTTTGGCACGCGTGCCAAGGATTGCTCAGGCCGGGCGAGGCCTTTTTAAATGGTAGTAATGCCTTGGACTTTTTAAGCTGTAGTATGCCTAGGCATTTTTTAAGTTCCAGTAATGTTTAGTTTTTTTTAAGCCAACAATGGGTAGACTTATTTTAAACTAATATTGCTTAAGCCTTTTGAAACTATATATTTTAAAACCCTTCATTAATGATGGCGACAGGTGAAACACACATGAGGCATATTATGCTTTAGCAATTAAGAAAGGAAATAGCGCTGGATTAGGAGTAAAAAATATTACAGGACTCTGGTGAAACAGGAAGAATTTTAAATGTCAGTCATAAAACTACGTAAACTTTTTATAAGCACAGGAAAAGTCCATTAAAAATGGTACCTGGGTGCCACATTAACTACCCGAAGATCAACGTTTACAATGTACTAATATTGCTTTTATCTTAATTGGCTTGAAATGCCTCTGAGTCATTTTTAGACAGATTTGTTATGGGAGATTAAAAGTGGGTAATTTACTATAATATTAGACGATAAAAAACAATGGCTTGTTCGCAGCAAAAAACCCATACTTCTAGGTGTGTTCTCCAACAACAGAAGGCTTTGCTTTACATTTGGTGGGATGTGAAAGAGGTTATTCATCATTAACTCCACAACAATTGCGATGTTTACATGTAGCTCTTGAACAAAAGCATCCTTCACTGGTCAACCGAAAGGGTTGTTTTGCTCCTTCATAACAATGCATGCCCACACATGACGAGATTGATGCCTTAAAAAATATTGCGTTGGGTGGGGAAGGTCTTCTTCCTCGTCTTTCATATTCACTAGAGCCTGAATCAACTAGTTATCATTTATTTAATCATTATTGCGTTAGGCGGGGAAGGTCTTCTTCCTCATAACATAACATAACATAATTACACGGATGACAAAAGCCACAAGGGCCTATCAAAGGTCATCCGCCTCCGTCAAAACCCACCCACAAAAAGCACCATCACCAGGGGAAGACAAAATCAAAGTCCCCCACAATATAATATAACAGATGACAAAAGCCACAAGGGCTCATCATAGGTCATCCGAGTCAAATGGCCTCTTTTTTAAGGCACCCAAACTCCCAGGAAAACTACATCCAGAGGATTGCATCCAGAAACAAGGGTATCACCAATCAAGGCTTGTCAAGAACTAAATCATGCAGCTATAGATATATACAAACAATATTAATATATACAAAACTTAGGAACCATCACAACCTTCCCTTCCCATAAACTCATCCAACCTACTCTTAAATACATTTAGATTTGGACTACCTACTACCCTCTGCGGCAATTTGTTCCAGAAGTCTACCACTCTATTGGTGAAAAAATATTTTCTTAAATCCAACCTACACCCTTGCTTTTTAATTTTCAAGTGGTGACCTCTATTCCGATTTCTATCATCTAACTCAAAAAACTTGCTAACATCCAATTTATCTATCCCGGAAAATTTTTTAAAGAGCTCAATCATATCCACTCTCACACACCTCCTTTCGAACGAGAACATATTTAATACCCTCAGTCTATCTTCATATTCAAGGTGTCTCAGGGAAGGAATAATCTTTGTTGCCCTCCGTTGCACTGACTCAAGAAGGTTAATATCGTGTCTAAAATGTGGGGACCATGCCTGTATACAGTACTCGTCATCATCTAAATGGAAAATTTTACTCAGATATGAAGGAAGTGGTAAAGGATATCCAATCTGGCCAATAATCCCAATTACCAGCACAGAAACATCAACTACTCTTTGCACTTCTTAAATCAAAACCCGCAGCCTTCATAAACAACATATCGACTCGCAGTGAGGAAGACACGAGGCAAAAGTGAACAACGTGCGAGCATGTAAACGTGAATTTCTTCCTGGTTATTTACACTTTATGCGAATGAAAAGAAATAAATTAAAGGTGTTAATTAAGTTCTGTAACGCAATTGCCACTCAATTTCCTTTTTAATAAATTAAAATCCCATTAATTTTCATTTGAGTGAAGATCACGTGTTTATATTTTTCCTTTACGAGATATTTTTATATCGGAGTCCTTATCCTTGACCTGATTTAATAGGGAGGTCCTATTTTTAACATGATCCTTTTAATATTATAGACACGCTCGTTATAACGTTTAAACTAAACACTACAGCAGAAAACAACGTCAAAGAAATTTGTTGTGGCTTGGAAAAGTCAACTTTAATGAAGTTCTACAAATCAGGGCTGGAAACTAAAATGAATATCGATTCGAGTTTCGATTTGAGTTTGGTATTTCTAAAAATATCAATTCGGATTTCGATTCGAGTTCTCTATATATTTTTTCGATTCAAATCCTTCGGCTTTTCGATTTTTTAATATGGGTTAAGATTCGAATTCGATTCAAGTTCGAGTTCAGCCTGCATTTCAAGTGCTTAAATCTATTATTTCAGAGTTTTATAAACCTTTTCACCTCTTATTACACATTTTCATTGAGTTAAGATAAATTCTTTATTTACTGTATTATTTCTTGCGTACTATTGCTTTCCATATCTACCAGGTGCCCAAATATTCTGTGTAGAAAGTATCTCAATAGCTCTGGACAAGTTATATACTAGGTCATTGGAATATGGAGAAATACCCGATGATTGAAAGAGAGCGAATGTAGTCCCCATTTTCAAGAAGGGTAGTAAAGAGGATCCAAATAACTTTAGACCGGTTAGCATAACTCCTGTAGTCTGTAAAATTCTTGAGAAAATAGTTAAAAAAGGGATTTGCCAACATCTAGAGAGGGAGGGGTTAATCAGCGATGCTCAGCATGGGTTTAGATCATGTAGATCATGTTTGACTAACTTACTAGACTTTCTGGAGTTTGTAACAGATCAAGTAGATAAGGGAGAGAATGTAGATATAATTTACTTAGATTTTAGTAAAGCATTTGATAAGGTACCACACAGGAGACTAGTTCATAAATTAAAAATGATTGGAATATGTGGGGGTGTTTCAAATTGGATAGCTGAGTGGCTGAAAGACAGGAAGCAAAGGGTAGTGCTAAATGGTGTAAAGTCAGAGTGGAGGGATGTTATCAGTGGGGTTCCTCAGGGATCAGTTCTCGGTCCATTATTATTTGTCATCTATATAAACGATCTTGGGGAGGCAGTTAATAATAAAGTGTCAATTTTTGCGGATGATACCAAATTAGCAGCTGTAGTTAAAGATATTGATGATAATTTTAAAGTGCAGGGGGACTTAAATAAATTGTTATCCTGGGCACATAAGTGGCAAATGACTTTCAACCTTGATAAGTGCAAAGTTATTAACATGGGAAAAGATAATAGAGAATTTAACTATGAAATGGATGGGCATTGGCTGAGCTCAGTAGAGGATGAGAAAGATCTAGGAGTAGTAATAGATAAGTCATTAAGGTTTTCTAAGCAGTGTATTGAAGCAAGAAATAGGGCAAATAGAGTGCTGGGTTTTATTAAGAGAAATGTCAGTTACAAAAGTAAGGAGGTTATTCTTAAACTCTATAACTCTTATGTTAGGCCACATCTAGAGTACTGTATACAGGCATGGTCCCCACATTTTAGACACGATATTAACCTTCTTGAGTCAGTGCAACGGAGGGCAACAAAGATTATTCCTTCCCTGAGGCACCTTGAATATGAAGATAGACTGAGGGTATTAAATATGTTCTCGTTCGAAAGGAGGTGTGTGAGAGGGGATATGATTGAGCTGTTTAAAATTTTTTCCGGGATAGATAAATTGGATGTTAGCAAGTTTTTTGAGTTAGATGATGGAAATCGGACTAGAGGTCACCACTTGAAAATTAAAAAGCAAGGGTGTAGGTTGGATTTAAGAAAGTATTTTTTCACCAATAGAGTGGTAGACTTCTGGAACAAATTGCCGCAGAGGGTAGTAGGTAGTCCAAATCTAAATGTATTTAAGAGTAGGTTGGATGAGTTTATGGGAAGGGAAGGTTGTGATGGTTCCTAAGTTTTGTATATATTAATATTGTTTGTATATATCTATAGCTGCATGATTTAGTTCTTGACAAGCCTTGATTGGTGATACCCTTGTTTCTGGATGCAATCCTCTGGATGTAGTTTTCCTGGGAGTTTGGGTGCCTTGAAAAAGAGGCCGCTTGACTCGGATGACCTATGATGAGCCCTTGTGGCTTTTGTCATCCGTTATATTATATTGTGGGGGACTTTGATTTTGTCTTTCCCTGGTGTTGGTGCTTTTTGTGGGTGGGTTTTTACGGAGGCGGATGACCTTTGATAGGCCCTTGTGGCTTTTGTCATCCGTGTAATTATGTTATGTTATGTTATGTTATGTACTTTTCTATTAAAATCAATGGTTAAATTATTCGCAATGGTAGGTGAGGAGAAAGGTTTACCTTGTGTCATTGTGTGATTAGCGAAACAAGAGCTCGAGCCTATTATTTAGATGTGAAGGTAAAGTCAGGTTGGATCATTAAGAAATCTCTTAGGGATTTAAAAACTCGGAACAAAAGAAAGGTTTAGCTTTGGGTCATTATGTGATTAGCAAAACAAGATTAGGGTTAGGACGAAAGATTAAAATATACATTTACCTACTATTCACAAGTTAAACCACGTTTTCGCTTCAAACTTATATTTAAAATCGATTCAAGTTCGAAATCCAGTTTTTAATTCTTTTCGGTTCGATTTTTCAAGAATATTTCAGTTCGAATTTTTTCTTCGACTCGAGTTTGAAAATATATAGATTTTAAAGGTTTATCGATTCGAATTCGATTCGATTTCCCAGCACTGATACAAATTAATCTACCCTTGATTGACCATCCTCCATAAGATTTTTTTTTTCTTTTTATATTCAACCAAGAAATTAATTGGTTATAATTACCTCTTTATAAGCCCCAAAACCCATCTCATAAATTCTTGATTTCTACTTTGAAATTGCATCAATTACTCGCTTTGTATGATTCAACCCAAGCGTGGGCAGCCTTGACGCCTACCTCTGCCATCACACATCAAAACTTTGCAACTCTTTTACCGCCCATGCAACAGCTAGGAAGTAGAAGTTCCATTGCAACTTAACCACACGTGGAATACATTCGAGTGTGTTGGTCCCCCAACAAAACTGCATCCAGGTTGGATAGTCTTGTCATATCCACTTGAGAATGTCTGAGCACTCTTCAACTTGTTTTTCTTCTTGTCCTACAGGGTGGCTAGTGTTTAAAAAACACAACTTTGGCGCCCGAGCCACCTTCTCCTCTTTTACCCATAACTACAATCTGTCACGTTTCAATAAAGGATCTTTCACTTTCTCAGAAATCCCTAAATACTTTTCCGTGTCTCTCTTTTTCTGTTTCCTATATCCATTCACATTTCAACTTGGGCCAGGCTTTGATGTGGTCATTCAATGTGCCTTCAACATAACAAAAAAAAACTTAAGATGTAAAAGTTATATTTTTCTATCGCAAACATCACCAAATATTGAGGAGCTCTCGATCGCCTAGGCATAGAACGTTGGAATTATAGCGTCGAGGCACGGGTTATATCCATGCAAGCTCGGGTATAAAATTTTCAGAGGCGTCACGAGCTGGCAGCTCAGTGGGCGGGTACGCTGAAACTTAGCCCTGTGAGGTTGTAAACTCCACACGCATTAGCATGCACATAACGAATCATAACACTGCTATCATTCCACTCCAGTCTTCACAACAGAACACACCCATTATCCTTTCTGTTCCCAAACCCTGTCGATGGAGTACTATGTACCCATATCCATATGCACCTGAAGCGGAACCACTGGTTCTCTGATCGGTGGTTGGTGCTGAAACACAATACCTGATACCCCCCACCCTGCCCATCGAGGAAAGGTCCCTGGTTCCATCGGGCTCACTAGTGATTGTGTTCTGATCTTTATTTACATTTCATTATCAGGAAATTCGCTTACGAAGCGGAGGGCGACCAACTAATTTCTCACTACGGCTCTAGACCGTCTACCAAGTGTCTACTTAAAAGACGAATTGCCTCTCGAAGTCTGGGGACCGTAACACTCGAGTTAGGACGAAAATAGATTTTACTTCTTCCAGAGCTTCTCTACACTCTTCATTACAGGTGAATGGCGTTTCGTGGACTCACCTAGCCTGGCGGATAACCACCAATGTCTAGATATTTGGGACAAATCTTCGGTAAAAGTAAATCTTCAGTAAATCTTCGGCAAAAACTAGCCATCCCTATATATCGCTGCAGTGTAAAAGTTTCAGGCGAAAGTATCAATACATTCCAGTGCAGGATCCAAGATAAAAGTTGGAAGGGTTCTAAACTGAATTGCCCCCCCCTCCCTGCTGAGTCTGATTAAAGGGTATTAAACATATAATAGTTATCTTCCACACATCAGAAAATTATGAATTGTAGTTTTGGAACGTCAGCTAAGGTATAAAACTGAATTTAATAATTATTTTTGAGATTTACCTGTATTTTAGACATGTATCATAAAAGATACATTCGGTCGCAACGGGTTAAAAACTGTTTTTATATATATTCTATATTATTAAATAACTCTTTCTGAATAGGAGATACAAGCATGGCTAAAAAAGAAATATAAACAAACGGGTCTGAAAATGGGTCGCGGGGGCTTTAGCCCTTTCAACACCCCCCCCTCCCTCGATCCGCGCCTGATACACTCATCTACCGTTTATATCCCTCATAAACGATTCATACAAAGCTGGTAATATAATTATCGGAGTCGGTTGTTTGCATATGGCTTAAATGTATCGTTTCTTTGGTTTGAGCCAATCCTCTCTTAGAAACCGAATAACCACACATACCAGATAAACGTGCCACACCCCTGTCATGTGTAAATCTCAAGACATTGGTTTCAACTAGAATATCTTTCTGATTGATCAAACAATTTATTAAGACTAATTAATTTAGTTATCCTAATACGTAGAATTCTACTTTCTTTCCAATTGGTAGAAATGGTAACATAACATAACATAACATAATTACACGGATGACAAAAGCCACAAGGGCCTATCAAAGGTCATCCGACTCCGTCAAAACCCACCCACAAAAAGCACCATCACCAGGGGAAGACAAAATCAAAGTCCCCCACAATATAATATAACGGATGACAAAAGCCACAAGGGCTCATCATAGGTCATCCGAGTCAAGCGGCCTCTTTTTCAAGGCACCCAAACTCCCAGGAAGACTACATCCAGAGGATTGCATCCAGAAACAAGGGTATCACCAATCAAGGCTTGTCAAGAACTAAATCATGCAGCTATAGATATATACAAACAATATTAATATATACAAAACTTAGGAACCATCACAACCTTCCCTTCCCATAAACTCATCCAACCTACTCTTAAATACATTTAGATTTGGACTACCTACTACCCTCTGCGGCAATTTGTTCCAGAAGTCTACCACTCTATTGGTGAAAAAATATTTTCTTAAATCCAACCTACACCCTTGCTTTTTAATTTTCAAGTGGTGACCTCTAGTCCGATTTCCATCATCTAACTCAAAAAACTTGCTAACATCCAATTTATCTATCCCGGAAAAAATTTTAAACAGCTCAATCATATCCCCTCTCACACACCTCCTTTCGAACGAGAACATATTTAATACCCTCAGTCTATCTTCATATTCAAGGTGCCTCAGGGAAGGAATAATCTTTGTTGCCCTCCGTTGCACTGACTCAAGAAGGTTAATATCGTGTCTAAAATGTGGGGACCATGCCTGTATACAGTACTCTAGATGTGGCCTAACATAAGAGTTATAGAGTTTAAGAATAACCTCCTTACTTTTGTAACTGACATTTCTCTTAATAAAACCCAGCACTCTATTTGCCCTATTTCTTGCTTCAATACACTGCTTAGAAAACCTTAATGACTTATCTATTACTACTCCTAGATCTTTCTCATCCTCTACTGAGCTCAGCCAATGCCCATCCATTTCATAGTTAAATTCTCTATTATCTTTTCCCATGTTAATAACTTTGCACTTATCAAGGTTGAAAGTCATTTGCCACTTATGTGCCCAGGATAACAATTTATTTAAGTCCCCCTGCACTTTAAAATTATCATCAATATCTTTAACTACAGCTGCTAATTTGGTATCATCCGCAAAAATTGACACTTTATTATTTACTGCCTCCCCAAGATCGTTTATATAGATGACAAATAATAATGGACCGAGAACTGATCCCTGAGGAACCCCACTGATAACATCCCTCCACTCTGACTTTACACCATTTAGCACTACCCTTTGCTTCCTGTCTTTCAGCCACTCAGCTATCCAATTTGAAACACCCCCACATATCCCAATCATTTTTAATTTATGAACTAGTCTCCTGTGTGGTACCTTATCAAATGCTTTACTAAAATCTAAGTAAATTATATCTACATTCTCTCCCTTATCTACTTGATCTGTTACAAACTCCAGAAAGTCTAGTAAGTTAGTCAAACATGATCTACCTGATCTAAACCCATGCTGAGCATCGCTGATTAACCCCTCCCTCTCTAGATGTTGGCAAATCCCTTTTTTAACTATTTTCTCAAGAATTTTACAGACTACAGGAGTTAGGCTAACCGGTCTAAAGTTATTTGGATCCTCTTTACTACCCTTCTTGAAAATGGGGACTACATTCGCTCTCTTCCAATCATCGGGTATTTCTCCATATTCCAATGACCTAGTATATAACTTGTCCAGAGCTATTGAGATACTTTCTACCCCTTCTTTAAGTATCCTAGAATGAATATTATCAGGGCCGGAGGCCTTGGTAGTATCTAAATCACCTATTAGTCCTTTTATCATCCTCCGATCCACACAAATGTTAGTAAACACCTCTTTTCCTGACCTATGAGTACTATACATAGGACTATTTAGTTTCTCCTTTGTAAATACTGATGCAAAATGACCATTTAGTACCTCAACTATTTCCTCATCAGTTTCTCTCACAAACCCTTCATATTTGATAGGTCCTATTTTAACTCTGCCACACTTGTTATTAATTTTATAGTAACTAAAGAACTTTCTAGGATCTTTGTTGCTATCCTGAGCTAATTTAATTTCTGACACCCTTTTGTTCTTCTTTATAATCTTATTTAACTCATTCCTAGCCATTCTATAATCACTTAAATTTTGAATATTATTTTCTACCTGTAATTTTTTATATGCCCTTTTCTTCTCTGAAATTTTTCTAGCTATCTCCTGATTCCACCATAATGGTTTCCTACTTTTGTTCCTAATGGCCTTCATTGGGATACATTGTTCTTGGACTACATTTATTATATGCTTGAAAGTATCCCACATCCCATAAGCATTTTTACCTCTGAATTCTATATCCCAGTCTACCAAATTTAGCAAGCTTCGAAGTTTTACATAATCTCCCTTATGAAAATTTGGAACTTTTTCAGCATTCTCAGTTATTTTACCCTTCTCAATTCCCAAGTTAAAACGAACTATCTGATGGTCACTATTTCCCAATGCTTCCCCAACAGTCAATTCTTGAACTAAATGATCACTGTTAGAAAGTACTAAATCTAATATATTGTCCCCCCTCGTTGAATCGTTAACAAATTGATTCAAAAAATTATCCTCAAAGCATTCTATGAACCTGCCACTTGTTCTATCCCTACCTATCATATTTTCCCAGTCCACAGAGTTTAAGTTGAAGTCCCCAATAATAACTGCATCTGTTTCACATCCCTTACTTATTTCCCTTATCATTAGTTCATCTATATCATCAGTCTGCCCAGGTGGCCTGTAAAAAGCTCCCAAATGCACCATTCTATTTTTACTGAACCTAATATCTATCCAAAGTGACTCAACTCCATCCTGCTTTATTGAAGTATTTAAACTTGAAACAATGTTGTTTTTTATATAGATAATTATTCCTCCACCAATCCTACCTGTCCTTTGACTAATGTACATATTATAGCCCTGAAAATCAAATTCACTTATAGTGTCACTAAATTCTATTTCATTAACCCATGATTCAGTAACGCATAATATATCTATATCCTCATTGCTAATATAACTAAATAGCTCATCCTTCTTGTTTCTAAGACTACGAGCATTTGTATAGAAACAATTTAACCCCCCTATCCCTGAAGCACCTCTTGAAACTTGAATGACCTCACCTCTATCGCCTTGGAACCTATTTCTGTTATCTGCCAAGTCCATTCTACTTTCAGTACTATAATGTCCTCTCATAATTCCCTGACCACTATTAGTATCTAGTTTCCCGCCCGCAAAGACCTAATAACACGATCATACTCCTCCCACAACACATCTACCCCCCTCCTACTCAAATGCAGTCCATCCATCGCATACATTTCTTTCATTCCAACAAACCTATCCCACACATCCACAAACATGACACCTTCCATCTCACACATCCTCCTCACATAATCATTCAGCCCAATTGCACGAGACATCCATTCTACCCCAACATCCATTCTTGGAAGCACACCTGTCACAAATTAGCCCAATTTGTATGGTGCATCCAAAAACATGATCAGAAAGAAATTGGATTATTGTCAGATTACTAGATTATTAAAGAGTGCTGTTCTATCATAATCATCGTGTTAGGCCTTCCGTTATTATTCTTCAGTTAAACAATTTAGGGGATTTTATTTTGTCCATAAAATACAAAACCCTCTTTCACATTCCTTGTCACAAGAACAAGAAGACTAAGAATTGGGACTCGATCAAATCACGAATCGCGTGTTTACCGTAGCTTTGCTAACCTTCTTCATCAGGAGCCGCCCCCTTAACGAGATATACCGTAGTTAAAGGGCCCCCAACCAGCGGCCCTCGGCCACCTGTCAAAATTCACATTGCGTGCGTCCCGCCATACCATTTTCTGGGTGATCGATGCGGCCTTCCATCATTCCAAACGTGCGTTGAAATATCTTTTTATCTCAAGAGCGTGTTTTAGGTTAAGTTATGGTTAGGTTAACAAGCTGAAACTGGCAAAATCGAAGACTCATGCACAGCTCACAGTTGACCACTGGAACGACGTTCTCTTGCTGAATGTTAGTTCCATTACCCCTGATTTTGATAAGCTTTGTGTTGAGAGAAATGTCACCAGGTGTCTTATTAATAAATTCTTCGATTTTTTGTGTTCTGAATAATATGTAATTTTCAGAGGTTTTTTTATTGGTGCGGCCCGCGGGCCATCTCGGACTTGTCGATGCGGCCCGCGGTACTCTGCGGGATGGAAATCCCTGCTGTAGTTAAACCGAAACGACCAGTATAATGGACTGCAGATAGTAGAAAAGCTTGCGAAGAAATAAAATATATTCTCTGCTCGGCTAAAGTGCTGTAATTTTGATGAACCTTTCATAAGCTGGGAAAGTGAATTCGTTGTGCAGATTTCTTTCGCCTCATGAGATGGAAGAAAACCCAAAATATCGCCTACTGGGATTCTTAACACTGTGAGGAAAGTTAAAGTTTATTTGTACACCACTAAGAAGCATATATGTAAATGTATGGCTACAGTTAGCATTACTGCTTCATAGACGTCGCTGAAGAAAATGACTACACTAAATGGACCTTCACGACTACTGGGATAGAAACAATCAATATGTTCCTCAAAACGTTTTTTGCCGCAAGACTCAGGTTTGTAAAGATGCACGTTGCCCGTGATAACACATTTTGGAAGAAACTGTTACAGAGCGACGAAATTTGACTATATTATATTATATTATAGTTATAAATAGCTTCGCCACCATGTGCCAGACCCATGTTCTGTATGCAATGTTGGGCAAATTTCGTTGATTTGTAACATTTTCTTGCAAAATATTTGATCGCATTGAATGTGCCTCTTTGCAAACTTGAGTCTATCAGCAACGTGATTTTGAGGCAGATATCCAAATTTAGCAGCGGTTTCAAAATTTACTTCCATCTTTGCCAAATTATTCTGTATATTACTATATATTAGCAATCATTTTGTTAAGTCCTATCTCATTAAATCAATGGCCTGTTGTAAGTAGCATTGGCGATTTCTGGACAGGAAAATAGATCCATTTTCTCTGTTTTCTTCCGTAAGAATACAAAAATAACGACAGAAGTTTAAAAAGGGAACTGAAGTAGAATTGTAAAATGAAGTTTTGCGTTCTCTGTAGATATTTATTTAGGCTAATTTCGAAAACAGCGAAAGGTTAACAATAACGAACAAGTTGGTTGTGATAAAATGATAATAAGGGACACGAGCAAAGCAACTCAAACGAAGTGGGTTTGGCAACGAGAATTTGAAATTATTGTTGTTCTATTGGAGCGTAAAGCGACTAAAAATAGATGAATGTGTTAAATTTGGCTCTCGAGTGTGGGCTGAAAAATCATATATGCTGTAGTGTTTGCGTCCAAAAGGTCAACCAATTGAACTATTAACACAATGCAAATCTTTATTACAAGTGTTTTAAGTTGAGGTGCCGAGGCAGAGCGAGGGGCCTCGAACGAATAGCGGGAGGCGGAAGTGAGATAGTCGCTCTTGACGACGTAGTGACATAGTTTAGGGAACCTTCCGTTGCCACTTCGTTATTTAGCCTGAATTCCAGTATTTCCATATCGTTTTAGACATTTGACGGAGCATTTTAATAATACAAATCTGGAACACAATAAAAAAACTTTGATAAATATGGCTAACATGAAATAATAATTACCCTTTAATCAAATAATTTATAGATATCATAATAGGAAACCCTCAATAATTAATAATATTCTATTTTGATTTATTTTTTATGGAGTAAATGGAGTTTTTGATCAAATAATTAATTAAAAAATAAAGGTAATTATATTCTACAGTTTATTAAAGAGTTTCAAATTACAATACAAGCACAGAGAATTTAATTGAATTTTAAAATGAAACTAAAAAATCACTATTACAATTGGACTCACTTTTAATCGACATCATTATTAGACAATGAAGTTATTATCAAATTAATATAATTAATACTACGATTAATGAAAACTTCTATTGATATACATATGTATATCCAGCAAAGGTACCATGACCCAAATATCCCGGCGCTATTCTTGTCCCCCTCCGTCCTGTTTCTATATAAGGAAAAGTTATATTTGAAAACCCCAAAGCTCTTTTGCTTTGATGTTGAGCGCTTCCTTACTCGTTAGTCTGCGGCAGACGACACACGGCTATTTTGGTCCAATATATTGAAACAATTTTGATGCAGAATTTTGGTTACATATGTTGAAACTATTTTATGCAGAATTTCGGTTAGATATGTTGAAACTATTTTATGCAGAATTTCGGTTAGATATTTTGAAACTATTTTATGCAGAATTTCGGTTAGATATTTTGAAACTATTTTATGCAGAATTTTGGTTAGGTACTCGTATGTTGAAATTATTTTGCCTCGGATTTTTGTTATATGCCGGAAATCTCTGGTGGGACGATTTTTGGGGGGCGGTGAGAACCATTATTTTTTTCCTGGTGCAAACCCTAGTTCATTAAATGCTGACATAAGGGACGTATCCATTAATTAATTATATTTTCTTAAGGAATCTATTTTTTAAATTCTGGTTGACTATCCATTTATTTTTGTTAAGTGTGATCGGTAATTTTTAACCGATCTTCTAACATGAAAGGGTGCGGATTAAATCTCCTGCTAGGAGGAGTTAAATTAAGTAAACATTTCAAAAATAAGAGGTCCAGGATGCATCAAAATAGGTCCTCTTAGAAAGATCTGGTCGCATTGTGATTTTTTGGTTTCAATAAAAGAGGTTTATTCAAGAAAAATTTCTTGCTTAGAATTGGGATGTAATGATACCTCCTCAGATTCCTCAGCCATAGCACATCAGGATTCCGCCTTCTCAGAAGCCTGAAAATGGACTCTCTGGAAAAAGTTTCAATAATATTAACGACGTGGAACAGTACTATGCATGATAGGTACTCACTCAACTCTTTAAATTATGGTCTTTCGCCAGCTACATACCCGAAGATAAAGGAGGCCGGTATCCCCCAAACTCGCCCGACTAGGAGGGGGCCGAAACCTCCATTAGGAACCTCTTTCGCCCTACCATTCTTCCTTTACCCATCACCTCCAAATCTCCTCCTTGCTCCTGTGCACATCATCAGGCGCTGTAGGCGTCTCTTCTGAACATCAGGAGACTGACCAATAAGTCGGAGTATATCCATGACTTCGTTGTTCGCACTGGGGTTTCCTTCCTTGGCCTTACAGAAACCTGGATCGAGTCTGATTCTGGTTCATGGACTGATTTTGCAACCCCTCCGGGTCATTCTTCCCTGCATGTTCCTCAGAACCAGCGTGGAGGGAGAGTTGGAGTGATTTCCAACTCATCCTTTTCCCTCAATCTTCTCCCCTTCCCCCTCTAGCCTCATTTGAGGGTTTCATTTCTGTCTCACGTGTTGTGCCTACTCTGAATATTGCGGTCCTTTACCGCCCTGCCATCTCGTCTCCGGCCTTATTTCTCGAGGAGTTCAGTAACCTACTCTCCGACCTATCCCCTACTGGTTCTCTCCTTATTCTCGGTGACTTCAATCTTCCTAGCCACAATGAGACTTTTCGTGCATTCATTGACATCATCGACCTCTTCTCTCTTACACAACATGTGTCATCCCCAACACACATACATGGTAATACCCTGGACTTAGTCATATCGAACCTCCATATATGTAATCTAACAATAAATGACCTTTCTAATACAATTTCCGACCACTTCTTGGTCAATTTTAAATTCTATATTCCCTACCACCTACCTACTCGCTCGTCCCGAGATCCTAATCCTTTCCGGCGACTATCGTCAATAGATACTAGTTCTCTCTATAACGACGTTGTTTCTTCCGTACCTCCTCTTGATACTACTGCTTCACCTGAACAAATCATTACTCGCTTGCCTTGACGTGCATGCCCCACTTATCACTCCTTCTTCGAATCGTCATCACCGCGCCCCTTGGTTCACCATGTACCTCCTTCGTTTAATGAGGTCCTTACGTGCTCATGAACGAGCCCTCCGCAATGCACGCTCCCGTGGGCAGGACAAGACCTCCCTTTCACTTGCCTATCACCTTGCTGCTTCGACTCATTCTTCCAAATTAAAATCAGCGCGTGAGGCTCATACACGCAAACTTTTGTCTGAGAGGAAAAAATGACCCTCGGACTATCTTTCGTCTCCTCTCCCGTCTTTCCTCGCCTAGCCCCATTTCCCTCCCCCCCCCATCAACCCCTCTACTCTCTAAATTTTGCTCTGATAAAATTATTAAACTTCGCGCCATACTACCCCAGTCGTCTGAACAAGCCCATGCTGTTCTCCCCGATCATACTCCATTGCCACTTAATGTCCTCACTCCGGCGTCCTCTGAGGAAGTAACTGCCCTGATCTCACGCTCTAACAAATCTGAATCTCCTAAGGACATCTTTCTCAAACTTAACCACGATAAAACTGAAGTTCTCCTTGTTGGTACCTCTTCGATGGCGGAGAAATCTGAAGCTCTCTTCCCCTCCCTTAACCTTCGGGAAACCAATGTCGCCTTCTCTTATACCGTCAGTAATCTTGGTGTTATTTTCGACGAGCAACTCTCGTTTAAACCGCACATCCATCGTCTCTGTAAGTCTTCCCTCGATTTCCTCCGCAACTTTTCACATGTTTGATCCCATTTTGATCGACGAAGCTTTGAGACTGCTATTCATGCCTTCGTCACCTCACGCTTAGACTACTGCAATTCTCTTCTAGTGAATCTCCCTTCTTCGTCACTTCGCCCCTACAACTAGTTCAAAACTATGCTGCCCGGCTCCTCCTTCGCCGCCCCCGGTTCTCTCATTCGATGCCTCCGTTACATGAGCTACACTGGTTACCTATTCGCTTCCGTACCCACTATAAAATTCTTCTCATCACCTACAAGGCCCCTAACCTCGAGGCTCCACCTTATCTCTCGTCTACCCTCTCCCGTCGTCAAATTCCTCGGGCACTCCGGTCTAACCTCGCTCCCATCCTGAACACTCCTAGTTCTGTCCTCTGCTCGATGGATGACCGTTCCTTCTCAGTTTGTGCTCCTAGACTCTGGAATGCTCTTCCTGCCGAAGTCCGATCGTCTCCCTCCCTTGCTACTTTTAAACGTCTCCTGAAGACTCATCTCTTCAAAGTTGCCTTCTCTCCCCTCTAAACTTTCTCTATACTCGCTACACAACCTGCGCTCCAGGAGGGCTAACAGCCCTGTATAGCGCCTTATAAATACCTATTATTATTATTATTATTATTTAATCACTTTCTTCAAGACCAAAAAATTCTAACGTGAAGGAATTATAAATTACTATCAGATTGGAAAATGTTGTAAAACAAACTGGTAAAGATATGTTATTATTTTTTATAATTTTTCAAAAAACGCACGAACTTTCCGGACTACCATATTATATATATATACTATACAATACCTATAATAAAATGTATTAAGCACTGTAAAAAATTTAAAAAATGAGAAGCATGTTTCTGGAAAGCAATCGTACTTTTCGCTGTCGTGAATCTTTGTCAACATTTTTTGTTATTTATTTTTTTAAATCCCCGCATGTCTGTTCACTTCAGTTTGATAGTGAATAGAATCTTTACAGTCGATTCACCCATCTGGCATCTTTCCTCGACCACACATTGATGTTAATGTTATGAAATGTTCGGAAGTAATGCCTTTCCTTCGGTACTTCGAGATAGGAAAGTTTAACCTATCAAAATACCATTTATCCCCGCTATGCAGTTTTAATAAGTCCATGTGGATATGTATTGTTCTTTATCTCTGCCTAAAAAAAAGAAAAGAAAGATGTTTGGATAATACTATACTTGATTTGCAGTACTTTGCTCTACTCTCAACTTTATTTTCTCTCTCCTTCGAGAGTGGAATTCCTTTTTTGTTTTCATATATTCTGTTAACATTATCAAACAAAATTTCCGAGGACTTCATTATTCTTATTTATGAGGTTAGTTTTCAGGGTGTTTATACTGTGCTTTTTTCATTTAATATTGGGCATATTATTACACAATGGTAAATATCTTACATCCCATGATTACAAAATCGACGCCTGGTACTTTGGTCAGCAAATCTTTTTGTCCTTTAGTTTTAGGGGGTTTCTTCTAACTTTTAAAGTATAATTGTCATTAATTTCCAACACTCACTGCTCTGTATTCCATTTCTTTAATTTTGTCTTTTTCCATGCCTAAGAATATATTATACGCTAGATTAATTCCATTTAAATATTTAATAATGAACCCTACCTAATTATGTTGTTTTTCTTTACTGTCAATTTGAATTTCTCTTAGTTAATTGTTGTCTATTTGCATTATACTTTTATAATAATTTAGTCATCCTTTAGTAATAGAAAATGTCCTCTCAACTGGAGTCGATATACCTGGAAGATATAAAATGTACTCCATAATACGGCTGGGGCTGGAGAGAGAAATACTCTGGTCCTTCAAATGATGAAACATTTTGGAACCCATTTTTCTTCGGAGGTCAATTTTTCAGTTTTTCAAAATTCACACTTTGAAGACCAAAATGTCTTGGCAACCATCACTTTATCAAAAATTTCGCTTAAATATATTACATTACTTCCGATGGTTTCATTAATTTTACCAGTTGATAGTAAGGATTTTTTTTTTTTTAATTAAGAGGCTATCTGGCGACTGCCGACTAAGGCATAAGTTGCCGTAAACAAACAGCCTAGTTTTAGGCTACTTTAAAAAATTAAACAGAAAACAATAAAAAGAAATAACAATAACAATAACGAAGCAATAACAAAACAATTACAAAAACAACAACAACAATTAAATCGGGTTAAATAAAAGGGAGAAGGCCGGCCTCCCCCAAAAAGTCAATAAGTCCACCAGTCAAAGTACACGCACTCGTCCCGAGCACAAGGGACAGGCGGTAGCGACCCCGCCCATCCCGGTACCGGGACAGGTGTCGTGCGCGAAGATCACCCAGACTGGGACATTCGACAAGAATGTGCCGAACAGTCTGGGGGACGACGCAGTCGTTGCAATAGGGCACAGGCGAGCGCTCCATCAGATAGCGATGCGTCACACGAGTGTGTCCGATTCGGAGACGACAGAAAGCAACCTGAAGCCGCCGCGGCATTGGGGGATAGGTCCATGGGAACAGTCGCGGCGCAATGGCACGCAACTTTAAGTTCCCTTCGACCGTCTCCCATCTTCTTTGCCAAGCAGTCCGAAGAGCTGCCCGTATTCCTGCCATGTAGTCGGTGTGAGGAAGAGCGAAACGCTGGTCCGGTCGCAGAGTCCTCGCGGACTCTTTGGCGCCCTCATCGGCGCGCTCATTCCCCGCAATTCCTACATGTCCAGGAACCCAGCAGAAGATAATCTCGACATCTGCCCGGCTCGCCAAAACCGTGGCGTCACGGATATCGCGAACCAGGGGATGCGGAGATTCCAATGCCCCGAGAGCACTCAGGGCGCTTTGTGAGTCGCTATAGATCACAATCCGGTCTCCGAACCAGGCACGTCGCGTAATCTCCCGTACCGAGTGGTGTATTGCCACCAGCTCGGCCGTGAAGACAGACGCAGCGCCTGGTAGAGCCCCGCTGACTTCAAACAGAGGGGATACGGCGTGGAAGCCGACCCCCTCTTGGGACTTGGAGCCAACCGTATACACTGGCACGGTACCAGCGTGACACGATGTGTGCTCCAAAAAGGTCGAACGCAATACTCCCGGCGCAGTACAAGCTTTGGGAGCAGAGGCGTGGCGACAAATAGCCAAATGTGGTACCCTCCAGGGTGGCGTCCTGGGCAGAACCAGGGGCGCCACCGGCCCGAGAGCTATATCTACCTCTCGAAGGAGTTTCCTGGCCCTAAACCCAAAGGGCTTAGGGTATGACTGGCGTCTCTCGGCGGCATAGGCACCATCGAGATCAGCTGCGGATGCAGTGAGAGCTGTTGGCGACTGAGGGAGGCGCCGGGCTCGCGCGTACAGGCGATGCACTGCACGCGGCGCAGAGCGAGTGGCATCTCCCCAGCATCGACCAACAGGCTCTCAATGGGGGAAGTGCGGAAGGCACCGGTCGCAAGGCGAAGGCCGGTGTGGTGGATTGAATCCACCTTCCGCAATAAACGCTCGGCTGCGGATGCATAAAACTCGCATCCGTAGTCGAGCTTCGAGCGAACAAAGGATCGATAAAAAAGTAAGGCGGTAGCCCTATCAGGGCCCCAAGCGCTGAACGTCACGGAACGGAGAATGTCCATGGCGCGGGTACAAGAGCCCCTAAGGCTGCGAATATGAGCCTCCAAGGTGAGGCGTCGGTCGAATACAAGACCAAGGAAACGGTGCGACTCAACCACATCCAGGCGCACCCCATTAAGAAACAAATCTGGGTCGGGGTGAAGCCGTGGATGGCGGCAGAAGTGCACCACCTTAGTCTTGGCCAAAGAAAACCGAAACCTGTGCGCCTGGGCATAGCGAGAGACGCGGTTCAATGCCTGTTGGAGTCGACGCTCCAGAGTTGGCATCTGGGCCGCGCCAAAAGAGATCGAAAGGTCGTCCACGTAGAGCGTAGCGAGAACATCTTCTGGCAGCACCGAGGTGATGCCGTTGATGCTCAGGGCAAAGAGTGTGACACTGAGGACACTTCCCTGCGGGACACCCTCTTCCTGTTCCTTTGGGGCAGAGAGGGCTCCCCCCACCCGTACGCGGAATCGAGGATCTCGCAAAAATTCAGATATAAACATTGGGAGGCGTCCCCTCGCCCCCATCGTGTGGAGAGTCTCCATGATACCGTATCGCCATGCGGTATCATAGGCCTTCTCCAGATCAAAAAACACCGTGGCGTAGTGCTGTCTACGAAGGAAAGCCTCGCAGACGGCATTTTCCAGTCGGAGCAGAGCATCCGACGTGGAGTGGAACTTACGGAAGCCGCACTGTGCAGAAGACAGATGGCCTCCGCTGTCCAGGAAATAGGCTAATCTAACATTTACCAATTTCTCCATCAACTTGCACACTCAAGAGGTTAGAGAGATTGAACTGAAACCGGTCGGAGTAGAGTGATCTCTCCCCGGTTTGCGAAAGGCGAGCACAGTAGCGATTCGCCAGGAGTCTGGGAGAAGACCCTCCACCCAGATCCTGTTGAACAAATCTAACAGAAAGGCCATGCCTCGCTCACCCAGGTGTCGAGGCATGGCGTACGGGACATCGTCCGGACCATGGGCGGTGTCCGCGCACGAAGCGAGAGCGGAACGCAACTCACTCACAGTAAACTTGTCGTTGAAGGGTTCTCCGCCTCTGGAGGTAAAGTCCAGCCGGTGGCCTTCCGCGACATCACGACGTGCATTGAATGCTGGCGGAGCAGCATCACGGCTAGAGAATGCGGAAAAAGCGGTCGCTAAGGATTCCGCCACGGACGCGGGGTCCGAGATTGCGGTCCCATTCTCCTGGAGAACAGGAGGGGGGTCCTGCGAGAACTTGCCCCGAATCCTTTTGACTCGCTTCCACACCTCAGCTAAAGGGGTCTTCCCGTTAAGTGAAGACACGTATGCCCGCCAAGAAGAGCGGCGGGCGTGCTTCGAAACATACCGGAACCTAGCCCTAGCCCGACGAAATTCAGCGACAGTGAAATCGTTCGGGCGGCGCTTATAGCGCATGTAGGCATAACGCTTCTGTTTGAGGGCCGTCTCACACTCGGCCGACCACCATGGGAGTGGTCGGTGTGCAAAACAGCCAGACGTCCTAGGAATAGTAGTCAGGCCCACGGCGATGAGGTTGCCGGAGAAGAACTCAACGGCCTCATCTACCGACCTAAACTCCTCGACTGAGATAGAGAATTCAGTCATTTCCTGAAATGCAGTCCACCGCGCCCGCGCCAAGCACCACCGAGGTGGTCTCTCAGGCGGCAGTTGCCCTGAAAATGATATTTGAATGGGAAAGTGATCACTACCATGGAGGTCATCGACCACCCCCCAATCAAAATCAGGCTGTGCATCCGAAGAGCACAAAGATAGGTCAAGGCAAGAAAATGAAGCGGTTCTCGGACAGTGATGCGTAAACTCATCCACGTTTAGGACACCCATCTCAAGCTCTTCGATCAGATCGGCAAGGACTTGTCCCCTGGGATTTATGGAGTAATCTCCCCAGAGAGGATGCCTGCCGTTCAGATCTCCAAGCAAAAGATAGGGCCTCGGCAACCGTGCCACGACGCGGCGGAAGTCCCCCGCGTCGAAGTCAGCTGACGGTGGAATGTACGCATAAATGATAGTATACCTCCTATCCAGGTGCAGCTGCACAGCCACTGCCTGAAAGGAGGTATCTAAAGAGAAAGGAAGAACGGAGACATCATGCCGGGTGTAAACCGCGCATCCCCCAGCCCGGCCATCCCGCGGTGGTGGGGTCGCAAGACCCTTATACCCCGGGAGGGCAGGCAGCGGGCACGCGCCTAGCATGGTCTCCTGCAAAAAAATAGCTAACGGGGAACGGGACGAGACGAGCCTCCGCAGCTGCTCCCAGTTGGCACGGAGTCCACGGCAATTCCATTGAAGGAATATGCCCTCCAGGCCTAGCTCGGAGGAGACGCGGGGGCCCTCCTCGAATTGAAGACCCTCACGGGAATGGCCGTACGCTTCCCGGGGGCAGAACCCCGGGCGCTGTTGGCCGGACAAAGCGCTGAAGGCGCTGTCGCCTTCGAGGACTTATTGGGGGAGGTTGGGCTCGCCATGCGAGTCTTTTCCTCCCTCCGCCTCGAAACCTTAGGCGGGCGTTGCGGCTTGGAAGGGGGGGGGCCCTCTTTTCGAGGAACCACCGTCTCCGAGCCACTCGCTCCACCTCGGGGCGTGGGCGAAGGGGCCGAAGCTCCTTTGTTGCTGTCCTCCTTTCGGGGAACAGCTTTAGGAACCCCGGAAGATGGCCTAGCGACCATCTTCAGGGGTGTTGCCTCCTGTGAGTCTAACGACTCTGTGGAGGCGCGTGGCCGTTTCGCCTTACGGGAAACGGTCACGCTGGGGGAAGAGGGGGGAGCCCTGGTTTTAGCCGGGGCTGGGTGTGAACCCTGTTTGCCGCCAGCTCTACCAGGGGAGCGCCCGGGTGTAGTAGAGCCCGCAGAAGGGCTCCGAATGGGCGCGGAAACAACCGTGCTCGTTGGCCTGGATGGGCCAGGAGCAGAGGGTGCTTTTCTAACTATTGAGGCATATGACGTCCCAGGCAGAGCCGGGCGCGCCAGGACCAAGTCCTTAGCCTCGCGGAATGAGAATCGATCCTTGTCCTGAACGGCCAGGATTTCTTTCTCAAGGAGATATGCACCACATTGCTTCGAAGAAGCAGGGTGCGGCTCTCCGCAATTGACACACTTGGCCACACACGATTTGGACTTATCGTGTGCGACCTTGGAGCAATTTACACAGACTTCGGGTGACCCCGATTTTGCACGTCTACATGATCGATTCATGTGGCCGAAGCGGTGACAGTAATAGCACCGCCGCGGCAGTGGCACGAATGCCTTTACGCGGTAGCGGTACCAACCGGCACGCACCGACTCAGGGAGCTTGTCACAGTCGAACGTGACGAAGAGTGTAGGGGTGGGTCTCGAGGCCCCTCCCTGTTTTCTCATCACACGTTCGACCTTGCCCGCCCCTTGGTCGGCCAGCTCTAGGGTGATGTCTTCTATGGAGTAGTCAACGAGTTCCCTCGCATAAACTACTCCTTTTACAAAGTTCATGGTAGAGTGCGGCGTCACACTCACCGGGGTGCCATGAAGTGTCCGAAGAGCACTTATCTTGGCCGCCTCGGCGAGATTCGCCGCATTCGCCAGAAGGCTCCCGTCCGAGAAACGGGTCACCTTCGGCTCTCTACCAATTGCACTAGCTAATCCTCTCCTCTGATGGATCATGTTGCCCTTGGACAACATGCTGCCATCAGTGGAGCGAATAACGAGGAAGCGTTTGAAGCCAGCGGGCTCGAAAACGCAAGGTAACCTCTGAATCAGGGGCCCCGATGTCATCGAGGCTCCGCCCTGTGCACTTTTGGTCTTTGTCATCATCAGGAGCTCCGTACCCGGGGAAGCAGAGGGCCCGGATGTGCCGATCTTGGCTTGGTCGCTTGCCAAAGTGGCAGCAGACCCATCCGTCCCCGTAGCCCCCGCGGATTGAGAGGAGCCCCGAGTCTTCTTCGTCTTTTTGGTCCTTTTCTTTTTTGGAGAGGAGGGCGGGGAATGAACCCGCTTCTCACCCCCGCCGGTAGAAGCCCCCAGGCCAGCTGGCCTGGCCTCAGCCAGGTCCTTCTCCGAAATGGAGAAGGTCCTGGTGGTCGCAGGGGCATCATCCGGAGGAGATCCCTCCCCTCCTTGTACTGCCTGAGAATCTACAGCCGTTTGATGAGGACCTTGCATAGGGGCGGATTCGGGTTCGGTGCTTGGCGCCGAGCCCGGATTCCCCCCCATGGAAGGCCCTACCTTCTGAGGCTGGTTTTCCTCAAGGACCATGTCTATCACAGGAGGGGCCTCCAGTTGGCCATCCCCTCCCAGGACATCGCAGGTCCCCTTAGGAGCGTCATAAGTCTTTAGTGGGGAGGCACAGGCCTTGACCCCGGCAAGGTTTAATATTTTTGCCAGCAGGTCTTTTGAGGGAAGCGACCGAAGGGGCCTGGCTTCCCTCTCCCCCCTAAGGGGGTTTGCCCTACCGAGCCGCTTGTACGAGGGGCGGTCGGCAATGGGCTGCCTGCTGGCTTTCTTGGCAGTCCCCTTAGAAAGCAAAGGAGGGACTGCCGCTGGAGATAGGGAGGTGCCCAAAAGCACCTCCAGAGAAGGGGGTGAGGGGGAGTCCCCTACACCCGTAGGCGTAGGAGAGGAGTAAGCCTCCTCTCCGGTTAAAGAGGTATGGAGGGTCCCCTGCGCAAGCACAGGGGGGGAGGACCTCCATCTTTTCTGTGGAGCTGCACGAGGGCGGCTCCGTTGTTTTAGGGGGAATTAAGGGGAGATGGTTTTTTTTTCATCATTGGGCATGGTGACCCTCTTTGTTTTACGGGACGCAATCGCTCACCACCTCTTGCAGTAGCCCGCACTGCAAGAGGTGCTTACAGGCCCGGCAGAGCCAGGCGCCGCCATTTGGGACCACCTCTCCCGCCTGGTGGCCTGGCAGTCCTTCGGCATGGCGGCTCCACCTTAGACACGGCGTAAAACAGATAGAATGTGAAGAGGAGAGGAAAAGGGATGTGAGGAAGGTATGGGTGGGGATGAAGCAGGTTGTTAAAAAAAACCCATCCCGAACCGGAGCTGAGGGGTTAGGGAACAATGTCCCCTCCCCCCTCAGCCCCCATCCGGGGTGGTTGGCTTGAGAAGAAGGTCAGCATTCTACCCTGTGAAATTAGAGGCTGACCAGAGAAAGTTGTGGGAGAGGTTGTATGAAAAGCGACGAGGTAGGGGAGAAATCGGGCTATCTGAAGGAAGAAAGAGAGGCTAAGCTGGGGCCGGACGGAGCGCTGGATCCCGTCAGCACGGTGATAGTAAGGAAAATTACCATAACGCAGTGATGGTATGCGGTTATTATAGCGATGAGTAGTCAAGCATGTAGTAGTAGTTGTGGTTAGTCAACCTTACCCCCACCGGATAATGAAATAGACATAAAGGTCAGTATGACAATCGCTGGCGAGTCCGAGGGCACCAGGCTCTGGTCCTCTTGTGGAGAGAGGTGCCAGGAAGTATATGTTTGACACCAAACAGTGTTCAGGTGGAACTTTCTTCGCCCCGGGGCAGAGAAATCTGTTCCGGGTATCTATATCCACATACATGTGGATATAGATGCCCATCTGCAGGATAGTCCACCAATTGGTATTCAGATCTCTACGTGCGCTGACGTTTGTGTCCGCTCTTACCGGGATCGAACCCGGTACCGCGACTTTGGCAGACCAACGCCACATCCACTCGGCGAGCAAGAGCTCTATACACGTGACTGTATCCAATCGATCGCTGTAGTGAATACAGTTACTTGCTTGGTATGGATGAAGAGCATCCTTGTGGCTTGCCTGATGCAGTGTGAAAGTGGGTATATAGTATTTATCCAACTAAAGGATTCAGCTCCGCCCAAACTCTTCTCCCACAGTCCAATGTAAGGAAAGCAACAATCATAAAAATTCGTAAATTCTTGATTAACTGCAGCAGCTTTGATATTTCCATCCTCCTCAAGGGTCCTGTACGTATTTTGGCCCCTTGAAGGAGAGAATTATTATCTCGTCTTTCTTCTAAATTTGTTTATAATGTCTTTTTAATTTACAAGAATGTCACAAGCACTTGATTTGGTTTTCTCCATATAAATGATTTTTTTATTAAACAGATTTAGGTATCCATGAATGAACCACGAATAGATTTCCCCACAGTCTGCCTCAAATAGATTTTTATCGTCAGGGGACTGCTTCAATTGGTAGTACGTCAACAGCAGTTTGCAGACAGCTGTGAACAATATGAACCACAGCCAACACCTACAATATTTTTTCCCATTTCTTTGTTTAGTCGGCTGCAAATGTTATTTATGCCTTTACGTTTTACACATCCAAAATTGGTGTTACATTTATTGCCACAAATTAGAACAACTTTTTTGATAACTTGTGGTGTTTAATAACTGACAACGGTCTGTCAATATTCCAGAAGTTTCACCATGAACCGCCTGAAAGTCCTAAAAGTTTAATTTTAACCACTTCCTCTGGTACAAAATAACTGACAAATGAAACAATCATTTTAATATATTTTCTATTAGAATCATCAATTGTTATCGTCACAAAATTTGACTTATTCAAATCTTCATGAATCTCCTGAATTGCCATTGATGCGATTATATTTATAATATCAGCTTCAGTCTTCGTTCTAGCAAGACATACTTTGGTTCAAAGAGCTTAGAGAAATGTTTAGATGAACAATCAGCTGTTTTGAAGCTTAAATCATGAGCAGCGGTGCAGAAAGCAAAGGTTGTATCTTTGGCATCTATTAACAGTTCTTTGTCAAGAGGATTTCTCATCATCCTTAATGTCGGAACAACCGCTATGAACAACTGAAAATTCAGACGAACAATGTGCACACCTAACTCCATAATTACGGTCATAAACTTTTTAGAAATGAATATTCTTTCTGAAGGCTCCATTATCTTTGCACTTTGGTGCAAAGTTAAAATAATGGCGGACGCTTGCATTGACGAATCAGAGTTACCATATGCCATTTCACTTTTTATGACTCTTCGAACAAAATATAGGGAGTAATGAATTTTAAAAGCTTAAACTCTTATTCATATTGTGGAATTATTAGAAAAAATATTAGTCTAGTTAGTTTAGGTAAAACTGTATAAGTTTATATGCTCTTCCAATACGTGATCTACCAACTTTTTTGAACTAACTCTTATCGTAAGGGGTTAGGTTAGGTTAGGTTAGGTTAGGTTAGGTACTCTGATTTTATGAAGGATGTTAAAGTATTGATTCCGCTATATATTAAAAATTATGTTTTATTTTGTTCTTATTTTTTAGTTTTAACATACATTTTTTGCTAATAAACTTACAAATCATTATTATCTCAATGTAAACCACTTACGATACAAGTGTAGTTAAAAAAGTGTTAGATCATGTATTGGAATAACACCAGTTTATTTTTATAAAGCTAATATTTTTTATTTTTCCGGGACAAAATTATAAACCAGCTGGGACGCCGGGAGCGTTGCTTAAAACCGGGACGCATGGTAAGCTTAAAAAAAAAAAATATATATATATATATATATATATATATATATATATATATATATATATATATATATATATATATGTATGTGTGTGTGTGTGTGTGTGTGTGTGTTTGTATGAAGATAACGTCGCCTTTTTTTCCTCCTTTGTACAACTAGCAAAACTCAAAGAATCTTCTGAAATTCAAGCCGCCATACAATAGATAAAAGCAAAGCGACAAATTTTGAATCGAGACCTTTTGATTTTAATGAGGTTCTCTGATACAACAAGTAGTGAGGGTAGCAGCCAAGAGGCAGAAAACGGAGGGAAATAGTGTACTATGTTCTACAGCGCCGCCAGATTTATTAATTCCGCAGCCCTTGTGTTTCTCCGCGTGGGGAGTTTTTCTCCTGTAACCTTCACTGCTACGTGAGCAACACTAGCTAGCCATTCGAGCTAGAATCACCTATCCGGGACCCTCAAGCCGTACTCTCCGGCTCTCTCCCTTTACTGCTTGTTTCACGTAGTAGTCTGTGTTGCAGGAGTGATTATGGGTTTCTCTATATTTGCTCTTAGAATGTGGAATGCTCTGCCTGCTGTAGTTGACTCTTTCCCCTTCTTTGGGTGCCTTCAAGCGTGCCTGAAGACCCACCTCTGCTCTTAGTTGGCAGACTTTCTGCGAAGGCATATGGCCTTGAAGAACGCACACAAGAATGTATGGTATTGTATAGTACTGTATAATAAAGGTATATTTTTCTTAGTCTATCATAGAATATAAAAAAAAAACAATTTGGACAAGCTAGAACGATAAGGAATAAACTCAATCATTATCGACATGCACATCACACACCGATAATTATTAATAATTCTCACATGATAAATCACGTCAAGTTGATCAAACGGGTGCACAATTATCTTCAGGTGAAAGAAGGTACTTTTATACTTGAATGTCGCCAGTAGAGTCGCCCAGTGTACATCAGTATTTTTATATCAATTTTATACGAGGATATTTGCGTTAGGGAAAGACTCACCTGATTTTTTTAATATACTTACTCAAGTACAGAACCTGTTTAGGCTCAAGTTTGGGTGGAAAAGAGGGTAAAAGGCTTTTAAAAAATGAAAACTCGGGAAACTAGGATTATTCCTTGTTTCTATTACACTAAAAGTGAAGATGGAGCTTAAAGAGTATTCGCTTGTAGAGTATTCCTAAGCTTAAGACTAAATCCTTGGAGTATTAGAACACTTTTATTAGTTAGACACATAAAGAAGTCTTAATATTCTTGGTTAGAAAGATAATCTTCAATTGTTTGATTATGACTTTTACATGCAACGCTTTCAATCACTTCTTTGTCAATTGAAATATTCAATATCCACCGCCTTCTGCTAATGTTAAGTCGTTATGAGTCTGTTGAGGAATCTTAACAAAATAAACACCTTAGTGCGACGACTGCGTTGTCCCCCAGACTGTTCTGCACATTCTTGTTGAATGTCTCCTTCTGGGTGTGATCTTCGCGGAAGTTACCTGTCCCGGTACCGGGATGAGCCGGGTCGCTACCGCTTGTCCCTTGTCCTCGGGACGGACTATTTGACTTTTTGGTCATCTTCTTCTCCTTTTTTGTTTGCTTGTTTGTTTTTGATTTTTTTATCGTGTTTTTTGTTCATTTGTTTTTTGGTTTTTAATGTAATCTAGCATTAAGATAAAAATTAATTAGGGCAACTTATGCCCTTGGGGGCAGTCGCTAAATGGGCGCTAAAAAACAAAAGAAAAACAGGTTAGTTGATCGCGAACGATTTCGACGAAAATTATGCTGAAAATCCCTACTTAAATTATTTAACTCTAAAGAGTCAATATGCAAATCATTGTAAGCTTACTTCGCCACTGGGTGGGGCAAGAGAGCCCAACTTAGTGCCGGTGCCAAGCCCGGATAAATAGAGAGGGTAGGAGTAAGGAAGGGCACCCGTCCGTCAAATCTCTGCCCAAACCTTAAATGGATGAGTCTTTTACTGAAAAACGACTCATCGAGAACGGCGACCCCGGGTAGGGAAGAGCCGAGACGGAGAAGAAGAAGCTCTTTCCTCAGTTCTGTTGTGACTCCAACCTAAAAAGTTAAGTATATTGAGTCTTTAGTTTTGGGCTTCAATTGCGTCATTTATCCTCGGATCAAAAAAGATCCTACCCAGGGGTGTAAGTTATCCATTCTATAATTCCTTAAGTTGATATAGAGGTAGGAACTCCTGCTTGATTGATGTGGACTTGTTTAAACAGCGTCCTTCTTCTAGCTACGAAACCGAGAGCTGGACTAGTCTAGAATGCGTCCGTTTCTTTATCAGGCGGCCTTTGTCATGCAGATATGCATGGCTTATCTGAACTACGAGTCGGTGGTTCTTGGCAAATTCTGCTTTCAATATTTCAAACATCAAAAAGGGACTCAGGATAGGGAAACTCTGGTCTAAATTTTAGAGGAAGAGAAACCATCCTTCCTACACGAATTCCCAAAAGGAAAAATCGCTATTAGGATATCTCCCGCCCCCCTCCCCCTTTCGTGAGGGTACCTGCTCGAGTGTTGTTGACAGACGAGAGTCGAGAACTCGCTTCGGCTGGGGAAAGGAGTTCGTGTAGACTCCGAGACATCAATAATCTAAAGTTGATGCTTCAACCCACCATCTCTTGGATCCGCTCTTAATTGTTCTACCCTTCTTTCACTCAGGATCTCTCGGATCCGCTCTTATTGGTTCTACCCTTCTTCCACTCACCATCTCTCGGATCCGCTCTTCCACTTCGGCCAGACCCGTTTCTCTCCATTAGAGGACCCTAGTTCGTTTGCAAGAGATAGTGTTTCGCTCTTATCTCAATACATGCATGTATTTTGAAACTGCTTAACGCCATCTTTCCTCTAAAATGGGTTTTGTTCAGGTGCAGGTGCCTCAAACAGGTTGAAACGGCCATCAAAGGGGGTACTTCCGGGCATGGGATATCTTTTTTTGTAAATTTGTATTTGTATCTCACATCGATATGATTGTGCCCCTGTTAGTATCTTCCTCACTACAACTGTGATGTAGCATCATCGCATACGTATGTACACGTGTACCACGCATCTTTTATCTCTACTCATCAGTTCCTTTCTCTGACGTCACCGAAAATTGAAAGATCAAGGGGAGATTTGTGACGTCATGGCGTAGCTCCTTAGAGGCACAACGGAGTACTGAAGGCGTTGTGTTGTGGTCGTTGTTCTCGCTTCGGAAGGAGTAAATCCATACATTTTGATAAGGTTAATCACTCAGGCATTGTATTCCCCCTTCCCTCTCACCCTTGAGAATCCGCGGGTCCTTAAATGCCCGCGTCAAATTCGCTGTAATTGTATCCGTCTTCTAGAGTACGGGCTCCATTTTGAACGACTTGCCCTCGTTGGTTGGTTGACGATAATTATTTATTAACATTCAATCATAAGGAAACGCCACAGTTGATTACATTACCTTCCTATCTTCTTGCAATTAAAATAATTAAAAAGACTATTAAGGATCCCACAAAAGAACCGTGTATCTTCCATTGAGTTTCACTTCAAATAACTTTACGAAATCCATTTAAAAAAAACGTTTCTATTAAAGATTCCTTCGTTGGTTTTTCACTTTTTTATTTTAATAAATATTAATCGAGGTGTGATGGCAACTGACCGTGCCGCGCAGCCTCACTTTTGGCTTTGCATCATTTAAATTATAAATCACAACACCGCCATAACAACTCCTCTGTGTGAAAGATATTCACATGTGTTTGTGGGAAGAAAACTCTGACTATTTAAAAAATATAACAGAAACCAACGAGGGCATCGCCAGAGAAAATGTATCAAGAGAGATTTGTAAAGAAAGTGATGAAATTTGGGGAAGTGAAAATGTGGAGAGATCTGAAGATCCTCTTGCTGGTATTGAGGACTCGAAGGCACGCAGTCCTTCAGATGTCAGCTGCAGCATGCTGGCTCATGCTACACCTTACGGATAATCCTGCCGGGTATAGGCAGAAACAGGGTGGTCGCGCCATTTCCCCTTGTAGAGAACCACTCTGACTGAGGAATATTACCAACAGACTTAAGAGCTCTTGTTAGCCGAGTGGAGAGCGCGTTGGTTTGCTAACCTCTCGGTATTGGGTTCGATCCCGGCAAGAGCGGACACAAACGTCAGAGATCAGGCTACCAATTGGTGGAGGCGCTGTGCTCACCCCTGTATTCGGGGGGGTAGATCTTACACTTCTCATTACATTTATAGCCAATTAAGACACTGTTTTCTTTCCTCTCCCGTCTTCCCAGCACAGAACACACACTCTGTTCCAAAGAATCCTGCCGATGGGTATCTATATCCACATACCTCTGCCCCAGCGCGACGAAGGTTCCACCTGAACGCTGTTTGGTCTCAAAGAGGACCGGTCCCTGGTGCCCTTGGGCTCACCAGCGATTGTCATACTGACCTTTATGTCAATTTAATTATCCGGTCGGGATCTGCCTGGGTAAAGGCAGGTTGGAGAACCACCACTACTACTACCACCAGCAGACTTGGGTGGAAAGGTTCTGAAACTGGACGCAACATCAACTCCGCAATGGGCCTACTTAGCGAGGGGGGAGGGAAACATAATTTTGGTTCTCATTGTTTCGACGGGGCGGAGAAAAGCTCAGACACCGAGGATGGGTCCGAGTGGCTATGGAGCCATTCCTTATTGAATAACGAGGGTCGAGATTAACTCAACTCTCCATGAGCTTGCAGAGGGCCCTTCCCCTACCGTCCTCTCCCCTCCCGCATCTCCCCTCCCGTCCTCTCCCCTACCGTCCTTTCCTCTCCCATCCTCTCCCCTACCGTCTTCTCCCCTCCCATCCTCTCCCCTACCGTCCTCTCCCTTCCCGCCCCTTTTGCCATTGTTAGTTGTGTCCCTCGTCCCTATTTCAATCGTGGGACCCACCGACCAGACGATGAAATTCACATAAAGATCAGAACGACGTTGGAAAGCCCAAGGGCACCATGGGCCGAACCTCGCTGGAGAGGATATGAGGGAGGAGTAGGAGGAGTGGTAGTTATGCGCTTTGTCCCCAGTCAGAGAGCATGGAACCTAGCATGGCTCAAGGGAGAATTATCCGTTGTGCGTCAAGGGAGTGTGGATATGAAAACCCTTTCGGTAGATTCAAGAACGGAGGAGGGATATTGTGAGAGCTAAGGGGCGAGGGAGAGACAGCGACGTATTGATTATCTAAGTGCATGTATTGAGCTTTGTAGCCGGAGCTGTTAATACAAGTGCCTAGACTCGACGCACCGCCTGAGAAAACGAGGCTCTCGGCGATAGCTTAAGCCTTTTGTGGCTTCTCTTGTTGTGACTCGAACCCAGATATCATATAGAGCCTAGTGAACCCATTGCCATTGATTGGGTAAGCTATTCCTGACATGTTCCAAACCTGATTACCGCGAGGATAACGAGTTGCTTATCCACTCGGCAGGCAGGAGTTGGACTTGGCTGTAGAGACACTTGCAAAATCAAGTGTGTGTGCCGAGGTCGGGTAGAGGTAGAACGATGGCAGGGCGAGTTTTGCCATCCGAGTAATCGGGGGGGGGGGGGGGTCAAAGGACCTGTAGTGAGGGTAGAAAAATACCACATAAGGAGGGGGGTAGAAGGATGTCAGGTCGAGTTTCTTTATCCGAGTAACGTGAGGTCAAAGGACCTCTTCTGCAGTAGGGGACAAGATGGTTTCGCATGAGTGATCGAAGATTCCCCATCCCTAAATAAGCAGTGTGGATTTTCTACCATCACGAATGTTTCTCACACTGTTTCGATGCAAATAAAGCCCCTCTACCCTTCCCCCAAATGATCTGAAGCACACATTTCACCAAAATAGCAAGATGACATAGTTGACGACAGTAGGTAAGTAGTAAGGTGAACTGCGCTGTACTGAGTGAGGGTATCCTTAGTATAGCCACTATTACACACTATACTTTCACAACACATCGGGCAGGTCTGGCGACGATCCTTACCTACGCTAAGCTAGTGACTGTATGGAATATGCCTGTTAAATTGGTCTATGCGATACAGTCACTGCTTGGCGGGGCTTCCCTGTCCTCAGGCGTGCCCGATGCAGCGTGAGGGTGGCTACTATTTGTTATACTAACCGCACAGTTTTGGTAAAGTTCATTATAACTTTTTATGTTATATGAAAACAATCGCAAAAAAATCTTGTTAAAAAAAATGATGAAATTCATCACAAGCTGTAAAAGGGACAACTGAGCTAAAAACTGGGGAAACTTTTCCACAACTTTACCACAATTTATTACCTAACATGGCCCTTTATCAACCGTCTAGCAAGCAAGACTGTTTTTACCTGCGGCGAAACAGGTCGATGGGTGATGCAAATCTCATGTTGTGTTCATTTTCTGTCCGCAACAAGTCGCCGGCTCAATGTAGCCAGCTAAAACCAATGCTACCAAAGGTACGAGGGGCGGTCAATAAGTTTTGCGAATCAGTAGGGCAAAACAAAGGAAGGGGGATGGCTGTTTGTGGGGGTGTTAGGACAAGTTATGACAAGTCAGGACCTGAAACCGCACGCTCCTGCCTCATCTATTTAAGAAGCAGTAGCTGATCACAGATCGTCAGTCACAAATATTTCAACAATGGAGAAGGTTGAGCACCGCGCAGTGATCAAATTTTTGACCAAGGAAGGCAAGAATGCAAAAGAGATCCATGAACGCATGGTTTCAGTGTACACCGACACTGCCCCTTCCTATGCAACCATTGCTCGCTGGAATATGGTGTTCCGCCATGGCCGTGAGTCCCTTGAAGGTGACCCCCGTCTAGGACGCCCGTCAGACGTGACCAACGAGTACAATGTGGCCCTGTGGAGAGGATGATCCTCGAAAATCGACGGGTGAAGGTCGAAGAAATCGAGCAAGAACTTGAAATATCACATGGAAGTGTTATCAACATCATCCACGACATGGCCTGGTTCCTTAAAAACCCCACGAAACCTCACGCCCCATGATCGACTTCAACCTCGTCAAAGTTCGGAGGAGCTGCTGCTCTTGTAAAACCAAGAGCCGGCGGGATTCGAGTCACGCATAGTGACAGGTGATGAAACATAGGCCCATCACTGGGATCCCGAGATCAAGCTTGAAAGCATGGCCTGGAAGCACAGGGACTCTCCGACCCCCATCAAGTTCCGGACACAACCCTTAGCCTGGAAGATCATGAGCTTCTGAGATTCTGAGGGAGTGTTGATGATGGACTATGCGCCTTGTGGAAGGACCATCACAGGCCAATATTACGCCGAGGAACTGGCTGGGTTGAAGAAGTGCATCCGTCAGAAGCAACGCGGCAAGTTGACACGTGGTGTCCTTCTCCTCCACGACAATGCCACTGTCCACAAGGCCTGAGTTGCACAAGCTGCCCTGCGCGAGTGCGGATTCGAGGAGCTCAACCATCCCCCCTACAGTCCAGATCTGGCCCCTAGCGACTACTTTTTATTCCGCCAGCTCAAGGCTGCACTGCGTGGACGCCGGTTTGGGGACATGAAGATGTCCAGCTCGCCGTCGAGGAGTGGATTGAACAGCAGTCGGGAGATTTCTGGTTGTCGGGAATTCGAAGCCTCAGGGACAAGTGGCGCAAGTGGATTGAAGTCGAGGGTAGTTATTTTAAAAAATAATAAAACACTTTTCCTCATATCTCGTTTCCTTATATCCGAATTGCAAAACTTATTGACTGCCCCTCGTAATTGAGGTCACTGAGTCCGATAGAATTCTATTCTTTTAAATGATAATCCTCATTTTCACGTCCGGGGGATGATGGAATAGAAATTTGACCAAACATGGATGAATTTTTGATGGATAAATGCTTTTAAAGCACAAAGTGTAGCAGTTGTTCAAAAAAAATTTAAATACTGCATTTTTAAGCAGTACCTAAACGTCTCCCTACGTGAATGGTTTAAATATGTATGTTTAGCATCATCATCATCATCATCATCATCATCATCACTAACTCTATAATTTAAGAAGGGGATATTTTTGAGTATTTGAATAATAATTTCATCTTAGTTTGGTTATGACTTATGTTTTTTATCAAAGTTATTTCTAATCATCATCACTAACTCTATAATTTAAGAAGGAGATTTTTTTGAGTATTTGAATAACAATTTCATCTTATTTTGGTTATGACTTGTTTATTTTATTTATCAAAGTTATTTCTAATAATTCTTTTATAATATCAAAAAACAAAATGGTGAAGTTCAGAAATAAATATAAGTATCGAAATTTTGTGAATTTTTTTAAAATGGTGAAGTTCAGAAAATTGATTTTTATATATCTTCCTTTTTCTATTCTTCTATAATTCTATATTTTAGCAACGTGATATTTTGAAAGGGAAAAATTTTAATCCTAATAGCGAACGCAAAGGCGAAGCCATTGCCTGGTAGACGGAATATTTCTAGATACTTCCCAGTTATATTTATTCCAGAATTTTGATTAGGATGTATGTACAATATGTGTCCATGTATGGTTTATGCATGAGAAGCCGTCATTATGTGTACAAAGATATTTGAGTCATTTAAGTAGGCTTTCCATTACTCCACATTTCATTGTATAAATTAAAGTTGGAAGAAAAACATTGAAAGCGGTTTTGTAGGCGAAATAATTATTTTCGGGCTCAAATTCCTCTTATTAAGCCGTTCGATAAGCTATACAGAACGTTTACCTAGATTACGAAGACAAATATTTGGGTGATATTGGGTATATAAATATAATAAATAAACCTCCTTGACTGAACTGCTCTATCAGAATATCTTCGAGTAAGAAAGTCACTTTTTCTTTCACTGGGAAGCAGTCAAAAACCAATAAAAGCAAAAATAAATACAACTATTAAAGCAAAAATGAGTACCAATATAAAAAAAATACAAATATTAATGACGATTGTAAATATAAAACGTCTTGATTTATATTTTTTTAATTTTAATGATCTTTGTTAATTTTCTGTGAGAAGAATCACTGAATTCAAGCAAATTTTCATTTCACGAGTCGATATTTATTTTTCTTTGGGGATTATTTGGGCAATGCGCCAAATAACACGTAGTATCGCGTGAGTAAGCAAAAATGCAACAAAGCCCACAAGGAAAATAATGCGAAGATTTTGAGTACTTTCGAACTTTATGTATATTGCGTAAAATGTATTGATTGCTCTAAATATTGCTTTGGGGAATCAGGTAAATGTTTAAATAAACGAATATTTCAACATAAATATAATGACGGCTTGGAGAAGAAAGCAGCTCATTTTGTGTACATATGTCACATCTTGATCATAATATTGATTGGAATTCAGCCAAAATCATTTGTCATAACAAAGCTACCATTGTACGTAATATCATAGAATCAACATTTATTTAGTAAGTTCTCAAATTCAAATTTAAGCCCTGACTTTTAACTTGCAATTGATTCTATATATTTACCTTAAGAAATTAATTATATTTTTTGCATTTATTTATGTATCTGTACGTTTCTTTTGTCAATATTTAGTACAAATGTACTTATGTACCTTGGCTGATTTTCTCTTACTCCTGATCTGTTTAGGTGATATCTTAATCCTCTGTGAATCCTTTCAGTCTTTTGAGTTTACCTGTCTTAATGATCTTATTTTGAAGGATTGGTATATTGCATTTCTCCGTGATTTTGTTATTCCTCGATAAAGAACTCGAAGTAAAGTTCGAAAGTATTCGAAACCTTCACGATATTTTCCTTGTGGGCTTTGTTGCACACACACACACACACATATATATATATATATATATATATATATATATATATATATATATATATATATATATATATATATATATATATATATTTATATATATATTATTTTTTAAGACAGAAGGTTAGATGATTCAAGATTTATTATACATCGAATGATATAAGACTAGTGACCAAACCCTTAGAGCTAACATAACATAACATAACATAACATAATTACACGGATGACAAAAGCCACAAGGGCCTATCAAAGGTCATCCGCCTCCGTCAAAACCCACCCACAAAAAGCACCAACACCAGGGAAAGACAAAATCAAAGTCCCCCACAATATAATATAACAGATGACAAAAGCCACAAGGGCCTATCAAAGGTCATCCGCCTCCGTCAAAACCCACCCACAAAAAGCACCAACACCAGGGAAAGACAAAATCAAAGTCCCCCACAATATAATATAACAGATGACAAAAGCCACAAGGGCCTATCAAAGGTCATCCGCCTCCGTCAAAACCCACCCACAAAAAGCACCAACACCAGGGAAAGACAAAATCAAAGTCCCCCACAATATAATATAACAGATGACAAAAGCCACAAGGGCCTATCAAAGGTCATCCGCCTCCGTCAAAACCCACCCACAAAAAGCACCAACACCAGGGAAAGACAAAATCAAAGTCCCCCACAATATAATATAACAGATGACAAAAGCCACAAGGGCCTATCAAAGGTCATCCGCCTCCGTCAAAACCCACCCACAAAAAGCACCAACACCAGGGAAAGACAAAATCAAAGTCCCCCACAATATAATATAACAGATGACAAAAGCCACAAGGGCCTATCAAAGGTCATCCACCTCCGTCAAAACCCACCCACAAAAAGCACCAACACCAGGGAAAGACAAAATCAAAGTCCCCCACAATATAATATAACAGATGACAAAAGCCACAAGGGCCTATCAAAGGTCATCCGCCTCCGTCAAAACCCACCCACAAAAAGCACCAACACCAGGGAAAGACAAAATCAAAGTCCCCCACAATATAATATAACAGATGACAAAAGCCACAAGGGCCTATCAAAGGTCATCCGCCTCCGTCAAAACCCACCCACAAAAAGCACCAACACCAGGGAAAGACAAAATCAAAGTCCCCCACAATATAATATAACAGATGACAAAAGCCACAAGGGCCTATCAAAGGTCATCCGCCTCCGTCAAAACCCACCCACAAAAAGCACCAACACCAGGGAAAGACAAAATCAAAGTCCCCCACAATATAATATAACAGATGACAAAAGCCACAAGGGCCTATCAAAGGTCATCCGCCTCCGTCAAAACCCACCCACAAAAAGCACCAACACCAGGGAAAGACAAAATCAAAGTCCCCCACAATATAATATAACAGATGACAAAAGCCACAAGGGCCTATCAAAGGTCATCCGCCTCCGTCAAAACCCACCCACAAAAAGCACCAACACCAGGGAAAGACAAAATAAGTCCCCCACAATATAATATAACAGATGACAAAAGCCACAAGGGCCTATCAAAGGTCATCCGCCTCCGTCAAAACCCACCCACAAAAAGCACCAACACCAGGGAAAGACAAAATCAAAGTCCCCCACAATATAATATAACAGATGACAAAAGCCACAAGGGCCTATCAAAGGTCATCCGCCTCCGTCAAAACCCACCCACAAAAAGCACCAACACCAGGGAAAGACAAAATAAGTCCCCCACAATATAATATAACAGATGACAAAAGCCACAAGGGCCTATCAAAGGTCATCCGCCTCCGTCAAAACCCACCCACAAAAAGCACCAACACCAGGGAAAGACAAAATCAAAGTCCCCCACAATATAATATAACAGATGACAAAAGCCACAAGGGCCTATCAAAGGTCATCCGCCTCCGTCAAAACCCACCCACAAAAAGCACCAACACCAGGGAAAGACAAAATCAAAGTCCCCCACAATATAATATAACAGATGACAAAAGCCACAAGGGCCTATCAAAGGTCATCCACCTCCGTCAAAACCCACCCACAAAAAGCACCAACACCAGGGAAAGACAAAATCAAAGTCCCCCACAATATAATATAACAGATGACAAAAGCCCCAAGGGCCTATCAAAGGTCATCCGCCTCCGTCAAAACCCACCCACAAAAAGCACCAACACCAGGGAAAGACAAAATAAGTCCCCCACAATATAATATAACAGATGACAAAAGCCACAAGGGCCTATCAAAGGTCATCCGCCTCCGTCAAAACCCACCCACAAAAAGCACCAACACCAGGGAAAGACAAAATCAAAGTCCCCCACAATATAATATAACAGATGACAAAAGCCACAAGGGCCTATCAAAGGTCATCCGCCTCCGTCAAAACCCACCCACAAAAAGCACCAACACCAGGGAAAGACAAAATCAAAGTCCCCCACAATATAATATAACGGATGACAAATCAATTAGGTGGGCAGAAAATTCTACCTAGCACAATAACAATTTGTATTGATATTTAGAGGTAAATAAATCTTTCTTTGCAATCTAATTTTTATTTTTTAGTTAATAAGTAATTAACTACGTAGTTTCGTAGGAGTTTGGGTAAGTAGGAATGATAAATTACTGAATGGTCGTCACCGTAGCACAGGTAGGTATTTACTAGGGAAGAAGTATTTGAATTGTTTTTTACCCTTGTTCCTAGTTTTGTGGGTTAGGGGGTTAAGTAAATGTGGTTAGTTTTTGTATCCTACAATGTCTCCTCCAAATCTGGGCCCAAACATCTTAAGGAACATGTTACGTTCATGCACATCAGAGGCTCCGTTCAGAACACCCGACGGTAATCTATACACGCAAGTGGATAGAGTGGCTATGGGGTCTCCCTTAGAGCCGACCTTCGCCAACTACTATATGGGTCAACTTGAAGAGAGATTATTGGACAACAGTGAAAATAAGCCACACACATATTACCGATACGTAGACGACATCTACATCAACGTCCAAAACAAAGAACATCTGATAAACATCAAACAGCAATTTGAGGAGAACTCCATGATAAAATTCACTTAGGAATTGAACACGGGCAATAAACTCCCCTTTTTGGACGTTGAGGTTCAAAACATCAATGGTAGCTATATAACAAAAGTTTTTAGAAAAGGTACGGATATGGGAAGATGCCTCAATGCTGATAGTGAATGCCTTGAAAGGTATAAAATAAGTGTAATCGGTTCATACATCCGCCGAGCATATAAATGCTGCTCTACATGGGAGCTTTCCTACCAAGAGATCTCAGGTAAAACAAACACTCATGAACAACGGTTTCCCGAACAGCATGATTGACAAACAACTTCAATCAATTTTAAATAATCGCTTCAAAGAGACCGATACAACGTAAAATAATCAGGGCGCAGTGAACAACATCAAACTGTACTGCAGAAATCAGATGTCCACGGCCTATAAAATAGATGGAAAAAACATCAAGGAAATTATTAACCGTAACATCAAGGTTAAGAATCTAATGGATAAAATTCAACTTATTATCTACTATAAAACAACAAAAGCCAACAATCTCCTTATGAAAAACAACAGCTGCCAAAACTCCTCGAATCTCAAGTCGACCAACATAGTCTACGAGTTTAACTGCACCAATAAAGACTGCGAGCTTGATAATAACTCCAAACATATTGGCATGACAACTACCACACTTTCGAGACGTTTAACTATGCATCTGCAAAGGGGAGGACCTAAAAATCATATGGAGAGCGCGCATAATATCAACCTAACGAGAGATATTCTAGTTGACAAAACCGTAATTAAAAGAAAAGAGGGAAATAGAGCTAGGCTGAACATCTTAGAAGCCACTTTAATAAACGAAGAAAAGCCAGCGATCAATAGTCAAGCGTCAAGCTGAAATCGAACATTAAAGTTTTCTAAAATTCCACTCACCGGATTATCCCGTTTCCTCTAACGTTACATTCAACCAGGCGGAATAAATATCCCCTAAAAACCGTTTTCAGTGATACATCGAACCTACCCCCACTCGCAAGTATCTCAGGAAAGAGAGATGGTTGGCAACGGGTGCCCAATAACCTTCAAAGAAACAATGAACACCATAAGGTCCTTCAAGCAAAGGGCACCAGGCTGGTCTGGGCTCACGAAAAACAACCCCGTGAATGCCCCAAGGCAAGTCATACAGGGACTGGGTAACACCATGAATGCCGCCCTGAATACAGGCTACTTTCCTGACGGTTACAAGATGACTAAAATCATCTTCATCCCGAAAGGAAACAAGCCCCCAGACCAGGTGGCTAACTATCGCCCGATTTCTCTTCTGGAGATGCACGGCAAGATCTTTGAAAAGATCATAGCTAATAGGCTATTAGCTCAACTGAGCGAGTTAGGAGCGCATAACCCCCAACAACACGGGTTTCGCCAAAAAAGGGGCACAGGAACAGCCCTGGCGCCCCTAACATAAAAGTAGCCTATTGCCGAGCGAATGGGTACTATGTAGGCATTGTGTTGAGGGACGTGCAGAAGGCCTTCGATAAAGTCTGGCTGGAAGGACTTCAATGCAAGATCCTGAACCTCCAGCTAGACCTAATCCTGGAAAGGATCCTTTGTGACTTTGTCATGGACATAAGGGCATGTCTCATGATCGAAGGATACAGAGGACCTGAATTCGAACTCAGGGCGGGCGTTCCACAGGAAAGTTGCTTGAGCCCACTGCTTTACTTGGTCTTTACCATCGACCTCCCAACACCGGTACACAGGGATACGATGTATCTGCAATTTGCAGGTCGTTCCGTACCTCGTGAGGAAAGCAATGGATCAGGCAATGCGCACAATAGCAGAAATCAATAACATCAACCGGTACGAGAGACGCTGGAAGATTAGAACTAATAGGGAGAAGTTCAAAATCGTCCCATTGAGCCGCACGTTGACGTGGCCCATCATTATTGATGGGAGGAAATACGACTAATCCGCCGAAGGCACGGTCCTGGGCCTAAAGATCTCTGACCACGGATACTCGAGACACTACACGGAGAGGGGTTACCTGGCAAAGAGATAAATCTCCAAGCTATACAGGTTTAGAGATCTTAGCTCGACCAACATTAGGAAAATATACCTGATGTACGTCTGGGCTAAGCTCATCTATCCGGCAGTAGTGACTCAAGCGGCCAACAAGACCTCAATGAGAAAACTGCAACGCGTACAGAACTCGGCATCCCTAATAATTAATAAAGCCAGAAAGCGTGACCAACACCGGCAGAGGGATCTCCATAGAAGGAAAAAACTGGACCCTATTAACATCTTCACCCAGAAATTGGGAAGAAGGTTCTGGTCAAGACTTACGAATGTTGTCATTCCGGAATTACAGGGAACTGGTGGCAGACATAATATACCTGCACGACTACGAGAGAAAGTCTCACGTCGTAGCCATTTCCCAAGTACTAAGTTCTGCTCACAGGGAAACATTTCATCACTATACACATAAAAACAAAGAGGCCAAATAATAAAACATTAAAACAACACAGGTAAATTGCTGAGCTAACAGCTATTAAAGGCTTGGGTGCTCAAGAATTTAACCCAAAAATAAGTACACAGAAATTGAAACACTAACAATAAGAAGAACACGCTAAAAACACATAAAGAAACAATCATAGAAAAACACGACATACCACAACTAAGATAAAAGGAAAAATCAAAAGAAAAAACATAATGTGATGCCCTCCTACTAGGGCAAAATACCCTCCCCACTTTAAATTTCACCCACTTTTATATACTACTATCCTACCATCTACTAAATTGAGTATACCATCTTCTTCTGTCATTCAGTCGGATTCTGACTCCACATTTCATTCGTAAAGGAGGAAAAAATATATCAAGATGCTCCGAAGATGATCGAATAAGATCGAAAGCTTAGCAATTTAGTTTGGTTTTTACCAAACCCATTCATTTAAAGGAGAGATGAACACAGTGATCTACTATCTACAAGATGGAATAAAAAAGATAGTTAGAAGAATAGAAAGTTGCTAAAGGAAATTAACTAAGGAGAAATACACCATAGTTATATCGTTTAAATTGTTTTTGCTACCTTATTGTATATTTATGTTTCGCAGAAGTAAAAAAAAAAAAAGCCACACGCTGATATAGACTCCGCGCATCGCCCTCCTCTTTTCATATTACTTACGCGAATCTCGAAATTTTACAGCATTGTAGCACGGATTATTGAAATAAAATAAGTCAAAGCTAAAAACTGGAAACTTTTCCACAACTTTACCACCATTTATTACCTAACATGGCCCTTTATCAACCATCTAGCAAGCAAGACTGATTTTACTGGTGACGAAACAGGTCGATGGGTGATGCAAATCTCGTGTTGTGTTCAACTTCTGTCCACAACGAGTCGCTGGCTCAATGTAGCCAGCTAACACCAATACTACCAAAGGTAATTGAGGTCACTGAGTTCAAATATGATATAATTTGAACACCTGGTGGCTAGAGGTGCTAAATCGGCCATTTTCGCAGCAGGTCCACTCGATCAAGTCCTTCTAGTTTTTAATTCTAGCCATCCTGTAGAGCCGGAGAAACAGACTCATACCCAAGTGGATATGACCTCCCTACCACGTGGATACAATCCCGGCGTGACACCACCCCCACTTCGATGTAATCTGAGTTAGGCAAAACTACAATCGAACTCCCAGTTCCTATTTGTTACATGGACTGGTAGCAACTAGGTGGTGTTATAAAATTCCCACAGCATGCAACAGCCTACCTTCACTTTAACCTAGTCCCTTAGGGCAGCTTCACAGAAGGTGCGGCCTCACTTAATTGTGGTAACTTTGGATCAAAGTTTTCTCCTTTGCTCTCACAAGCGGTTGGAGGGAGCAGACATCATATATTCCTGGGGAGCTATTTATAACAACAAACACCCAATAACTTAAAAAAATGTAGCAATGTGAGGTGATTTGAATGTGTGAATAACCTAAATACACGAATCACATCTCCCCTAATCAATCTACACCTAACAGAGGATATTTTTAACTCCACCCTCTTGTCATAGCCTAGCAGCCTACTGACTCATGGGATAAGATTAGTAGCCCGACGCTGAACCTTTTTGGTCATATTTAAGCCTTGCGTCAGACACGGAGCCCAAGTATGATCACGGTATTCCAGATGAGGTCTTTTATAAGAATTATATACCCCACGAAAATTAATTTGGAAAAATGTAAATTAATGCATTTGTCTAAAAATTATAGTTAATGTTACGAAATGGAAAGGATAGATGTTGATTGTGTTCAGTAGAGAAATGTATTAATTTTATAAATTTTAATGTGCACGTCAACCGCAAAGGGCATTGGTACTCTCACAACGACAGGAATTTAGGAATTATAGTAATTGCTTCAAAAGCTCCAAAGATTGATTGGAAGTGTAGCGTGCTGAGACGTGTGAGGGTGAGGTTTATAAGCTTCGTTTGAATGAAGGTTTTTTGAGACTCAGGACGGGGCAGTCGATAGCCGGTCGCTAACGGTGATCCAGCGACCCAAGAAGCCGTTCGTAACTCACTTAAACGCTACTTTCGTTCTTTATTTTTTCAGCTCCCCTTTTCTTACAGCCCTAAATCTACAGAAGCTAAGAATAAGACCTTTTTTTTAAGAGCTCATCTGGCGACTGACTACCTGGGTATTAGTCGCCGTAGTCAACACTGCTTAATACTAGGCATCTTTAAAATAAGAGGCAAAAAAACAAAAAACAGATACAACGATAAAAATTAAAAAGAAAGAAAAAGGAAATAAGCAGGAAGCAAGCTCCGTCGTCGGGGGAAGGTCCCCCAGCGCAGGAACGTGCGCCCTACTAAAATAAAAAAAACTAGTTAAAAAAAGGGGAGAAGGCCGGCCTCTCCCAAAAAGTCTCTAAGTCCACCAGTCGATGTGCACGAACTCGTCCCGAGTACTAGAGACAGGCGGTAGCGACCCCGCCTATCCCAGTACCGGGACAGGTAACGCGCGTGGAGATAGCCCAGACTGGGACATTCGACAAGAATGTGCCGAACAGTCTGGGGGACAACGCAGTCTTCACATTAGAGCGCTGGCGAGCGCTCCATCAAATGGCGGTGCGTCCCGCGAGTGTGTCCACTTCAGAAACGAAAGAAAGCAACCTTCGCCTTCGCGGCATTGGGGGGTAGGTCCATGGGAACAGTCGCGGCGCAATGGATGGCAACTTTAAGTTCCCTTCGACCGTTTCCAATCTTCTTTGCCAAGCAACCCGAAGAGCTGCCCGTATTCCTGTCATGTAGCCGGTGTGAGGAACAGCGAAATTCTGGTCCGGTCGTAGAGTCCTCGCGGACTCTTTGAAGCCCTCATCGGCGCGCTCATTCCCCGCAATACCTACCCGTCAAGGAAGCCAGCAGAAGATAATCTCGACATCCGCCCGGCTTGCCAAAACCGTGGCGTCACGGATATCGTGAACCAGGGGATGCAAAGATTCCAATGCCCCGAGAGCACTCAGGGCGCTTTTTGAGTCGCTATAGATCACAACCCGGTCTCCGAACCGGGCACGTCGAGTAATCTCCCGTATCAAGTGGTGTATTGCCACTGAATACCGTGAAGACAGACGCAGCGCCTGGCAGAGCCCCGCTGACTTCAAACAGAGGGGATACGGCGTGGAAGCCGACTTTTTCTTAGGACTTAGAGCCATCCGTATACACTAAGCACGGTTCCAACGTGACACGAGGTGTGCTCCAAAAAGGTCGAACGCAATACTCCCGGCGCCGTACAAGCTTTGGGAGCAGAGGCGTGGCGACAAATAGCCAAATGTGGTACCCTCATGGTGGCGTCCTGGGCAGAACCAGGGGTGCCACCGGCCCGAGAGCTATACTTAGCTCTCGAAGGAGTTTCCTAGCCCTAAACCCAAAGGGCTTAAGGTATGATTGACGTCTCTCGGCGGCATAGGCACCGTTGAAATCAGCTGCGGATGCAGTGAGAGCTGTTGCCGACTGAGGGAGGCGCCGAGCTCGCGCGTACAGGCGAATAATGCACTATGCACGGCGTAGAGCGAGTGGCATCTCCCCAGCATCGACTAGTAGGCTCTCAATGGGGGAAGTGCGGAAGGCACCGGTCACCAGGCGAAGGCCCGTGTGGTGGATCGAGTCCACCTTCCGCAATAAACGCTCGGCTGCGGATGCATAAAACTCACATCCGTAGTCGAGCTTCGAACGAACAAAGGATCAATAAAAAAGTAAGGCAGTAGCCCTATCAGCGCCCCAAGCGCTGAACGTCACGGAGTGGAGAATATCCATGGCGTGGGTACAAGAGACCCTAAGGCTGCGAATATGAGCCTCCCAGGTGAGGCATCGGTCAAATACAAGACCAAGGAAACGGTGCGATTCAACGACTTCCAGGCGAACCTCATTAAGAAACAAGTCTGGGTCAAGGTGGAGCTGTGGATGACGGCAGAAGTGCACAACCTTAGTCTTGGTCAAGGAAAACCGAAACCTGTGCCCTTCGGCATAGCGAGAGACGCGGTTCAATGCTTGTTGGAGTCGACGCCCCAGAGTTGGCATCTGGGCCACGCCAAAGAGATCGAAAGGTCGTCCACGTAGAGCGTAGCGAGAACATCTTCCGGCAGCACCGAGGTGGTGCCGTTGATGCTCAGGGCAAAGAGTGTGACACTGAGGCCCCCCGCTAGGTTTAATATTCTTTAGCCAGCAGGTCTTTTGAGGGAAGCAACCGATGAGCCTGGCTTCCCTCTCCCTCCTAAGGGGGTTTGCCCTACCGAGCTGCTTCAATGGAGAGCGGTCGGCTATGGGCTGCCTGCTTGCTTTTTTGGCAGTCCCCTTGGAATGTAAAGGGGGGACTTCCGCTGGAAAGCAGAAGGTGCCCGAAGGCCCCTACAGACAAGGGGGGAGGGGGAGTCCCCTACACCCGTAGGCGAGGGAGAGGAGTAAATATCCTCTCCGGGTAAAAAGATTTAGAGGATCCCCTGCGAGAGCACAGGAGGGGGGGGGGGGTACCCTCCATTTTTTCTGCGGAGCTGCCCGAAGGCGGCTCCGGTGATCGTAAGGGGGAAAGAGGAAGATGTTTTTTCAGGGAAGCAAACGCTAATCACCCTTCGCAGTGGCCCGCTGTGCGAGGGGTACGTATGGGGCTGGCAGAGCCAGGTACCGCCATTTAAGGCCACCCCTCCCGCCTGGTGACTTGGCAGCCCTTCGGCATGGTGGCTCCACCTTAGGCACGGCGTAAAAAAATAGATAGTGAAGTGAGAAGGAAAAGTGATTTGAGGAAGGTATGGGTAGGGATGAAGCTGGTTGAGAAAAACCCACCATCCCAAACCGGAGCTCAGGTATTAGGGAACATTTTCTCCTCCCCCCTCAGCCTCGATCCGAGATAGTTGGCTGAGAAGAAAGTCAGCATCTACCTTGTGAAAATAGAGGCCGACCAGAGAAAGTTGTGGGAGAGGTTGTAAGGGAAGTGAGGAAGTAGTGGAGAAATACAGGCTGTCTGAAAGAAGGAGAAGAGGCTAAACTGGGGACGGACGGGGCGCTGAGTCCTGTCAGCACGGCGGCCAGGAAGGCAAATCGCCGCGCCCCTTACGGCGACATTTATATCAAGGGGGAGTTTCTCATACAAGTACATTAAGACAGTCAACACCGAAAGCAAGATACAAGGACGTGAGCATACGACAAACCACTAGGAACTCAGCGATTTCACTTGCCACAAGCAGAGGCCGACCATAAGACCAAGAATAAACCTACAAACCTGCTATTTTTCTAATTCCCTTACCTCCTCTAAGGAATAGGTCGGTTACCGTTAGGCCAGCCCATAAGTTGATAACCAGTGAGGGCATCCCGAACATTCACTTGGAGTAGGATATAATTTTACGGCATAACCAACTACAATTGCTAACCCCCAGACCCATAGTGGTATTTCCTCCAACAACTACCAAGCATCAACCTCATAGATGTAGGAACAGGGGGGCCTGGCCCCTCCACTTTTGAAATTCAGAAATGTAAAAATATATGCCTATAAGTTCATCTTACTAATGGTAACTGTAGGCAATGTAGGCTATTTTACAAAAATATAGTTCTAATAGGCCTAACATGCATATCATAGCTGTTTTTTTTCTGATTAGTCCAGGCCTTGCAATGTCAATGATGTAGGATTAATTTTGGGGGGAAGAAATTTGTAAATGCTTGCATTTAACATGGGTATCATATTGAAAACAAATTGTATTACATATACTCTTATATAAGCTATAATACTGTTATGTCTATCTATTCTATTCATAATTCAGTGAGTTTGTGTCTTTGAAATATAATTCTTGACTCTGAATAAAATTTCCTGTTTGTGTTTGTTGTGCACTGTGAATCTATGGTGGATTAAACTGCTAAAATCTGACTATTGTTGTTACATCAACGTCCTGTGTAACTGTTATTCAAACATGCTCAGTTATGACGGGGCGCGCTGACCAGGCCGGGCCCCTGGGCCCTCCCACTTTGAAAAAGATTCATCCAACCCTGATCAAACTTCTCACTCCCTGCTTCGCAAAGTAAGGAATAGGCATTACTTAGAATCGAACATAGAAATATTTGGGGGGGGGGGCGCACAGTTTTCAGAAACTTACACTTTCGTTAATATGCGAACTACAACTTTCATATTAGACTTGATTATCCTATCGAGTCTTTTTTAATCTTGAAAATTAAAACAGAAGATGATTTCGTTTTTAAATGTCACCCCAATAAATAGTTTTCTTTAACAATATTTTATAAGAAAATAAAGTTTAGCAGTTACTATTGTATTATGATTTCGTGGAGGTTATTAGGTACTTATTTAGTAATTCTGAAAATAATTATTTTTTTTAGGTGAATAATTTATAATTCGTGTTAACAAATGACAAAAATTTACAAACTTTTAATATTTTTACTCTGTTTTCTCTATTTTTACCATTTCATGTTGCAGGTCAGCAAAAAAAAAGTCCACCAATTGTCTTTGGCATTTTAAGTTTAAGCATGAACATTGTTTGTTTGGGGTTTTTTTTTCTATAAAATGTCCGTGAATCCATAGGATCATAGACACTAGCATGGACATATTCTTCAACGGAGTGAAGAGGAAAGGGGATTAAATTCGTACTTTTGGATGGGTTTCAAAGCATCTTATCGGTCCAAACATTTAAGTTAGACAAGATTTGCTACGACAGACTTTTTCACCCTGATTTATTCACCACTGCTTTCTGGCCATATATATATATTTTCTGTTGTTTGCCTTTTCAAACCCTGACTACACCTGACTATAGATAAAATATGAGGCTAATCATCTTCAGGAAAGCTAAAAATCCAATAAAAATACAGAAAAGTGCCATTCAATCAAAAGCAATGAGTAGCCCTAGAATAAGCAGAACAAAGAATAGGAAGAATATCCATAACGTCTAGTGTGTGACGTAAAAGACAAAAAAAAACGGATAGGGGCTCCCAGCCTAGGATAGCCTCCACCTGAAACTTTTGTCCCGCAAGCTTAATATGCAACGGTGTTAATGGGCGAGGGTGTCGCGGACGCATTCATCAAGCTAGTTGATCCGCGACAATGTGTGACTCGTGTGTGTTTGTCTGAAGAGGTATGCAATGAGGGAAAGAGGGGAGAAGTAGTAAATGTGTTTTAAAGGTGAGGTTTCAGATGCTTGCTCTATGTTAGATACACATGAAAGGGAATGAAGAGTTTGTGTGAGACAGACCGAATGGAGTGGGTTCAGGCGTGAATCATGGCTGCAGGGATAAAGAATATGCGGCAATGACGCCGCCTCCCTTCTCAAAGTGAAAGAAGAGTCAACAAAATATCGAAGCAGATCGATGCCAGCTAACGATTCTTTTAGGTGCCTATCTGGCGACTGCCTTCAAGAGCATAGGCGCCGAAATCACTAGTGCACTGGTGGCCAAACTTATTCTGATCTTTACCCACTTTTCATATATGATCTTATCCATGCCCCCACCCCCCTTCCGCATCTCGTGACTGTGACTGTATGTAGTCTTACATTTATTTAGGTCCATTATGAAAAAACTCCGGTAATACCCTGTAATTTTATTCATTCCACCTCATAATTTTTCTTTTCTTAAATACTGAGTTATGGAAACTTGAAATTTACTCTTTGCCTTAGGATTTTTATGTGCCCATAGCCTCAGCTTATGGCCTAGTCGGCCGTAGAATACAATCCATGCCACTATTTCCATTAAATAAATACACCAACTGACAATTATTGAAGGGAAATACCGACCCCTAGCATTTTCACGGGTGGAAATAAGATAAAAACTAATTCCATTCATCCGTTCAAGCTCCAAGAAGCTATATGCGTTGTATGGCGGAAGAGCCTCCACTTATGGAAGGGAGGAGGGGGGGTACATACCGTTCTGCTAGTACAAAAATAACAAAGCACGGAACACCCACTCATATTTAGCCCCCCAAAGTGTGGTAGAGCAAAAAATGTGTGGCAAGGTGTCTCAAATAGGCAAGCATAAATAGGCCAACACAAAATGAGTATTAACAAATTATAAAAATATTCTTATATAATTTTAAGCAATTTAATATTTATTGTGAGTTTATGGCTTCACCTGTCCCAATTTAATTGTGGAAGAGATCCTCCCACCGGATAATGAAATCTACATAAAGATCAGAATGACACTCGCTAGTAAGACCATGAATACCAGGGGTTGGTTATCGTATGGAGAGAAGGTACAGAAAGAGTGTAGGTCTGTGTTTTGCCACCAACCAGCGAGTAAGGACCCTTCCGTGACCCAAGGGAGAGCCACCAGCTACGAATCAGAAGAGGGTAGATATGGAAATCTCAATTGGCAGGTTTAGGGAGGGAAAAGTAGTGTGTTGTGTGTGTGTGTGAAGAGAGGGGATGAAGGTGCAGCGTTGTTGTAGTTGGCTACCCGCATATCTTAGACTCGACGCACCGCGTGATAGGCGGGTTCTCCCTACGAGCACCGACATTCTGCCCGCTTTCATTGGGATTCGAACCCGGAACCATGGAGGTGGAAATCCAAAGGCCTCATCCACTAAGCAAGCGGGAGCTCAATATCCATTTTCATGATAATAATCTCCATTATTTACACATTTCATCTATATACCTGATTGCATACGAAGTTTTTTCCCATAAATAACATTGGATTAAAAATGGAACGTGACTAACATGGGGTTAAAAATGGAACATGGGTTTAAAATGAAACATGAGTAACATCGGTCTAAAAATGGAACATGAATAACATGTGTCTAAAAATGGAACATGAATAACATGTGTCTAAAAATGGAACATGAATAACATGTGTCTAAAAATGAACATGAATAACATGGGTTTAAAAATGCAATATGGCTAAATTTTTAAATAATGGAACATGAAAAATATGGGTTTAAAAATGGAGCATGACTAACATGGATTTAAAAATGGAGCCTGAATAACGGCTTTAAAAATGGAACATGAATAACGGGTTTAAAAATGGAACATGCATAACATGGGTTTAAAAATGGAACATGACTAACATGGGTTTTAAAACGGATCATGACTAACATGGGTTTAAAAATGGAGCATGACTAACATGGGTTTTAAAACGGATCATGACTAACATAGGTTTAAAAATGGAACATGACTAACATGGGTTTTAAAACGGATCATGACTAACATGGGTTTAAAAATGGAAATGACTAACATGGATTTTAAAACGGATCATGACTAACATGGGTTTAAAAATGGAACATGACTAACTGGTTTTAAAACGGATCATGACTAACATGGGTTTAAAAATGGAACATGATTAACAAGGGTCTAAATATGGAACATGAATAACAAGGGTCTAAATATGGAACATGAATAACAAGGGTTTAAAAATGGAATCTGACTAACATGGGTCTAAAAATGGATTCTGACTAACATGGGTTTCAAAATGGAACATGAATGATTGTTATTGTTGCTTTTTTATTAAAAAATAAAATTGACAGAACAGAAGTAAATTAGGTTTAATTATTAAAATTTAAAAAATCATAATGTTTAAATGATCTTTATTTAGGCTAAATTTGCATAGAAATATACATGTTAATAATCAATTGTTAAATCCGAGGGGGATAAAAATGTGCAAATCATCCTGTTTTAATACAGTTCCTGGAAGTTTTGGAAATGGCTCAAGAGCGGGTTGTTAACTTCTCACTTTAGGAATTGCAAGGTTGAATTCGACGGTTGGTTGATCTATATTAGTGATTGGAATGTTATACTAGTCTCAAGGGGATGTCAGGTGACACATTGACGGTTGCGCGCCCTCCATGCCCCAACGCCGCAGTATGCCCTTGCGGCTTCAATACCTGTAGGGAAAGTGGTTTGCGGAGTCGCAAGCGACTAATTCGGATTGTCTGAGTCGCCAACTCTCCATCGACTGAGTCACGGACTCGGAAGTGACAAGGAAGTGACCGATTCGGATTGTCCGAGTCGCCAACTCTCCAACGACTGAGTCAGAGACTCGGAAGTGACTGATTCTGATTGTCCGAGTCGCCAACTGTTCAGTGACTGAGTCACGGACTCGCAAGTGACAGATTCGGATTGTCCGAGTCGCCAACTCGCCAACGACTGAGTCACGGACTTGCAAGTGACTCGGAAATGACTGATTCGGATTGTTCGAGTTGCTAACTCTCCATCAACTGAGTCACAGACTCACGGAGTCACGGACGAGGAATCTTCTGGGAAGTCGACGATTATCGGGTTATGCAGATATTTTACGGGTTTGGATAAGAGGAACATCTTGTATCTTTCAGGATTGCTCTATTAAAAAAATAATAAAGCGAATATTAACGAGGGCAACTCCCGTAGCAAATTTGTAAGGAGAAATCTATAAGAGACTGGTGAAGATAGAAGCCAAATTGTGTGGAAGATGTATAACCTTCCTGCGGGAATTAGAGCTAAGAAGGGGCTCATTGGGACCGAGAGGGCACGAAATCCTGTAGATGTCAGCTGCTGCATGGTTGTCCAAGCTGCTAGGTAGGCTCACGGTCTAACAGATTTATAGACCTTCTTTCCACCCCCGAGTTGGGACATGCCATCGTTGCCGAACGGGAAAGAGGTACAGGAGAATAGCGTGACACCCTGTTTTCTAGTACCTCTAGTTATATATTCAAGGCCCAGTGCCTTTCACACATTTTCATCATCGTCAACTGTTTCATTACAAAGTAGGGTGCATCGACGCCCCTAACCTCTTATACCAGGGGTGGGGCAACTTTTTTCGAGCCGTGGGTGAAAATTTCTAATGAAAGAAGTCGGCGGGCGATAAATAAAATCTGACGCTTGTATCTTTGTAAATGTTTAACTTTATTACATGGTGCGATAGACTTAGGAAATAATATTTAAAATTAATTAATAGGCAACATTTTTATTAACTGCCACCACGGAAATCGAGATAGTATTACTTAATTTTTTGATTCAGCCTTTTTTTAATATACCCTAATATTGGGAAATCAAAACCACAATTGGTCCAAAAAATCAACCTTGACTTTTATTTTTCTTTCGTTGTGGACATACAAATATTATTTACAATTTCAGTATTGAAAATTTGTGCATACAAATATATCACTCTGGTGCGATGAAAAATGAGGGTTTTCGCACCCCTGCCTTAAACGTTCTTACTATTTTTCCGACCTTTCACAGCATTAACAAACCCTCCATACCCCGACCCTACCCTGTTAACATTCCGAGAGCCAATATTTACCTTTTTTATGTTGAAGGAACCTGGGAGGGAGCAATGTCCACATCAAAGCCCAAATTAAAATGGATATAGATTTAGGGAACAAAAAATAGAGACATTGAAGAGTATTTCGGGATTTTTGAGAAAGTGAAAGACCTTTTGTTTGAAAAGTGCTAAATCGTAGTTATAATCAAAAGTATCTTGCTATCAGGCGTGGATCCAGGAAGGTGGGGCTAGGGGGTTGAGGCCCCCTATTTTAGAACCGTTTATGTTAATATTTCACTTTTAAGTCATACTTGTATTTTGCTATTTAGAGTTATGTAATAATATAGAATATATATTAAAGTTTTTTAAACCGTTGCGATCGAATGTATTTTATATGATACATGTCTAAAATACAGGTAAATCTTAAAAATAATGATTAAATTGAGTATTATACCTTATCTGACGTCCCCAAACTATAATCCATAATTCTCTTATGTGTGAAAAAAATTTAGGATTCGAGAGAGTTTGTGTTCACTCTTGTGTGATGTACTGTTATTTATTATCAATGGTGTGTAAGATAACGATTATTAATGATCATTGCCCTTTTCTCAAACTACTCAGAGAGATGATTTCAGGTTAGCCTCCCCCCAATTTTTATCCTGGATCCGCCACTGCCTGCCATTATTGTCTTTGATGTTCACACAATTATGCGTCCTTTGGTTTCTCACCAGTCGACTCCTAAAAAAGAAGCAGGTACCATAAGAGATTTCGAAGAAGACTCAGGAAGCAAGACTTAGATGGTGTGGGCACATAATGAGGAGGGGTGGAGAGAGTGAAGTACAGGAGATGGAATTACAGGGAAGGAGAAGGAGAAGAAGACCCAAGATTAGATGGAGAGACTGCATACAAGCTGACATGAGGGAGAAGGGACTGGAGACCAACATGGCAGGAGACAGAAACAGGTGGAAGGGGCTCATCAAAAACAGTGACCCCGTATAAAGACGGGCTGACGACGAAGAAGAAGCAGGTACCATTGGAGAAGATTGGAGCCACTATTGATTCCTTTGGGTGACATTCGATGGCAGACCCCTCTGGGGCCTATCAAATCTTTATCATAAAATTGTAATTTTCCTGAAACCCGGTGTGCTGTTACCTAGAGTTTTTCCTTTCGGGACCGGTGCGCCGGCGTCTTTTAGTGGCGTGCAAGCCCAAATTGTGGTCCCCACGCATCACTTATCCAGGAAAGTTCCAGACGGGACCCCCAACGCAACAAGGGGTAATATCATTATTGAGAACAAGAGGGAAATGAGTGGAGACCCTGTCATCGAAACTAAGGTAGGCTCACCTTGGTAGTTTCCTCCGTAGGGAATAAGGGTGCAGCGAGACAAACCCCCAAACCTGATCCAACACTTCACGAGGACTCTTTCAAAGAGAGTGAGGTCCCCGAATGCAAGAAAAATAGGAAGGCTCCTCCTTTCCTGGGGAGAGAGCTCTGGGTGTTAGGTTGGTCCTTAGTTATTCGGCGAAGGACCAGGCCGAAGCGGGTTCGTCTGTCCTCGGTAAGTTTTTGGTGGCTAATTCCTCCCAGAATGCAAAATGAGTATATCAGACACACTTAAAGGCATACCTTAGCGGGTGATCCCGCACCCTACCTTGAACCTCATAAAAGGTATAGTTTATGTAAAGGAACTGGTAAACCACTCCCTTGAAGAAGGAAGGAAGGAGGGGGGGGGGTCTCGTAGGACACACTTCGTCAGCTTTGACATGGACAGGTTTCCTAAATCAATGCGGGCTGGCTTGACACTTCTTCGCTGATATCAACAAATCACGTAGACGCGCAAAGAAGAGTCAACCCCCAAATTGTTTAAATTGGTCAAAGGCCGCGCATGAGAAATCTCTTGCATGCAAAACCAAGAGTGTGATTTGTGGCGAATCGCTTATAATCGAAAAAGGAAACCCTAGCTAACCAGGCTGCGAGCCTCATCTCGTATAGAGAGGGTTGATGGATAGACCTCTCGCGGTCTGAGCGACCAGACAACTCGTACACCTCTCATTTGAAGAAAGCACCACAAGCCCTTCGCCCTTCCAGGCCTACGAACGCGGTAGTTCCCGCACCCATCAGCATCACTTCAGCGGGTTTTACCTCTTTCGGGCGCCCTCCAACCAGTCTAGCTATCAGCAACAAGGGTGCAATCCCTTCTCCAGCTAATACTAAGGCCCCCATTTACATCTACTTCCCTGGGCTGCGTGGACGTTCCTCTTGTTTTGTTTTATACGTAGTTGTTGTTTCGATATTTGTTAGGTTTGTTCAGCTATAATAGTTTATACTTTAGTATTAATAAGTGTATTTTTGGCAGCTGTACTTCCGCATCTTCCTGTATTATCATCTGTATTATTACACATAGGCATACAAAGTCTGCTCAGTGGAGGTTCGGGCAGGTATGTCGCCCTGGGCGAAACACCCCTTTGGCGCCCTTCTTGAACTGTTTGGGCTTCCCCCAAAACAGTGGGGAGCAACTATTATTTTGTTTATTACTATTATTCATCTCTTTGGAACAATAACACATAAATTTCACTGCTTATACGTGTAACAACAAAAATATATTAATACATATAAATAAGTACACAAGCTATATACAATAACAACCATAAACGAGGATAGAAAAAGAAGGGCTGGTCTCGTACTCGGTGGTCGCTTTTCCCCCCAGTCTTTCCCCACCCCCCTCCAGCAATCCATGCCACCTCTGGCAAGATGATGCCCTGGGCAGTGTTTGCCCAGGTTTCCCACACCTAAGTCCGCCCCTGGGTCTGCTTCTTGCTCTCCGTTGCACGTTTCACATCGATGCCATTCCATTATTTAACGTTCTGCTTTGTCTTTCCAGTTCTATTATGGAGCAGATATGAAAAAGTGAAGAATATGATTTAAACTCATTTATTTCATTCTTGACATAATACAAATAAACGTTTTTGCGTAGATTCTATCAATAATTAATATTTGATGTGTCCTCCTTTGGCTTTTATAACCACTTTTATGCGTTTTTGCAAATTGTGCATAAGTGGTTGGGGCAACCTTCTGCCATTCAATGTATGATACTAACGTTTATCCCTGTATTTTCAGTGATTATCTTATTGTTAATTACAAGTGATAATTTCTTTTGTTAAAAATGTCTCCGAAGAAACAGATTCCTGAAGCTCAAAGAGTTCAAATCATTGCATTGTCCAGCGAGGAATTATCCCAAGTCAAAAGTGCAAGAAAATTGAAATGGTCGAAAAACGGTGTCCAAACAACCATTAAAAGGTACAATGAGACCAATTCTTTCAACAACCGTGATGGTCAAGGTTGCAAAAGGTGTATAACTCTGAGGTAAGAGAGGTTGCTGAAAAGGACATCGGTGACCGATAGGAAAAAACCTCTTCTGATGTAGCTGCTGAGTTTCGGGCAGCAACAAACAAAGAGATATCAAGACGCACAGTGAGAAGAAGGTTATTAGAAGCTGGACTCAAAGGATGTAAGGCTAGAAAGAAACTGTGGCTGTCTCAGGTGAACAAGAAGAACGATTGTCTTGGGCAAAAGAGCATGAAGATTGGACTGAACTGATTGCGCTAAAGTTGTTTGGTCTGATGAAAGCAACGTTGAGGTAGGTTCTCCACATTAGTTTCAACCAATTTACTACGCTTGTACACATTTTTATTGGATACCAAAAATTTTATTGGATACTAAAAATGATCAATAAAATTTGTATTTCCCCTCAGATCTTTGGAACCACAGGAACTGTTTATGTTCGCCGAAGAGTTGGGGAAGCTTATGATCCGAGATGTGTTGTCCCAACAGTCAAATTTGGAGGTGACAATGTAATGGTTTGGGGCTGCATGTCGTCTTCAGGTCCAGGATTGTTGTTCACTTGTGAGGGCAGAATGAATTCTAACAGTTACACCTGCATGTTAGACCCAGTTTATCAACCTTCCTTAGGTAAAATTTTCAATGAAGACATACCAGATGGTGTAATCTTCCAACAAGACAATGTTCCATGCCACACATCTAGAGTCTCAAAGGGTTGGGTTGAAAAGAAAGGGGTAACGTTGCTGGAATGGACGCCTCAATCTCCAGAGCTCAACCCCATTCAATATTTGTGGTCACACTTGAGCACAAGAGTGAGGGTGCACAAATGTTCCTCAAAAAGTTAACTAACAGCTAAAATTCATGAAGAGTGGCATAAAATTGAGCCAACCACCTGTGCCAACCTAGTCTAAAGTATACAAAACGAATAAAAGCGGTTATAAAAGCAAAAGGAGGACACATTAAATATTAGTTATTGATAGAATATACGCAAAAATGCTTATTTGTATTATGTCAAGTATGAAATAAATGAGTTTCAATTATATTCTTCACTTTTTCATACCTGCCCCATAATTTTGGCCAAGGGTGTATGTACACTGTACATCTCTTTCCCTACACATTATCACTTCCTTAAAGTTTTGCACATTTGCTATATCCCCATATTCGTACTTACTTCTCTCATACTCTCAATCATTCTCATGTACTCTTCTCTTATCTCTCATTCTGATTTAACAGCTTCCATTTGATTCACCCTTTCTCCCCACCTTCTTCACGGCTTCTTTTCCACACACGAACCAAAGTTTTCTCACTAATCTCTTCTTTGTGTTTTACTACCCTTTTTTTGTATTTTCAATAAATAAATACACATTATAGAAATATTATATAACGTACGAGCGGACATTATGAAGAGGAACTCCAGATTTTAACCCCAAACAGTGTGCATTATTTCTCTCTCTCAAAACAATGAAGCATTAAGATACAGAGTTAAAATTCCCCCCCGATTTTTGTTTAAAATGAAACCCCTTCATTGGCAGGATATTTCATAACAATTACACAACTTTGGTTCTTTTCGACAAATCATCATTATTATCTCATTTTTTACTTGAAGATTAACAATCTTATCACGTATTTTCAAACTGCTTAGATCCTGAATATACAAATATTAATCAGGATTTGTAAAATTTAGTTCAATTCCGTTTATTATTGTGAAAATGAAACTTTATATGGTAACATTGATCAAAATGCAAGAGATACGTGCTTTTCTGTCTTGCCAGACATATTTAACATACTCGTATTTTTGTAAGGCTAGATGAAAATTTAAGGTCGATTCGCTCGGCTTTATGAACATTTGAGGCCTATAACTATCGGCTTACGGATATATATTCCAATTATGGCCTTACTTTATTCTACTTGGTTTTATTGCGAAAAAGTTAACATAAGAATAAAGAAATAGTAGATCTATTGAAGATAGACGCATTCGCGGCCATTTAAAAGAACTGAGATTATGTAAGGCTACACCAATATAAACTTTGATTCACTATTTGAACGCACTGAAAATAGTATGCGAAGAAATAGTAATATCAACATTTAAATTAGGATGTTATCAAACAAATATCCTGGGAACTTTTTCACTTATAAAAGAGCTTCAATCCTAAACGCTCTTTCAGTCAATGCAGTTCAGAGTAGGTTAATCAGCATGCTTAATTATTAAAACATCGGTATTAAAACACGTGCAATTACTAACCATAGCTTGACGTGCTACTTGTGTTCTACACAAAACCCTTCAAATACCTCTTTTACCACACCTTCGTCACTTTTACTACGACCTAAGTGGATCGAAGGGTCTTTGCTTGTCCCGATGCTTTAATTATTAAGATACACAGTATAATTATTATATTTTTCCTTAACCATTCCCATCTTCACATCGGAGTCGATATTTATAGCCAGTCACCTCCACTCGCCTCTGTGCATCCCTTCATCTTCTTTCAAACCCTTCTCCTTCAGATCATTCTTTAGAGCATCCATCAATATTCCTCTCAGTTTCTCTCTCTACTTCTTCCTCTATTTCCATCATTCTCTTCCCCGCATAATTTACTTCTCTTCTCATGTCAGTTTTTATCCCATACCAGTCTTTTTTCTTTGATATTTTCCCACATTTATTCTACCTCTGTGACTTTCATTCTTGATTTTAGCCAACTTCATGATCTCACACATCCACCTAAGCATCGTCATCTCTGCCTCATCCAGCGTCCTTAAAAAAGAAAATTACTAAAGGGCCTTTGTTTCGTTGCCGCTCCATAATCCTATTTATTGAACCCAAAATAAATATGGAATTTAATTAATAAATCCCAAAAATATATCTAAAAAGAGTATATTTTCAACATGGACGAGTTGACTAGTTTGAGTGAAACAGGAAGTTTACTGGAGCAAATTAGGTAGTGAAATAAAAAAATTACAAAAACTTTACACGAAAAAAGCTTTTACCTAGAAAAATGTGATTTTAGAAACATTATTTTATTTATATGCCACTAAAACTGCGAGATTACGTGATAACTTGCTCATCTCTAATTTAATACAGCAAAAATGGGGTACAAGACCAATTTGTGGAAATAAATTACCACTAAATACAAAATTTAAAATCGAGTCACAGTTTAGCCCTTCTTTTAAGATGACTTTTATGAATATTTCTTGCATAATATATAAACAAGCCGCTGTTCTCGTCCTTAACAGGAAGAGCTTGGTTACACAGGCACCCCTGCGGGGTGTGGCCTATGGCCTTATTTGCTAATCTTAACCGCCTTTTTTAATTCCCTTTATAGACTCTTTATTTTAACACCCTGAACACCCTTTTCTTCTTCTTCTTCTTCTTTTTGTTGTTCTTCTTCTTATTATTGTTCTTATTCTTGTTCTTCTTCTTCTTCTTCATTCGTCCCACCGACTCTCTACTGAAAAGACGTGCTCGCTCTGTGCTCCCGCTAATTTCACTCTGCTCAGAATTTATCGTGCCTCTGCTACTGAATACTTTTATATATATCGCCTATTCAATATTCGTCGCCGTATTATAAAGTTCGATCTTTCAATTACAGTATATTAGCTTGTGCAGCTTGTTTTCTAAATTAGTTCCGAATTAAAAAAAACAAAAAACCGACAATGCCCGTTATAAAGATCGAATGCTCAAGGTGCGCTGCTTCATTTAATAAGGAAATTTACGTTCCCTCGAACCTTGAGCAAATTAGAATATGTCGATTTTGTATGTTGAACGAAGCGTTTGAACGCAAGTTGTCAAGTGCGATCAGCGAGATCAAACTGGAATTAAACACCGTTGCGAGGGATGTGATCTCGACTAACCGTAAAGTCGATGACTTAAATTCCAAACTAGACTCTGCTATTCACGACATGCGCGGGAGGGAAGATAGTAATAGAGATAGGCGGCCTGCAAATTCGAATCATCAGGTAATTGTTGACGAGCAACAACGAATTTTAAACTCGTTTAGGCCTCAGGAATCGCAATTTCGACGTGTTAGAAATGGGGCTAGACCAACGAGGGACCAGAACTTCGTTTTACCCTGTTCGAACCCTTTCGCTTTGCTAACTCCTATCGAGGGGGAAGAGGAAACCGTTTTAATGGGGGACTCCTTAATTAGAAGGCAGGATCAGGAGTTTGCTGCGCGTAACCCTTCTAAGCGTAAGCGCTTTTGCTATCCCGGTGGCCGCATTAACAACGTGGCCGCCGAGATCGAGAAATTGGAAGATACGCGTGGTGAACGAACGATCATCACGATGGTAGGGGGCAACGACGTCCATAGGTATGACAGCACCCCGGAAGATATAGTTTATCGTGCCAGAACCATGATAGATACGGCGAAATCCAAAGCAACCAACGTGGGAATTATTGGTGTTCTCCCCCGACTTAAATCCACGTTGCGCCTCCAATCTAGAGCGATCTATACTAACGAATGTCTTAAGCGGTTGTGTCGAGAAACTGGTGTTAGCTTTTTTAACTTATGGGATTCATTCCAGGACCATCCGTCACTTTTCCAAAAGGACGGAATTCACCTAAGCGATGTGGGTAATAGTCGGCTGGGTAGGATCTTAGACGAGTCCGTACGTAGCATTTTAGGTAGGAGAGTTGCGCGGCCACGTGATGCCGATGCGCCGGGCCGGCCCACGCGTGAAGAGGGCACTATCGACGGGGTGCAGGGAAACGGAACGGATCTGAGTGTTATAGAAGAGTTAACGTAAAGCGCAAACTGAGATGCTTATATGCGAATGTTCGTAGCTTAAAAAATAAAATTGCCGAAATAAAAGCCGTTATTCTAGAGGGTAATTTCGACCTCGTATTCCTAAGTGAAACATGGTTAGACACTCATACGGGGATCAGTGTTTGCGAGTTCGATATAGCGGGGTACAAAATTCATTACAGAAATAGACAAACCGGTAGAGGAGGGGGCGTATTAATGTATATAAAAGAGGATCTAAACGCCATAACGATGGACTCGTCTAAGGATGATATGCGTTATTAATATGCTTTATTAGTCCAGCTAAGTTTAGATGCTATAAATAAAATTAACTTAGTCGTGCTTTATCGTCCGCCTTGCCAATTGGAAAGAGAAGATGCTGCACTCTTCGATACGCTTACGTCTTGGATTAGAAAAGGGACCACATTAGTCTGCGGCGATTTTAATTTACCTAATGTTAACTTTAGCAACCTTACTTCTGATAAACCGGGTGAGAGGCTATTAAACTTTATGTTGGAGAATTTTCTCGTACAAAAAGTGGAAGAGCCTACTCGTGATAGCAATATTCTTGATTTAATCATGGCAACCGATGAGTCATTGTTAGAAAACGTACTTGTGGGTGAACATTTAGCTTCCAGCGACCATAATGCGATTAGATTCGATCTAAACACCTGCGTAGAAGTTAGAATGAGCTCGCAGCTCATCCCTCGTTTTGGTAGCTGTAATTTCGATATTTTTCGCGAAAGGATTAAGGATATAGACTGGGGAATACGATTCGAGAACAGGTCGGTAGGAGAGATGTACGCAGAACTTCGATGTACGCTGCTTCGTGTGAATTCTGATTTGGTTAAGTATGTGCGTAAGAGCAGGAAGTCGGTGAGAGCTCCGTGGCTTAGTCCGTTAATACTACGCTTAATCCGGGACCGAAATAGAAAATTTAAAATTCATAAAAACAATGGGTCAGTTATAAGTCGGCAAAATTACATAGATTCTCGTAGGGAAGTTAAACGTGCGGTCAGAGATGCGAAGAGGAAGTATGAAATAAACCTCGCTAAGGATTCAAAGAATGAACCGAAACGGTTTTATGGGTACGTAAATAATAGGAAACCCGTAAAAGGATCGATAGGGCCGATCAAAGATAAGGATGGTCGTTTGACTGAACTTCCGACAGAAATGTCTAAAATTTTAAATGAGCATTTTACGAGCGTGTTTACTGTGGAAGATTCTTCCGAATTGGAATCGTTAATTGGGGAAATTCGTAGTGCTGATAAATGCATATCCGATGTAAGTATAAAGGAAGAGGAAATTCTTAAATTTATTAAGCTAATGAAAAAGTCGAAATCTCCGGGCCCCGATGGGGTATATCCAATTCATTTAAAGGAGCTTCAAAATGAACTCGTTAAGCCATTGCGTGAGATTTTCAATCGCTCATTAGAGGATGGCGTAGTTCCGTTGGATTTCAAGCGAGCAAACGTTACACCTATATTTAAGAAGGGGAATAGATTTGAAGCAACGAATTTTCGGCCTATTAGTCTAACTTCGGTAGTTGGGAAGCTTTTAGAATCTGTAATTAAAGATAGAATAGTGAGCCACCTCGAGGCAAATAAGCTGATTAACGATACCCAGCATGGATTTAGGCGTGCGAGATCGTGCTTGACTAACTTGCTCGAATTCTTCCACAAAATGATTTGCGTGTACGATGAAAGCAAAGCTGTAGACGTAATATATTTAGACTTTAAAAAGGCGTTCGACACCGTCCCCCACCAAAGGTTATTAATGAAAGTTAAAGCGATTGGGGTGACTGGTAAGATTTTAAACTGGATTAGAAATTGGCTGAAAGATCGCTCGCAGCGGGTAGTAATAAATGGGGAATGTTCAGATTGGGCCAGCGTTAGTAGTGGGGTACCGCAGGGCTCTGTTTTAGGCCCTTTATTGTTTTTAATTTATATTAACGATTTAGATAAAGGCATACTTAGTCGGATTTCGAAATTTGCGGACGACACGAAGCTGGGTAATCGTGCCTATGTAAGATCGGATGTCGATAAATTGCAGGGGGACCTAAACTCGATTGCCAATTGGGCGGACAAGTGGCAAATGGAATTTAATTTAAGCAAATGCAAGGTAATGCACTTGGGTTGCCATAATTTAAGAGTAGATTATACCATGAAAGGCCAAGTCCTCGACGCGGTTAAATTAGAAAAAGACTTGGGAGTATTAGTCTCAGACGATTTTAAATTCTCGAAGCAATGCGCGGATGCGTGTAAAAAAGCAAATCGCGTTTTGGGTTATATCGCGCGCAATTTCATCTTCAAATCTAAGGATGTAATTTTACCTTTATATAAATCCCTTGTGCGGCCACTTCTCGAATACGCTGTTCAATTTTGGGCTCCATATTTAATGAAAGATATCGCGCAATTAGAAAGAGTGCAGCGTAGGGCTACGAAATTAATTCCAGAGCTGAGGAATAGATCATACGAGGAAAGGCTCAGGGCTTTAGATTTGCCATCGCTAGAACGCAGAAGATTACGTGGCCAGCTAATAGAAGTATTTAAAATACTAAAGGGTTTCTCAAACGTGGACTTTCGCAATCTGTTCGAACTGGATCATAGGGGAAATACTCGTCAGCACGGGTTAAAATTAGTGAACAAGCGTTTTAACACTAGTATAGCCCAAAACTATTTTACATTTAAAGTTACTCAAAATTGGAATCGGCTGCCCACCCACGTAGTAGATAGCACTTCGGTTAATATGTTCAAAAATCGTCTCGACGTGCATTTGAATAGTTTAAATATAACGTAGTTGAGCACTGTGAATTTGGACGTCCTTGCAGAGAGAGAGTTTGGAGCGGAGGTTTAAGGATATGAAATTATGATGACTAAAAATGATGCCGGCGATTCTCTGCATGTGTAGCTTAGATGTCCCATTTCTTTTCCGCCTATCCTATAAGTAGTCTCTATCCCTAAATTAGCTTTTCACCACTAGCAGTCGAGTGGCTGCGGAAGATGAGAAGAAAAACTTTCTATCTCCCCCGACCCCTAGTTTGATTAGTTAAAATTGCACGATAATGTACACATGTAGATAAGTGTGTACAGTAGATAGTATTAAAAAAAAAAAAAAATAGCATGTTAGAGATACACTCGTAGATAAGGGTGTATCGTAGTTTTTGATTTAGTGTAGCGGACTAGCCTCGAGCGGACCTTAGGGTCTTTGCTGGTCCTAGATTCTGTAGTTCTGTAGTTTGTAGTTCTTCATCTTAATCTTCTTTTTCTTTTTGTTCTTGTTCTTGTTGTTGTTGTTCTTCTTCTTCTTCTTCTTCTTCTTCTTCTTCACAATATAGACCCCAAGATTCGCAATTTAGGCCCGTTAGAAATGGGGCTAGACCATCGAGGGAACAACATTTCACATTACCATGCTCAAACCCCTTCGCACTGCTAACTCCTATCGAAGGGGAAGAAGAAACTGTACTAATTGGGGATTCTCTAATTAAAAACCAAGAGCCGGAATTCACAGGGCGAAACCCGTCAAAACGAAAACGATTTTGCTTTCCTGGTGGCCGCATAGATAAAGTAGTTAGTGAAATTGAAAAATTGGACCAAACACGTGACGGGCGTACGATCCTCACGCTCGTAGGGGGGAATGATGTGCACAGATACGACAGCACCCCAGAAGGAATAGTAAACCGCGCTAAGACTCTGATTCATACTGCGAAAGTTAAAGCGGATAACGTAGGAATAATTGGCATTTTACCCCGACTAAAATCCACGTTGCGTCTGCAGTCCCGTGCTATATATACAAACGAGTGCCTTAAGCGCTTGTGTCGCGATACTGGAGTTAGCTTCTTTAACGTTTGGGATAAATTCCAAGACCAACCTTCCCTTTATCAAACGGACGGAATTCATTTAAGCGATGTGGGAAACAGTCGGCTGGGTAGGATTTTAGACCAGTCAGTACGTAGCATATTAAGTAGGAGAGTTGCGGGGCCACGTGATGCCCATGTGCCAGACCGTTCCTCACTTGAAGGGGCAATGAGTATTGGGGAGCAGGGAAACGGAACAGATTCGCGTGTGATAGAGGAGTCCACCTAAAGCGCAAATTGAAATGTATATATTCAAATGTTCGTAGCTTAAAAAATAAACTTGCCGAAATAAAAGCCGTAATTCTAGAGGGAGACTACGATCTCGTATTCTTAAGCGAGACTTGGATAGATACACATTCGGGGATCAGTGTTTGCGAATTTGATATACCAGGTTATAAAATTCATTATACAAATAGACAAACTGGTAGAGGAGGGGGCGTATTAGTGTATATAAAAGATGACTTAAACGCTATAACGATCGACTCGTCTACGGCAGATATGAGAAGTGAGGCCTAATTAATCCAATTATGTTGTAATGCAAAATATAAAATTAATTTAGCCGTCATATATCGTCCTCCATCGCAAATAGAAAGAGAAGATGCTGCACTCTTTGATATGCTTTCATCTTGGGTTAGAAAAGGAACCACATTAGTCTGCGGCGATTTTAACTATCCAAACGTTAATTATAGTAACCTAACGTCAAATAAAGCTGGGGAGAGACTACTAAACTTTATTCTGGAGAATTTTCTCGTTCAAAAAGTGGAGGAACCAACTCGTGATAATAATATCCTCGATTTAATCATGGCGACTGACGAGTCACTGGTAGAAAATGTTTGTGTAGGAGAGCATTTAGCCTCGAGTGACCATAATGCGATTAGATTCGTGGTTAACACGTGTGTAGATGTAAAAATTAGTACACAGCTCATGCCACGTTTTGGTAGCTGTGATTTTGATACTTTTCGCGAAAGGATTAAGGATGTAGACTGGGGAATGCGCTTCGAGAATAGGTCGGTAGGAGAAATGTACACTGAGCTTCGGCGTACACTCCTTAGTGTAAATTTCGACTTAGTAAAGTATGTGCGCCGTAAGAGCGGGAAGTCGATGAGAGCGCCGTGGGTTAGCCCACTAATATTAAGCTTAATTAAGGACCGAAATAGAAAATTTCAAATACATAAGAACAACGAGTCATTTATAAGTCGGCAAAATTACATAGATTCTCGAAGAGAAGTTAAACGGGCGGTTAGAGATGCGAAGCGGAAATATGAAATAAAACTGGCGAAGGATTCAAAGAAGGAACCGAAACGGTTTTACGGCTATGTAAACAGTAGGAAACCCTTAAAAGGTTCAATAGGGCCGATTAAAGACAAAGATGGTCGTTTGACGGAATTTCCGGCGGAAATGTCTAAAATTTTAAATGAACATTTCACAAGCGTCTTTACTATTGAAGATTCGTCCCAATTAGGATCGTTAGTTGAAGAAGTAGATAATAGTGATATTTGCATATCCGATATAACGGTTAATGAAGTGGAAATTCTTAAATATATTAACCTGATGAAAAAGTCGAAATCACCCGGGCCCGATGGCGTTTACCCCACTCATTTAAAGGAACTTAAGAATGAGCTTGCGAAGCCGTTGCGTGCAATTTTCAATCGCTCATTAGAAGATGGCGTAGTCCCTGTAGACTTCAAGCGTGCAAACGTTACACCAATATTTAAGAATGGGAATAGATACGAAGCAACGAATTTTCGTCCTATTAGTCTAACTTCGGTAGTTGGAAAGCTTTTAGAATCGGTAATTAGAGATAGAATAGTGTGCCACCTCGAGGTAAATAATCTGATTAAAGATTCCCAACATGGGTTTAGGCGGGCGAGATCGTGCTTGACAAATTTGCTCGAATTCTTCCATAAAATGATTTGCGTTTACGACGAAAGCAAAGCTGTAGATGTAATCTATCTAGACTTTAAAAAGGCGTTTGACACCGTTCCGCACGAGAGATTATTAATGAAAGTTAAAGCAGTCGGTGTGAAGGGTAAGATATTAAATTGGATTAGAAATTGGCTGAAGGATCGTTCGCAGCGAGTAGTTATAAATGGTGAATGTTCAGATTGGGTCAACGTCAGTAGTGGAGTGCCACAAGGCTCCGTTCTTGGCCCATTATTGTTTCTAATATATATAAACGATTTGGATAATGGCGTATTTAGTACGATTTCTAAATTTGCTGACGACACGAAGCTGGGCAACCGTGCCTATGTAAGATCGGATGTAGAAAAATTACAAAAGGACCTAAACTTGATTGTCAGATGGGCGGATAAGTGGCAAATGCAGTTTAATTTAAGTAAATGTAAGGTGATGCATTTGGGTTGCCATAATTTGAGGGTAGAGTATACCATGAAAGGCCAGGTCCTCGACGTAGTTAAATTGGAAAAAGACCTGGGAGTTTTAGTCTCGGATGACTTCAAAGTCACGAAACAATGCGCGGATGCATGTAAAAAAGCAAATCGTGTGCTGGGTTATATCGCGCGTAATTTCACGTTCAAATCCAAAGAGATAATTTTACCATTGTATAAATCACTTGTGCGTCCACTGCTCGAATATGCGGTTCAATTTTGGGCTCCATACTTAAACAAAGATATCGCGCAATTAGAAAGAGTGCAGCGTAGGGCTACAAAATTAATTCCCGAGCTGAGAAACAGGCCCTATGAGGAAAGACTCAGGGCATTAGATTTGCCATCTCTCGAAGGCAGAAGATTACGTGGCCAGCTAATTGAAGTATTTAAAATATTGAAAGGATTTTCAAACGTTGATTATAGGAATTTGTTCGAATTGGATCATAGGGGAAATACTCGGCAACACGGATTAAAATTAGTGAACAAGCGATTTAACACTAGTATAGCCCAAAACTATTTTACGTTTAAAATTACTCAAATTTGGAATAGGCTACCCACCCACGTAGTGGATAGTAGGTCGGTAAATATGTTTAAAAACCGTCTCGACGCGCACTTAAATAGTATAAATATAACGTAGTCTGAGCACAGTAAATAATAACGTCTTTGCAAAAGGAGTTTGGAGCGGAGGAACAACGAGTAAAAATGATGACTAAAAATGATGCCAGCGATTTCTCTTGCATGTGTAGTTTAGATATCCATTTTCTTTTCCGCCTATCCTATAACTAGATTTTCACCACTAGCAGTCGAGGGCTGCGGAAGTTGAGAAGAAAAACTTTCTATCACCCCCCCCTAGGTTGAAGTAGTTAATATGCCTGACATTGTACACATGTAGATAAGTGTGTACAGTAGATTGTATATTTAAAAAAAAAAAAAATATAGCATGTTAGAGATACACTCGTAGATAAGTGTGTATCGTAGTTTCGGATGTAGTGTAGCGGACTAGCCTCGAGCGGACCTTAGGGTCTTTGTTGGTCCTAGATTCTGTAGTTCTGTAGTTCTTCTTCTTCTTCTTCTTCTTCTTCTTCTTCTTCTTCTTCTTCTTCTTCTTCTTCTTCTTCTTCTTCTTCTCTGCATGTGTGGCTACGAAATTAATTCCAGAGCTGAGGAATAGATCATACGAGGAAAGGCTCAGGGCTTTAGATTTGCCATCGCTAGAACGCAGAAGATTACGTGGCCAGCTAATAGAAGTATTTAAAATACTAAAGGGTTTCTCAAACGTGGACTTTCGCAATCTGTTCGAACTGGATCATAGGGGAAATACTCGTCAGCACGGGTTAAAATTAGTGAACAAGCGTTTTAACACTAGTATAGCCCAAAACTACTTTACATTTAAAGTTACTCAAAATTGGAATCGGCTGCCCACCCACGTAGTAGATAGCACTTCGCTTAATATGTTCAAAAATCGTCTCGACGTGCATTTGAATAGTTCAAATATAACGTAGTTGAGCACTGTGAATTTAAACGTCCTTGCAGAGAGAGAGTTTGGAGCGGAGGTTTAAGGATATGAAATTATGATGCCGGCGATTCTCTGCATGTGTAGCTTAGATGTCCCATTTCTTTTCCGCCTATCCTATAAGTAGTCTCTATCCCTAAATTAGCTTTTCACCACTAGCAGTCGAGTGGCTGCGGAAGATGAGAAGAAAAACTTTCTATCTCCCCAGACCCCTAGTTTGATTAGTTAAAATTGCACGATAATGTACACATGTAGATAAGTGTGTACAGTAGATAGTATTAAAAAAAAAAAAAAATAGCATGTTAGAGATACACTCGTAGATAAGGGTGTATCGTAGTTTTTGATTTAGTGTAGCGGACTAGCCTCGAGCGGACCTTAGGGTCTTTGCTGGTCCTAGATTCTGTAGTTCTGTAGTTCTCTCTCGAATACGCTGTTCAATTTTGGGCTCCATATTTAATGAAAGATATCGCGCAATTAGAAAGAGTGCAGCGTAGGGCTACGAAATTAATTCCAGAGCTGAGGAATAGATCATACGAGGAAAGGCTCAGGGCTTTAGATTTGCCATCGCTAGAAAGCAGAAGATTACGTGGCCAGCTAATAGAAGTATTTAAAATACTAAAGGGTTTCTCAAACGTGGACTTTCGCAATCTGTTCGAACTGGATCATAGGGGAAATACTCGTCAGCACGGGTTAAAATTAGTGAACAAGCGTTTTAACACTAGTATAGCCCAAAACTATTTTACATTTAAAGTTACTCAAAATTGGAATCGGCTGCCCACCCACGTAGTAGATAGCACTTCGGTTAATATGTTCAAAAATCGTCTCGACGTGCATTTGAATAGTTTAAATATAACGTAGTTGAGCACTGTGAATTTGGACGTCCTTGCAGAGAGAGAGTTTGGAGCGGAGGTTTAAGGATATGAAATTATGATGACTAAAAATGATGCCGGCGATTCTCTGCATGTGTAGCTTAGATGTCCCATTTCTTTTCCGCCTATCCTATAAGTAGTCTCTATCCCTAAATTAGCTTTTCACCACTAGCAGTCGAGTGGCTGCGGAAGATGAGAAGAAAAACTTTCTATCTCCCCCGACCCCTAGTTTGATTAGTTAAAATTGCACGATAATGTACACATGTAGATAAGTGTGTACAGTAGATAGTATTAAAAAAAAAAAAAAAGCATGTTAGAGATACACTCGTAGATAAGGGTGTATCGTAGTTTTTGATTTAGTGTAGCGGACTAGCCTCGAGCGGACCTTAGGGTCTTTGCTGGTCCTAGATTCTGTAGTTCTGTAGTTCTTCTTCTTCTTCTTCTTCTTCTTCTTCTTCTTCTTCTTCTTCTTCTTCTTCTTCTTCTTCTTCTTCTTCTTCTTATAAAGGAATTATTAGAAATAACTTTGATAAAAAAATTAAATCTACTTAGGTGACAACCGAACTAAAAGGAAAACTCTTATTCAAACCTTCAAAAAATCTCGTTCTTAAAATATAGGGTTATGGATAAATTAATACACATAAACCTTTTTCCACAGCCTGTTCTTTATTTTTCAATATAATTTATTTAATTTTTTAAAAACTATAACGAACTCTATATACATTGAGATAAAAATATAGGTAGTTACTATTTTGAGAAAATAAATGGTTTCGCTTTTTCTCGCAATTAACAATCAAATATTTTATTATTGAATTCTGAATTACATGAATAAATTGAGATATTTAGTTAGAGTATCTTAAAATAAATCTTCATATCGGTGCAACTTCAGTAAGAATCGTACATAACCTTTGAATAGTAAATGAGTAGCCTAACAGTATTCGAGTAGCCTCGTTTACGAGCGGGCCTAACTAAGTTCCCGTAAGATGCAAAACAACAACAAAAAAAAATACTCAAACTGGAATTCTTGTCTAAGAAAAATAAATTACTACCAATATGTTATGATATGTATGGACAAGGAATGTTAGGATGAATTATCAAGGATGGAACAGAATATTTGAGCAGTTATAATTTTAGCGGCATGACTTCTCCCAACCATATTTGAAGCAAAGACAAGCTTAGAATTATTGGCGAAGTTTGGTGAAAAAAAGAAAGGGGTCAATGATGTTTTGATGCATTGTCACCAAGAACTCTCCATAAAACATCAAATATGAGCTATATATGAAATTTTGTTCCCCTGTAATCCAACAAATCACTTCCTACTCATATATATATATATATATATATATATATATATATATATATATATATATATATATATATATATATATATATATCATCATCATCATCATCACTAACTCTATAATTTAAGAAGGGAATTTGCTTCGTTGGGTTGATTGGATACAAGAGGAAATTTCTAAACTCTTACATCCATGAATTTGCAGTTAAACTCAGTATAGGAATTTATAGGATTGAAAGGCACAAAAACAACTTTTTGAATCACTTTTGCGAAACATTTGATAAACAATGAGTCTCAATTAGTCCTTACCCATCTTTTTTATTTGAATTTAATAAAATTTGCTTTAATTAAAAAAATATTATATTTACAAATAAACCTAAAGTTAGGATTCACTTAACATTAGTCTTGGCCTTATGTAAGAGAGCTTCGAGTTCCTTGGTCATTTGGGGAGGGATTGTCATTATGTGGCCATCTGGAGAAGGATTGTCTTTATGTGGCCATTTGGGGAGGGATTGTCTTTACGTGGCCATTTGTGGAGGGATTGTCTCTACGTGGCCATTTGTGGAGCTATTGTAATTACGTGGCCATTTGGGGAGGGTTTGTCTTTACGTGGCCATTTGTGGAGGGATTGACTATACGTGGCCAAGTGTGGAGCTATTGTAATTACGTGGCCATTTGGGGAGGAATTGTCTTTACATGGCCATCTGGGGAGGGATTGTCATTATGTGGCCATCTGGAGAAGGATTGTCTTTACGTGGCCATTTGTGGAGGGATTGTCTTTACGTGGCCATTTGTGGAGGAATTGTCTTTACGTGGCCATTTGTGGAGCTATTGTAATTACGTGGCCATTTGGGGAGGGATTGTCTTTACGTGGCCATTTGGGGAGGGATTCTCTTTACGTGGCCATTTGTGGAGGGATTGACTATACGTGGCCAAGTGTGGAGCTATTGTAATTACGTGGCCATTGGGGGAGGAATTGTCTTTACATGGCCATCTGGGGAGGGATTGTCATTATGTGGCCATCTGGAGAAGGATTGTCTTTACGTGGCCATTTGTGGAGGGATTGTCTTTACGTGGCCATTTGTGGAGGGATTGTCTTTACGTGGCCATTTGTGGAGCTATTGTAATTACGTGGCCATTTGGGGAGTGATTGTCTTTACGTGGCCATGTGGGAGAAGATTGTCATTATGTGGCCATCTGGAGAAGAATTGTCTTTATGTGGCCATTTGGGGAGGGATTGTCTTTACGTAGCCATTTGGGGAAGGATTGTCTTTACGTGGCCACGTAGGGAGGGATTGTCTTTATGTGGTCATTTGGAGAAGGATTGTCTTTACGTGGCCATTTGTGGAGCTATTGTAATTACGTGGCCATTTGGGGAGGGATCGTCTTTACGTGGCCATGTGGGGGAAGATTGTCATTATGTGGCCATCTAGAGAAGAATTGTCTTTATGTGGCCATTTGGGGAGGGATTGTCTTTACGTAGCCATTTAGGGAAGGATTGTCTTTACGTGGCCACGTAGGGAGGGATTGTCTTCATGTGGTCATTTGGAGAGGGATGGTTTTTATGTGGTCATTTGAGGAGAGATTGTCTTTACGTGGCCAATTGAGGAGGGATTGTATTTATGTGGCCATTTGAAGAGGGATTGTTTTTATGTTGCCATTTGAGGAGGGATTGTCTTTACGTGGCCATTTGGGGAGGGATTGTCTTTACGTGGCCATTTCGGGAGGGATTGTCTTTATGTGATCATTTGGGGAGGCATTGTCATCACGTGGCCATTTGGGGAGGGATTGTCATTATGTGGCCATTTATGGAGGGATTGTCTTTATGTGGCCATTTGGGGAGGGATTGTCTTTACGTGGCCATTTGTGGAGGGATTGTCTCTACGTGGCCATTTGTGGAGCTATTGTAATTACGTGGCCATTTGGGGAGGGTTTGTCTTTACGTGGCCATTTGTGGAGGGATTGACTATACGTGGCCAAGTGTGGAGCTATTGTAATTACGTGGCCATTTGGGGAGGAATTGTCTTTACATGGCCATCTGGGGAGGGATTGTCATTATGTGGCCATCTGGAGAAGGATTGTCTTTACGTGGCCATTTGTGGAGGGATTGTCTTTACGTGGCCATTTGTGGAGGAATTGTCTTTACGTGGCCATTTGTGGAGCTATTGTAATTACGTGGCCATTTGGGGAGGGATTGTCTTTACGTGGCCATTTGGGGAGGGATTCTCTTTACGTGGCCATTTGTGGAGGGATTGACTATACGTGGCCAAGTGTGGAGCTATTGTAATTACGTGGCCATTGGGGGAGGAATTGTCTTTACATGGCCATCTGGGGAGGGATTGTCATTATGTGGCCATCTGGAGAAGGATTGTCTTTACGTGGCCATTTGTGGAGGGATTGTCTTTACGTGGCCATTTGTGGAGAGATTGTCTTTACGTGGCCATTTGTGGAGCTATTGTAATTACGTGGCCATTTGGGGAGTGATTGTCTTTACGTGGCCATGTGGGAGAAGATTGTCATTATGTGGCCATCTGGAGAAGAATTGTCTTTATGTGGCCATTTGGGGAGGGATTGTCTTTACGTAGCCATTTGGGGAAGGATTGTCTTTACGTGGCCACGTAGGGAGGGATTGTCTTTATGTGGTCATTTGGAGAAGGATTGTCTTTACGTGGCCATTTGTGGAGCTATTGTAATTACGTGGCCATTTGGGGAGGGATCGTCTTTACGTGGCCATGTGGGGGAAGATTGTCATTATGTGGCCATCTAGAGAAGAATTGTCTTTATGTGGCCATTTGGGGAGGGATTGTCTTTACGTAGCCATTTAGGGAAGGATTGTCTTTACGTGGCCACGTAGGGAGGGATTGTCTTCATGTGGTCATTTGGAGAGGGATGGTTTTTATGTGGTCATTTGAGGAGAGATTGTCTTTACGTGGCCAATTGAGGAGGGATTGTATTTATGTGGCCATTTGAAGAGGGATTGTTTTTATGTTGCCATTTGAGGAGGGATTGTCTTTACGTGGCCATTTGGGGAGGGATTGTCTTTACGTGGCCATTTCGGGAGGGATTGTCTTTATGTGATCATTTGGGGAGGCATTGTCATCACGTGGCCATTTGGGGAGGGATTGTCATTATGTGGCCATTTATGGAGGGATTGTCTTTACGTGGCCATTTGGGGAAGGATTATCTTTACGTGGCCATTTGGGGAGGGATTGTCTTTATGTGGCCATTTAGAGAGGGATTGTTTTTATGTGGCCATTTGGGGAAGGTTTGTTTTATGTGGCCATTTGGGGCGGGATTGTTTTTATGTGGCAATTTGGGGAGGGATTGTCTGTACGTGGCCATTTGGGGATGGATTGTCTTTACGTGGCCATTTTTAGAGATATTGTCATTACGTGGCCATTTGGGGAGGGATTGTCTTTAGGTGGCCATTTAGGAAGGGATTGTCTTTACGTGGCCAAGTGGGGAGGGATTGTCATTATGTAGCCATTTAGGGAAGGATTGTCTTTACGTGGCCATTTGGGGAGGGATTGTCTTTAGGTGGCCATTTAGGAAGGGATTATCTTTATGTGGCCAAGTGGGGAGGGATTGTCATTATGTAGCCATTTAGGGAAGTATTGTTTTTACGTGGCCATTTGGGGAGGGATTGTCTTTACGAGGCCATTTGGGGAGGGATTGTTTTTATGTGGCCATTTGGGGAGGGATTGTCTGTACGTGGCCATTGGGGAGGGATTCTCTTTACGTGGCCATTTGGGAAGGGATTGTCTTTACGTGGCCATTTCGGGAGGGATTGTCTTTATGTGATCATTTGGGGAGGCATTGTCATTACGTGGCCATGTGGGGAGGGATTGTCGTTATGTGGCCATGTGCAGAGGGATTGTCTTTATGTGGCCATTTGGGAGGGATTGTTTTTATGTGGCCATTTGGGGAAGGTTTGTTTTATGTGGCCATTTGGGGCGGGATTGTCTTTATATGGCCATTTGGGGAGGGATTTTCTTTATGAGGCCATTTGGGGAGGGATTGTCTTTACATGGCCATTTGGGCAAGGATTGTCTTTATGTGGCAATTTGGGAAGTGATTGTCTTTATGTGGCCATTTGGGGAGGGATTATTTATGTGGCTATTTGGGAAGGGATTTTGTTGATGTGGCCATTTGGGGAGGTATTGGCTCTACGTGGCCATTTGAAGAGGGATTATTTTATGTGGCCATTTGGGGAGGTATTGTTTTATGTGGCTATTTGGTGAAGAACGGGCTTTATGTGGCCATTTGGGATGGATTGTCTGTATGTGTCCATTTGGGGAGGGATTGTCTTTACGTGGCCATTTTGCCAAGGAGTGTTTCACGTGGCCAATTGGGGAGGGATTGTTTTATGTGGTCATTTGAGAAGGGATTGTTTTATGTGGCATTTGGGGAGGGATTGTCTTTACGTGGCAATTTAGAGAGGGATTGTCTTTATGTGGCCATTCGAAGAGTGATTGTCTTTACGTGGCTATTTTGTGAGCGATTGTCTTTACGTGGCCATTTGGGGAGGGATTGTTTTTTTGCCATTTGGAGATGGATGGTTTTTCTGTGGCCATTTGGGGAGGGATTAGCTTTACGTGGCCATCGGGAGGGATTATGTTTAAGTGACCATTTGGGGAGGGATTGTCTTTATGTGGCCATTTGGGGAGGGATTGTCTTTACGTGGCCATTAGGGGAGGGATTGTCTTCACGTGGCCATTTTGGGGGCGATTGTCTTGACGTGGCCATTTGGAGAGGGATTAGTTTTGCCATTTGGGGAGGGATGGTTTTTATTTGGCCATTTGGGGAGGGATTGGCTTACTTGGCCATCGGGAGGGATTGTCTTTACCTGACCATTTGGGGAGGGATTGTCTTTATGTGGCCATTTGGGGAGGGATTGTCCATTATGTGGCCATTTGCAGAGGCCATTTGTGGAGATTGTCCTTAAATGGCCATTTGGGGAGGGATTGTCTTAACGTGTCCATTTGGGGAGGGATTGTCTTTACGTGGCCATTTGGGGAGGGATTGTTTTATGTGGCCATTTAGGGGGGACTATTTACGTGGCTATTTAGTGAGGGAATGTCTTTACGTGGTTATTTGGGGAGGGATTGTTTTTACGTGACCCTTTGGATGGGGATTGTCTTCACGTGGCCATTTGGGGAAGGATTGTCTTTACGTGGCCATGTGGTGAGGGATTGTCGTTATGTGGCCATGTGCAGAGGGATTGTCTTTATGTGGACATTTGGGGAGGGATTGTCTTCACGTGGCCATTTGGGGAGGGATTGTCTTTATGTAGCCATCTGGGGAGGGATTGTCTTTACGTAGCCATTTTGGGAGGGATTGTCTTTATGTGGACATTTGGGGAAGGAGTGTCTTTACGTGGGCATTTGGGGAGGGATTATCTTTACGTAGCCATTTATGGAGAGATTGTCTTTACGTGGCCATTTGGGGAGGGATTGTTTTAATGTGGTCATTTGGGGAAGGATTGTTTTATGTGGCCATTTGAGGGATTCATCTTCACGTGGCCATTTGAGGAGCGATTGTCTTTACGTGGCCATTTGGGGAGCGATTGTTTATGTGGCTATTTGGTGAAGGATTGTCTTTACCTAACCATTTTGGGAGGGATTGTCTTTATCTAGCTATTTTTGGGGGATTGTCTTTACGTGGCCATTTGGGGAGGGATTGTCTTTATGTGGCCATTTAGGGAGTGATTGTATTTACGTAGTCATTTGGGGAGGGATTGTTTTACGTGGCCATTTGGGGAGGGATTGTCTTTGCGTGGCGATTTGGGGAGGGATTGTATTTATGTGGCCATTTGGGGAGGGATTGTTTTTATGTGGCCATTTAGGGAGCGATTGTCTTTACATGGCCATTTGGGGAGATTGTTTTAAGGCGGCCATTTGGGGAGGGCTTGTTTTTATGTGGCCATTTGGGGAGGGATTGTTTTTATGTGTCCATTTGGGGAGGGATTGTCTTTACTTTGTCATTTTAGACAGGGATTGTCTTGGTCATTTTGAGGACGGATTATCTTTGCTGGATTCATATTTAGATACTGGAAATTTGTCTAATAAATTACAAGGGCTGCGATTTCGCTTAATTAAATTGTAAACTAATATTTGATATCAAAAGGACGCGCTATTGTAAGCTTAGCCAAATCCTTTGATTTATTTATAAACAAACCAGGCAATGGCTTCGCTACTAAGATTAACATTTAAAATCTAAAAAAAAGCAGCCATGTTTAAATTTTTATAAATTTCCTGAACTTCGCCAATTATAATAATTTTAAAAAGGAACTCTAAACTAAATTCTCCCCCCCCCCCCTATCAAAATATCACGTCGCTAAAATATAGTTATAAAAGATAGAATAGATGATATATAAAAATATTTTTTCTGAACTTCACCATTTGTAATTCTTTGGGTTTTAAAAAAATCACAAAATTTCGATACTTATTTATTTCGCAACTTCACCATTTTGGTTTTAATATTACAAAAGAATTATTAGAAATAACTTTGCTAAAAAACATAAGTCATAACCAAACTAAGATGAAATTATTATTCAAATACTCAAAAAATCCCCTTCTTAAATTATAGAGTTAGTGATGAAGATGATGATGATATATAAAAAAAAATGTCTGTGGACTTAAATGGAGACCAACCTATTTACTCAACACGTGGGGTGCTTCCTTAGCAACGGTTTGTTGTGTAGGAGTGAGGCCACCTCTCTGCGCTTGGCCATTTGTTTGAATGAACGGTGTCATGATACTTGAGTGCATCAAGTTATACCGTTCAAATGAATTTTTTTATATATTCCTCTCATTGGAAGTGGATTACTTATAAATGGTCTAATTTACTGGTAGCTCTCGTCGCCTAGTGGATAAGACGCTAGATTTACATTCCTAGTTACCGGTTTCGATTCCCGCCGAGAGCGGATAATTTGGGGGGGGGGGAGGGAAATCCCACCACTCAGGCGGAGCGCCGAGTCTTGCGCATTTCATCCATCTACGTCATCACGGACATGACCAATCACAAGACCCCTTCATTTCTTTCCCTCCCATACATACAACACATCACTCTTCACTCCTGCATCTCCGAATCCACCCTCTGCACGGTTTAAGACCACCTTTCCTGAGGTAAAATGGGGACCTCTCTTACGCCACGAACGATTGCCGAGGTTCGTTCTCCTCGTTCTTGCTCGCGTTTGTCATTCTGATCTATATGTTGTTCGCATCTTGTCGAGGGCAAGTGGTTAAATGGACGCGAGAGTATCTTTCAAAACGTTTCATCACAGCTGTGTATTGATTTAGTGACTCATTAAATAAATTTTGTGTCTATAAATACTCCTAGGTGTGTCTTCTTTACCACCCACCTCCTTTATTCTTCTGTTTTTTGCTTCTTCATTTTTCGCCAAGGAACTATGTATTATTAGCGCTCGTTTCGTCTTCTTAACAATAAATTCAACACTTCATCATCTGCCAGTTAAGAATAAAATGAAAGAAAATAAAGTTGGTGAAATAGCGGCTGGTGGATGAAAGAGGAACAAAGGAGAGGCAAAAGAATAACTTGAGAAAGTGGGAATATAAAAAAAATTCCTTGGATGGACAGGGCGCTATAAAGTGTCATTCTAAAAAAGGAATAAGTTCGTAGGGTATTCGAACCTACGAACTTAGATCAATATTGGGTAAGTTAAGCCTGGTAGATGGCAACGTAATCCTTACTTTTGAAAGGGGGTATTACATACGCTCATCATGGCAGAGACACTGAAGATAGGATTTAGATTAGGATAAGCATCCACACATAATGATACTTGACAAATAAGTATGTATACAAAAGGATATTTAATACTAAGTATGTATACAAAAGGATACTTAATACTAAATATGTATACATAAGGATACTTAACAAAATCAGTCTGTATACATAGGAATATCTAACAAATAAGTATGTATGTCGCAATATTCCCCTTATTTCATAAGGAAAAGGAGTAATGTTCAGTAGATAAATTTAGCCTGCCCCTCGCCTTAGGAGGGTTGTCCTTTTCCCAAACACTCCCACGCTTTTTGATCAGAAGCTTAGAATTTAGCTTATGTGAGGCACTTGGGGTAGGCTCTTCCTCGACTCACACCGAACAGAGAAACAGTGCATTTTTTGTTACCCTTAAGAAACTATCGGCATTCCAGAGCTTGGCAAAGTAAATATAATAATCTGATAAAGGCACAGCGTTCAGACTGTGCATGTGGAGGAAGCCTCTCCATTTTTCCCCCTTTTCACTTAAAAACTTACTATCCTAAGGACGTACATAAACTACTTTATCACGAGTACGCACAATTAAAAGAATGCATTGGCTCCGCCCATTTTCCTTGCACATAAATATATGTACAATCTCTCCTTGCTGGGAAGGACTTAAATTCACCTAAGTCCATTCAGTTCCCTTTACTAGGCATTCCTCGGTGGGCGGACAAACAATCAGACAGTCACAGCCTTGATCCACATTCTAAGCCCTCTTCTTGTCTTTCGCGACGCCACTAACTTTACTAAGCTCCATTCACCAAAGAAGAACCTAAGTCCACTCATTCACATCATCAAGTTTTCCAGAGTATGTACACAGTCAGAAGTATAAACCCCGCGTTGATAGAGATCACACAGTTCTCATTCACGATCGAAAATTTATCTTTATTAAAGTTGAGTATTGTCATCATCACCTAATCATCATCATCATCATCATCATCATCTATAATTTAAGAAGGGGATTTTTTTTAGTATTTGAATAATAATTTCATCTTAGTTTGGTTGTGACATGTTTTTTTATCAAAGTTATTTCTAATCATTATTTTATAATATCAAAAAACAAAATGGTGAAGTTCAGAAATAAATATAAGTATCAAAATTTTGTAAAGAAAAGAAAATTTATTTGTATATATCTTCTTGAAAGGAGGGAAATTTAGTTTAGAGTTCCTTTTTAAAATTATAATTGGCGAAGTTCAGAAAATTGATAAAAATTTAACCATGGCTGCTTTTTTTTAGATTTTAAATTTAATCTTAGTAGCGAAGCGCAAGATCAGTGGTGAAGCCATTGCCCGGTTTTCAAAATAAAATAATGTTGCAAATTACTTCTAATTCAATCTGCGTTTCTAGAAAGGGAATTTGAGGTCTACTCGCCGAAATTCTGCAGAGAACTCTTGTGCCGAATAAGATAAAACCCAGCATTGGTCTTTATAGGAGTTGAGGAAACAGCGCCAAGTGTTGAAACCTCCCTCATACGATCATCTCGCCATAAACTGGAGTGACTAAAAAGCGCTCTAAAGGGGTGACCACTCTGGAATAACGCCTCAAATTCGCTATAGGTATACGCAAGGATATTAACACTAGCATGTATAAATAAGGATATTTAATAGTAGAATGTAAAAATAGGGATACTTAACACTAAGCATGGATACACAAGGATACAGGGTGCACTCAACGAGCACGCGGCTCACTGAGTCTGGTATGGCAGGTGCCACATGTGTGTGGGGGGAGGGGAGAGAAGGTACCCGTGGGTTAATCTGGATTGACCCAGGCGGAGGTGGGCCACGGCTACTTCTCAGAGCAGCTGCTTCGTTACCAGGGACCCCAACGCAGGGTGGGGCAGGAAGGGCGCTTTGGGAATCTGCAAGCAGCATGAATTCGGTGGGTGGGGGTAGACAGACAGTACGGAGGGGGCCCACGATGCCCCAGAACTCTGCCGTGTACGATGGACCCTCGGAAATGAAACAGCGCCGAGCCCCCGTCGCAACCACGAAGGCAAGCTAGGAGCATCTAAAGGGTCTTTCAACAAGGACGCTCGAGCTTTGTCAGGCGATAGTGGCCAAATTCGACTCAAAAGGGTCGATTAACAATCAGCTAACACCCGTACGTCGCCGAAACGCAAGGTCTGCTGAAAACATCGCTGCCGTAAATGAGAGTGTACGGGAAAATCCGAGGCAGTCAATTTCTCGTCGTTCACAACAACTTGGCCTTTTTGCGACTTCAGTTTGGCGAATTATGCGTAAGGACTTGGGCCTGCACCCGTACAAAATTAAACTTACCCAGGAACTTAAGGTAAACGACCATAGACAGCGCCGTGCGTTCGCTGATTGGGCTCTAGAGCAGTTGGAAGTTGCTCCAAATTTCCCCCCCAAAATCATCTTCAGCGTCGAGGCCCATTTTTGTATAAATGGATTTGTGAACAAGCAAAATTGTCGGATTTAGAATGAAAACAATCCACATAAAATACACCAGCACCAATTGCATCCAACAAAGTCACTGTTTGGTGCGGAATTTCGTCTAACGAAATCATCGGTCCGTATTTTTTTGAGAACGAAGATGGGATTGCCATAACCGTCAACGGCGAGACCTACAGATCGATGATAAGCAACTTCTTGTAGCCTCAACTGGATTATATGCCTGATATGGATACTGACGACATGTGGTTCCAACAGGACGGCGCTACGTGCCACACTGCACACGCCACGATAGACATTTTGCACCAGCGATTCAGGGCAGGGTCATCTCCCGCGGCGGTGACGTCAACTGGCCACCGAGATCATGCGATTTAACGCCATTAGACTACTATCTTTGGGGGTACCTTAAATCGCAGGTCTATGCGAATAATCCCCAAACAGTTGATGTCCTCAAAGTCAACATAACGAACACCATCCAGCAAATTCAGCCAGATTTATGCGACAAAGTCATCGAAAATTGAGCCTCCCGAATATGTTCCACCAAGCGAAGCCGCGGTGGACATTTGAACGACGTCATATTCCACACTTAATGCCATAAAATTTACTTTCAAATTTAAAATAAATTGAGTGCATATATCACACACAACTTGTTTTATTTCCATTTAAAAATCGAGCAACCTTATTGAAAGACCCTATACATATATTGTGATTTTGAGTGCCTGTCATATTTCTACGAAGTTGTCCCTTGTGGCTCTCAACGTGCTCCCGAGTGAAAAATGACTTTAACGTCTCCCCTCCTCCAAATCAATACACATCATTGTTCCCTTATTAACGATATACAATTATATACTGACTCATACTTATAAGCTATACACTAGGACATGTAGGCCGAATATACAAAAGAACAGTCGGTGTACAGCCGCAACAATGCCTCTGTTTTCACTTGCCTGCGAAGACGAGACGACTTTATAATGCTAATTTAACGGTCATTCCGTCACCTCCTCTGTGACGTCCTCCTGCCAAAGCAGGATGTGTTTAACCAGTGCCAAGTGGCTCCATGCCGTATTTTGTCAGTGGCACTAATAAGATTAGCCAATATTAATTTGAGTGCCAGTCGAAAGGAGCCTAGGGGCAGTTTTGAATTGGATATACAAATTTTGGCTCCGTTGAATGGGAGAAGAGTGGATAAGGAGACAAGTAGGTGCGTAGGTGGGTTCGAGACCGAAAGTGTTGTTGATTTGTGCGAAAGAAGGTGAAATTGTCGTAATCCAAAGGGTAAATGCTCTGTGAACGAAAAATAAAGATATAAATGGTAAAAGGAAGGGAAATAGTATTAAAGGTTATAGTTGAAAAGGATTATCATATTAAATTTCATTATGTTGTTATTATAGCAATGAGTAGCTACTTTAACACTGTGTCGAGCACGCTTGGGAGACGGGTTTCATCCATGTCAAGCAAGTAACTGCATCCAAAAGAGTAATCTAACAGCCTTAACAAGAACTGCATCAATTGCGACCGAAAACGGGAGGTTAAAATACCCAGTTTTGTTAAGGGGTATCGGATTGGTCTAATGGATACAGCGCGTGGATGAAGCGCGTTTTCCAAGAGCGTGCTCGATACAGTGTGAAGGTACAGTCACTTGTTTGGCGTGGATAAAGCGCGTCTTCCAAGCGTGCTCGATACAGTGTGAAGGTAGTCACTTGCTTGACGTGGATAAAGCGCGTCTCCCGAGCACGCTTGGGAGACGGGCTTCATCCATGTTAAGCAAGTAACTGTATCCAAAAGAGTAATCTAACAGCCTTAACAAGAACTGCATCAATCGCGACCGAAAACGGAAGGTTAAAATACCCAGTTTTGTTAAGGGGTATCGGATTGGTCTAATGGATACAGCGCGTGGATGAAGCGCGTTTTCCAAGAGCGTGCTCGATACAGTGTGAAGGTACAGTCACTTGTTTGGCGTGGATAAAGCGCGTCTTCCAAGCGTGCTCGATACAGTGTGAAGGTAGTCACTTGCTTGACGTGGATAAAGCGCGTCTCCCAAGCGTGCTCGATACAGTGTGTCGTGGTATAGGACGGACCGAGTGATGGAATTCGTGCGTATAGGCTGGTTACGTACTTCAAAACTCCGTGATTAAGTTTTCTCTCTAAGAGTGCTATATTTAATTATTATTATTACGTTAATCTTTGAAGGTTGCTAGTGCAATGCTCAGCGTTTCGAGGATTGAATAAAAGATGTTTCTAAGAAAACTAGACCTTTAATTAAAAATATGACTCAAGATTGAAATTTAACACACAATGTGAGGGTATGGAACGTACATACTCGCATGTCGCCAGGTGTTCGTGGGAACGAAGGATATTTGTCGTTTGAGTTGACCTTCGTCTCCCCCCCCCCTCCCCCGACATTCTACCGCCCTCCTCCGCCTTCCCCTTGACCTAAGTCGTTATCCGTGCCAAACTTCCCCAACAGGCGACAGGAAGTCTGACGATAGAAGGCCTATCTCACAGAGAAGCCTAAATTATATTCGCTTTCTTTATGACACCATGGAGATTGTCCAGAAGGCGCCGCAATAAGCGAATTGTCGTATAGGGAATCTCTCTCTCTCGATTTCACACAGTCCGTGTTATAAATGACAACGCGGTTCATCCCTCGCCAGAAGTGTTCCAGACCTACTCGCGTAACCCTCACGTTGAACGAGAGTCGTTGCCGTAACGTATCGACTGCCAATGCGCCGCTGAGTTAACTTGGTCGCTGTCTCAAAGAGTTCCTGAGGCAAATCCCGCCCCGCAGAGTCTGTGCCTAGAAGAATACGCTATGTTGCTCAACGTAACTTGAGAAATAAAAAGGAACAACTAAATAGTTACTGAAAGTAACTATTTGTTAGTGACATCCAGTTAGGAGTGAACTAACCGGAACTGCAGTCAGCAGCCCCGAACCCGTCGTCTTATCCCAACTCTCCCCGAGAACTCGTGTTAACGCCACCCGAACCACCCCGTCTGGACCTGAGTAGTCGTCTCTTCAATCCATCACAATTAATGGTAATCTGTAAACTCAGTGTCCCTCTATTCTTAAATTACCTATTTAATTAACAGTGATTGATACTCCCATTGAGTCATTATAAATCTAGACGCTTAACGTCAGTGTTATCCTCCCCTCCTTTTTTAAAGAGATTCAAGTGAGTCATTCCCTGATATTATTAACCCGGACTAATCCGTGTTTAATATTTAATCCTTATTTACCTAAATGCCCGTTTAACTATTGCTACTCATTATTATTTTGATGTAAAGTAAAGTTTATTTTTGTACGTGTATTTATTTTTGGCTCCTCCTTTTTGACGTACCCTTGGCAAGACTTTAATTAAGAATCCCTTCGGCTAATTTATTCAACCTGTATTATGCACTCTTAGAATTTAACAATCACAAACCTCCCCCCAGTAACAAGTGGGACTTTTATAGTGAGAATCCTGGTCGTGGCACAACCCGCCTCTAACCAGCCTTCGCACGTTCAGTAGGAATTAAAGCCTATATATATATATATATATATATATATATATATATATATATATATATATATATATATATATATATATATATATATAATGGTCTCAATACCATCGACTTAAACAAAAACGGTGTGTCCAGATCAAGGACTAGAATAATTATTGGACCGGACTATGAGCAATTCTACGACACACAAACTACACAGAAATGAATTAACAAATTTAAGTAAGGCTTAGTAAATTACAAAATTGAATTTACAATAATGGCTGACCCACAGCTCACTTTAATATTGAATGCAAACTGACCTTCAACGAAACAGATACCGGGGTTTAAATACCTTTCGAGATTCTCACGAGAATCGGGTTTGAGCCTGACCTTGGCTTCAATTTTTATTTCACCATAAGAATGTTGTTTCAACTCACTTCTCTGACGAGAGTTAGTTGAACTTGCTTCTCAATCCAATTTAACTAAAAGTTCGGTGTGATCACCAGGACCTGGCTCAGGATGAGCTTCTTCTAAGTCGCTTTTGTTGGTTTGCCGGGCACTTATGCCGGTCTTCGCTGTCTAGACCCCTCTAATGATCTACTTCTGACAGGCTTCTAAATTCGGTATGACCACCAGGAACTGGCTCCAGATGAGCTTCTTCTAAGTCCCTTCTGTTGGTAGCCGGGTATCTCGCCGGTCTTAGTCGTCTTGATGACTAACGTAATCTAACTCGTTTTTCCAAAGTTATTGGCATATATACTTCGCCACCTCACTGGGAGTAGGGGCAGGAGGGGGGGGGGATATGGACGGCTGCATTAAGTCTCGTCCTCTAACGGTTTTTCTCAGGGCGTCTTTCAGCTAGCCCTAAAGGGAAGCTTCTTACTTTAGAACGACGCTCCTCTAATTTCGCATATGCGGTGAAATTGAATATCAACTTTTAGGAGAAGTCTTACTGTTTTAACTCATGTTAGGCTCACCGTGGTCCGACCTGCGAGGATTACTGTATTCTGTGGTCTTGGGCGGCCTTTCAGGTTCTCCTCGAGACGAGGGGAGAGAGATGGGGAGGTTAAGTGGTCGGGCTACGCCGCCTCCAATGCCAGGACGTTGTGGTTAAGGACCAGTGGCTCAATTGTGAGGGTGGAGTATCGATTCCCCTACACGGTGTGAAGGTACAGTGACTTGCTTGGCGTGGATAAAGTGCATCTTCCAAGCGTGCTCGATACAGTGTGAATGTGTAGTCACTTGCTTGCCGTGGATAACACGCTTCTCCCAAGCGTGCCCGATACAGTGTGAAGGTACAGTCATTTGCTTGCCGTGGATAAAAAGCGTCTCCCAAGCGTGCCCGATACAGTGTGATGGTACAGTCACTTGCTTGCCGTGGATAAAGCGCGTCTCCCAAGCGTGTTCGATACAGTGTGAGGTGGCTACTCATTGCTATATTAACCACATACCATCACTTTACCTTACTAGATTTCATTAGCCAGAAATTTGGGGAGAGTAGTGCAGGTTTATCCTTCCAGGAACAAATTTACGTATTCCATGGACTCAAGGATAAACATTCGTACTTCTTTCTAGTGTTTACGTTACGGGGATGCAAGGGTAAAGGGGAAGGACATATTAGTAATAACTATAACTACTCACAAAGAGACACGAGACAAAATTAATGAGAGTGAGAGGTAAATCAACGCTGATGCATACTGTTTGTGTTGTAAATATATTTGTAACGTTCATTAACACACGTTAAATTTCAAAAATTTGAAATTTGTTACCATAGAAACTTTCATAGGGTTCGGAATCGGTTGGCATAGCAATGGAAGATGCATATGACGAAATTTATATACTTCATCATTTCACCTTAGTTATTTATGTTCTTTAACCTGGAGTTCTATTTAATATTTAGTTAAAAGAAGCAACATTTAACTTTATCACAAACGTTTGGTCGAAGTATTCATAATAACGCAACAGATCTAGTGAAATAAATTTTGTAAATTGTGGTTACAAAATTCCTGGGCAATATACCTTACTATAAGTCTGTACAAACATATAATAAGATATATTGCCTCGAGACTTTGTAGCCACTTTGTATGGTAGTTGCGTCTAACGAACGCCACGGACAAACATGTTCAAAGAAGTAATTTAACTACACAAACTGAAAAGGTCTTAATTCCTTCATTGAAACTACCCGTGTTTAAGAAGGTCAAAGAAATTATGTACGTACAGAGGTGTGAGGTATATGTGTCGAAAAAAACGGTAACGCTGTACATAAAATCAAAATATTCAAGCCAGCGACTTTCAATCTTTCCACCTCCGAATATTTGATGTTTATGGAAAAATAAACACTAGCAAAGATACCCGGAGTTGTCCGGGTCTAAAAAAATATCTTAAACAAATTAAATTCTCTGCTTGAGTTAAATTACGCAATTAAAAGTTGGTAGGGATAAAATATAAGGTTTATTTTAATTTTGAGTAATGAGTAGTGGATCATAATTGTCTAACGAGCACGATTTTCACATTACAGTAGTGCAGCAGGGCGAGCAAGCGGGTGGGCGGGCAGGCAAACGTGAGTACGCGCGTGGCAACCACAGACTTTAAAGCTCACATCAAGCAAGTAGGCGAGAGTTTTAACTAAATATCTAAATTATTCGAGTCTCGGGAATGTTGATAATTGGTATTATCGCGCTTGGTCTGGCAAATCTTCATTTTTACACCGGCAATGTTGATGTTTTGATTGCAACTCATAGCCGCGATTACTTGTCCCCAAAAGCCAGAAAGAGTAAAAATTCGAACCAAACTGAACCTAACCTAACAATCAGGTGACGCCACTTTTGCCAAATATGAGTAGCCTATGTTACTCAAGTCTAGTTATCCCGAATGGTGACCTTCGTTGGCCTTCAAGGTCGACCTGGATGGCCTTCTATAGCGGTAATTTATATACATACATACAAACAGACTTTCAGAAATATATATATATATATATATATATATATATATATATATATATATATATATATATATATATATATATATATATATATATATATATATATATATATATATATATATATATATATATATATATATATATATATATTAGATTCGAGTGAAGATAGAGACAGAAACAAAAAAACAATAAAGATACGACGAGTGAAGAGAAAAGACTCCATTCTAGAACGTCCTTGTGGAAACTTTTCGATGTCTGGTGCAGTAGAGTACCAAATGGCTTTAATAACTCCCATACAACAATTAATCCGAAAGTACAACACCAACTAACCTTTCGTCATACCGATCTATAAGAGTCACCTCTGTAATTCAACATTTAGAAGAATATTGGTCTGATCGTTGGTTCACGAGTTCTCCATCTCGTATTTACAAAGATTATTTCAGCGAACAGATTGGGATGTCGGAGGTGCAATGTTTTGATTCTGTAACGAAGCAAGGACGCCAAATACAGAAGTGAGAGCCATTACTTCATCAGTAAAAATGCATCCTTTAAACTTTGAGGGAAGCAGGGTACCATGCCCCTGTTGCTTGCCCCATTGAAGACCTGTTTACGGATGATACCACTGGGCTCCAGAATATACAGATTCTCCTGGGACAAGGTAACTCACACTCACCAGTCCTCTTCTACTTCACTATTTACCTACTGATGCCCAAAGTAGAAGAGATGATGGGGCATCAGTGAGTCATACCTCTCGATGTGACCGCATTTAGGGATGACTTAGCATTGCAAAAGGCACCTTTAATCTTCAGAGGCGGATCGGAATTATTGAAACGACGCTCCCAACCGAAGGAGAAAGACTATACAGATGAACCTCTTGTCTACGGACATCGCATCAACGGATATCTGAAGCAACGGACCAAATGCGCTGGTCTGAAGACATAATCCATTAGCCAGAATTTCCTGTACGAAAGCTTAAAATTCCCGTGCGTTGAGTCCGGCAGTTCATCAATTGTCCGCTTGGCGGCCGTGGCGCGCGGTCTACCAGTTGCTTACAATCGGCGGTTGAGCTGTGGTTGTTTTTTTCTGCGATTAACTAATGTTTTTCGCTGTGTTTCTACCCAGTGCCCTCATCATGATAGTGCCCTCATTATGCTAGTGCCCTCATACCCAGTGCCCTCATTATGCCACCCAAAGATAAATCTAGTGGTAAGAGAAAGAGAGTCAATCTTGGTATTGACCCGAAATTAGAGCTCATTAAGAAATGCCCCATTCTGCAGCTCAAAAGGAGACAGGGGCAGGACCAAGCTGCCTTTAATGGGAGGGGGGCTTTATCTTTGCTTTTAATAGAACCGTAAAAGCTAAATGATAATTTCAATGCCTTATGCCCTTGCAGGCAGTCGCCAGAAAAGGCCCCACCGCCCCCTCCTTAAATGAAAAGAAATTAGTCACAAGGGGGATTGGAGGTGCCTAGACTGGTACACCTGGCACCCCCTTACCGGCCAAAGTGCTCTCCGTAGTCGCAATTTAGATTGAAACTACCTGGGTTTTATTATTTCTATAGACATTTCTTTTATATCCTTTTTAGCCCCTTTCTTTACAAGCCTATGCTCGCCTTTTTTCTTGGTAGGCTAGTCGCCAACCAGCTTTCGTCATTTATCCTGATTTGGAGGCCGGGGGAAGGGGGGGATTAACTCTCATGTACCCTCCCCACCCCTTTCCCTTTTTAGTGTTCTCTATCCTTCTTTAATTTCTAAGCATGCTGATAATATTCATTCAAATATTTACAGATAATATTTATGGGTTAACATACCGTATAAATATTTAATATCAGGTAATGGGTTCGCCACTCTCCCCTACGGGGGAGCTTGCGCTTCGCTACTAAGATTAAAATTTAAAATCTAAAAAAAGCAGCCATGGTTAAATTTTTATAATTTTTCTGAGCTTCGCAAATTATAATAATTTTGAAAAGGAACTCTAAACTAAATTTCCCCCCTTTCAAAATATCACGTTGCTAAAATATAGTTATAGAATAGAAGATATATAAAAATATATTTTCTGAACTTCACCATTTGTAATTCTTTGGGTTTAAAAAAATTCACAAAATTTCGATACTTATATTTATTTCTGAACTTTGATACAAAAAAACATAAGTCATAACCAAACTAAGATAAAATTATTATTTAAATACTCAAAAAAATCCCCTTCTTAAATTATAGAGTTAGTGATGATGAAGATGATAAACGTAAAATTTCGATGGAAACTACAACCTGCCCCTGCAGGTTGTGGCCAGGTGAGAACCCCCTAAAATAAAAATAAACTTTTACCTAGAGAAAATGCTGATAATAATATTGATTATTATTATTACTATCCAAATCGCTCTCTCTCTCTCTCTCTCTCTCTCTCTCTCTCTCTCTCTCTCTCTCTCTCTCTCTCTCTCTCTCTCTCATCTCTGGGTTATGCAAATACTTTAGCATTTATTTCAATTTAGCAAGGGAAGGAACATGTAAATTCTTTAAACTAATTTCTACCGAACTCATTTTTTTATCATTCATATTTTTCATTTGAATGAACCCTTTTATTCAAAAGAATTGACTCACTCAAATCAATATGAGTTTCCATTCTATTAATTTCTTTTAGTATTGTTTCATCATACAAGTAATTTTTGGATTTCGAATCCGATCTCACAAACTACTGAATTTTCCTTGACCTTCCAATATTTCCTGGACGATGTCTATCTATAGACGCGAGCAGATGCTTTGTGAAAACCGATTTCCTCCACCAAAGGCCTCATTTTTTTTTCCTAAGGATGACTAATTAGGGAGTGGGGAGGTAGCTCAGCATTTTCATTTTCTTGTATGCCCAATAAATGAAATATAGGAGAGACTAAGTTAATAATTCTTTTGTGATTTGATGGATGGTAAAAAAAAAAACCCACACGATTAAAATAAACTATTTGACCATGAATAACAATGTCCCATTGTCTGTTAATTAAAGGTTTAGTGAGAATTTATTATCATTTGTTGTAGCAAGATTCACTCATTCAAATACATTCATTTGTATGTTTTCCCCAATGTCCTTTTTTTAAGGGCCAAATTTCGGTCAAAATTCGTTTATGTTAATGAAACGGACATTTTGGCTTCGGTACAAAGTAGGGTAGGATACGCTGTATTCTCTATGGATGCGGAAATATAGACTGACTACCCATACGAGGAGACTAATTGTAGTGCTAAAAGAAGTGTGGTAGAAATCTCTTAACTCCTTAGCCCTTCCATAGTAAAAACGGCTTCAATTCGGGTTGTTTTTGGTGAAATATTTTCCTGCCATTTCGAACACGAGGGCAGGTTCAAGATAGTTACCTGCTTCTATACTTTTTTTTTACTTTTCTTAACCTTACCACTTTTCATAATAGCTTTTAAATATATATTGGAAGAAATGCTATCGTGAGTCTTTATTTTATTCATTTAAGTTGTTAAAAATGCTTGCGCTGAACTTTTCGGATGCATTTGACAGTTATAATCTGGTTTAAGCATTTTTCAATAACTCTAATGCAATTATCGCGAAACGCAGAATAGTACACTACTCGTTTGCCTAATGTTGGGAACGACGCCCATACTATTTTACAACACAACGTGTGTAAATTATTTGAAACTATCGTTGTACCATAGATGGTCTATGGGTTAAAGTCAACTTTGTTGCAGGTGTTAACTGATATCCTAAATGAAGTAACCCTCGATTTGAGGGTAACTCTGCTTCTATCTGGCTTCGTCCGGTTGGTTGGTGAAAACAGCCTGGTATGCAGGAGTTAGGTGGTGTGGAGGTATCTGGTGGAGTACTCAAATTCAACCCATTCTTCGTCTCTCTCATTTACTATATTTCAATTCTAATGGAAATATGTAGGACGAAGTGGCCAATGACTGGAATAAAGAGAGTGGATATTGCAGATAACCTTCAATGTGACGTCTCTAAACTATGTAAGAACGTGAATGTTCGGCTCATTTTTTTTATTTAAAGCGTAAACCATTGAGGGCATCTTCGACAGAAAGTTTGTAAGTAGAGACCTGCAAAGAAATGGGTAGAAAGAAACCCGAAATAAATATCTATTATAATAGTTAGGTATGGGTAGAGGTTATGAAAATTTAGTTGAATAAAACGAAACTTCTCAGAAGATAAACAATTTACGAGAAATATTTAATTGTCCAAAATGATTCGAACGATTGTTTCTTGTAGAGATTCCGGCCTTGGTTGCATAGCAACTAACTTCAGTTAAATTTCGTGTAGGTTACTTCTCTTGCCAGCTGTCGTCCAGGTAACATGAATAAGAAATCTGGCGCGCCTCTGACTGTCAGCGAGATGATCTTGAAGCTGCGCCACCAAGATGCTCGTTCAATTGGAGCCGCTGCAGAGACTGTCAAGTGTTCCAAATTGTAGTCAGTAATTACTTATAACTTGTACAAATTTACATAACTTTTAACCACATGTAGTTTATAACTGTAGATTTTTTCATCTTTCTGAACTTTTGTTGAGCTTTTTCAATTTGTTTATAATTTTTGCCAGATTTTTGAAGATCATCTCTTCCCTCTTGTTTTTTTTGTCTTCTTTTTGGTCATCTTTTATTAAGTGGAGTCCAATCGGTTATTTTTCTATTCCATCTATTTTCTAGGCATCTTGCTACATAGTTTGCCCACCTCCATTCCCCCAATATTTTTTTGCATCATCGCCCGTTACAGAAATACTTTTTTTTTTATTAAAACTGCACTTTAAGATGATTTATATATTCTACAATTTATTGTATTTTTTCTTTTTTATATTGTTTACTAGGATATAATTGTTAGCTTTCTTGAATATGGTTACTAGAGGATGTAAAGATTCTTCCGATACCTTTTTTTACGAGCGAATATATTACATAAATTGAGACAAAGCATATATCACATAAAATCGTGGGAGGTGCCAAATTCTGGATAGCGCACATACTGTACATTAGAATGGTCATGAGTGACCAAGAAATGCCATGGGCCCCTAATATGATATGTGGAAGCTATCGATCTAGTCTAGAAGTATGATTGTGAGGTAGGATAGAGACAGCCGTAGAACCATCATGATGATTGATATTTCTGCATGATAGATGTTACAAAGTAGAGAAAAGTTAAATGAAGACAAGCTCTTCCGTATCCAGACATACCATCATCTGTGCACTTGTTCCTCATGATGAGAACTTTCGAAAGAGAAGCATAGTGTGCATTTCGTTGTGTAGTTCCATGGATTCTTACGAAACCACAAAGATCCAAACTCCAAGCAGCTGGTAGTAAAGCTTATTGGGAGCTTCAAGGACTTAGGTTGTACTATGTCTTTGAAGTTGCATTTTTTTTTTCATTCACATTTAGTTCTTTCGTGAAAACTTGTGTGATACCAGTGTGGATCATGTTAAGAACTTCCATCAAGACATAGCATTAATGAAGAGAAAAATATACCAAGGGAGATTGGATACTACCATAATAGAAGACTATATACGAAGGGCGGTCAATAAATTTTGCGAATCAGTAGGGAAAAACAGAAGAAGGGGGATGGCTGTTTGTGGGGGTGTTAGGACAAGTTATGACAAGTCAGAACCTGCAGCCACACGCTCCTGCCTTGTCTTTTTAAGAAGCAGTAGCTGATCGCAGATCGTCAGTCACAAATTTTTCAACAATGGAGAAGGTTGAGCACCGCGAAGTGATCAAATTTTTGACCAAGGAAGGCAGGAATGCAAAAGAGATCCATGAACGCATGGTTGCAGTGTACACCGACACCGCCCCTTCCTATGCAACCATTGCTCACTGGAATAGGGAGTTCCGCCATGGTCGTGAGTCCCTTGAAGATGACCGCCGTCCAGGACACCCGTCAGACGTGACCAACGAGGACAATGTGGCCCGTGTGGAGAGGATGATCCTCGAAAATCGACGGGTGAAGGTCGAAGAAATCGAGCGAGAATTTGGACTATCACATGGAAGTGTTGTCAACATCATCCGCGACAATTTATCCATGGCCAAGGTCTCTGCCCGTTGGGTCCCTAGAAACCTCACGCCCCATGATCGACTTCAACGTCATCAAAATCCACAAGGCCAGAGTTGCACAAGCTGCCTTGCGCGAGTGCAGATTCGAGGAGCTCAACCATCTCCCCTACAGTCCAGATCTGGCCCCTAGCGACTACTTTTTATTCCGCCAGCTCAAGGCTGCACTGCGTGGACGCCGGTTTGGGAACGATGAAGATGTCCAGCTCGCCGTCGAGGAGTGGATTGAACAGCAGTCGGGAGATTTCTGGTTCTCGGGAATCAGAAGCCTCAGGGACAAGTGGCGCAAGTGCATTGAAGTCGAGGGTAGTTATATTGAAAAATAGTAAAACACTTTTCCTCATATCTCGTTTCCTTATATCCGAATTGCAAAACTTATTGACCGCCCCTCGTATATATAGTCTCTAGTCGGAAAAGATAAAAAGTCACTAGAAAAGCACTTCTAATCTAAATATTTTTCATTAAGTTTTCTTCTTATCTTCTAAGTCCCTAAATACGTGTTAATAAGTGAAAATACACATCTTACTCTCTCCATATCCTTACAAAATCGAAATAGATTGAACAAGAAATATCGCTATAGAAGCAGATTGTTTATATAGAGAGCGAATGTAAGCTAAGAAAGTCTCTAAAAATACTGATGATATTTCAAAGCTGAAATAATATTTGAATTCAGCGGCAAAAAAAATACATATAAAATATGAAAAAAAATACATATGAACAAAATTATTGTTACGGAGTGTATTTTTTTCTTTTTCTACAAGTTTTTCTTCCAGTGTCGTGGAATAGCAAACGTTATTCGCCATTCTAACAAGAGGAGATCTCGACCATTCAGGACATTTTGAAGAAATAAGCAGCTCACATAAACAATGTCTTACAGTACATTTTTTGCCCTCGATGTAAAAAGTAAAGTGGAAGATATCGTAATACTGCATTCACTCGACAGTGCAAATCTTTTTATCAAATGTCAGGTGGTCTCACTTCGCCAGGTTTTGAGGTGCTCTAATTTGTGAATTTTTGACAACAGTAATTTTTTTTTAATAAAACAAAGCATGGAAACTAAGTGTTTGGTATAAGTGAAATAATTTACACCTCAAATCTTGTTAATTACCTATATTATTCTTGACAAGAGTTGTGTAAGTTAAGCGGAACTAGGTCAACAGACTTGAATCGCGTGCTCTCAATTATTTCAATAATTTGGGGAAAAAAATAACAAACGTATTATCAATTAACAAATATCATCTGACCTCATGACCTTCAAAACTTTCAAAAACTAATTGAAAAGTAAAATGGCTACCGTCGGACAGACCGACATATTAACTTATAAAAATTGAGATCGCATTCAGTTTCCATTTATGTAGATCATCTACGTTATTAAGATCATTATCTTATGTTTATTACGATCTTTTGTGTTATTTAATTGGATAAATCCATAAACTATTGATGAAATTAAATGTTCCTGTAGCTATAATTACACTGTACAGCAGTGAACAAAAGGTGATAACTTTTTTGGTGTAATTTTATGTGTAGAAATCGAAAATCACACTTATTTCACTGTGTGACGTGCCACTTTTATGTAATCGGGTCAGTGAGTTTGTTTCTGAGATGATATGAGGTGATTATTGGATGGAAAACAATCGGTTTTTGCAATGATATCAGGTGACATTTTGATGAATTTGGACTGAGATAACTATAAATACAACCAATGGAGGTTGTTTACTGATGGATATCTCTAAAGCATTTAAGCTGTTCTATTCCACATAGGAAACGTCACTCCTTCAATTCCAGTTAGACACACTTGTTTTAAGAGAAACATGAAACTCTTTCATCTAAAACCACATAAAACACAATCAACATGTATGGCTTGTTTGTGCCCCGATTTAAAGGTTGTTGTCATTATAAATTGGTTGAAAACTGGATATACAAAGTAAATGTGTTTTTTATGTAAGTGAGATAGCAAAAACAAGATCAGAACATTACATCTGGTCGGAATGGCCACCGCAAATTACAAATTGGTGTTGTAAGGGTATCTATGTATGTGTAGAGGACAAAAGGGTGTGTGGTAGATAGACGGAAATAAAAGTGGTGAAAAGACAAAGTAGTGTGAGAGATTTGCAAAAGGATGCAAGGCGCCTGGAGATCAGGCCCATCGCTTTCAGTTTTTTTCGGTTGTTGTTTTTTATAGTTTTTATTATTATGGCGTTTCAGCAATTTGTCTTAAAAATCTTACTATACTTTGGATGTGTTGTGTGCATTTGCTGTTGTTAAATTACTTTAAAATTTGGTGCTTAGTATTTTTGTCATTATTTAATTTGTGCTGTGTGTAATTATGTGTTTTATGTTTCTTCTTTCTTCCAGTTTTCTCTCTTCTTTCTTCTTGTCTTGATCGTGTTTTAAATGTTGAGTCTTTTTCGATATTATTACGTTAAATTCGTTGGATTTTCCTGATTCGGAGTTTTATAGTCATATTTGGTTTCGATTCATTTCCTTTGGCAATTTAACACTTTTATCATGCGTAGAATTACACTTCTTCTCCGCCGGCTGGTGGAGCTTGGAAATCTGGCGCGACTTAAGAGCTCTTCTGTTCTGGTTAATCATTTGAATGATTTTGTCATTCATTTCCTGATTAGCCAGTTCCTGCATCTTCCTTGTCCGTTCTTCTATGACTTTGTTAATGGGAGTTATCCCCGCTTCCCTGTGCATCTCTTCTTGGCGTCTTCTTTCTCGCTTGCGTGTACCCATAATTAGGTACACGCATTTATTCTGCACCACTTGTAGTTTCCTCTTTTGTGTCCTCGAGGCACAAGAGAGGGCGTAAGCGGGGTAGAGCAACATAGATCTTACAATTGCATTGTAGATCTTCTTCTTGTTACTCTCACGGAGATTTCTAAACATATATAGAGTTCTGACTGCGGCTGAGGCCTTAGAAATTCGATCTTCGGCGTGCTTCTTGTACCCGGATGAAGTAATCTTCATGTTGACTACATTGTACTTCGTGATGTAGGGATAGTGCCTATCCCCCTCCCTGACATCAGAAAGTAGTTTCCTCCCAATGGGGACTACCTTGAATTTCTCTTGGTTGGTTCTTATTTTCCATTTGGCCTCGTAAGTGCTTAATCTTTCGATTTCTGCCGGACCCCAGCTCCCCGGACCTTCGCAAGAGCAGACCCGCCACCTCTTGGGGGTCTCTCCCAGAGATCCACCGGGCCCTCGTCTGTGTGTATCTGTGGGCAGTTGAAGAGATGTGTGGTGGCGTGTATCTGTGTTAGGCATTTGGGGCAGTTTGGTGTCGTATGGGTGGTGGAAGATACTTTGTGCATGTATGATGAGAGGAGTGGTCAGTTGTTTGTTCGTATCTGTGCTAGTGTTCTTCTGATCTGCTTTGTGAGTGTTTGTTCTGAGTTGTGTATGGTTGGAGGTGGTGCACTTAATATTTTGTTGTGGGTTCTGTTTGTCAAGTATTGTTTTGTGATCTGAGAGTAGATTGTTTTCCTGTTTTGCTTGATTGTGTCTTCTGTTGTTGTGTTAGGGTATGTGTCTAAGTTGGTGGTGTAGTTGTTGTTATCGAAAATGGTCTGTTTTTTGTGTCGGTGATTGGGAGGTTGTATGGTGATGTGGTGGAGGGAATGATTTGGATGCTGTGTTTTCTGCCTGAGTTGTGATGCATGTAGTTTTAGGTGATTTTTGATTAGTATGATGTTCGTCTCGTCGTGTAGAGGTTGGGTGTTTGTGTCAAGAGTGCATCCTGTGGCAGTGGGGAGGGATGTGATTTGTATTGTCTGTAAGGACGTCGAGTGCCTCGTCGATCTCCTCGAGAATCGCTTCATCCAATTTGGCGGATGGTAGTCCTCAAGGAGGCGTGAAATACCGTGCCCAGTCTACTTTTTGTAGTACTTTCTAATTACAGCTGGGACTTGTATAGGGTTGCTGTTGATGGCTAGTAGGATCCTGATATGATCACTACATGATACTTAGACTGGTTCCATGTAGTAATTGAATGATAGCTGACGATTGGCCAGACAAATGTCTGGTTTCGTAGCACTCCTTCCTCTGACAAAGGTGAGGAAGTCGAGGCCTATTCGCTGGAGGATGTTTCTGCATAGCCAGCACAAGATTCAATGAAATAGGGTACCACAATGTTATTAATAAACGACTAGTCAGGGATGATTTTTCCACTTGGCTTTGTTTCCTTTACCTGGATGGAGTTTCCAAAGCGAAGAGATCAGATCGCATCAACGACCCAAGACCGATAAATAGGACCAGAATGAGATCATTTGTCCACCCCTTCATATAAAACTGGCCTTAATCAAGCGGTTTGCCAATGCAATAAAGTAGGATGAACCATCATTCTTGTACCTTAAGGATCAATTCCTCAAAATGGAAGCGAAGCTCAATGAAGGCATATTCGTCGCTCCTCTCGTCATGACCTATTTGAAAAGATTTTAAAGTAATGATGAATGAAGCAGACTCTTTTTAAAGAGGTGTGTAGTGGTATTCTGGCAAAGCACAGACAGAACCAACATATTGATTTTTTGGACAAACTTTTCTCATATTACCCTCTAGGTTGTAGCATGTCAACCAAACTGTCAAAGATGCACATGGAAAGAAATTCCATCAAGACATTGTAGAAATGGAGAGTAAATATGAACAGAAATGGAGTCCAGCCATGTTAGCCGATTTTTTATGGAATCTGATGAGATACCAACCGCGTTTGAGGAGGGGGGGGGGGGTAAGGATGCGGTGGGGTAGGATATCAGAATCCTTATAGTGTTACCCTTGAACGAGTGTGAGGTTTTAAGTACCTCTGATGAATTGTAAGTGATAGTGGTACATATGAAGCAGATTGCGACCCCGAAGTTTTAGATGGTAGGAAAGTTTCTTGGGTGATGATAGCGTTAGTGAATGCGAAAGGATTGACTTACCATGAAGCTGCATGAGAGTAATATTGTGCATGAAGGATTTTTTATGAAGGTGTGTCCTTGGGAGGGGGGAGGGGGCTTCTGCCCAGGAATGAAGCTGAACCGAAAGAGATGCTACAGTACTTAGGACCCCGTCGCTATGAGGAACCAATCGGCGTGAGGAAAATTAGGCGTGGATTTGTGTCCTATGGGGGTAGGAAACGGCGGGTAGTTTTAGTGGCATTGATGCACGCCAATTACACTTTGTGGGAAAGGGGGGAAATGCATAATAAGACCCCCTCCCCCTTACCATTCCCATCAATCTGACGCCCTTTTCCTCTCTACTTAAACACATTTTATTATTAGTTGATTTCTCCCCCACCTCAATTTTTTTTTTTAAATATACAAAAATATATTTAGAAGAAAATATACAAAAATATGCTCAGGATAATTATTTATTTTCCAAATATCCTCTTATAATGGGCTGAATGGTATTCAATTTCAAATTAAGGAGGACGTAAACGGATTCCTAAAGATAGTGAAGGAATTTGTACTCAAGGAATTTAGTCCTGTCAGAGGTCAAAAAGAAAGACCAAAGATAACTTGGGGGAAGAAAAACTTCAAAAAAGGAATAAATAATGTACATATTCTAACTTTATTAACGGGTTAAAGGGAGGGATTAGGTTTATTAAAGAAATTTTGGCAGAAGAATTACGTCTAATTTTAAGTGAATTTCTCAGATTGTCATTATTTTGATGTTTCTGACATTCCTCTTCTAATTTAGGGAGTATCTTTTTAGAGTTGACGTCGAGTCTCCTTATCACTTTTGATATTATTGTTGTTTCTTACATTCTTCATTATCTTCTTATGACTTTTGAGATAAATAAACACAAGAATTTTATCTTGTAATGCAGTTTAGTCTGTTTCGTCAAAGACTATTGACGTCCCAAGAGAAACTAAAGCATATAAATCTTCACTTAGTTTATATATACGGGAAAGGATAAATTGAGACGACGATAGCGACGTCATTCCGAGGGTTTTAGAGCCTTCTAATTTATAAAAGTTATAGAAGAAATGTTATTCAGCTCATCAAATTACATAGGAACACCCGTTCATGGTGTAATTATGATGAAATTAAGTTTATAAATACTTTGTTACTTTTTCTAAGTTCTGACAAAGAAAATAGATAGGCCGCCATCTTGGAAGCCAGTAATCACATCGTTAATTGGAATCGCATCATATTATATTATATATCATTTCGAAAGGATTGTTTTTCTGAATTAAAATATGATATTGACATTTCATATTAATCAATTTTAAAGAAAAGATGACTGATTTAAATAGCATTCGGGGTGAGGCTTATATGTCAGTTACAAAAGTAAGGAGGTTATTCTTAAATTCTATAACTCTTATGTTAGGCCACATCTAGAGTACTGTATACAGGCATGGTCCCCACATTTTAGACACGATATTAACCTTCTTGAGTCAGTGCAACGGAGGGCAACAAAGATTATTCCTTCCCTGAGGCACCTTGAATATGAAGATAGACTGAGGGTATTAAATATGTTCTCGTTCGAAAGGAGGTGTGTGAGAGGGGATATGATTGAGCTCTTTAAAAATTTTTCCGGGATAGATAAATTGGATGTTAGCAAGTTTTTTGAGTTAGATGATGGAAATCGGACTAGAGGTCACCACTTGAAAATTAAAAAGCAAGGGTGTAGGTTGGATTTAAGAAAATATTTTTTCACCAATAGAGTGGTAGACTTCTGGAACAAATTGCCGCAGAGGGTAGTAGGTAGTCCAAATCTAAATGTATTTAAGAGTAGGTTGGATGAGTTTATGGGAAGGGAAGGTTGTGATGGTTCCTAAGTTTTGTATATATTAATATTGTTTGTATATATCTATAGCTGCATGATTTAGTTCTTGACAAGCCTTGATTGGTGATACCCTTGTTTCTGGATGCAATCCTCTGGATGTAGTTTTCCTGGGAGTTTGGGTGCCTTGAAAAAGAGGCCGCTTGACTCGGATGACCTATGATGAGCCCTTGTGGCTTTTGTCATCCGTTATATTATATTGTGGGGGACTTTGATTTTGTCTTCCCCTGGTGATGGTGCTTTTTGTGGGTGCGTTTTGACGGAGGCGGATGACCTTTGATAGGCCCTTGTGGCTTTTGTCATCCGTGTAATTATGTTATGTTATGTTATGTTATGTTATGTCTGATGTCAAGGAGCGCGGTAGAAAAACTAGAGACCTAACGACATTTAGCAATCGCCTTTTGAATTTGAATCAAATGTTAGGCTTTCGAATTAGGAATATTACTAGTTTATTTAAAAATTGCGGGGTGTGTGCAACCCCTCACAATTAAGTAGGGGGTATCGAAATTACCTTAAAAATGATAATTTGGGGCGAAAGTAGCTTAAAGTAGGCGGTGCTATTGTGTCTCAATTTACCCGGGAAAACGGTAATGGGAGAGTTGGGGGAAGGATGGGGAGATATTATTAATGGGTTGAGCTCTTGTGTGTTTGACCTTGAAGGATCATGTGGACCGGATCTATATAAAAGAGAAAGCACATAAATGTACAATTTCCTCCATATATTTAGACAATTTGTCTCCAAATTCATTAGGTTTTTAGTCGCGTGCGAGTCTACATCTCACTATGTCGGTCAGTCGGTCAGTCGGTCCCCGCTTTGCTTTTTTTTAATAACATTGTAACTATTCGGCTGATTCTAACGAAATTTCGAACCTTTATGTATTTTTACATTCTCTTTCGAATGATATAATTTCGAACGTTACTCTTTGAATAATTGAAAGTTTTGAAGGTCGTAAAGTCATAAATCAGAATAAGTGATAACACGCGCCATTTTGGTCAGCAGACTTTGTTTTTTTATATTGAGATCGCGTTTAATAATTCTTATTAATATCTTAATTTGGAGGGCTATGGCCCGGGAGGGTACGCTACTCTCCTGAATTCGCCTACTGTGTACAACGAAATCAGTTTCCAAGGGACGGGGGAGATTTTAGTTCGCACTACTGAACAAAAGTTGTGTGGAAACTTATTCCTAAGATTGATTGACCTTACTGGCCTCAACATTCTATATTGATATTCGCTACTCCCATTTTTATTTTAGTTGAGTCACCCCCGTCCCTTTTCAATCCTGGATGAGGTTCTTCAACCCCCGATAATGAAATCCGCATAAAGACCAGAATCATAACCAGTGACAAGCCCGAGAGCATCGGGGGCCGGTTTTCGTTGGGTGGGGTGGGGGAGGGGGGGTAGTAGCGAACAGAGAACCAATCGGGACAAAAGAGAAGGACAGCCGGATATGGTAAGCACTTTGCTAGGTTCCGAGAAGGAAGAGTGATGATGTGTTGTGTGTGAGAAAAAAGGAGGGAGGAAGAGACACCGATTCTGTGTTTGGCGATGTGTATGATGACGTATGTGGTCGGAGCTGTGTGCGTCTGAGATCGAACCCGGTTTTCAGGTGTACTAATTCAGCGCCACATCAATGAGGCTAACGTGACCTCTTCTATCTTTGATATTTTACCTAAAATATTCGAAACGCCGTAGCCCCTTCCTCCTTGTCTTTTTCATTGAACCTATCCCGGCTCCAGAGAACCCTACGCTCTGGCTCTGCCCCCTCTACTGATTGTTTTTCATCTGTGCTGCACAGGAGGTGACCGTGCTTTCTCGAAATTTGCTCCTAGGATGTGGAATGAACTATCCCCTGTTCTACGCTTCTGCCCCTTCTTGATGATTTCAAGGGTGCTTTGATTTCACTCATCGGATAAGCGCTTTGTGAAGGCATGTGGCCGTGAAAAGCGCCTTATAAGAACGTATTGAATTATATATATTAAAAAAAAATTACCCTCTACATAGCGTTCATCACTGCTCGGTTCCCTCTTTGGATTACATATTTCCGACAGAAAGGAGGGTGTTATTGCGCTCAAGCTTGAACTCCTCCCAAGAACTGCAGTTTCCTCTTTAAAATACTTGGATTATTTACCTTCTATAAATTTTCACTTCACTCAACTTTACTATCTAATGACGAACCTTTAACTGGACTCTACCTACCTGAAAAAAACCTTGAATCAAGTTCAGGTGAGTTGCGCACCTTCCCCCCCCTTCCTTTTCGATACGTTTTCACATTCCCCAACTTACTTTCCAGTCACAAACTCTCTGACTCTTACCCTCTGTGGTATTCGCTTTTTTATGTAATTAATAATTTTGCCCCCCTCCTCATGTAGTGTCCCTCTATATCAGTCAATATGTCAGGTGTGTTCCAGTTCGATGTCCCGGGTTCCTGTGCACTTTGTACGAACACGTCGCAGGACTTGATGCGGTTGGTTGCTGTGCAGTAATTCTGTGCTCATAAAGAGCGAAGGGGAAACTCAAGGTGCCAAACTCCATTTGGCCGCTCGTCAAAGACTGACCATTTCGGTGCATTGATGGTATTCGTGGACGAGCGTCGTTGGCTTAGGTTAGAAAAAGAGCGCAGCGCTGCACATTTTAAGACAAAGGTTAGGATTGTTTATTCCTGCTCTCTAGCTGTATTGGCCATTCTAGAGACTCGGGATTCGGGAGCAACGCGGTGAGAAAGACAATATGGAGTAGTAGTAGTGATGGTAGTTCGCCAACCTGCCTTTATCCCGATCGGATATAGAAATTGACATAAAGGTCCGTATGATAATCGCCGGTGGACCCGAGGGCACCAGGGACTGGTCCTCTTTGGGGAGAAATGCCAGGAAGTATTATGTTTTGACACCTAACAGCGTTCGGGTGGAACCCTCGTCGCTCCGGGGCAGAGGGACCGGTTCCGCATTAGAGGTATGTGGATATAGATACCCATCGGCAGGATTCCTTGGAACAGAGAGAGTGTGTGTGTTGTGTTGCGAAGATGGGAGAGGAAAGAAAGCAGTGTCTTAATTGGCTATTTATGTAGTGAGAAGTGTAAGATCTACCCACCTGAATACAGGGGTGAGCACAGCGCGTCCACCAATCGGTAGCCAGATCTCTCCGTGCGCTGACGTTTGTGTCCGCTCATGCCGGGATCGAACCCGGTACCGAGAGGTTAGCGAACCAACGCCGTATCCACTAGGCTAGCAAGAGCTCTAGCCTCATTGGTTATCGCTTTGTTTAATGAATAATAAATTTCCTCATTTGGTGAAAATGATTCCGTTGATCACATCAGTTTGTTTTCTTCTTCATCACTCATGTCTTAAAAAATCTTGAGGTGAAGATGGCTTCGATAGTTTTCATTATTTTCAACCAATCAAGAAATAGAAATTTAGGATCTCAATGGTTTTATCACTGTTATTTTGTCCCTGGATACAATTATCCACGCTCTTTATATATTTAATGGGAATAAAACCAGAAAAAAAAACAGTTTTAAACCTGATTTAGCGTAAAGAAATAGCACAAATCGCCTTTAAATAGATTTAGAATGAAGCCAAGTCAGAAAACGCAGCCTCGATCAGATTTGAGGTGAAAAAAAAAGCACCCAGAAAAATAAAACACGTTCAATAAGATTGAGTGTGAAGTAGAGCATAAAAAAATCCAAATTAAACTAGAATAAAACTAGTAAAGGCCGTGCAATTAGATTTAGTGTGAAGTAGAGCATAAAAAAACAAATCAAACTAGAAGAAAAGAGAAAAAAAACATGCTCAACCAGAAGAAGCATGGAGCGAGCTTCAAGCAGATTTAGAGTGAAAACCAAAAATTCATCTTTAATTAGATTTAGTGTGGAAAAGGCCGGATAAATTCCAGATTCAACCAAACTAAGTGTGAAGAAAATACTTAAACAACTTCCTAGATATCCTAGACGTTTGGGAGGATAAAAAGTGCATTTAATTAGTATCTATTATATTTCTTTGGCCCATTGTAATATCCAGATTTACAATAAATAAAACGTCGACCATCTTAAGAATATAATTTATTTAAATTTCTTTTCTTTACATTTAATGAAAATTTCTTTTACTTTGATCAAGAAGCTTTCCCCGAGGGATTTTTATATGTATTTAAATCCTGATATGAGATAGTTATTTGTTACTACTTTTGAACAGCTACTAGTATAGTGCATAATTTCCAAAATGATACCTATGTTTAATGATAAAATAAGTTACCAAACGCTAAGCATGGTTAACCAGAAAACGTTAAGTTTCATAGTAGAGAAAGGAGAAAAAGTGCAGGTCAATGATCCCTGCACTGAGATAAGTGCAAACAGGAGGCGTCTAGAAGCAAGGGAGCGAAATAGTCGTTAGTCTAGTATTTTTCCGGTGACTGGGTGAGGACTCTAGAGGACAGATTTGCAGTTTAATTACCAGGAATTGAGGTGATGGCCGTGCGTCGTAAGCTTAGGACAAATTAAGTCGAACGAAAATTGGAAAAATCATGGTATGGGAACACCTTTGCGGCTCAACGCCTGGTATTATCCTAGTTTCCAGTCTCATGAAAGTTTTAAAAATACTAAACGGTTGCTAGTATAGTTAAACGACAGAAGCCACTTGAAATAACGGCTTATCCTCGTTAAGAATCAAAATTACAATAACAAAGAATTTCTTGTTATAAAATTAGTCAAATATAGAATAATTTGGCCTCTTGTCGTTTGAGAATGGAATTGATAAATACCATTCATAAACATATTACTAAAAAGGAATACTGCTTATGACGGCTAGACGAATTATATATTTTTCCCTCCACATACGACCACGCAGATCTACTCCATAATTATGAGTATATGAGATTATTTGCTACTCATGTGGTAATTATGAGTTAATTATCAAATCAAACTTGGACGACAGGAATGGCTAAAATGTGAGGTTTTGAGCGTTCTTGCAATCACTTGGTCAACTCAATTATTGACTTCGGGGTTGCAATATCTGAGTTAGGATCTTGTTAAGAAGACCATAACAATAGACCAATAAAGAGACAGAGGTCAACGAAAGCCGTATCAGAAGTACTTCAGTATTTTTCACACTCCTTCCCCCCTTCCCTCCCCCCCCCCTTTCAAGTCTGCAGGTCATCAATTTTGGAAGAAACAATTCGACCTGATGTGACATTTTTCTCGTAAGAGAGAAAAATGCTATTGCATTTATTTTAAGTGTCAAAGTAACGCGAGGTAGTTTTCTTAATGGTAGGGTTTTTTTAATGGTAGGGATTTTTAATTGTAGTTTTTTAATGGTAGGTGTTTAATAGTAAGTTTTTTAATGGTTGGGTTTTTTAATGGTAGGGGGTTGGCTACTGATCGACGTATATGCGCCCCACTCGGAGAAGAGGAAGATGTGTAGGTAGGGCACATGAACGAGCATCTAAAAAAGAAGCCTGAGACGCTATGAGCTGGAAGGGAGGGGGGGGGGCTGTACCCCTTGGGAGTATCATCTATGTAACGAAGGCAATTATTTTGCAAGGAGGAAAAAGGAGCATGCAATATCCTGGTAAAATGCGCATGAAATATCCTTGTTAAAGGCACATGCAATGTCTTTGCAAAAGGACAGCTGGATAAAGAGCTTCATTTAAAACTTGGCAGGACAACTGGGCAATGGACTCCCTTAAAAACTTGGCAGGACAAATAGGTAATGGACTCCCTTAAAAAAAATGGCAGGACCACTAGACAATGAACTTCATTAAAAACTTGGCAGGACATCTGGGCAATGAACTCCCTTAAAGTAACGATATTTTTTACTATTTTTTATTGTTACCATTTAGGCTTCCATGTACCCCCCTAAGATGATCAAATGTACCCCCAGTTGAGAAGCCCTGCCCCAACTGCTAATGTGATTATCTAAAGCTTTTGAAATGGATTTAATTCACTACAAAACATCAATTCGTCGTCATTAATGCTTTGCGATCGTCCCGCAGGAGGTACACTTACAAACGAGTCATTTCCAGTCGAAAACGTTTGTCTCCTTTTTTAATACTCGGGTGACTGACGTCATCTTCACCAGAGGGCGCATGCAGATAGCCGCTTGTTGTTTTGCTTTAACATAACATAACATAATTTCACGGATGACAAAAGCCACAAGGGCCTATCGAAGGTCATCCGCATCCTTCAAAACCCACCGACAAAATGCATCCATAGGATTGTGTCAGATCAACATCTACAATATACAATTAGAACCATACACAGGAATGTGTTAGAAACAAAAAGCATCATCATGAAGACTCGTCAAAATCCACATCAATCATAATATACAATAATAAAAAACTGCACCCACAAGAATGAGTCCAGAATACCCCCCAAAGTTAACCCTCCCTCTCCATATAACCATCTAATCTGCGTTTGGAAACATTCAAGTTTGGACTGTCTACCGTCGAGGATGGCAAACTATTCCAGTAATCTAGCACTCTATTGGTGAACAAATATTTTCTAACATCCAACCTGCACCTCTGTTTATTAATTTTTAAGTGGTGATCCCTAGTCCTATTATTACCTTTCAACTCAAAAAAATTGCTAAAATCCAACTTATCCAACCTAGGAACAAATTTATAAAATCTCAATCATACGAGTATTTCTCCTTACACATCTTCTTTCAAATCTCGTCACGTACGCCCTCTTATTAAATTTATCTAATAAGAATTAATCTATGTAGGTTTCGTATTGCAGAGAATTATTACCCACTCAAGACATTAAAACGGTTTAATGAATTTACGAATACTGATTAAGTGAATATAAAAAAAAACGCTTCAACTTTACGGGCACTTGCTGTCTTTATCACTATTTCATATTCTTCATATTCCTCTCTCCTCTCTGTCCACCACGTATTCCTTGCAGTTTTTCCTATTATTATTTTATAGTGCCTGTAAATAAGGGCACACATTAATTTAAACACGAGTGTTTGTAAATGAAGGCTCGCCTTAATGTGAACACGTGTGGTTGTAAATAAGTACGCGCCTTAATTTGAACATTGGGGTGTTTGTATATACGAGAACCTCTTAATCTGACACCGGTGTGTTTGAAGATAAGGGCACACCTAAATCTGAACACTGGTGTGTTTATATTTATATACGAGCACACCTTAACGTAAACAAGTCTGTTCGTTAATGATAGCACGTCTTAATTTGAACACTGATACGTTTGCTGGTGCGGTGGAAGTCTTAATTTTTGGATAACTGACGTATGTAATTAGTTTTCTGAACTATTTCTGATTGGTAGAATCTTTATTCGTTTCCCCGTATTATTGTAGAGTTGAAAGCTGACCACCTCTTTTCAATGACCTGGATGACCTCTATTGCTCATTCGATTTTCTTCGCTTCTGCCTCCGTCATCATAAAAGATGTGATTATGCGTCGTTGTATTTTTGTCGATGCTTTGTAGGTCGTTGAATTCGAACGGTGAACTTTATCGTCACCGACAAAGAATCTCTCGTTTCAGAAGGAATTTTATTCGTTCTTACGGGAGTTCATTGTCAACTTGTCCTGCCAAGTCTTTAATGAAGTTCATTGCCCAGTTGTCCTGCCAAGTTTTTAGTGAAGTTCATTGCCCAGTTGTCCTGCAATTTTTTTAAGGGAGTTCGTTGCCAAGTTTTTAATGAAGTTCATTGTCCAGTTGTCCTGCCATTTTTTTAAGGGAGTTCATTGTCAACTTGCCCTGCCAAGTTTTTAATGCAGTTCATTGCCCAGTTATCCTGCCAAGTTTTTAATGAAGTTCATTGTCCAGTTGTCCTGCCATTTTTTTAAGGAAGTTCATTGTCAACTTGTCCTGCCAAGTTTTTAATGCAGTTCATTGCCTAGTTATCCTGCCAAGTTTTTAATGAAGTTCATTGTCCAGTTGTCCTGCCATTTTTTAAGGGAGTTCATTGTCAACTTGTCCTGCCAAGTTTTTAATGCAGTTCATTGCCTAGTTATCCTGCCAAGTTTTTAATGAAGTTCATTGTCCAGTTGTCCTGCCATTTTTTTACGGAGTTCATTGCCCAGTTATCCTGCCAAGTTTTTAATGAAGTTCATTGCCCAGTTGTCCTGCCAAGTTTTTAATGAAGTTCATTGCTCAGTTGTCCTGCCAAGTTTTTAAAGAAAAAAAATGGAAACCATGGATTGGGGTAGTCTTGAAGAAGGCATCGTAAGAAAAGCTGTGGCTTGTCGGTTGCGTTATATTAATTATAAGCTTTTTTGTTGCACCTTCACTACCATCACTTTGACATATAAATGTCTGAACAGTAAAACTGTGTTGATTTTGTACTGAATGTGGGATTCTATAATTTCTTAACGAGAAGTAAATACATAAATAGTACTGAAGAACAGTTGCATTAAAATATTGTGTTTTATCTATTGTGATTTGTACCCGAGATAAATATAGTCAAATTTAGAGCAATGAATATTTGCAATACTAATAAAATTTTATATATATTTCAGATATTATACAGTAGATAATTTAGTTTTTATTGGAACCATATTTTAGCCCTCAATATGAGTAAAAATAGTAAGAAACGTAAATATGAAGACTCATACTTGCAGTTAGGCTTCACATCCATACTAAGCAACGGTACTGAAGTTCCGCAGTGCGTTCTTGGTCACAAAACATTGAGCAACGACTCTATGAAGCCAAGCCTCCTACGAGTCCTACATACTCATTTTGAGAGAAATCACCCAATTTCACAAATAATATTTTTTTTTCAAGCATTAAGAGGCAGAACTTAAGAAACAACGGACTTGATCAGAGTGGCGGCATTTATCAGTGAACTAACGGGATCGTGAAAGCATTTGATGAAGTGTCTCTTATGATTGGCAAACAGAAAAAAGCGCATACACTGGAGAAAATTTTATACTTCCAGCAGCCAAGGAAATGGTATGGCATATAATTTGATAAAATCTGTCTTTATCAAATGCCACAATTAAAAGACGAATTGTACATGTCAAAAGACATTTTGCTACAAATAAATTGGCGGTATTAAAAACTCTGAAGGTGGATTTGTAATGCAACTAGATGAGGCAACTGTTGTTATCAATTGTGCGCAATTACTTGTATTTGCTCTTATGTAGATGATGGCGATATTAAAGAACTTCTTATGAATGTAGCACTTGATGCAACAACCAGAGGCGAAGATATTTTTGAGATGGTTGACTCATTTAATAAAACACAAACTTGACTTGGCATGGAAAGATTTGAAAGGCTGCACAACGGATGGGGCACCAACGATGTTGGAGAGAGATTCTGGTTTTAGAGGGCATGTTTTGGAAGTAGCTCCACACGTGAAGTTTATACATGCATCATACATCGGTTTGCATTGTTTTGCAAGGTATTACCCAATGATTTGTCCAATGTCTTATCACAGGAAATAAAAATTGTTAATTTGGTCAAAGAGAGTGAGTGCTCTTAACAGTTGAGTTTTTAAATTGCTGTGTGAAGATTTCGAGGCGGAACATAGTTTCCCCACTCATGTAAGTTGGCTATCTCGAGGAAATGTTACAAAACGAGTGTATAAATTGCGAATTGAACTGTTGCATTTTTTTCCAAATTTCCAGTAGAAACTGTTGCAAGGATTTTATAATGTCATAAAAAAATTATCACTTCCTAATAAAATTAGCATATCTGGTTGACATTTTTGATGCATCAGTATGCGACTTCGTGTCAAAGATTGAGGCGTTTTTACCCAAAATTACTGTTTGGAAAAAAAAATATTGAATCTAATACTTTGTTATGTTTGAAACAGTGACTGAATTTATCAAAGAAAATGAATCTATGGAGATTAATGAATTAAGTGGAATGATCTTTGATCACTTGGAGAGTTAGAAAATGAAATAAAAAATTACTTTCTTTCACTTGGTGAAGAGAATCTTGTTAATCTCCGAAATCCTTTTACAGCAGATTCCTGTGCCTTGCAACCAGGAACAGACAAGCAAGAGGAGTCAATAGAACTGAAACATGATGCAATGGTTCATGAAATTGATAAGGAATTTAAATTAATATTATTCTGGCTTAAGATGCAAAACTTCTATCCTTTGCCTGCTGAACCTGGAATTCAAGCGCTGCTGCTATTTCCATCCATGTGGTTATGTGAATCAACCTTTTCAATACTGTTAGGAATAAAAAACAACCATCGGTCCGGTTTGAAAACTACTGAACATGATGGTCGTCGCACGCAAACCTACGTATAAAAAACAGGAATGGAAGTTGCATTCAGACAAGTATTTTAATGTCAATAAAAGCTTTATTTTAAGAGAATGACTTTTAATTTTATTGGTACAAAACATGTCTCGGAGGATCGCGCTCCATCCTTTAGCTGTACAGAAACTGGCAACGCCTGTTTAGGGCCGATAATGGCTGAAAAGTGGACGCAAAACCTTATTTAAAAAAAACTAACAGAAACTGGCAACAACTTTTTTAACACGTCTATTTATATGGGAAGTAAACACAAGGCCCCCAAAAATATGGCAATTACAAATAAAATTATAATTACTTTAGATATGTCCTCATAATAATTTATGTCTGATGCCATCTCGTTATTAGGGGAGTTCCTGTTTGTCGGATGCCATCTTGTTTTTCGAGCAGTTCCTTTTGGCCGGATGCCATCTTGTTACTCGAGCATGTCCTTTTGGTCGCATGCCACTATTACATCCTTAATGTGATTTTATTGTGTCCAGACTTATGCAACACATGTCACATAAAACACATATGTAACATAAACATGGGAAAAACAAGGAAGTAATATCATTACATCTCCTCCAACGCTTAGTCTCTTCCTTGTGACGAAGCTATTCTAAGTAACCAGTGAACTACGTGAACACAAGGCCAACTACGTTCACAAAGTGGACTAAATTAACACCAAGAATACGTTAACGCCAAGTGAACCATAACAACAGTAATTAAATACTTTAGCACAAAGTGAATTGCACCAACACAAAATAAATCTACGTTTAAACTACTTATAAACAAAGTGAATTCGTTAACACAAAATGTACTACATTGACATAAAGTTAACTACGTTAACAGGGAGACAACCAAAAACAAATTGAACTACGATACCACAAAACCACTCTCTATGTTTGATGCCATTGTAAAAATATAAAGATTTAATCTATGTTGCTCAGGAGTAAGTATTTTCAAGGTTAAGAATAGGAGTTTGAACGTACTCCTCACAAAGTTTGAGTGATCGCCTCCTTCCCAAGTTTTAGATATTGTTTATCATCTCCGGGTGTATGTGTGTGCGTGTATTAGTCAAAAATCATTTATATTAAAATAAAACATTATTACTATTAGACAATTATTAATATTATTAGAAACGTAATCAACCCCATTGTTTTGTCTCCGCACGTCAAACTTAAAACTTTGTCCTTCTAGAATGACCACTTTAATACCTATTTCGGGCTAAAGTTTGTTAATAAAACATCTCCAAAAAAGTAATGGTTTGATCTAAAACACTGTGAAAGTCATTTTTAGAAAGTATGATTATTTTGAACTCTTCAACCTTAACAGAAGCTAAAAACGTGACTTTTTATTGAATGAGTTCGAAAAGTGTTTGTAAATCCATTTGCCAAAGAGCAGGAAGACACACAGTAGCTTATCGATTTGAATTATGCTCCTTTCGTGTAAACACTTTTTATTATTAGACACATCGATATCATAAAATTTGTTTACCTATATTATTTTATCCCGGTTGAATGTTGTTAGAAAGATCTGTTATCTACAAATTTTAATTAAGAATGTACTGAGTGGACCAGTTTACGCACGTTAAAAGAAAAGCGACAGTTTGATTGAATTCGAGAAAATGAAAACGAATTCTAGTTGGCTAAGATCAAAGTAATATAATTCTTTTGGATTAACCATCAATGAGATTATTCACTTACACAGTTGTGAATTGTAAATAAAGCATTTTCTCTTACAAGGTTTCGGATGAAGAAAAGGAAAATCTGAATGTGTTATTTCAGGATTTCTCCGTGAGATGGCGGGCAGAGATAATGTCGAGGCTATTCTGGAACCGTGCACAAATAACACTACTGAGATTTCCCATTCACGTCTTTGGAAGAGGAAGAACAATAAATCGAGTTCGAGAACTTCATTTTATGCCAAGAACAGAGGAAGAACAATAAATCGAGTTCGAGAACTTCATTTTATGCCAAGAACAGAGGAAGAACAATAAATCGAGTTCGAGAACTTCCTTTTATGCCAAGAACAGAGGAAGAACAATAAATCGAGTTCGAGAACTTCCTTTTATGCCAAGAACAGAGGAAGAACAATTCATCAAATCGGATATAAGCACTCACCGAGGAAAAAAAAGAGGAGGAGAAAAAGAAGAGAAGGAAGCAGAAAGAGAAAAAAAGAGGAGAATAAGTAGAAGAGAAAAAGAAGAGGAGGAGAAAAAGAAGAGAAGGAAGCAAAAAGAGAAAAAAAGAGGAGGAAAATGAAGCAGAAAGGGAAAAAAAGAGGAGGAAAAGGAAGCAGAAAGAGAAAAAAAGAGGAAAAGGAAGCAGAAAGAGAAAAAAAGAGAGGAAAAGGAAGCAGAATGAGAATAAGTAGAAGGAGAAAAAGAAGAGAAGGAGGAAGCAGAAAAGGAAAAGGAAGAGGAGGAGGAGAAGAAAGCAGATTGAGAAGGAAGCCGAAAGAGAAGAAGAAGAGGAGGATAAGGTATCAGGATGAGAATAAGTAGAAGAGAAAGAAGAGGAGGATAAGGTATCAGGATGAGAATAAGTAGAAGAGAAAGAAGAGGAGGGGGAGGAAGCAGGAGGAGAAAAAGAAGAGAAAGAAGCAGAAAGAGAAAAGGAAGACGACACGGAAGCAGAAAGAGAAAAGGAAGACGACACGGAAGCAGAAAGAGAAGAAGAAGCAGAAAAGAAGAGAAGGAAACACAAGGGAAAGAAAGCAGAAGGAGAAAAAAAGAGGAGGAGGAGCAGAAAGAGAAAAAGGAACAGGAGTAGAAGGAAACAAAGAAGAAGCAGAGGAGGAGGAGAAGGAAGCAGAATGAGAATAAGTAGAAAGAGGTAAAGAAGAGAATTATGAGGAAGTAGAAAAGGAAAAGGGGGCGGAAATAAAAAGAATCAGAAGAAGAAGAAGAAGAAGAAGAAGAAGAAGAAGAAGAAGAAGAAGAAGAAGAAGAAGAAGCCTTTTCTTTGGTGGAATCAGCATTAAAGCGCCTCTCCTTTTATCTGATAAGGACGGAGACGTTTTCATCAAGATCGTCGTTACAATTCGATAAATGATTCAGCGAAATTTTGCTTTCATTCCTTCAGTCTATCGCGATGCCGATAAGGAGGGGGCGGCAGGGGGGGGCGAGGTCCCCCGTTCAATCACTATGTCTATTATCTACTTATCTAAAAATAATAGAACGGAAAAACAACGAAGGCATATCCATTATCCATACAGGGCGGTGAGGTAGGAGAAGATAAAAATGCGTGAAAAAAAAAAATAAATATATATATATATATATATATATATATATGAAATGAAAAACTCACAAAGTATCATTTTTTCCTGCGGGATATTGCATTCATATATATATATATATATATATATATATATATATATATATATATATATATATATATATATATATATATATATATATATGATAGTGAAACCACTGCATAGGAGCCAAAAATTTAATTTAAGAGACTAGTTTCAGTATTTAGTTTATCATACCCTCTTCAGTCGTATACAGAGAATGCAATTGTTACAAAAGTCTATAAATAGCGTACAGATCGGAAAAAACAAAAGAAAAAAACCCCAAAGAAACATAAAACGGGGGCAAAGGGTCATTAATCAGGGGGTGTAAGTCTAAGAACGTTGACTAAGCTGTTTACGATGAGGTTACGAGAATGGGGGCTGCAAAGTGTTGAAGTTAGGCGATGTGAAAAGGAGTGTAAACTAGGCCTCCAAAGCATTCCAAAAGGCGATGTGGCACCGTAAGAGGTCTCATCTTCCAAAAGAAGAATACGTTTCGGAGAGTTACGCACCCTCCTTGCTCATACCCTCCAAGGTCAACTCCTTTTAGTGACTCGTGCTAAGATCCTCTCGAACTCTTTTTCACTTCCACTAACTTCACCATTACTGTACAAACTTGGTCAAAAAAGTCTACTTTTTTCTTTATTTGTACCTTCCCATCGCCATTGCCCCCCTGACCCGTGGGGCTCCTATCAAGGGCAGCGACTCCGCTCTTATCTGGCCCGAATCCGACCTTTTCCATTCGCCTGCGGAAGACGTCGGGAGGTCTCTGCAAGGCCTTGTGGCCAGAAGACAAGGCCAGGGAGACAGCGGCCCAGCCTCTCCTGTCAGTGTCCTTGGCTATGCGACCACGGGCGGCTGTGTTGATGGCTCCCATCCACCCCCACCCCTCATTACAAGACGCCTTGTGCCCTCGTGGTTGAGACGGGGCCTTGGCACTGTTTCTTTCACGAGGGTCCATCGTACACGGCAGAGTCCGAGGGCATCGTGGGCCCCCTCCGTACTGTCTGTCTACCCCCACCCACCGAATTCATGCTGCTTGCAGATTCCAAAAGCTCCCTTCATGCCCCACCCCGCGTTGGGGTGCCTGGTAACGAAGCAGCTGATCTGAGAAGTAGCCGTGGCCCACCTCCGCCTGGGTCAAACCAGATTAACCCACGGGTACCTTCTCTCGCCCCCCCCCCGCAATTGTGGCACCTGTCCTCCAGTGGGTCGCGTGCACCCTGTATTACATCCGCTACTTCTGCCCTCGTGCCCTTAACCCTGGTCGAAGGTCCCTGGACCCTCCCCCCCCAATAATCTTTTCCCTTTCTTCTGTGATCTTATTGATCCTGCGTCCCCCCTCCCCATTTCCCCGCCCCCATCACCCTATTTCTTGATATCGGGCGCCCAATTCGATGCCCAGTGTTGACTGCTACACCTGGCACCTGGAGGAGAGGCACGCCCTACTGACCCCAGTGCCCTGAGTGAACCTGTGGCTTTCTCTCGGGTCATGCTTTGCCCCCCCCCTTTTTTAAATCTCCCACATTTTCATTCTTCCATTTCCCGCAGGGGAGTAGATGGTGTGACAGGGGTATTGCCCCAGCTACTACTGAAACATGGAGGAACGGCATGCCCTTCCGGCCCCAGTACCAGTAGTTCTATGCCCTCACGGTTCAGTGCCCGTAGTTTCGCACCCTCCCTGCCCCAGTGCCAGCACTCGTGCACCCTCCTGGCTTGAATGCTTGTAAGAGGCTCTGCAGTTATATATCTTCCACTATTTTCACTTCCTCCAACTTCACCATTTTCTTACAAATTGTCCGCGTGAGAAGGCCTCGTTGTTATTGCGCTTTAAATTTCCAAGGGAAAAAGAAAATCCTTGATATCGATTGATTTCGCTCAGTGGGACGCATATGCGTCCATCGAGGGGAGGGGGGGCGAACCCCCTATCATGTAAAAAAAAATCCTTATTAATACATCTCCCCTTACAAATCTTCGGAGGGCATGGATCGCCTTCTTCATTGGATTACGGTGGTAATCCAATGAAGACAATGCCAATGATCAGGAATCCTCGCTCCTTCTCTGTCCAAGTTCTGAACACCTTCAATTTCCCAACGAATCCTCTATAAATACATGCACAGATAATCCTCTATGATTCAAACCGTGTAAAACTGCGTGAAACAAACTGATTTTCCGAGTTACGTCCATTGGTCTGAAATAACATTGCACGTTGCGTAACCGCGTGGTTACGTGGTCGTAGTGGCACCGAGAGTCGCCCTTTATTTACTCATTCCGTATTCGGTGAATGGAGCCAATTAGTGCCAGACCAATTTAAGAGCTCAAGACGTGAAGAGACGAACCCGTCCGAGAAGGGTTTGAACACTGTATAAAAGAAATCGAGTTTTAGTGGTTACCGAGTCATGTTTGGTTCACGGCGGTAGGTAAAGGTTGTAGCAGAAGCTGATGGTAAGCAGACGCGGTCCGAAGTGCGATTCAATAGAGAGGAATTTTATCTTTCTTCACGAGATGACACCTGCCTCAGAGCGTTCGGTCGAAGCCATTTATAGTTAGGAAAACTACAGTGTACGGTGATGGCGGCTACTCGTTGCTATACTAACAACACATTGTGACTGTATAGTACAGTTTACCTTACTGTTGTAGGGTTTAGCGTGCTCCCATAGGTGGGTGAAAAGGATTCCGTGTGTACTGCGACAGCAGTGTGAAGGTGGCCATCATTGCTATGGCAACCAGGAATCCATTTGTTACGAGGTGTTGAGATGCGTCTTTTAGGAGAGGACCTCCATCTAAACTTAATTCGGGTAAAAACCTTTGCCCCCATTTGCTTTGCATCTACTTTGCCTTCAATTGGTTTGCTTATTCACATCCATCGTCTCTTTTATTTGCGGGGGATTCCCCGACAAGATAATGAAATCAACATAAAAATTAGAAAGACAAATACTCACAAACACGCAGGTTCTAGGGTATGCTTCGTTGGAAGGTGAGAGAGGAGGAAAATTTGTAGTTATGTGATTTGACATTAACAAGTGAGCGTTTAGAATTTTGGTATGGCTCAAGGGACAGCCAACTGTTTAAGTGTCTTTGTACCAACACATCATGTCTGCCTACTGGAACAGAAGCTGGGTAGACCTGAATTACTCCCATGTGCATCATCCGAGTTTCTTTGTATTATTAAGCATTCTTTCAAGCCTATTTTAAGAGCCAAAATTAGCCTTTTAACCGCATAATTAATTGCCTTACTGCAATATATTTTCTTAATTTATAAGGTATGATGAAAATGGAGAATATTAAATTTTCCATTCTCTTCGATAAGCAGGGGTGACATTTGAAAAGGCCAATCAAAAGATAGTTTGGGGGCTATCTGAGAGAACGCTTATTTTAAGTGTTACCTTCTCGTGTATGTGAGAAGAGCTCCTTTCGAGAGCTTTGAGGAAGATTGTGTTTGCCAAAAATAGCCTTTTAACCGTATAATCATGATTGTGTTATTGCAATAATTTTGCTTGATATATATATATATATATATATATATATATATATATATATATATATATATATATATATATATATATATATATATATATATATATATATATATATAAGTCATTGCGGTTTATTTAAAAGTTTTCATTTAATTTTTGTTCTGTACCCTCAAAATGGAATGTCAAGTTGAAAGAAAGGCGCATTTTCGACACTTGTTATTCATTTTCAATTGAGATGGGAACAATGCAAACGCAGCCAAAGCTCGTGGCGATATTTGTGCTGTGTACGGAGAAAATGCTTTATCAGAAAGGACAGCTCAATCAATGGTGGTTTTCACGTTTCAAAAACGGTCATTTCAATCTTAATGACGAAGAACGTTCTGGTCGCCCCATTAAGTTGGCTGAAGATCGATTGAACGACCTTCTTCATTAAAATCCTCGTCAATCGACTAGAGAATTGGCTGTACAATTGGCGTGTGATCAGAAAACTGTAGTGAATCACCTTCATTCGATGGCAAAAGTTCAAATACTCGGTGCATGGGTTCTGCACGCTTTGAGCGAAAGCAACAAACTTCAACGCTCCACGATTGCCGAAGGTTTGCTTGCTCGTCACAAGGCCACTCGTGGATATAAGGACAGATTTCTTCACCGCATCATCACTGGCGACGAAAAGTGGTGTGTTTATGTCAACATGAACCATCGAAAACAATGGCTTAGTCCCAATAAAAAAAAACACTTCCGCGATTAAAGCAAAGACTTCATCCACGAAAGACGATGCTGTGTGTGTGGTGGGGTTGTGAAGGCATCATTCTTTATGAGATCCTTGCAAACAACGAGATTGTCAATGGAGAAATCTACGTTCAACAAATGTATCGACTCGCCGAAGCTATTCGTGAAAAGCGACCTCATCGACGTTATGGAGTCCTTCTGTAACACGACAGTGCTCGTCCTCACATTGCCAATATGACAAAAGATGAAATCCAAACGCTTAATTGGTAAATCCTGCCGCATCCTCCATATTCACAAGACTTGGCTCCATCGGATTTCCATTTGTTCCGATCACTCTCCAACAATTTGCGCGGCGTTTCGTTCCATACTGATGTCGAATTAAGAACCTGGTTAGACGAATTCTTCGAGTCAAAATCCAGAGATTTTTATTGCCGATGCATCGAAAAACTAGTTGAACGTTGGGAAGAAGTCGTGACTAACAATGGAGAATACATTAGTGATTAAATTGCATATTGCTATCAATTAAAAATGAAGTTCTTGTAAAATTGTTAATGGTAATGAATAAATTTGATAAAACGGCAAGAACTTATTCCTCAACCCAATAACATCACGTTAATGTGATATCTTCCATTATCCATAATTCTATAATTTAAGATGGGGATTTTTTGAAAATTTATAAATGTTTTTTTTTTGCTTAGTTGACAAATGACTTGGGGGGGTTTTGGAAACTCAAAAGATTGAAATAGTTAAAAAGATCAAGAAGAGGAAGAAGAAGAAGATATAGATGAAGAAGAAGATGATGAAGAAGAAGATATAGATGAAGAAGAAGATGAAGAAGAAGAAGAAGATATAGATAAAGAAGAAGATGAAGAAGAAGAAGAAAAAAAAGGGTGTTCAGGGTGTTAAAATAGAGTCTATAAAAGGGATTAAAAAAAGCGGTTAAGATTAGCAAATAAGGCCGTAGGCCACCCCTGGCCCCCGCAGGGGTGCCTGTGTAACCAAGCTCTTCCTGTTAACGAAGAGAACAGCGGCTTGTGTATATATATATATATATATATATATATATATATATATATATATATATATATATATATATATATATATATATATATATCCTTTTTTTCTCTGAGATAGTTTTCTTTTTCCTTTTTTCTTTTCCTGAACTTACTTTCCTTTCTTACTTGCGAGCACTTCTTCCCCAGTAACAGGGCGCCCGAGCCACTCGTGGGAGTAACCGGGCCAAGCTTCTTCACGCCTCATCTCGGCTCTGTCCCTTTCCACTCTTTCCGGCGTTAGCCCTCGATCAGTGGCGAAAATCCCTCCAATATGGGTCTCTCCCCTCCCCCTTCCCCCTCAACACACACAATTAAGAGACCCCTAGGAGGCCAGGGGGTGCCACCATCTAGCCAAAATAAACAAAAGCACACACACGCTCGCACGCGATATCAAATATTTACCTAAATTCAACACAGCTGATCAAAGGCTCTCACAATGTCGATCCCGGCATTCATATTGTAGTTTGGGAGGCGTGGGTGGGGGGGAGTAGGAAGTTAATGTAAGTGCTAAAAAGAGATACACACATACACACACACGCGCGCACAGAAAACCTTCATTGTCGTAAAGGATGAGGAAACGGAAATAATCCGATGAAGGCACGGTGAGTGAACTATTTGAGAACGAAACCGGATCGAACTGAGGAGGGAATTTTGAAATAAAGAACCGCTGAAGAACTTCAGGACCTTAATCTCGTTTCGGCTCAAAAGAGACAAGTCAGTTTGGATATAAAATCTTCCTTCACCAATATACCTATTAATGATGTAATAGAAATTATCCTAGAGGAAGGGCGAGGGAAATGATGGTGAATGCTAGAGCGCCTAGAGGTAGGCCAAGGAAAGCATGGTGGGATTGTGTTAAGGAGGATGTGAAAAACCTCGGTGTTGGCGAAGAGTTGGTTTATAAACGTGAGAGGTGGAGATCGGCTATCAAACGTCCAACCCTCCGAGGAGGAACGTAGTGACATCAAATGGTCAGAAGAAGAAGAAGAGCTTTGGGGATCAATCCTGGACGACCAAAGAGAACACCATTGATAATTAATTAAGGACCCCAAGATATTTCAATCCTAGAAAATGACTCCTAAAATATCAATCATAGTTGATGAACCCCCCAAAATTATTTGTATATTTAAAATATAATCGGTAAAATAACGTTTATTAAAAAAAAAAAAAAAAAAAAATTAAACAAAGACAATTAAATTCAAAAAACAGTAAAATATTAATCCCAGGGCTAGAAAAAAAAGAAATATGATGGCAGAAATTTTCAAATCCATTCTTAACTTAATCCATTCTTAATTCTCAAATCTAACGTAACCTAACCTAATCTAACTTAACCTTTACCTAACCTAACCTACCAATATTATCTTAACCAAATTCAATCCTAACTAGCATTTTGACCCTATCTTAATCTTATTATCAATTATTAGTATTAATTATTTAAAAAATTCAATCCTAAGTAATGCCCCTTCCCCCCCGAAAAAAAATTTCCTAGATACTCATCCCCCCCAAAAGCTCAATCCTAGATAATGATCCCTAACATAAGTTGGGGGTCGTTGTCTAGGATTGATCTAGCTTTCGTTACTTCGAACTCCTTTAATGGATTCGCCAATCAAACCCTTCAAAAGACAATCCAACTCAGATCTTTTCTCTTATTATGGCGCAATTTCGTCATCTAAGCCCGATGGCTGAATGGCCGGCTGAGGAGGCTGAACTGCCTTTCTCACGCGCGACAATCAAGAAATTGGATCATTCCTACGTTATAAGTATTTGGGGGGTTAGGGGGTGGCGAATAGGAGGAAAAGTCTTTGTAAAATTGAGCAACTAAATATTTTCACTTATTTCGTTGCCTCCATAGAAAAAGGCAGATATAGGAGTGGATCAGAAAACGAGCAGTTCCACATTCCATTTTATTCCCCATTTTCGCCTTGGCCCGAAGCGACTCTATTTGGTTTGTTTGGGCACCAGTTTCTGGATCTTTAAAGTTCTTCGAGTGGTTAACAATCAAGTGTTTATGCCACATCTCTAGCAAGGATTAATTATAGATAATAATAATGCTTCTAGTGATCTATCAGGAACTGCATACATGAAACACTCGCACGTTTCCCTGCAAATCCCTCTGAAAACCCACTGCACTGGTAAAACCCTCCAGACATTGCTCTTTCTCTAGCAAGTTCGTACGTTGTCATTTTTTAAGGGTGAAAACAATGTTGATGCTTCTAAAAAAAGGCAAAGGATACTAAAGATGACACAGCCTAATCACTCGAGTAACCCGCCGTTCAGCCATCTGGTGAGGAGACGAAATTGCGCCATAATATGAGAAAATATCCTCTAACTCACTCATAATTAAAGATGTAGTTACTTCATGTTCAATGACAATGTTTACCGTCAAATAAATGATGTAGGTATAGGGGGTAGGGGGTTCCCCGTTGCTCCCATCGCTGCAGACATCTTTATGACGAACATGGAGGCGAAAAAGTTTGAAAACTGCCCTAAAAAATTTGCCTTCCTTTATTATTGCCGTTATGCAAACGATTGATTCGCCATACTGAAGAACAATCCACTCTTTATTTAGATATCAATGCCCTGTACACCAACATCACATACAACGAAGAGGATAATGTCTTTCTATTTCTGGAAATTATGATTGATAAGTCTCGCAATAAAATTGAAACATCTGTATAACGAAAACCTCTGTATAACGAAAACCAACTTTCAACGTCCTTGGACTAAATTTCTTCAGTTTTTGTGATCAACTCTTCAAAATCAACGCCATAAAAACCTTAATCCACCGCGCTTATCAATTATCCTCAACCTACACATTTCTCCACAAAGAATTTGACTTTCTTCGCAATTTCTTTAAAAATAATTAATTTCTTATAAATCTATACGACTCAAGTTACCTTTATGTACCCATCAGCAAAGCTTCATTTAGTATGGCGAATCCGACGTTCCTTCCGCAAGGAATTAACAAAACTCTGGCAATATTTCCCACATATTCAACTTAAAAAAATTATCGCCAATAATTCTTCAATTGGCTCAATGTTAAATGTAAAGGACGCACTCCCTCGGACTCTGCGGAGCTGCCTAGTTTATCTTTCCTTTTGTCCTCGGTGTGACCGAGGCGCGTATGTAGGCAGCACCGTTCTGGCTTTGGAGTTAGTGCGTTCTCATTTAAGCATCAACGGTAGAACTGAACCGTAAAGAACCATCAGGCATAACATTATTCAATGTAAAATCGATGTTAGTGCGATAATTTAAAAATTCTAGCCATTGCAACAATAAGATTTATTTCCGTATTTTAGAATCCATATGCCCCCCCCCCCTCCCCTACTCCTAGCCCCAACAATGCTTGCTTTTTGCCTCCAGGCCTATCTTATCCAGTTGAGTTTCTCTCGTAGTTCAACTTGGTAAGTTCCCCCCCCTGCATTCCTATTCGATTCCTTTTGCTTAATAATGTATAATTTTTCATCATTCCTCGATCATTAAACAAAGATATTTATTTTGACAAATGTAATATTTAAAGAATTAATAAATAAGACAATCAGTTAACGATAATTCAAAATTGCATTAATATTAATACATTGATATTTCATGCTGGAATAATTATCAAGAGTTGATTCATTTTGACAGACCCGAATATGGACATGCAGCCTGAAACGTTGCCATAAAAGAATAAGTATTATGAATACCCTCTTTTGCTGGGTCTTGGGGTGATTCTGAATATATATATATATATATATATATATATATATATATATATATATATATATATATATATATATATATATATTTATATATATATTCGATCTCTATTCATTTATTATCTCTTCTTCAGCAAGCACCAGTGCAGCTGCGGGCGCACACAGATGTTCATCCACATGAGTCGCTGGGCCTCCAATGGTCTTAAAGGTCACTTACATCTCTGCCTCCCCTGGTAACTGTTACCTCACTCGTGGTATAAGCCCCTCTCCTTACATGTCGGGCCAAGTAGTACCCGGTTTTTCTTCCAATGGGGGTCGGGGATCCCTCCAGGCACTATCAAGTCTGCATCAATAGTCTTCCTTTCAACTCCGCAACCTCTTACAAGGTCACAGTGCCTCCATCGGGCGTTACCCGGTGATGTAACGGGTCTTGTTACTCGTCAATTCCTGCTCTTTGTGTGTCTGAGCATCCGTGTACGTTAGTGAGCGTGTATCCGTATGCGAGGGAGTTTGTGTGTGTGTAAATACGATTTGAGGCGTATGTGTGGTGACGAGAATGTAGGAGTATCTTATCGTCCTCTGGAATCTTGATCATGCCTATTCGAGGATTCAAATACTTCTCTGGGAGGCCTTTTGCGGAGGGTCAATTGATCCTTCTTAAAATGACCCGGGCCTATTTATAGTTCGGGTCATTTTTACGAGTCTTTCGGGGCCTGATTCCGAGATCCACACGACTCACCCGCAGGCCTTGCTAAGGACATACTTGACCTTGGTGAGGCTAGAGGTGTGTATGTGGACATTCCAGGCTGACGTGTAAGTGGTAGAAGCGTGTAGACGATTATTTTATGTATGTACGATTGTTTTGCTTGTATGGCGGTATTTCTTTCGTCTCCATCTTTTATGTATACATGCGTCTGCGCGTTCGTGTGTAGCGCGAGGTGAAATTACGAAAGCGACTTCGCGGAGAGGATTCTGCACAGACGCGTTTGTGTGAGAGAATGACTGAACATTATCTAAGGGGACGGAGGTATCGTAACCCTACAAATAATACCAGTAATCGACCCGAGGAGCCACTCAAAGCTTGGCCAAGAGTGTAATGGAGGGTAACACTACCCACTCCATGGCTTTTCAGGATTCGGCGAAGCGGCCAGGTTATTAAAGAGCAAATCGGGGTCAGCGGTGATTAACATTCCGCGCAATTAGCTACCTAAAACGCGAAGGTGAGGCTAATTTATTGGGCAACTAGGAAATCAGGTCGCACTCGGGGAAGAATGGGGCCCCTTATGTAAGAATGTAGCCCCGATGAGACGCCAGTCTCGTGACAAGAACAATAAATAAGGAAGAAGAAATTAAAGATATTATATAACGAGCCATAGAGTACAAGAGAGAAAAGAAAGAAAGAGACACGACGTGAATGAGAGCATGAGGCAAGAAACCGGAGTTTTTAAGGCAAGAGAAAGGGACAATTGGAAGATGCAAAGATCAAGGAGAGCATAAGACAGCTTAATTGAGGCAATCCATACTGAGAAGAGACAATAATAATAACGCTAAGGGATTTTTTTTTTAATATATACAGTCGCGGCCATAATGATTCGGGCACTTAGGTTTCCAACGCTAAACTTAAAGTACCTTCAAACCAAATAATGGTAAATAATGCATGATAAATTACAGATCTAAACTGAGCATGGCTATCAGTTGTACATGTACATTGTACATGTTAAGATGGATGAAACTGCAAGTTACGTGCAAAAAGGAATTTATATTGCCAAAATATGGTGGTCAAAATGACCCGGACAGATAACACAACAGGCGTAGACGAAGAGTTGACAATGATATGTTACTCAACAAATAATTTTTGGTTGTTACACTACATTAGTACTTAGTATGTACACCTTTACTATCAATTACACACTGACATCTTCTGCCACAGGAACGCACTAACCGAAGGCGTTCTTCTGGTGTTATTTTTATCCATTCCTCTTGTAATATTTCTTCGAAGGTGCTTGAGTTTTCCTCTTTACTTCTCTCTCTTCGAGATTCTTCACGAATTCTCTCAATCGGATTGAAGTCAGAGAGGGCTCTAAGCACGCCAGTTCATGGCACTTACTTCCTCCTGATCATGAAAATTCTTCAACTTGCCGTGCATAAAAATAACATGTTGGGCAAAGGCTGCTCACGTATTGGGCACAACATGTGCTTTCAAAAGTTCTTTATACACTTGAACATTCACTCTACCCTGCAAGTGAACAAGTAGGCCACACCTTCCGCCGAAATTATGCCCCGCACCATAAAGCTTCCCACCAACAAACTTGACGCTGCTCTTCATGCAGTTCAAGGAAAATCTTTCGCCAGGTCTTTAACCGATGCACCTCCCATCTGAACCCCCCCAAAACTTTACTCCGCTGTAGTGTACTTTCGACCGTCTGTCTTCTCTCCATAGGACGTGCTTAGTGAAGGATAATCTAGCTTTCTTGTTCCTAAAGATGATCAATGGCTTGACTGCTGGTGTGGGAGGTTTTAAAGATCTTACCGTCAGGCGGCGTAATACCGTCTCCCTGGAGACACTAATGCGCATAATTTGATTTACTTCTCGGAAATTCCTGGCTGCTGTCTTGTTACGATCCTTTTTTGAGATACGGACGATGGCTTGGTCATCTCTCTTCGAGGTTTTCCTTGGCCTACCAGTACAAATTCCACTGATACATGAACCTGTGATATCGTTGCGTGATATAATATTATGTACGACACTTTTGGGACGTTTCACCCTTTCAGCCATGGCTCTGATGGCGTAGCTTAATAATTAGCTCCTGGATATAGGCAGGTGTAGTGGGTCGCTTAGGCATTTTCTGCTGCTCGGAACTTGACAAGGTAATCGCTGAAAGTGCTAAGAATTCATGGAAATAAGTTACTACCCTAAATCAGTTAATTGTCTCAAAGATAGAAGTAATAGATTTACGCTGACCGGATCAAGTTGACCACCATATTTTTGAAATAAAAATGCTCTTTTGCACGTAACTTGCAGTTTCATCCATCCTAGCATGTACAATGTACATGTGAAACTTATAGCCCTGCTTAGTTTATATCTGCAATTTATCATGCATTACTTACCATTATTTAGCCGATGCCTAGGAAAAATATTAAATGACTTCTTCCATCCAAATATTGCAAAGATCACTGTTCCTAAGGAGAGTAAGGTTGACGCCAGCATCGATAATTTTGAAATTTGTGGTTCTAATCCTTCCTGGCTTTTGGCTTTGGAAAGTCCATCGAGATCGATGATGACGGATTCCCTCTTGAGGGCATCGAACCTGCACTAAGTTTAAAAGGGTCGGAATGTGTTCCGTCTTCAAACCCGTATCTTGACCGAGGGGAGAAGGACCCTGGTGGCAGGCGAGGCTCGAGACGGCCAGGCTTCATTCTCTTTTCATCAAAACACATTCACCCACGCTAAATATCTACTCAACACGCCACCCCTTTGTCGTTGATAACCACAACCGACCAACAGTGGGGACACTAGAGGCCAAACAAAAGACAAAAGAAGAAATATATGGTAGTAAAACGAAGGAGATACCTTCGCAACCAGGATAACAAAAACTATTAAACTTCTTCACCCTTATCACACTTACCACACATTTCACCACCTAGCTCATCAAAATCAAATCTAACTATTTGTCGCTATGATCTAGTTCTCTGGCAAAGAAGGCAAAGGAAAATGAAAGTTTGAAAATGTGCTTCTTTTAACGGTGGTCAACTCGGAGACGCCGAGATGTCGGGAGTATGGTTTCCGGTTGAAGTTGCACGTTAATTGCCGGTTTCTTCAGAGGAATAATGACGGCTTCGGCCATCCGCAATCTTCTGCGGTTTTGGAGTCTCAGGATGATGGATGTGCCCTGATTCAGTTTTTCACGGGTTAGGGTAGTGCCATGAGAGTGGGCGTGTTTTTTACTCGCGCCATCTTGAAGGTGAGCTGTGAGTCGCCTTGACAGGGTTGTGGAGGTCACGCCGATGTACTTTGAATTGCCGTGTTCACAGTCACCGACTTTGCAAAGTCTTCCAATTTTCTATGTTTCTTGTAGCGCTTAGTTTAACCTTAAAAATTTACCACGCCATGATTGGCCAATTTTTGTAATACTTATGTTCACGTTGAAATACTATATATAATGTAGCAATTTGTGTATGAGTGCAATTGCAATCTTATATGTGTGTATATATTTTCCGTTCACAACTTATTATATCCAATGTCCAATGAATAATTCCATTTCTGTTCATTCCCTGAAGATGACCTAACATGGTCGAAAGCCGTCTAGGAATAAAGAATGTCATTTGTGGATGTTTTTTCTTGTAAGAAGTATTAAGAAAATACAAGTTAAAATTAATAACACTGCCACAGCTGTGGCTTTCAATAGAACCTACATACAGCATGGCCTTTTACCTAATTACACACACATATATATATATATATATATATATATATATATATATATATATATATATATATATATATATATATATATATATATATATATATATTAGAGTGGTCCTTATTTTTGAAAGTTTGAAATGTTTTACTCTCACCATCCAGGGTGGACCCACTTATGGAAAAAACCTTCTACGTAAAATTTCAGAGCATTTTGATAATGTTTAGAAACAGTCCAGCCCTCTACAAGATGTGCATCCTAAATGGTAGCCAGTTGCCTGCGGGCCTTCGTGCATGATGGTCGTTGCAGTGTTATGTTGCATCTCTCACCTTGATACGTTGAATATTATCTTGTGTAGCGGTATAGTGCAGTGTAGCAACCTAGCTCCCATTGCATAGCTTTAAGGCACTGCTCAGTGCCAGTCGATGAGTGGACTCTGTTGGGTGAGGATGTGGTCAGTTGTTGCTCCCGAACTCTGTTTAAATGTTTTGTTCGGAATAAACGATAAGTTTGATCCAAGCTATGTGTTTCTCTGCCGACCGATGCACTTGTTAAATATCGCCAGCACTGAATTTGATTTATTTAGTGAGTGTGTTTCAATACTAAATCAATCTTTTTCTCTTACACAGGTATATTAAACTATTGTATTTTCATTTTATAGCTAGTATCAATATAATTATAACTAGTGACCAATGGCTGCAGGCGATAGTGTTACTAGTAGTAAAAATCGATACTTTCTCTTAGATTTCATTGTCAAGGAATTCTATGTTAGTAAGCTACCATCAATCGTGATGTTTTGGGTTTGTTTCTTAGGCGTCATGTTGAAGAAAAAGAGACAATACACGAATCTGCAACAAAAACTATCAGAGATCTTATTCTTTTTTGGATAGGAAAGGCACGAATTCCAGTAAAGCCTGAACATCATGCTAGAAAGCAACTTGAGAACCTTTTTCAAACTTAGAAAGATCTGAAACGTCTTAGAAATCGACGAACTCCAGCGCAGATAAAGAATGAAGAAACATTTGTGGATAATTTGGATGACCTCTTTGACATATTTCATGCTAACGCGCTAGATATGATAGTTCTTCAAGAAGACAAAAAATTTCCCCTTCCCAACTAGAAAAAGGACGGCGTGGAACTATAGGATCTGTTGATAAGACCCTGTCGGCAAAGGAAGAGCGAACTATGCAGAAAAGGAAAGCTGAAAACATGCGTAAGAAAAGGAGTAGAGAGGAATGCGAAGCATCAACTTCTAAAGGAGTTATTCTTGCATCTTCTAGCATCAATGCTGATGAAGCGGAAGAACCTCACCCAAAGCATTCTAGAGCTAAACAGAACATAGTTACACCTTCTCTTGCAGCTGCACTTGATCGTACTGGTGTATCAGATAGAAAAGCCACGATTGTTCTGACTGAAACTGCTCTTAGCCTTGGCCATGATCCACATAATCTAGCGATCAACAGAACAACTATAGCTCGTTCAAGACAGAAGGGAAGAGCTGAATTTGTTCGACACATTCAAAAAGAGTTTGATGCAAATGAACCATTCACAGTTCACTGGGATGGAAAGCTTTTGCAAGATCTGACATCGAAAGAACATATAGATCGCCTTCCCATTCTCTTATCTGGCCCGAGTATTCCTAAACTTCTTGGTGTTCCCAAGCTAACTTCTGGCACTGGTGAAGCACAAGCCCATGTATAGTTGATGCCCTACAAGAATGGGGAGTATCTGAAGCAGTGGCAGCAATTTGATTTGACACAGCTGCTGCAAACACAAGACGTCGAAGTGGTGCATGCGTTTTATTGGGACAGATACTTGGCAGGGATTTGCTGCATCTTGCTTGCCGTCATCATATCATGGAACTTGTTTTAGCAGCAGCCTTGTGATCCACAATGGGAGGAAACTCTGGTCCTGAAGTTTTGTTTTTCAAGCGATTTCAAGCCGAAAGGAAATCCTTTGATTCTACATCTTTTGAGCCAGGAGTTGCAGAAGTTAGTGTCAGTGCAGTGATTCCAGATGATGTTCGTCAACAAACACTGAAGTTTGCATCTGATCAATTGCAGAAGATACAACCTCGTGATGATTACCTTGAGGTTCTGGAGCTTTCAATTTTGCTTCTTGGAGATGTGCCACCTCGTGGTGTAAAGTTCAAGGCCCCAGGACCGGTGCATCATGCACGTTGGATGAGTAAACTCCTGTATGCTTTCAAAATTTATATGTTTCGGAAACAGTTCAAACTCACAGCTAAGGAGGAGAAGGGTCTCAAGGAGCTTTGCATTTTTGGAATACTAGTATATATTGAGGAATGGTTTACTGCTCCAGTTGCACAAGAAGCTCCTCGACGTGATTTGCGTTTAACAAAGTCCCTGCTTATGGTATTTGTCTGAGGAGCTAGTGGCCTTTAGGTTGTTTTGATGATGCTGTTCCTCCTGAAGTAAAGCAGCGCATGGTTGGCAAGCTTCAAGATGAAGACGATGAGGAGGAACCTCTGAAAAGACCTTAGTATCAGGCTTCTTTCCTAAAAGATAAACACCTGGAAGATTTCGTTATTCCAAAGCCAAGGAAATTCTTCAATAGGCTTCGACTGGACACCAGCTTTCTAAATGATGATCCACGTGTTTGGTATAGAATAGAGGGTTTCCAATCCGCTCAAACAATCGTAAAGAGCTTGAAAGTTATAAATGATAATGCCGAACGTGGAGTTGCACTTATGCAGTCGTATCACCGACTCTTGACGAAAGATGAAGAACAACTGCAATTCATATTGCAAGTAGTTTCTGAGCTCGACGCGTCTACCCAGAAATGTTAGTAAAGGAACCCTCATTTCCTCAGCCAACAATGAGAAAAGTAGCATCTGTGACACCCCTGCCTTGAACAGCTAATACCGGTTTAGGGCGGACCTGGAGCTGAGTGACTACCTCTAAATATTAATCAAAATGCAACAAATCTATACAGCAGTGTTTTCGAGACAAGTGGATCCAATTTATGGGGTGAGAGCTATAATAAAAATATTTTTGATATTTTCCCCCAAATAAGGGCCACCCTAATATATATATATATATGAAGTTAAATGCAAAGAAAACCCAGAGTATGATTGTTAGCAGATCCAGAACACTAGATCCTCCCCATCCAGATCTTTTAATAAATAACATTCCCATCTCCATATGTGATTCTTTTAAGTTGCTTGGAGTTGTGCTTGACTCTAGGTTTACTTTTGAGAATCACATTCGATCTATTTCCTCCTCTATTGCTCAAAAAATTGGCATTTTGAGGAAATCTTACAAAGTATTTGGAGAGCAGACTGTTCTTAAAAATTGTTTTAATGCTTTTATTCTTCCGTGTTTTGAATATTGCGCCCCTGTTTGGAGTTCGGCAGCCAACTCTTATCTTAATTTATTAGATAAAAATTTGAGAGCAATAAAATTTTTAATTCCTGACCTCAAAGTTGATCTGTGGCACAGGCGAGCAATAAGCTCCTTATGCATCTTATATAAAATTTTTAACAATGCAGATCATCCACTGCATCACGATCTGCCCAATTTATATGCCCCTCAACGAGTTACCAGAGGTGTACTAAATGCCAATAGTAGGGCCTTTACGCCTATGAGATTCAACACAACACAGTTTTCAAGAAGTTTCATTCCTAACACAACTAAACTGTGGAATGAACTTCCTAGTGTTGTTGTTGAGTCCTTGGAACTTCAGAAATTTAAAGTGGGTGCTAATACATTTTTAATTAACAGAAACTTATAACTTTAATATTTTATTCATTATCCACACATATATAATATCATAATATTTTTAACATTATAGCATTTAATTTTTTTTTTTTTTTTTTTTTTAATTTTCTATTTATTTATTATGTTTTTCTTAATCTTTGTTTCGTTTTTTCCATACCAGGTTTCTTTCCCCGCTGGGGCCCTTGGGCTTATAGCTATTTGCTCTTCCAGTTGGGGTTGTGGCTTGGAACTTAATAATAATAATAATATATATATATATATATATATATATATATATATATATATATATATATATATATATATATATATATATATATATATATATATATATACATATATATACCAGGCAATGGCTTCGCCGCCCCCCCTACGGGGAGAACTTGCGCTTTGCTACTAAGATTAAAATTTAAAATCTAAAGAAAAGCAGCCATAGTTAAATTTTTATAAATTTTCTGAACTTCGCCAATTATAATAATTTAAAAAAGGAACTCTAAACTAAATTTCCTCCCTTTCAAAATATCACGTTGCTAAAATAAACAAGTCATGACCAAACTAAGATAAAATTATTATTCAAATACTCAGAAAAATCTTAAATTATAGAGTTAGTGATATATATATATATATATATATATATATATATATATATATATATATATATATAATTATTTGGTATGGCGGTATTCAAAGCCATTTGGGCCTTCACGGAGCAGCTGTCTCCTAACTAAAGAAAGACCCCAGAGAGGAGGGGGGAGGGGAGATTATCAGCAGACCCATTATTTCACGCTCATTGGGTAAATGGCCGCATTTTCCACTTTATTTATATACAATTTTTCAGTAATAATTTTCTGTATTTTTTCTTGAACGAATTCGAGGGTCCCGAATTCATTGACTCCTAATCCCATGATCTTATCAACACCATCTTCCAACCAACCCACGGAGTGTATGTTGTGAAATTTTCAAAATGATTCAAATCTAAACGGTTTCCTTCTCACTGGAATTTCAGTTCCTTCAACCTGCTTTTAACCCTTTCCATTTCTTATACCCCCTGCCACTCACTTCAACTCTTTTCTATACATTTCAACCTTTTTCAGTTCCTTTGATTCATTTCATCTCCTTCAACCCCTTTCAAACATTTTAATCTTTTGTTGTTTTTTCTTTTTAACGCGTTTCAACCCCTTTCAAACATTTTAATCTTTATTGTTTTTTTAATTCTTTTTAACGCGTTTCAACCCTTTTCAATTCACTTCCTTAGAACGCATTTCAACTCTTTTCCGGTTCCATCAATTCATTTCATTATTTTTCAACCCCTCTCAACTCCTTCAACTCATTTTAAGCCCTTTCAACTCGATTCAACCCCTTTCACTTCACTTCCTTCGAATGCGCCTCAACCTTTTCCAGTTCCTTCCACTCCTGCTATGCGTTTAGTGGTGTCTTTTACAAACGAACCCACAAGGGGACGGGGGTCTAGGTTTAAGTGCTGGTACCTGGTACCAACTTGTTCCTGAATAAGAACAGAACACCTCCTACAAGCCCTAGTAATTATGGGTGGGGGTGGGGGATGCATCCTCGGTCCACCTGACTATTTTAAAATAGTGATATTTTCCTATTTATTTACATCGTTCTCATCACACACATAGCCACTCACAACACCGCTACCTTTCCTCTCCAGTCTTCGGTGCACAATATACTCTTCCGTTTCAAGGAATCCTGCCGATGGGTATCCATATACGCCATGACGGGGAACTGGCCCCCCTCACTGTTCGGAGTGACGAAGGCTCCTACTTGAACGCTTGTTGGTGTCGAAACACATATACCCTCCCCTGATTGTCATGATGATTTTTATGTTGGTTTCACTATCAGGTTTAGGGGGAACTCGCCCATAAGCAAGAAATTTATTGGGGGTTTCAAATAGGGAAAATAGCTAGTTAAGTCCCCGCCCCCATCGCGGGCGAGGTCCTCCGATAGAATAATGAAATCCTCATAAAGATCAGACTGACAATCACAGGCAAGCTCGTGGGCTTTCCAGGCACGAGTCCTGGTTAGAAAGGGTGAATATGAGCGGTAGTAGTGTTTTTTTAGCCCCTTCCCCTCTACACAGGCAGCAGAGAACCTTTCGTGGCCCAAGGAAGGGCCAACCGTTCAGCGTAAGGGTTGTCAGGTTCCAGGACGTAAGAGGGATATGATGTGTGCGCAAAAGAGAGGAGGGGAAAGGAGCGGCGTTGAGATTGTCTGTGTGTGTGGTGATGTATGTGGTCGGAGCTGTCTGTGTCTATGCCCAGACTCTATGCGCCGTCGCATTTGGCGTCTGCCCCCCCCCCCCTCCTCCCCCTGTGGACGCCGATTTTTGTTCTGCTCTTGCTTGGGGTCGAACCCGACACCTATTGGTGGAAATGCAACGTCTTAGCCAATAGGCCAAAGAGAGCTCCTTCAAAATATTTCTAACGAAGGGGGTAAGAAAATCGTTTCAAATAGGTTCTTTATAATTACTTTTTCATTTAAGATATTTCTTGGGTTGTTCTTATTTTCGTAATTCCCACAGCGCGTTTTTCCCTCATTATTGCAAACATTTATTGTTTATGCCTCTTCCTAATATGCTTCTTGACAGATTTCTCAAGGCTCCACTATTTGGCATGTTTTAGCATATTCCTAGCAAACACAATGGGACCGAAAATTAACCTTGCGCTATTCCACTCGTCGTTTTGTCTCACTGAGACAACATGTTGTTTATAATCATTGTTTCTTTTCAACTTCGGTCCGTGTAAACATCTTAGTATTTATGTGTTATACCAACAGTTCTTAAGGACTCAGTGTTTGATTTTGTGGATGACCTCCTGAAAAGGCATGAAAGCAGATTCACTATGCTTGTTTCGTTATCCACCTACCTGCTTGTTTCGTTATCCACCTAACTGCTTGTTTCGTTATCCACCTACCTGCTTGTTTCGTTATCTTCCTACCTGCTTGTTTCGTTATCCATCTACCTACTTCTTTCGTTATCCACTTACCGTATGACAGGTGTCGGAATGAGTCATGGTTAGTTCTTAACAGTTCCTTAAACTGTATTTAAGTAGTTGTGTAACTTATATTGATTGTTTCCAACACTTCTACAATAAAGTAATTTTAGTCGATCAGGTGTAGTAGAATTTAAATAATAGCGTGATTAGTTTCAATGTTGTTAGTCTCTAGAGGTAATTTAACAAAAAATGCGATGTCCTTTTCGATGTAAAAGGGACGTTCGAATTTTTTCAGGTTTACACATCTAAACAACAGCCATTGTGTTCCTCTGACCTTATGGGTTTAAGCACATTAAGTGAACTCATACTTCTTAACTGTTGCATCCGACCGCTAGCAGAGGAAAGTGCTATAAATTCGAGAACTGGCTAAGTGGCAGACGGCAACGGGTGGTGGTAAATGGACAGGCTTCTGAGTGGGTACCCGTTACTAGCGGGGTGCCTCAAGGTTCTGTCCTGGGACCACTACTATTCATCATCTACGTCAACGACATGGACGGTGACATGGTTGCCAAGATTTCCAAATTTGCCGACGATACCAAGCTTGGTATGAACGTTGCAAAGGATGGAAATACTGCCCGCCTGCAGGAAGATCTTGGGAAGTTTGGGGAGTGGTCGGACACGTGGCAAATGCCTTTTAACGTGAACAAATGCAAAGTAATGCATATCGGCCACAGAAACCCCCAATCTCAGTATATTCTTAAGGGCACTGCTCTTGAATCGAGTGACACTGAGAAGGACTTGGGTGTAACTATTACTAGTGACCTCAAGTTCTCGAAACAGTGCATTGAGGCAGAGAAGAAAGCCCAAATGATGTTAGGCTACATAAAGCGCCAGTTTGGATACCGTAACAAGGAGATAGTACTTTGTCTGTACAACTCCCTGGTTCGGCCGCACCTGGAGTATGCCGTACAATTTTGGAGTCCTTCGTTTCGAAAGGATATCGCAAGGTTGGAACGCGTGCAAGCCATGGCAACCAAACTGATTCCTTCTATCAGACATAAAAGTTATGAAGATAGATTAAGGGAATTAGATATGTTCTCGTTGGAAACCCGTAGACTGCGTGGTCAGCTCATCGAAGTTTTCAAAATACTTCGAGGGTTCGACAATGTTGACTACCGGGATATTTTCACACTGAGTGAGAACAAAACGCGCAATCACGGTTTAAAACTTGAACTGAAGCGATACCACCGTGACATGTGTGGGAAATTCTTCACTTACAGTATCTGCGGTATGTGGAACGCACTTCGACGGAAGTTGTCAACAGTGAATCTGTTGACCAGTTCAAGTCAAGACTAGATAAAGTCTTGCGAATTCGCCGTTAAGATCCTCGCGAGTGATCTTCGAGGTTGCCAACGGACACCTTCGAAGATTGCGCCAAAAGTACCCTCCTTGTATGGACCGTAAGGTCTTCTAGGGTACTTATTTTCCTTGTAGCTCCTTGTAACAGCCTCCTTTCCCTCTAATCTGATCCCTCAGGACACAGAAAAGGCGCGGCCCCACTTAATTGTGGTATCATCGTTGACGGGAACCTACAGCGCTGGCTCTAGGATTAAAGGCTTTATCCCTTAATCGGTCAAGGGTTCGGGGGGAGCAAAGGTCATGTCCTTCTGTAGAGCAATGCAACAACAACAAACACATTAAGCAGAAAAGAAAAACAGCTACAAAGACATTGGGTGAGTCTTTTAGTTTCAAATTGGCATCTGTGTCATCAAAGCTTTCAAAAATGGTACAAATATCATCTCAAAGAAGCTCCCATGTTGCTCTACTATTTTGGGGATACGCCTGTGTTTCTCAATTTTGACGGTTCATATCACTTGCCAATGCTTTTATATTGGATCCTAAGATTCTTTCTGGACAACTCGAAGGAGAACCACTCAAAGCTAGCCTAAGAAAAGTATAGGTGGGCATAAGCAAATTACATACATCCTCAAACTAATCCTATTAGTTACCATGCATATAAAAGATATTAAGACAAGTAGACAATTGTACTGAGGTTTATATACTTGCTGTTGGACACATCAACATAAGTTCAAAGTTTCATACCGTTAACTATAAATTTAGTTCGAGAACTAATGATACACACTTATTTACATGTACACATCGCCAAAGTTCTTAAGTTCTATTGTGATAGGTCTAAGAATAATAGTACACATTATCTACAACTGTACCTAAAAATAATGCAAATTTAATCTAAAGCTAATCGAGACTAATCTCGCTCCCATGAATACGCATCCACGTCAACAAGAAAGGAATAGAAAAGATCTTCCCCCAGACCACCGACTGCTAGTGGTGAAAAGAGGAATATAAAAATTAATGTAATAAACGAATTATACTCCTGCTTTTCAAGGGACTAATCACTGAGATATTTTTTATATCATTTTACGTACTACCTTTCTTGTTCATTCAGTAAACATTCTCTTCTCGTCAAGAACGACTACCACAACAAACACTTTAAAACCCATATGAGCCTTACGATTGGTGTCCATTAAATATGAGACCTCAAAAAGACTTAAATAATTTTAAAATATTTAATAATACCGATAAAATACAGATGCCACCCGAAAGAGGAAAGTCTACTGCTTGATGCCATTTATGATTATGTATGCTACAAAATGAATATGCCAAACATAATGTAATGTTCTGCATGATGCTATGCGAGACTCACGTTAGTATGGGAATGTTCTAAGCCTATTTTTTAAAGTCATGATGGATTCTGTAGGATTACAAAAAGGGCAATAGGTCGGAATTACAAAGAGAAGCGTATCTTCAAGCCACTTTAAAATAGAATAACAATGTAAAAGACAACAAAAACGACACATACCAATTACTACTTACTTAAGGCGGGTCCATCGATGTCGATGATGACGTTGTTCTGCATGATGATGATGAAAGTCAAGATCAGGTATCATTCCGTTGGAGCCACCGAAGGTTTAGTCCAATTCGGGATCCACAAATTTTCTCGCATCTGTGGCAGGGATATTGTTCTACAGGTACCATTCCTCCGTTTCGTTGGTGTCGCGTGCTCGAAGGTTGGCGGATCTCTGCAAGGCAGAAGGAGTCTTCTTCGTGGACCCCTATCGTACATTTATCGGTAGAGACGACCTCTACCAAAGGGACGGGGTACATCTCTCCTTTAAAGGGAAGGCCTTTCTCGCCAACCTAATTCAAGATGTCGTGGAACGCACCCAAAGTAGCGATCGAAACAGAGCGAAAGCGGACGTGCGCCAGCATGCCCGTGTCACTCCTGGAACGACCTTCTCGGAGGTCGTCAAAAAGGGTGTGACCACGAAAACAGAGAAGCCGGGAAACGGAAGAGCGTAGGGAGTCCTACACTAGGGGACTCCCTCAAAGTTCCTCTGTTCAATGCGAGGTCAATTAGGAATAAGTTTCTTGAGCTCCGTGGCCTCGTAGTAACAGAGGAACCTGAGATGGTGGCCATAACGGAGTCGTGGATAAAAACCTCAAGCCGAGATTTTGAAGGTGAATTCACGATTCCCGGTTACCAGCTCTTCCTGAAAGATAGGCCAGACAGAGAGGGTGGCGGTGTGATGTATGTCAAGGATACTCTCAACTCGACCGATTGCAACATCGTATCCGACCATGAACTACTAGGTGTTGACCTAGAGATAGGTCCTGCCAAATACAGGACCCTGGTGCTTTATAGACCTCCTGCCCAACTCGTTGAAAAGGACAGAGATTTGTACCAGCTACTAGGAGAACTTGTCGAAGACAGAGTGTGTATCGTCATGGGTGATTTCAACACACAAGTTGACTGGGAAACCAGAGAACCCTGTGGCGAGAACGCACTACTCCTGGAGTTCGCGAACAACGAGTTCCTGACTCAATGGGTGAGAGAGCCAACGAGAGGAAACGATATCCTCGACTTGGTTTTCACCTCTGAGGATGACATCGTTGAGGACCTCTCTGTTGGCGAAGAGCTCGGTGGCAGTGACCACCGACTAATTAGATTTGTAGTCAAAGTTCCGAACGCAGGGCCTGCAACTAGTAAATCGAAGAAACTCGATTTGAAAAGAGCAGACTTTGCATGTCTTCGTGCTGGACTGACTGACGCGAGGCTAGAAATGTGCGATGCAGTTGAAGACTCGTGAAACAGTTTCAAAACCACATTCATGAGTCTTCAATCACGTTTCATCCCTCTGAAAATGCCCCCGTCGGTCTTCTGTTCAACCAAAGTGGTTTAATCGAGAAATCGACCAACTGCTTAGGAACAAGAGAACTGTGTACCGGCAATCGAGGATCTCGGGTGACTTTGACGAATACCGGAGGCTATCCAGGAGAGTGAAGTCCAGCATAAGGGCGGCTAAGCGGTCTGAGGAACTCTGAGTGGCGAGACTCTGTAAAGAGAATCCCAAGGAGTTTTTTGGATATGTGAACAGCCGTAAACCAATCCGTCGAACGATTGGCCCTTTGAGAAATGAGGAGGAGGCATTAATGCACTTAGACGCAGAAAATGCTAACCTCCTCAACGACTACTTCTCTTCAGTGTTTACTGAAGAATGTGGTCCCATCGCCCAGGCAATGGATTCCTACTCGGGGGAAAAGCTTGAGGATATGGACTTCACCGAAGGAGAAATAAAGAAAAAGATCACTGACCTAAAGACGAATAAGTCACCTGGCCCGGATGGGTTTCTACCTAAAGTGTTGAAAGAAGTGCGCGATCAAGTGTCACGGCACCTGAGTGAAATCTTTAACATGTCAATCCGGACCGAATGCGTTCCTAGAGACTGGCGTGACGCGGAGATGACTCTTATCTTTAAGAAAGGAGACCGAAGCCAACCATCGAACTACCGACCTATCCGTCTGACTTCGATAGTCGGTAAACTCATGGAAAGCATGATGGTGGACAAAATGACGTCGTATTTAGAGTCAAACCTGCTACTGCGGAGTTCCCAGCACGGCTTCCGAAGGCAACGGTCATGCCTGACGAACCTTGTGGAATTCTTCCACTTCGTTTTCAGTGAGCACGATCGGAACAAGGCTGTGGATGTGGTGTACTTAGACTTTCAGAAAGCCTTTGATAAGGTACCACACCGCCGCCTTCTCCGGAAAGGGCGAGCGCTGGGCATAGGCGGAAAAGTAGCCGGCTAGATCGAGAACTGGCTAAGTGGCAGACGGCAACGGGTGGTGGTAAATGGACAGGTTTCTAAGTGGGTGCCCGTTACTAGCGGGGTGCCTCAAGGTTCTGTCATTGGAACACTACTATTCATCATCTACGTCAACGACATGGACGGTGACATGGTTGCCAAGATTTCCAAATTTGCCGACGATACCAAGCTTGGTATGAACGTTACAAAGGATGGAAATACTGCCCGCCTGCAGGAAGATCTTGGGAAGATTGGGGAGTGGTCGGACACGTGTCAAATGCCTTTTAACGTGAACAAATGCAAAGTAATGCATATCGGCCACAGAAATTCACAATCTCATTATATCCTTAAGGGCACTGCTCTTGAATCGAGTGACACTGAAAAGGACTTGGGTGTTACTATCACTAGCGACCTCAAGTTCTCAAAACAGTGCATCGAGGCAGAGAAGAAAGCCCAAAGGATGTTAGGCTACATAAAGCGCCAGTTTGGATACCGTAACAAGGAGATAGTAGTTTGTCTGTACAACTCCCTGGTTCGGCCGCACCTGGAGTATGCCGTACAATTTTGGAGTCCTTCGTTTCGAAAGGATTTCGCAAGGTTGGAACGCGAAAAAGCCAGGGCAACCAAGCTGATTCCCTCTATCCGACATAAAAGTTATGAGGATAGACTAAGGGAATTAAATCTGTTCTCGCTGACAACCCGTAGACTGCGTGGTCAGCTCATCGGAGTTTTCAAAATACTTCGAGGGTTCGACAATGTTGACTACCGGGATATTTTCACACTGAGTGAGAACAGAACGCGCAATCACGGCTTCAAACTTAAACTGGAGCGTTACAACCGCAATCTGTGTGGAAATTTTTTCACTTACAGTATCTGCGGTAAGTGGAACGCACTTCCATTGGAAGTTGTCAACAGTGAATCTGTTGACCAGTTCAAGTCAAGACTAGACAAAGTCTTGAAAAGCGGCCGTTTAGGGACGCAAAACAATTGAGCAGGCATGTGCCTGTTCGATTGCTAGTCCAAAGGTACCCTCTTTGAATGGACCGTAAGGTCTCCTAGGGTACTTACCTTCCTTGTTACTCCTTGTTACTCCTGCTCTTTTTCATAAATTGCTTTCTTCTATTTTGGATAGCCCTTTTGAGCAGGATGATTTTCAGGCCTGTCTGTCTGTTGCAATTGTTTCCAGTTGTTGAGGCTGAAGGGTACACTTTTTCAGCAGGTTTTTGCACTGTCTTTGTAACACTTCTTGGGGCCTCTTGCATTTCTGTTTCCCTCAAGTTGACCTTGCAGTATTTGTTTTGAGAGTCGGTGGTCTTACATCTTGATGGTGTGACCCAGCTAACGAAATTGTCGTTGTGCTAGGAGGGTTTCTATACTGCAGGTTTTGGGTCCTTTGATATATTTCATCGTATGTGATTTTATCTTTTCATGATGTGCCTAGGATCCTCTGGAGACACCTATTGTGCAACGATTCTAAGCTGAGGACCTGTTGTTTGCATATTGTCCATATGGATAGGCAGACAGCCCTGTAAACTGCTGCTTTGGTGTCTGTTCTCAAGTTGTTTTTTGAGAAAACTCTTTCCCTCAAGCGGCCAAAGGCAGGAGAGGCGAGGTTTATCGTTCTTTCGAATTCTGGGTCTAGTGAACAGTTAGAGAAGATCACACTGCTTAAGCAAATAAAATGTTCTATCAGTTTGATGGCATCACCATTTATGTTAAAGTGAAAAGGTTCTTGTGGTTGGTTTATGCACTGTGCCAAGATTTCTGTCTTTTATACATTAACTTTAAGACTCAAGGCAGACTATATGGATGAGAGAGAATCCAGGGTAGCTTGGAGTGCTTCATCATCATGGGCAATAATGGCACAATCATCTGCATATTGCAGTTCTATTTCTTGTGTGAAAAAAAACTTTAGTTCCGGCCTGGAATCGGCGAATGTTGAATAAACTGCCATCTAGGGGTACTGTATGGTAATCCTGCACCTTTTCCTAGAGCAGCATGGACCAGGTTGACAAGAGCCATGAGGTAAACATTGAATAGAACAGGGGCAAGCATACACCCCTGTTTGACTCCCACTTCCACATTGAAGGGTTCTGATAATGATCCACAGACTTGGACCCGGGCTTGCATCCCTTCATGCATCTGTCTCAAGATGGTAAGGAATTTGGGCGGGACCCCAAACTTTAATAAAAGGTTCCATAACAGAGGGTGATTGGCGGTGTCAAAAGCCTTTGCCAGGTAAAATGAATACAACAAACAGGTCTTTGTTTTGTTCTCTTGCTTTTTCCTGGAGTTGGCGTAAGCAAAAGACCATATCTTATGTGCTTCGGTCTTTTCTAAAACCACACTTGCTCTCAGGAAGGTTTTGTTTTGTAATATGAGAGATCAATAAGGCATAGAAAAAAAACAATAACAAAAAAAGGCATGTTCGCGAGCCCAAGGGGAGGCCCTCCTCTATTTAGAGCCCCAAGCAAGCCACTAACAATTAAAAGAAATAAAATTTTATGGGAGAATCCCACCTTCTCCCCCCAATTCCATCACACCATTGTCTGGTGTGCAGGAGGACGCTTCCTGCACAAAGACACAAGTGATAGCGATCCCGTCTGTCACGGTATTGAGGCGTCGGCCTCCCGGATGCAACCTCCCGGGAGCTATTGACCGTAGAACGCGCCATTGGTGCAGTCGTTACATGCTGTTTCTCGTTTCCTTGCCTTGGATCTTTTTGTCGGCGTGGACCATTAATGACTCACTTTTTCCCATTTTAGGAGGCGTCTGTCCACCCATTATGTCCGTTCGTTCAGATTAGTTAAGGGCCAGTGAGCTAGAACTTCCTTTTTGCTACCCTTTTTTCGGGGTTCACCTTCAAATTCGCGGGCTTTACGTCTTCCAAGTCTAGCGACTCGGTGGAAGGGCGTGGTTTTTTTCGTGTTCCCAGAAGTGATCACTCGATGGGGAGAGGGGGTCTTAGTATTGGCCAGAGCAGTCTCTAGACCATTTTGTACTCGTCCGGCCCGACGTGGCGCCCGCTATAGGTAAAAAGGTGTCCATTTGGCACGGGGTCTACCGCGCTAATAGTAAGGAGGGGGGGGAGCAAAAAGTGTTTCCTGAAGTTGAGAGGTGCCTGGTCACAAAACCGCTACAGGAATCAGGGTTAACAAAAGACCAAAAATTTTGAAAAACCCCCACAAACACGAGTATTATTCTGGTTTAAAAAAAAAACAAAGGCTACAAGCATTAGAATAGTGTAAAAAAAAATAGCTATCTCTATTTTTATATAATACTAATTATTTTAATAATTATATTATAGTAAGAACAGACCACTGATCGAGAATTGAGGGTACCCATGATAGCCATTACCTGTAGAAGGAGAAATGAATTATGAGTCAGTATCAGAGAAATAATCTTAATTTGATACATATTTGTTGAAATTCTAAACATAAATATGAATTTTGAATAAAAGAACGATAGGTAGCATTCACTTCTTGAAAAAAGAAAGTGTAATTTTGAAAAAAAAACCAAACCCGGGTTTTTTGAAATTTCAATTGAAAAAAAAAACCAACACGCGGTAATAAAACCTGTTTTTTAAGGTTGTTTTTTTTTTATTTGCCAACCCTGACAGGACTATTTCCCTAACCTTTCTAATCAAAACTCAGTCTATAGCCTGAATGGCCGAGATTTTTTTTCAAACAGATACGAATCGCACTTCTTAGATGAACCAGGGAGCGATCCGCCACGATTCACACACTTGGCTTTGCATGCTGAGGTGGGCACTAAATACATTTAGAGTATTTAAATATTAAATATTAAATACATGAGAAAAATGTATTTAGATACTAAATACATTTTAAAAATGTATTTAGTATTTAAATACATTAAATGTATTTAGATACATTTTTAAATACATTTCAAATACATGATATATAATCACAATCGATAAGGACCATTGGTATCACAACAAAAAAATATCCATTAAAATGAAATTGTAAATTATAATTACTAATGTAGGATTTGATGACAATTGGACTTAGGCACTCCTAAAGAATAGAAAGTTCCATAGAATGAAATTTCAGTTAGCTATTTATATCAGCATTACATTTAAGTAATATCAGATGCTGAAATGTTTCGTCAGATAAAGAACTCCGTTTTGGAGATAAGGTCAATCCTCCTAAAGAGAAGAGCCGTTCCACAGGAGCTGACGACGGAAGGGTGGTGTTGTATTTAATAAATAACGTTTTTATGTTTGGATATCTATCTAAACTTTGAAGTGTTTTATTTGAACCTTGAAGGTAAATGAATAATTCTAAATCTGCAGTTGATCGTGTTTGAGTGGGTTTTGTAAATCCAAAATAATCGTCACTGTCCGATACACCACTGAATGATTCAGCTTCGGGTCCCTCTGCTAAATGCTTAATCACTTGAATCATAATATTTTTAACAGTCTTAGTGGCTTGAACTGTCTCATGAAATACTGATATCTAACCAGCGGAGTTTGAAGAATGGATGACTTCTTGATGCAATAATGGCATCTGTAACGCTGCTTCATTTGCCAAGGTCAAATAAGATTGGTACCGCTTTCGAAAGCCCTTATTGACTGCACTTAGAAAGGGGTGGCAAAATTTTAGAGAACGTGACTGAAGGCTCTTCAGCTTTGTCTCCACAGTGAGCGAGGTATGGAGCAATTCTCCATAAACAGTTTTGTTCTCCCTGTAGGTAATCAATTGCCACTACAATAGAAGCCGAAAATGAGACATACTACCCAAGAAATTCAATTTCGTGACTTCTGAAGACTGGAAGTTCAAGGGACGTCATGAGTTGATGTAATTTGTCTTTGTGTATTAAAAGTAATGACAATGCATCAAACAGAGAGTTCCACCTTGCAATGCAAGGCACCTTTAATGAGCAGTTGATATCAGTTTTGATTTTCTCTGCTGATTTTGGAGGACCACTTTTGTTCCATAATGATGAGCATTTCTCCATCGCAGCATGATTGATATTTGCAAAAGAAGATATTTTAAGTGCCTGTTTAGCATCAGTTGTGGCGACGAGAATGAGTTTGTGTGAAGCACAGCGCACATGCTTAGGTAGGCTGAAGCTGCATGGGTCAGACAAAAGGTCTTCTGCCTAATCTAAGGCACTTCTCATTAAGAAACTATCCTTCAGCTCGTGCTTACCCTGATCTTCTTCACCTATCTGGATTCCATCTTCTGAATCTGTGGACACATTTGCAGCAGTGACTTCAAATTCCTTAAACGCTTTAACAAAATTAGAGCCGTTATCAGTGACGGTACTCGTGATTTTCTGCAGGGGGATATCGTATTCATTGATGATATTCTCCATATTTTCAGCAATCCTGATGTAGTTATGTTTTCCTTTGAAGCGACAGCATGCCAATACTCTGTGACGGACAAGGGCAGCTTCCTCAAGCTGAAAAAAAAAAGAAATAACAGTCCAATGTTTGTCTCATAAATGTTTCCATAAATTTTACATATTAATATAATCGAGATAAATTCCACCAACAAATAGGTCTGCTTTCAGCCAAGAGCTGATAACTCCCTAACTGTAAAGACATTTTCAATTTCATATTTAATAAAGAGCAAAATCTTAACATACCCAATGAACTGTAACGCCCAAAGAACTACGGTGACGAGTTGACCAAATATCTGCAGTAAGACATAAGTAAGAGGTACTGTCTAGTTTATTCTTCAGTAGAGCTCTTGTCACTTTCTCTTCTTCTATAAGATTTCGGTTTAGCGTCCGCCTTGAAATGACGTCAACTGAAGAATTTAGACTTGCGGTAGTGGAATGTGTGATTATTGTGAGTGAAATTAATTTTCACAGTGAAATGAGAATATATGGTATGCATATAAAATTTTATATATAAAATGTCGCTATATGAATATCCTATAATCTATATAGTCCTTCATATTCAAAATTACATAGTAAATATTGACTTTCAGTATTGTTAGGAATATATACATTATCAAGCTTTATTTCATACATTTTTTAACGGGTGGGCATGCTAGTTTTGACATAATGGTATACAGATATTGCTAGTATAACGAAATACATCGTTTTAGGAATTCATCTAATAACCACATATAATCGATCAATAATTGTACTAATTATTCCTGATTTTTTTTTATTCAATAATATCTTTAAGTAAATGATAGCGCTCTTTAAGTATATATGTATGTGGATTCTCATGAAATTATTGCAATATATTAACCTCTGTTGTTTGTATATGTCTTCCTTTATTTAACATCGTTATATAGCCTACGTAGTGACCAATGATCCGAACGCTTTAGTATTCGGTCGTTATAATAGCTTAACCTGTACTACTAATACTATAATTGTAAACAACATTTGTAACCCAGAACTCACCTTTAATTAATCTCACAAAAGCTGGTTGCTCCATGATTGATAGGGGCTGCACACCTTGTATGATAAAATCTGTAATCAGCTTATCAACAACAGATTGTTTGACCATCTTGGTATTCACGGCAAAACACTCCGGTAATATCTTTACTCTAACACTGCTGCATGAAGGACCATTGTCCAATATTGAACATTTTCTTTGTGAATCTTTTCTTTGAGCTGTCACGTAGTTATCCGCTTTTTGCACCAAAGCAGGATGCTTTCTCTGTTGATAAATGTAGAAGATCAGATAATTGAAGGACATTTGTTTCACGTTATAATAATTCAATCAACATATACTATCAATAAAAGTGTTGCAAAAAGGAAGCAGGTAGGTTCGTGCATGATAAACCTATGCTACATAACATTATTGTTAGCTACTATCAATTTTGCCATTTTTAAAAATAAGAAATAGTGAAACTTGTCAATTCATTTAAATACATACCTTCAAATGAATGCGTAGATTGGAAGTAGCATTGTTTGCCGCAGCGATTTCGCCATTGCATGATATACATGCACACTTCACTTTTTTTCCGTCGTAAGATTTTACTCTAAAAAATTTACCATCTAGTAAAGCATGACTATAATTACATGATTCTTTATCTTCCTCGTCTTTATTATTGTCTAATCTCTCCATTTCACACTCTTTCGAAGAAGTTGAAGCTGCCATGCAGCAGTTGAAATAACGCTGAGCGTTCTCACTATACATCCGAGCACAACTGTGACCACCTGTTAACTGAATTGGAACTGATGCAAGCAATCTTTCCTCACCTGCTCACGCAGTCAACCGTTTGTGTCCTACAAGTTCCGACAAGCTAAAACATGTATTAGACGTTCTTAACAGCTATATAAATCTATTATCAGTAAAGTATTTGCAAAAAGTTTTAAATACATTGTATTTAAATACTTTCAAAAGTATTAAAATACTGAATTTAAATACATAATTTCAAATGTATTTACCAATGCAATTTTAAATACATAAATGTATTTAAATACTGCCCACCTTTGTTTGCATGATACATCTTTATCCTCTGCAGCCTTTGAACAGTTATCACAGATTTGGAGATTTACTTAACGTAGTACGTCTTACAAGTTCTCTTTATATTGGTGCATAGATAGTAAACAGTAGTGGTAGAATCTTAGTGGTAACAGAACGACTGTTATCAAACGGTAGCGATACCAGCCAGCAAGCGCCGAATTAGGGAGCCTGTCTCGGTCAAAGGTAACGAATAACGTCACGGTGAGTGTAAAAACCGTTTCTATATTCTTCGACACCCGTTCGAACTTTTTCGATCGCTAGTCAGCAGCTCTTCACTAATGCCTTTGAGGAAGTAGTCCACAAATTCTCTGGCATTGACTAAATTTAGCTCCCTGCGCAGGATGATCACACTAACCAGAAGGATCCCGCTGACGGAGCATGTGTCCCTCGGACAACTTTGTCCATCAGTTGCATGGATGACTAGGAATTGTTTAAAGCCGGCGGGCTTGAATACCCATGGCAGCCTCTCAATGATGGGCCTCGAGATCTTCGAGGCTCCACTCGTTTTGACTTGTTTTTCTTTGGCTGGGAGGTCGGGTTTTTCATTCATTCCACTTTCCCCTTCAAGAGGGTCATAAGGAAGGGCGGCCCCAACTCGGCTTGATCTTCCGTCGAGACGAAGAAAGACCTACTAGCACTCTCCCCCCCCCCCCCGAAGAGGTTGCGAGACCATTTGCTTGTTTCTTTTATTTTTCCTCAATTGGAGTGATCCTTTCACCCTGACAGAGTCATGGACAGGGAAGAGATTTGGATTGGGGTTAGTTCCAGCCAAAGGCTTCTGAGAAACAACGGATGGGACAGTTTCAATATTAGAAAGGAGTTGCTTTGGAGCGACTTTCCAGAAAGAGGTAAAGATGAAACACTCTTACATATTGACATAGGAGAAGGGACCCTCTCACAGTGAGGAGAATCGGGAAGGGGACTCTTACTGAGCACAAGGTCGCAACCTCTCCTATCAATAGGGAGCCGTTTGGGGAGGTGCTCACCCTATGGCAAAGGGAAGCTCCCTTATCATTCAAAGGTGATGGGAAGGGATCCCTTCCACCAGGATGTGTTGTCGCTCTTCTCGTCCTCACCAACACCGAGGTAGGGCGAGTTTTCACCCGCCTTCTGGTTGTCATAAATTTTGAAGATCAATTGATCAAACTAGAAAAATTCCCAAACTTGTGACCACTATAAAAAATGAAGAGAGAGAGAGAGAGAGAGAGAGAGAGAGAGAGAGAGAGAGAGAGAGAGAGAGAGAGAGATATGAGGGAAGGGGTGAGCTATATCTCGCGTCCTGTCGCATCCACCCATTTCATCTAAGATTTTTGGACAAGGGTTACCTTCTTGTCTGCCACCTCGATCGGAAGTTACCGAGCGGACTTTCGTTGCCACTGATGGTTCTCCAAAATGCCGCAACTACCAACTAAGCGGCTAGAGAGGCAGGCCGGATTAAGGAGGACCACTTTACTAAGTGGCCCGAGATTTTTGGTTGATCTAGCAGCCAAGGAGGCAGTAGAGCCCGTTTGGCATAGGCAACACTGACTTAGGCCCTAGTGAAGTAGACAACGCAAGAATGGGGTTATTGGAGGGTAAACTGCTCGCCGGACCTCTTGCAACCTGTGGATGTTAAAGAGCGTTGTTTATAGAAGTTCAAATGTGTCTCTTCGAACTTGGCATGGGGTAGATGGTTAGGTCCTAAATAGTAGATAGGTGAACAGTGAAATGACAGTTGAATGATTTAAAAATGTACAAATGAGGACTCACGAGATAGCACCAGTCTCTCTAAGCATGATTTCATTGGTGACAGTTACCACAACAAAACTTGTCTTACCCAGAGTCGTTCAAATGTTAACTGTATTAAGGTTGTCAATCCTAAAGATGCACTGAAGCGAGTATCCCTAGATGCAAGGTGTAACAGTCTACCCGAGGCAACCCCTTTAGAGGTTCTAGGTCTGATAGAAAGTTATTTGAAATATATGATTTATAGAAAGAAATCATGTTATAGTCTTTTTCCTTTCTTTTATTGATACACAAGTCTATACCAAGTTTTGTCCGATAAATACCATTAATTTAAGAAAACCAAACATAATCTTTAGCGGTATAAATCTACATATATGTAGAGATCCATGTAAAAAAATGTTGCACACAATCATGTACTCTTACACTTAGGAGTCGCCTAGCGACTATGTGAGCTCTCTTTGTTCATTCATCTCCTCTTCAACCATCATTTATTGTCCCTGGCTTGCAACACCAATAATTCTGCTTCCAATTTATCTTTTCTCTTGACTCTATGTCAGGTTCCTTTGATGCACGATTTCTGCTCTCTCTCTCTCCTCTGTCTCATCTCTCTCTCTCTCTCTCTTTCTCTCTCTGTCCTCCCAGCACGGCTTCCGAAGGAAACGGTCATGCCTGACGAACCTTGTGGAATTCTTCCACTTCGTGTTCAGTGAGCATGATCGGGACAAGGCGGTGGATGTGATGTACTTAGACTTTCAGAAAGCCTTTGATAAGGTACCACACCGCCGCCTTCTCCGGAAAGTGCGAGCGCTGGGCATAGACGGAAAGGTAGCCGGCTGGATCGAGAACTGGCTAAGTGGCAGACGGCAACGGGTGGTGGTGAAGGGACAGGCATCTGAGTGGGTGCTCGTTACTAGCGGGGTGCCTCAAGGTTCTGTCCTAGGACAACTACTATTCATCATCTACGTCAACGACATGGACGGTGACATGGTTGCTAAGATTTCCAAATTTGCCGACGATACCAAGCTTGGTATGAACGTTGCAAAGGATGGAAATACTGCCCGCCTGCAGGAAGATCTTGTGAAGATTGGGGAGTGGTCGGACACGTGGCAAATGCCTTTTAACGTGAACAAATGCAAAGTGATGCATATCGGCCACAGAAACCCCCAATCTCAGTATATCCTTAAGGGCACTGCTATTGAATCCACCGACACTGAGAAGGACTTGGGTGTAACAATCACTAGTGACCTCAAGTTCTCGAAACAGTGCATTGAGGCGGAGAAAAAGGACCAAAGGATGCTAGGCTATATAAAGCGCCAGTTTGGATATCGGAACAAGGAGATTGTACTGTGTTTGTACAACTCACTTGTCCGACCGCACCTGCAGTATGCCGTACAATTTTGGAGTCCTTCATTTCGAAAGGACATCGCGAGATTGGAACGCGTACAAGCCAGGGCAACCAAGCTGATTCCCTCTATCCGACATAAAAGTTATGAGGATAGACTAAGGGAATTATATCTGATCTCGCTGGAAACCCGTAGACTGCGTGGTCAGCTCATCGAAGTTTTCAAAATACTTCGTGGGTTCGACAATGTTAACTACCGGGATATTTTCACACTGAGTGAGAACAAAACGCGCAATCACGGCTTCAAACTTGAACTGAAGCGTTACAACCGCAATCTGTGTGGAAATTTTTTCACTTACAGTATCTGCGGTAAGTGGAACGCACTTCCATTGGAAGTGGCCAACAGTAAATCTGTTGACCAGTTCAAGCCAAGACTAGACAAAGTCTTGAAAAGTGGCCGTTTAGGGACGCAAAACAATTGAGCAGCCATGTGCCTGCTCGATTGCTAGTCCAAAGGTACCCTCCTTGAATGGACAGCAAGGTCTCTTAGGGTACCTTCTTTCCTTTTTGTTACTCTGCCTCATCTCTCTCTCTCTCTCTCTCTCTTAAACAGACATACTTCAAACAAAACTCCCCCCTCCCCCAAAAAATAGTGGTCGCCCTCAACTTCTCTACACATATAAAAGAACAGGAATCCATATTATTAGGACAGTCGAGCACACTCTTCGTCTTCAACGTTGTGATCCATCCACCCACATCGGTGGATAGGATTCACCAAACTCCTCCCCTTCATCATTAAATATCAAATTCAAAAATAAAGTTATTTTTCATCAAGTTGCTTATAAAAATCCAAATACGAACTTATTATGGTGAACACCCTCAAGAACGAACTCAAATCATGTAGCAGAGATGGAATGTTGTTCCAACCTGGAACTGGCGACCCTGCCACAATCAATCAAAGCATCAACCGACTCATCTCGCTACAAGTATCAGCCAACCAACCTCTCTCGCTACATATATTTAAATGGCTTAGCTTACGCATAGCGTTAGCCTCATATAGGGGGCCTAGCTTACTCATAGCGTTACCCGCATATAAAGGGCCTAGCTTAAGCATAGCGTTAATCACCTATAGAGGGCCTAGCTTAAGCATAGCGTTAACCTCATATAGGGGGCCTAGCTTACTCATAGCCTTAACCGCATATAGAGAGCTTAGCTTACACAAAGCGTTAATCACCTATAGAGGGCCTAGTTTATGCATATCGTTAACCGCATATATGTAGATGGCATAGCTTACGCAAGGTGTTAATCACCTATAAAGGGCCTAGCTTACGCATAGCGTAACAACATATAGAAGGCCTGCCTTGCTTACTCCTAGCGTTAACCACATATTGAGGGCCTATCTTACGCATAGCCTTAACCAAATTTACGTAACAATGGAGACCATAATTACAAGAAGATCTGCTTCTATTCACCGAGCAAAACATTATATACAATCTTATGTTTATTTTTGCAACCGACTTCAATATTTACATTACACATCAGTGAATTTTGTTTTGTTTAAACAAGTGTATAAACATAGAAATAATTGAAGCTTCAGGATATGCAAAGTAAAAATATGGCAATTGTATTAATGATTGAAATGTCACAATCAATCTATCACTAATCTCTGCTTGGTAATTAGGAATTTATTAAAAGTACTCTTGTACTCATTGGGTCCCTGGCGGTTTATTTTTTGTTTTCCTTGGTGTAACACGCCGTTATTGATCCCTCTTCCACTCTTATTGCATTATCTATCCCTCCTTTTTTAACGTTTCTAACCATCTTTCCCCCAAAACGCGTCCAATAAATCAGTCAAACTTAACGACTAACCCTTCATTAAATCTTTCAAACTCACCCGTATTCGTCTCTTATCTCAACTGAATTTTATTATATTAGCATATTATCTCCATAAAGTAAATATATTCTTTGGATATATTACAAAACAGGATTTTATTATAGACGGTTTTTTTAATTTTAATTTGTTCATTATGCAAAATTCTGCCGGTGATATTTATGAGCACCCTGTATCTCCCTTCAAGTGCTCACATTTTTGGAGATGTGCACATTAGAGTTACTTATGTAATGTGCTCTCAGTACATTAGTAAGCAATTTACATTGGCGCATAATAAATTATCTATATTTAATGAGTAAAAATAATAAATATATTAGTGTTTATTATATTATAATCCATAAATTATTATAGTATATTATTCACTTATCATAGTACTCATTCAGATCAGAAGTGGTTTTAATTTATAATTTTACAACCTCATTCTTAAAATCAATTTAGTAAAGTAGCCAGTCTCTTAATAACGTAATGCTACTACCATTTATTTGTTAATTTAATGAACTTTAATTAGGCAGGAAAATCTATCCTTTCTTTTTTAATGATTATTATAATTCGTGAATGTTTTTCTCCTATCTTTTGGGTCAGTGAAGGAACGCTAAATTATAGGGTTGCTTTCACATTCGAGATTCTATCATTTTGCCTTTAATGACTTGTGGCATTAAAATAAACTAGGAGACAGGACCGGTTCCAGATCATAGACTGCTTGCTTTGTCTTCCTGACGCATAGCCTATCTCTAGCCTACTCGGTGAGACCATTTGTGCACATTCTCTCGCAGACGGGTTTGTTCGACAACCGGGTTGCTTTTCAATCATGTATACAAAATTGGAAATTAATAAATAATGACCTGTAATTATGTATATTCTCCATATGTTTGGTATATGTGATAAGCTTTAGCAAATTATTGGATGTAATTTTCCATACATACCCATGTTTCATTTGGTAAAAGTAATAAATTGAACTAGAGTAATCAAATTTAGGTAATTATATTTAGGAAGTTTCTTAACTATGTAAAATTGCAGATAAATTGAATTAAATTTATCACTTTTCCCATGGAATGTTGGTAACTATGAAAAATTACCTGATAATTTCAATAATTTATGAAGATTTATCACATTTACACAAATCTATAAACTGAGTGTAGCCAATAGTCCTATAGAAATATAGGAGTATTATAGCAATTGCCAATTGAAACTAAATTACCGTGACCAAAATGATGCAAGGATTTTTTTTATTTAATTAAGTCGTGCCTAAAATTATTTCTTTGGACGATACAACAGTTTGACATATTAGTTTTATCAAAGACCTATAGCCTGTGTGTGACTTGACATTTCGTCTATGCGATCACACCGTGAAATCAACTATTCACCGGTCATTTGCCTATTTATTTTAAGTAAATACTCCTTGTTAAACAAACGTTTGACACTGGAATAGGGGGAAATAGGACCTAAGATAGTATAGAGTGTGTGTGTGATAGGGTGCCTAAGGAGAATAGGAAACAGCTGTTGAGTGTGTGCACTCAGTGCGAGAGAATGTTACTGAACGGTAGGCGACATTAGCGAATGTCTTGTCTCTTCTCTTCGAGTCATTGGATCTTACGTGGCACTCCGCGAGCGTCTCGTTGAGTTATAACTTATATCATATGTCAATGTAGGCTTTATTAATTCTTTGTTTATGTTATCATCTGAGTATTGAATAAGTTTATCTGAATCAAAGGTTTGTCATTGTCTACTTGCATTATCGGGAAGCATTTCGAATTTATTATTTTTATGGAATATTTGTTGAACAACTTGAAGATGATTCTCTGTATTACAGCCACCCACTTCCGAAACCCGTATGTTTTGGAGAGTTGTAGATCGTTTTTTTTTTTAAGTAAACACTCTCACAATTTATCTTCATTAATAAGGTTTTGGGTGGAATTCTTCTTGGTTGGCTGAAGTCAGGCTGCTTGCAGCTCGCGTGGATGGAGAGCTTTTTGGAGGTTAATGTGAAGGCTGGCATTTGGCGTGGAGCGATGGTGGCAGAGAGATAAATAGGCCCCGAATGGCGTAAGGTTGCCAGGTACCACCACCATCATAGGTTGCCAGCAGTCTTTGGCTGCGCCATTTGGTTTCAATCATGCGTTTGTTTTAGTCTGGTTGATTTTTAGGAGGTATTTTTGTTGTTGGTAATAGACTGAGTTACCTGTAGTTCTTTAATTCTTTCCTGCCTTCCTTAAAATGAACGAAGTGGTAGTCAAGCGTTAAACTATGCGATTGGAATCTGCTTTTGTTTTAAACGCTTTGTAAACACAAAGCAAAATATTGTACGTCGGCAACACATTTACTCTCAGCCATTATAAAGTCGATTGCCACACTATAGTTTCTAGGTGCTTTACTATTTGCTCTATGCTCATACCAAAACTTGATAGTTCCTGACTGGTAGGACTTCATTCTCATTTATCGAGATGTTTTTCATTGACATGAAAAAGTTGCTGAGAGAATTCTTTGTCCCATTAGAGTTGAGGGAGGTGGGGCTCTCCACATGTGTTCTGCCAGACACATGAACGTTATCTTCACTTGTGTACAACCAGAGAAATGAGTGGTAAATTGCTGTGTAGATGACCTTGTCTCGATGTTAGGGACTATAGTTGCAGTGTTATAATGATTTTTTGTATATTTTAGTTGGTTTTATAATGAAGATTATGTTAATTAGACTAATTAAAGTTAATTAAATTAATTAAAGTTATCTGTTAGTCTAATTTGAGAAGCATTAATTTTGTTTGGATGTTTAATTTTTGTGGACCAGTCTCTTTATCATAAGTTTAGTTCTCTCTTCTTATAGATCTCTTTTAACCTTTCTCCCTTATAGTCTATGATCGCAACTTGTGTTGAAAGAACTGATAACCGATATAGCCATATAATATCTTTTTAAATTTTAAAAAGTTTGCACTGAAATTGAATTTTCATTTCGAATTGGTTCCATCCATGTCATCTTCTACTTTGTCTCTTTTGGAAGAAGTTCAAGTTTGCTCTAGCTGCAAATTTTATTGATTATGTTTCCATGTTTATTTCCTTAATCTACAGGGTGGTCCGAAAGTCCTGTTACCCCCTGTAACTATTGCTTTAATTTTGCATTTGAAATATTGTTTTAATTTTATATTTCAGATGACCGAAAGTTTTGTCTGTTAATATTGTTTTCATTTTCTATCTCAGATTGCTGACACGAGCCCCTACAGTGGGGAGAGAGGCTGATTGCAAGTCTATGGGCCCATGATCGTGTGTATTCTATTCTGGAAATAGCATGAAAGATGCGCGACATTTCACTGCAATGAAAGTGAATACTCTAAAACCAGTACATGTGTTTAATATTATTCCTCTATTGTTATTATTACTTTTCGGTAGCGGGTAACAAGACTTTTGGACCACCCTGTACTTGTGAATTTTCCAAAGGATTAAGTGACGTGTGTTTGTTCTCGCTTTTCAACCATTGTCTCACCCGTGAGTGGAGGGGGGTGGGAGAATGAGACACAAATGATGACTAGTAAAATAAAATAATTGGACGTGATCAATTTAATCAAGTGGACTTGATCAATGTTGGTAGAAAACACTTTGTAACTATTGTACGTATAAAATATTAGCATATCTTTCAAAACCTTTATGGTTTAATCCACTTTAATAGTAATATGGTCACAACGTTATTGTTAAAGTTCTAAGTTCATTCCGTATTTAAATAGTATTGGCATCTCTTCTTACTAATGACCTGTATTGGCAATTTTAGTTAGTGGAGAAGATAAAAAGTCCCGAAGTAAATAAAAAAAAATGCACTGAATACAATAAGTAATTTGTTCTCTCGTGGCAGAGGCTCCCCCCTCCCCCAAACTGAGTAATTTAATTTGGAAGTGACCTGATTATAATTACCGAGAAAAGACATTCAACAGATTCAGTTCAGTCTAATTTTTCGGAATGGGTTTCTTCTCCGTCTGATCTAGAAGGAAATTAAAAAAAATGGATGCCAAATCAAAAGTAAAATTTAAATTTTAAGATCAAGTAGATATCTAGTTCGGTACAGGTTAGGAAAACTAACTTAATTTTGAATTTAATAAGCATCCATCAGTGGGACGCTTCAGCCTCCCACAGAAATATAGTTCGCGCAGTGGGGAAGATCCTAAAGCGGTTGGGGTGCAGAAGCAGGCGTTTGTCCCTTCTATTAAACTCTAATTTAATCTTAAAATATATTTGGAGCGGATTTAATTCAATGTAAAACTTCAATTCAATGTTAATGCGTCTTACGGTCGTCTTGCAAGGAAACGCATCTTTAATGGATTAATTTCCAGTAATGTGAACTCTGACGTCACCTCCACCAGAGGGAGCCTGAATCCTGCGAACCGCTTGTGATCCTTTGATTCCGGGTTAAATATCGCTGAAGATATCCTCTCACAACTGACTTTTGTGTGGCCAGGTTATATTTACTCGCCTTCCTGTAACTATGTAGGTAAATAGAGCCATGCACCTCTCTCATCGCTGTCGAGATCCCTCTACCGGATAATGAAATTCACATAAAGATCAGAATGGTAATCACTGGTAAGCCTGAAAACACCAGGGACTGGTTCTGATTGGGGGATCTCTCCTTGAGTCATTAGATTTTTTTGTGTGCTCTGGAGTGCTCTTTAGCGTGGTACTTTACGGTCTGCAAATTGTTGGGTATTGGTTCATCACATCTCGGAGCGTTTGAGTAGCCTTACCTATTTCAGTGTTAATGACCCTCTCTCGTGACCACAGGCGCACGGGGGTGAAGGAGGAGGGGGGGGGGTATCAGAAGTATATGGATATGAGCACCCCCATAGAGTACTCAAGTACTATACCACCAGGACTCGGGAACAAGGGAGAGAGTGGGTATGTTGGGCTATGAAGGCTCGTGGCTTCATAGCAAGTGAAAAAAATGCAACCAAATGGAAAGTGTCTTCACCCAGGTGTGTCCAGATAAATGAAAGATGTCTTTACTCGGGTGTGGCTAGACAAATGGAAGGCGTTCACGATGGTGCCTGTAAACAAATGGAAGGTCTTCACGATGGTGCCTGTAAACAAATGGAAGGTCTTCACGATGGCACATGCAGACAAATCGAAAGTGTCTTCATTTGGGCGAAATTTTTAAATAAACTAGTAATATTCCTAATTCGTAAGCCTAACATTTGATTCAAATTCGAAAGGCGATTGCTAAATGTCGTTAGGTCTCTAGTTTTTCTACCGCGCTCCTTGACATCAGACATATAAGCCTCACCCCGAATGCTATTTAAATCAGTCATCTTTTCTTTAAAATTGATTAATATGAAATGTCAATATCATATTTTAATTCAGAAAAACAATCCTTTCGAAATGATATATAATATAATATGATGCGATTCCAATTAACGATGTGATTACTGGCTTCCAAGATGGCGGCCTATCTATTTTCTTTGTCAGAACTTAGAAAAAGTAACAAAGTATTTATAAACTTAATTTCATCATAATTACACCATGAACGGGTGTTCCTATGTAATTTGATGAGCTGAATAATATTTCTTCTATAACTTTTATAAATTAGAAGGCTCTAAAACCCTCGGAATGACGTCGCTATCGTCGTCTCAATTTGCCACTCTGGCTATTAAAATATTAAATTCATACAGTAACAATTTTAGATCGGACTTTTTTTATCCTTTGAAAACCTCCTCGACTGGGTTATAAGGTCTTTAGAATTTGGTGATATCCTAGTAACTTCTTGTAAGATGCAAAAGAATAAAAGACTAACCTAGAAATATAAAGAAAAAGATCAAAATGAGAAAAATGAGAAAGAATAAATCAACGGTTGGAATTATTTCTCTAAAAATGGCCTTAAATGTTTATTATTATTATATTTCCTCATAGGTTTGTCGAAGTATCATTATTTTTGTTATGTTTGCTCACTTTCGAATTTAATTATTAGTCTTATTTTATTTTACTTAATTTTTTAATATATATTTAGGTTTGTTCAATTTGGAATAATAAATATTGGCCGTATTTTCAAATATATTTACTATTTTTTTACATCAATCATATTTTCTTTAAAATTGATTAATATGAAATGTTCATATCATATTTTAATTCAGAAAGTATTGACGTGGGTCAATTCAGGTCAAATGTTGATCACATATCCGGCACACCCTGTAGAATCTGGCTGGGTTAATAACAGGGTGCTAATGGCTAAATCCATTCCAAATTCCCGGGCAGCCTTCCATTTATTGACGAGGGAGGAATATTATACACATCGATGTCTGTAGCAGACGACAATTTTTAAATATAACTTAACAGTCGCTGTTAAACGCGCTGAGCTTACAGCCTCCAAAAGTTGCTTCAGACACCGAATTATTATTTAGAAATATCCGGTGATAGATACACGTTTCGCGTGTACGCGCGGGCAATTATTTACACGTCTCTTGGGGCGTGTTCGAATGCACACGTCATAGATACATATAAGATATCTCACATTGAAAGAAAAAACTGTTTTTGTATGCGAGAGAGGGCAAGCAAAGCCATCATTCGTCATGATTTGAGATAAATGATATGTATTATTAATTTTCTGTCGTCATCTTTATGAGGCCCCTCCCGCTCCTCCTTTTTCCTTAGGTGAGCAACCGTGTGAGGCCTAGATTGTGATTTCTGGTGGGCGATAGCGAATTGAAGGTTAAAGCCTATTATTCTGGTAGGCTGCTACCTTAAAACGAGAGACATCGCCTAATATGGAGAATTTTATAACTAGAGTAATAATTAAACAGTTTATGCCATTGAATTAAAATTGCCTTATATTAAAGTATTCCACGTTCATTTAACAATAATCCCGCCAACATGTTGCAGTTGACATCTTGAGAATTGATGTTCTCTAGGCCCCAACGCCACCATGTGCACTTTAATTTCCTCCAACTTTTCCACTTTGAAGATATTTCCTTACACACTTTTTTCGTTAACCCGCAGGGAGGATGGGGGGGGGGTATCCTGCGTAGCCTGTTACACTTGAGACCTGAAGGAGCTGCACATCCTCTCAGCCTGAGTGAAAATTAGGGGCGTATCTGCTGGAGCGCAGGGAAGCCTGGCGTTTAGGCTACAGGTCGTCTCTCATTTTGCGAGGCTAAAGACTTGGTCCTGACGCCCCCAGCGAGGCCCGGGACGTTTGATGCTCTAATTAAAGGAAGCCCCCCTCTGCTCCTAGCTCCTCCAGACCTACGAGCACGGTCGTTTCCGCGCCCATTCGGAACCTTTCTGCAGGTTCTACTCACCCCGGGCTCTGCCCTGGTAGAGCTGGAGGCACAAAGGGTTTCACACCCAGCCTAGGCTAAAACTAGGGCTCACCCCCATCCTTTTAGCAGAGGTGTGGAAGCGAGTCAAGTTCTCGCAGAACCTCCCCTCCCGTTTTCCAGGAGAATGGGAGCGCAATCTCGGACCCTGCGTCCCCGGCGGAGTCCTTCGCTTTCTCCGCATTATTCTCTAGCCGAGATGCTGCTCCACCAGCTTCAATGGGCGTCGTGATGTCGTGGATGGCCGCCGACTGGACTCTACCTCCAGAGGCGAATCCTTCAAAGAAAGATTTTCATTGAGTCAGTTGCGTTCCACTCTCGCATCGTGCGCGCACACCGTCCCTGGTCCGAACAATGTCTCGTATGGGCTTTTCGTAAGATTTGTTCAACAGGAACTGGATAGACTCCTGACGAATGAGTATTGTGCTCGCTTTTCGAAAACCGGTAAGATATCTGGGTATCCCGGCCGGTTTCCATCCAATCTCTCTAACCTCATGCGTGTGCAAGTTGATGGAGAAATTGGTAAATGTTAGACTAGCCTCATTCCTGGACAGCAGAAGACACCTGTCTTACGCACAGTGCGGCTTCCGCAAATTCCATTCCACGTCGGATGCTCTACTCCGACTGGAAAATGCCGTCTGGGAGGCCTTCCTTCGTAGACAGCACTACGCAACGATGTTTTTCGATCTGGAGAAAGCATATGATACCGCATGGCGATACGGTATCATGGAGACTCTCCACACAATGGGTGCGAAGGGACACCTACCAATCTTTATTTCTGATTTTTTTGCGAGATCGTCGATTGAGCGTACGGGTCGAAGGAGCCCTCTTTGTCCCAATGCAGCAGGAAGAGGATGTCCCGTAGGGAACAAACTCTTTGCCTTGAGCATCAAGGGTATCACCTCGGTGCTGCCGGTAGATGTTCTCGCTAAATTCTACGGGGAGCACCTTTCGACATCTTTTTGGTGTGTCCCAGATGCAAACTCTGGAGCATCTCCTCCACCAGGCATTGAACCGTATCTCTCGGTATGCTGAAGCGCAGAGGTTTCGGTTTTCCTTGACGAAGACTAAGGTAGTGCACTTTACCGCCATCCTCGTCTCCACCCGACCCGGACTTTTCGTAAACAGGGTTCGCCTGGAAGTGGTGTATTCGTTGCGTGACGTGTACCAACTGGCTGGTGTGCTGTTAGGGATACTGCCTTACTTTTCTATCGATCCTTTGTTCGTTCGTAAGTTGAATACGGATGTGAGTTTTATGCAGCCGCCACCGACCTTGTATTGCGGAAGGTGGACTCTATCCCCCCCAGTGGTCTCCACCTAGCTACCGGTGCCTTTCGCACGCTTCCCATTGACAGCTACTTGTCGATGGTGAGGAGATGCCACTGGCTTTGCGCCATGCACAATGCACTATCGGCCTGTACGTGCAAGCTAGGCGCCTTCCTCCGTCTCCAATGGCTCCCACTGCATCTGCAGCCGATTTCGACAGTGCCTATGCCGCCCACTGACGCCAGTCATACCCTAAGCCCTTTGAATTTAGGGATAGGAAACTCCCTCGAGAGTTCGGTATAACCCTCGGGCCGGTGGCGCCCCTGGTTCTGCCCAAACCGCTACTCTAGAGGGTACCACCTTTGATTATCTGTCGCCACGCCTTTGCTCCCAAAGCTTCCGCAGCGCCGGGAGTATTGCGTTAGGCCTTTTGGGAGCACACTTCGTGTCACGCTGGAACCGTGCCAGCGTATATGGATGGCTCCAAGTCCCAAGTGGGGGCGGTTTCCACGCCGTATCCACTCTGTTTGAATTCAGCGGGACTCTGCCAGGCGCTGCGTCTGTCTTCACGGCTGAGCTGGTGGCAATACACCGCTCGGTACGGGAGATAACGTGTCGTGCTGGTTCGGATACCGGATTGTGACATTTAGCGATTCACAAAGCGGCCTGAGTGCTATCAACGCATTGGAATCTCCGCCCCCTCCCTGGTTCATGGTATCCATAATACAACCGTTCCGACGAGATAGGCAGATGTCGAGATTATCTCCTGCTAGGTTCCTGGACATGTTGGTATTGCGGGGAATGAGCGCGCCAAAGAGAACTCCAAAGAGTCGTCAAAAACTTGGGACCAGACCAGCGTTTCGCTCTTCCTCACACCGAATTACACGACAGGAATTAGTCCAGTCCCCGGGGCTGTTTGGCAAAGAAGATGGGAGAGGGTCGAGGGGGAACTTAAAGTTGCGTGCCATTGCACTGCGACTGTTTCCATGGACCTCCCCCCTGCCCATGCCGCGACACCTTCTGGTTGCTTTCTGTTGTCTTAGAATTGGAGACACTCGCGAGACGCACCGCTTTTTGATTGAGCACTCGCCTGCGCCCTACTGCGAAGATTGCGTTGTCCCCCAGACTTTTCGGGACAATATTGTTGAATGTCCCAGTCTGGGTGATGTTTGTTCGTGTTATCTGTTCCGGTATCGGGATAAGTGGGGTCCTATCACTTGTTCCTTGTACTCGGGACGGGTTGATGTACATAGACTTGTGGACTGTCTGACTTTTTGGAGGAGGCTGGCCTCCTCCATTTAATTTGTCTCTCTTTGTTGTAGGTCGCATGTTCCAGCACGGGAGGAAGGCGGGCATCCTCCCGACGGGGGAGCTGCTTCCTTTTTGTTGCTTTTGTTTTTGTTTGCTTGTTTTTTTGTCTTTGTTTTTGTTTTTTGTTTTGTTAATCTAGCCTAGCATTAGGCTGTAAAGTGATTACGGCAACCTTTGCCCTAGTAGGCAGTGGCCAGATGGGCTCTTAAAGAAAAAAACACTGCGTGATATAGCCTCGTTGCTATTGCGCTTTAAATTTCGTGGGGAAAATCATGCACAATTACTTAATCTAGCACATGCATATTAGACACACGCAGAGCGAGCACTATAAGTAATGCTAATATTAAAATCACAAATTGTGGGAAAAATAAATAAATGAACCGAAATGGTCTTTTGCGAGCCTATTTTAAAAATATGATCTGATAACGCCTTGTGGAGGGACTGAAGAGAGAACAATCATTGGTTATCGACCGGCTACAGATAACTAATACAAATTTATTTATTTACGTTTATTTAAATTTATTAATGACTAATAGATGCCATACTTTGGTTCAGCTAACTTCAAGGTCATGTCAACCTTGCTAATGACATCTATATGGTTACACTTTGGCAACAAGGATTATACCAAAATATCAACTCATTTTTATACATAAACTGAGTGACGTGGATAAAACGATCCAAATTTGAACTCTAACTATTTACACTTATATATATATATATATATATATATATATATATATATATATATATATATATATATATATATATATATATATATATATATAATTATAATGAAAACGATATCCTCATCAAAGATATTAGATATAATAGTGAAATATTTACATCGTAACTTTTAATTTCGTCAAGCACAGAGTTTATGACTTCTAAATCTCGAAAACGAAGACGATCATGGCTTTGTTAATAATTAATGCCATTGTTAAAAACTTCGCCTAGGAGCAAATTTCGTTGCTATTCTCGCTAATTGATAATTTAAACATACACTTTAAGCTCACTTCGTATAAAGGCCCACTGAAAAGAGAAACAATAGGCTTTGAGAAAGGCGAATCAAAGCCTTGAAAATAAAAGGATATACATTTTTAGTATCAAACTATTTAAAGTATTATACAAAGTTGATCCAATGATTTAGGAAGGTGACACGAAAATATAATATGTAATTTATTAGTGTTAATTTTGAGACACAATTTCTCAAGGATCTCAACTCTTATATGAATTTATAAGGTTTTGTCAAGCATGGAGCGACAAAATAATGGAACGGTGTACAAAATAGGCATAAACAAAAATATTAGATCGGTAGTTGCCTAGGCGACTGCCTATTCGGGAGGGAGTGACTGCACCCTGCGCTTCATTAAGAAACAAACTAAAAAAGATGGAAGAACCCCCACCCCTACCTTGCCTGATTCCATTGCCTAACTTACAGAAAAAAAAAGAGTTATAGCCACTAATGGCACGCAAACATCCTCATTCATATACATATTTTTAATTACACTAATTAAGTAATGAGAGGCTAAGCTTTTAATTAGTTAATCAATAAATAATAAGTCACATAGATTTAATTCTAAAAACTAGACATAAACTTTAGGAATATATGTTATAATTATAAATAATACTTCAATTGTTCATAATAGCCTTCATTGCCGTGTCGTTTTAAAACATAGAATTTACTACTAAACTTGCTTTAATCACCTGTCTGCCTACTGGAAGGGTACATTCAAAAGCACAGCGAAAATCACGTTTATTGTTGTTTACGATAGCTTGCAATTTTGTCTCGAGTGTTTTGTATTTCAACCTAAACTAAAACTCAGCTATTTTTTATTGCATCAGGCGTGTTTTGTTATTTGCTCATTTGCTTATTATCTGTTTTAGTTCCTTTAGTTCTTTTAGGTTGTTTAATTGCCTATTTTGCTCTTAGACTCCTTTCCCAACTTCCGTTGCTTCAATCTGGAACAGATTTGATATGCAAAAGTAGGCTTATTAAAGCATCACATTATTTTAACTTCGCGATAATCAATTAAATTTGACAGAGTTGTCGAATCCCTATTTGAATTTCACCGCAATTTGTGAAGTGATCTTAGCAACTCATTCAACCCCCATTTTTATACTTAGTTCTAGTTATTTGGCATATATTTTTTAGCCCCCTTTCTCCACAAAAGGCCAAACTTTTTTCCTTTCCTTGTTTCTCTCCCGAAATTAGAGGATGGCTCCACAAAAGCGAACCTGTAGAGAGTGCAATGGTTTGTTCCTGCTAACTCACTTCGATAGACCAAGTGACAATGGTAGGTGATGCGTAATGTATAGATAGGGACATAGAAGAAAAAAATATATATCTACCTTCAATAGGAATTAGAGGTACTGAGTTTTGATGTGAAGACCTTGATGTGGCGATTCGGCGACGCGATGGCAGGATGCTCACTTAGGATTGACCGCAAAAAAGACCAGGGAAATTTGATTACGAGTGATCCGGTACCTCTGGTAGCTTGACTGATGGACATTGGTTCGTTCCGGTTCTCCAGGGAGGAGAACCGAGACTGACAAAGCTGAGATTACCAGTAATAATGACAAATAGGTTCTCACTAAGATGAAAATGAATTCCAATTTGTGTTGTAGGACACTCTATTACTAGGGGACCAACAGGAGGAATTCTACCAAAGGGAACCAAAGTGACGGACGATTTTTAACGGATCTAGGCGAGACACGGTATACATTATGTATGTTGGAACTAATAATCTTTTATTTACAAGGTCCGAGTAACTCACGAAAAATTACTATTAATTGATAATAGCTGAAGGAAAAGAGTAGGGGTTAGCGTTTACAATCATTCTACCGAGAATAGGTGTGGCGAAAGTTTTCTACGAAAAGAGCTTCATATATTAACAACTCTCTACTACGGTTCTGGAAGGGGACCACTTCATCAATTTACGTGAAAAGGTCTACGAAGCAGCAATATATTCTGGCGAGATGGGCTGCACCTGAACATAAAAGGTTAGGCATGGCAAGGTACTAAAGACTTTTAAATAATGCCCTGATGGATTTTCCGATAGGGCCGTATCAGAGACTGGAGAGCGCAAAGAAAAGAGATGTCAAAAAATATACATGTAGGCCAAACACTTAAAACAGTGATTATAACATAATTCAATTTAATCTAAATATTCCTAAAAATGTTCTCGAGAGCAAAACTCGTACCGGACTTTAAGTCCTATTGTAATTTTAACCTGTTTCGGGCTCGCTTAAAACTTTTACATTGCGATTAAATCTTATAAGTTGAAGGCGGCCGAGAGATGTATAACGGAATTCAGCGTTTAGTTTTAATTATAAATAACAAAATAAGTCGGTATAAACCTAGAAAATATAATAAATCAAATCAGCTGCCTTGGATACTGAGATTAAAAAGAATAGCGACCGGCAATAGTGTCGATAATCGAAAGCAATTCTGTTATTATTGTCGCCTTGTGATACGCAAAATAATAACGGACTAAGGGGACTATGAAAAGGAACTAGCGTCGCCTCGAAAAGTCGAACCAAAGCGATTTTATAGATATGTAAATAATTCTAAGCTAATTATAAAGTGCATCTGGCCCCTTCAGGATCCTGAGGGTGTCCCAATGACGGTCCGGGCTACGTGGTGAAAACATTAAATGGACCTTTCGAGAAAGTTTTTACCATCAAAGATACAAATGACTTACCTACAATACAAATAGTGAACTTTGATGGAAAGCATACCGAATAGTATTAATTAATTCTATATATTTTTATTTGTGTTTTTACTTTAATCTCAATAATTGTCAATTTTATTATTTTAACTTGTTTCCATCCGCTTTTTTAGCCATTATATAATGCAGTCTTTTAACTGTCATCGTTAATATTCCTTCCCCTTCTCATTAGTCGATACAGTCGCTGAAGATGGTCCTAGTGAAGATCCGAAACGTCCGGCCAATAAATGATTAGAGTAATCTCCTGGGTCTTCATATTCCTACTATATATATATATATATATATATATATATATATATATATATATATATATATATATATATATATATATATATATTCTTGTCTCCGATAAATTTAGAATGGCATTCAAGATAGCGGTGATAAAATTACTAAATTGTCATTAACATCGAAATAATTGTGAGTTCCATGTGTATATAGGAACCATGTACACACGTGTGTAACTTTGTGTACGTTTGTATGCATGACTCGATGAGCTGTTAATCTGTCAATTCTGAGCGCTTTGACTACAGGGTGAGGGCATCTGGTTACCTTCAGAAGAGGGGGTGGCAAAGAGAATAGATAGATAGAAACTAGAATATTCTCCTCTTTCTTCCTACACTACGAGCGACATTGAGACTACCTGAGTTTTATTCTTGCTATAGACATTTCCATTTTACTTTTTACTCGAAACGGCGGCTGATTTCGAAGGTTAGTCGACGACCAGCTTTCGTCAGCGCCCACAATAGTCGGTGATGTTCACTCCCTTCTCCTCTTGGCTCCGACTGGGGTGGGGGTGGGGGGTATTAACGTATCTGCCTTTCTCCTTTTTCTGACCCCTACCCCCTCCATCTATATTTCCTTATCTATCCTTTTACGCACTTGAAAGGGGATATCAAGCGTTATCTAGATATTTGCGTGCCCCTGTGGCCTATTTTCTCACATGTTCACTTCCCCCAATTTCACCGCTTTATCTTCAGATCTCTCCTTAGAGACTTTCTGCGGACACGGCCTCTTTGTTATTGCGCTTTAAATTTTTTTTTTTGAATCCATCATTTTTCCTTTGCCTGCTGGTCATGATGCTCCATTTTTAAATACCCCCCATTATTGTTATAAGGGGGGAGTGACTCCGCCTGAGACTCACCTCGATTGGAGGGTGGGGGGCACCTGAGGCTATTAGGGAGAGGGGCAGTTTTGGGAGCTGTACTTTCACCCCCACCCCCTTCTCGACCCCAATTTTCGGGCATCTTAAAAAATGGCGATGTAGACAAGAGTGGACCATGTGCTATAGCGGCCGGCATTGGCGCACACGGTGGAGAATGGTACACATTGAGGTTGTAGTCATATGCAGTGGGAGAGAAAAAAATGGTAGGGGGCAATGAGGGGCACTGGTGTACACTAAGAGATGTGCAGTGGAGTGATGTACAACGAAGCGCAAGAATGTATAAAGAGTGGTGTAAAACGCGGCACCATGATGTACAGTAAGAGTCGTGCAATGTAGTTGTGTACGGAGAGACGCAGAGGAGTGTAGTGGAGTGATGTACAACGAAGCGCAAGAATGTACAAAGAGGTATAATGATAGGTAGTTTATAGGAAGCGTTCAAAGTAGTTGTGTACGAGACGCAATGATGTGCTGTAAGGAAGAGATACGAGTATATGTAGTGTTGTTAAGTATCTAGCACTGTCATGTGGTTCAATTGAGTTGGAATGGTGTGATGTAAACTATACCGATATGTGGTGTTTTAAAGAGGCATCTACTGTAGTGGTGTACGACGAGGCATTAGTGGTGTGTTGTAAGGTAAAAATTTTAAGAGATATGGAATGTAGTGGTGTACAAGATGCATTGAATGAGAGTAAGATTGAGCGATATATACTGCTTTACAGAAATGTAACGTGCAATGTTACAGTGTAGTACACAGTAATGGGCACAGATGCAATGCAGGGCGCCTAAACATGCAAAGAACTCGAATCTATGTATAGTGACCTCCATCGGTGTGCGATTGAATATTAAGTCTGAATATTAGGTCTATGTATATTAAGTTTGAATATTAGGTCTATGTATATTAATTCTGAATATTGTCTATGTATATTAAGTCTGAATATTAGGTCTATGTATATTAAGTCTGAATATTCCGTCTATTTATATTAAGTCTGAATATTAGGTCTATGTATATTAAGTCTGAATAATAGGTCTATGTATATTAAGTATGAATATTAGGTCTATATATATTAAGTCTGAATATTAAGTCTATGTATATTAGGTCTGAATATTAAGTATATATATATATATATATATATATATATATATTAAGTCTATGTATATTAAGTCTGAATATTACGTCTATGTATATTAAGTCTGAATATTACGTCTATGTATATTAAATCTGATTATTAGGTCTATGTATATTACGTCTATATATATTAAGTCTGAATATTAGGTCTATGTATATTAATTCTGAATATTGTATATGTATATTAAGTCTGAATATTAGGTATATATATATATATATTAAGTCTGAATATTAGGTCTATGTATATTAAGTCTGAATATTAAGTCTATGTATATTAAATCTGAATAATAATTCTATGTATAGTTACGTCCATTGGTGTGCGACTGAATATTAAATATACTTTCCTAACCTAATTCTGTGGATTTCGTGGAAATGTATTAACAGAGGATAAAGAATGGCAAAAAACAAAGGTGCTAAAAGCGGGGGTGTAGTGCTTGAAATCCCCCATAAACTTGTTCCCGAACAGCTGTGTCCATTTCGCCTTTCACGTGGACACAGATGTTCATCCTATGTGAAAATTCGTGCTCTAAATAGCCCTAAACGAGTTTATCCTATCTCTCGAGGTTCTGTTTTTAAGGGGTTCTACATAATTTCTGATGGAACCCCTTTACAGTTCGAATCCCGCTGGACGCATTAGTTAGTTAATCAGTTTAAGTCTCCCCCCGCCCCCCTTATTTTTACTACTAACGACCGTTTTCTTACCATCTATTGCTTGTGTATGAAATTCATATCGATTTGGATTTATTTCACTCTGGGTCTCTTGATTCTGAAGGTGTAATATAAAGCGATAAATACTGTATTAGATTTAATCAGAGTTAAACACTGATCAATACACACATTTGCATCCAGGAAAGAATCATCATTCGATTGAAAGATAAATAGAGAGAGAAAATTGCGAGCTCATTTTGTTTATTCAATTTAACGAAATCTATAATTTTCACGCTTGCAACCCAGCAACTATCGTTCACAGCTAAATAAAAGAACCTAATAAAGGATGGAGAAAAGTAAATAAATGTGAAGAAAAAGTACCTAATGGAGATGCTTTAAAATTGGAGGTCAGGTGGGAGATGTGATTTGCAAAGCAAAATATCCACCTTATTGATTAGGAATCGGGCGAGAAATTTGTTTAGATGACATTACACTGCATTTGTGTGTCAGAAAATCTCTTTTGGACGCTAATTCAAAGATAATACACAATAACCGACCCCTCTCCCCCGCGTGATACTTCTCAATCAAGTTGATATTGAAATATTAACAGTTATAAATCTACAAATTTAGTCTTCACCTTTCAGAAAAAAAATATATTCACTGTAGTCATGGCTAAAAGTTTTGAGACATATCTTTTCATACAAGAAAATTAATAGAGTTAATCAAACGTTGCATTTTGTTTTATTATCTTTGTATCATTATTTGAAAGTGAAATATGATAAAAATTAAAGCCCAAACTCATTTTATTAGCAAATACGATCAATTGATGCGAGCGTTAATATTTACAGTAATGTCCTCTTGTGCTTATCGCCCACAAATTCTCTATTGGGTTCAAATCTGGCGAATTTCCGTGCCAAGGTCTCAAAGCTTCGATGTTATTTTCAGCCATGAACTCTGTTATGCGCCATCATACTGAAAAATACAGTTATATCCTCAAATTGGTTCTGAACTGTTGGGTAAAGGTGTTAAGGAAGCATGTTTTGGTACTATTTGAGTTCATGGCTTTGTTCTTGAGCAAAATTGTTAGTGCTCCAGTTTCCTTAGATGACGGGTTAGGTTAACCATGGCACGACACAAGACTGTGAAACCACTCCTTTGATCTCCTACTAACGAGAGATCTTCCAAAATCTCCAAACAAGCGGAAGGGAGCTTCATCAAATAATATCCCTTCGTCTCATTCGTGAACCGTCCATTCTTTATATTTCCAACAACAGTGGATCCTATCCGTAAGTTTATTCTTGGTGAGATGAGGCTTCGTCGCAGCCTTTCTCGACATGAGAAAAGGGAAGCGCTTTCACGACTCCTGTGTCGTGCCTACGGTGAAGCATCCGCACACTCTTCTTGTGTGGGGAGCAATAACAATTTTGTCCAAGAACAAAGCCATGAACTCAAAGGGGTACGATAATGTGCTTCATCAGCACATTTTTCTAACAGTTCAGGACCAATTTGGGGAGATAACTGTATTTTTCAGTATGATGGCGCATCTTGGCACAAAGCAAAAACAATTATAGAGTTCATGGCTGGAAATCACATCGAACATTTTGTTACCTTGGCTCGGGAATTAGCCAGATTTTAACCAAATAAAGAATTTGTGCTTAATAATCAGACTGGCTTTTGATTAACAGAAGCCATTCAATTGTGAGCAGTTGCGGGTGTCTATTGAACAAAAATGGAGCAATACCAGTAAAGGCATCATCACAAATGTGGTCTCTAGCATGCTTAAAGGAATTGAAGCAGTCCTTAAGAACAAGGGACATCATTCTAGATATTGAGTGTGCGCATCATATTCCTGTATTTATTAATAAAATGGATTTGAGCTCTAAATTTTTGTATATTTCACCTTCAAATTATGATACAAACATATTAAAACATAAGGAAACGTTTGCTTAGTTCTATTGATTTCCATATATAAAGAAATGTAGTAATCTTAAAACTTTTGTCCATGACTGTTGCACTGTCATTGAACGAACAAGTATTAAAGTAACAGATGACGTGTCGCAGTTGATTTGACAGGAAGAATTAATCCGAATAACTAATCGCAATGTATTTGTTTGAAGTAAACAGATTTAGTTTGTTTTTTTCTCTCACTTTAAGCAGGAACCTTATGTAATATTCTTTCCACGTTGTTGCCAGAGGCGGCTTTTTTGTGTTTGCTTTACGAGCAACAAATACTGACCGCTTTTACGTGTTGACATTCAAATTAACCCGGTAGTTATAAAATATAGGAATTTATTATGTCTAGGCTAAATCTCATATATACAATTATGTATATTTGTTAACCATGTTTACATTTATTTATATGGGGGTACACCAAACTAAGTAAACAGATTTTAAAAACTGAGGAGCCAAAAAAATGGGTGCAGATAATTTACTTCCGTTTTGTAGGTAAAATATACAAAATCAAAATATTATTCTTTTAAACACCTAATCCTTTGATATGTGACACTTGATACCAACAAAACCTTTGGAGGGATTTTTCTACATCCTTCTTCAACTCTGCTCTTTAGTTGTTCAACTGATGTGGGTTCTCTACTGTATACTTCACTTTTACAAATCTGCAAACGCGAAAAATGGCGTATAGGGCTGTTTCGGAGCTAATTCATGAATAATTTTCTAAAAAAAAAACTTAATTGAGAAACCCAAACATAAGAAAATCACAAACTTCCCTATTCCCAGATTAATTATACGCAAGGTCCTATAAGATATATAAATTATCGGATCTTGCAACTCCTTAAGGTTCCTATAAGAAGATGATCAGTTCATATTTCCTAAAGTAGGATTCTGGAATTACACGTTTAAGGTGGGGTGGTATTTTAAAAGTTTTAAATAAGGTTTATTTTCATAAAGATTTTTTAAAGAAATGTGTTAACACTACATATTTAGGTCAATATTTTAAATTTAAGGAGAGAATGCTTCGTGGAGAGATGCTCTGGCGTTTATGAATTCAACTGTCCCAGATGTAATCAGGGTAAGACAATGGGGGTACGGTGTGCTCGCTTTGGGCCAGATTCTGTTCGCGTAAGAATGAGACTGAAGTGTGTGATTATTGTCCAACAAAGAATTCCCTCCCCTACATCACTCCATAACCCGTAAGCCATCTCTCTTGATTGTTATGAAACTGCAAAAACTACCAATGACCTGTAGCTTTATGCATTTAGGAATCTAGATTCCTAAACACTCCTTCACCTCTGTTCTGAAACCTTCAACCTCATCTAACCATCTAACTTCTTCACCTCGTCTTTCACTGCTTTTCCTTAATTTTACTATAATTACGCTAACCAAATCGTTATTTTACTTGATTTTTAGAACTTATTTGTTTTTGTTTTTTTAGTTTCACGTGAGTTGTTTAAATATTTTTATTTTACGATTTTTTTCCATATTTTTCTCCCAAACTTCCGTTCCATTTAAAAGTGTGTGTTTTGATTACCTGAATTAATTCCTCAGCTTTTGTCATCGTTTCCTAAACTGTATTAATTAAGACCTGTTTTAATAATCACACGGTTTAGGTAATCATCGTTTAAAGTTTCCCTTGATTAAAAGCTTAACACACTCCCTTTTGTGTCATTATTTTCTTGGCCTTGTTTAATTCATTTATTTACACTTTTATACATTTTTAATGGCCGTATTGGGTCTCTACCAGAAACGGCATAACTAGTGTATTTAATTAATGAAATCCTCCTTTGTTTTTTCATTCATCTTCCAGCTTAACTAAAATTCTTTAGGAACCTCCTGAAATAAGAGAAATATTTTTTTCAGGAATGTTCTACAAGTTTCTTGAAATCATTTGACAACATTTTGCTCATTAGGTAAGAGATGGATAATTGCTATTGCTGTCGTACTCTCTCTACAGAGATGCCACCACACGTGAAAGTGACTCCTGAGCTCCATCAGAGAATTGTTCGCTTGAAGATTTCGGAGAGGACTCTTTCTGCGATTTCAAGAGAGGTAGGGATGTCCAAGAGTGTAGTTTCGCGCCTTGTGGAGTTATACAATGAAAGCAAAACCTATAAATCTCATGCAAAGGTCGGTCGACGCAGCATTACCACCGTCCGAGAAGACAACTTTTAGGCGCTTCTCTATGAAGGATCTCTTCGAGACTGCAGCAGGAATTTCTCAAAAAATTAAGACTAATAGTGACGAAGAAGTGAGCCGTTTCACAATGTCCCGTAGCCAAAATTTATCTGGTTTAAAAGCTCGTTCTCAAGCAATCAAACCGATCATCAGTAAGAAGAACCAGAAGGCGAGATCCGAATATGCTGAAGCTCATGTTGTTTGGAATGATGAAGATACGGAGAGAATTCACTTAAGCGACGAAAATAAATTTAATTTAGACGCGTTGTAGGAGACAAATTTAATTATAAATGTCCGTTAGTGCGAATAATTGGAAAGGTAAATGCATTGAATGAGTACCTAAACCTCGAACAGCAACATGTTATACATTCACTCTGAGCATCTCTGAACCGGCCAGCAGTATTTATGCAGGGCAACACACAAGCCATAATAGTATTTCGAGCAAGAAGAAATCGAAATAATGAAGTGAACTGTTCACAGGCTGAACCTCAACACCAAGTGAGAACCTGTGGAAGATCATTGGAAAAAAAGATCGAGAGCAGCACCCTTCAACTGTGACGTATTTATGGGCAAAAATTGCGCAATTATGGAACAAAATAAGACCAGAATTTTGCAAGAAACTGGTGAAGTCCCGTCCGGGGTCGTCGTTGAGCCGAAGTAATAGAAAACAAAGGCTTCAACACTTCTTATTAAGTGATTTAAGTTTCATCGTTGTCAAATCTTGCTTTGTTTCTAGTGCATTTGCTAGCTAAGCAATTGTGTGAATTATCGTTCTCTTATTTTGATCGGTAGTATATATATATATATATATATATATATATATATATATATATATATATATATATATATATATAGAGAGAGAGAGAGAGAGAGAGAGAGAGAGAGAGAGAGAGAGAGAGACCTGGATGGTCATCGGTGGCGAGCCCCAACCTGAGATCTTAGTGGGGACAAAAAGAGAGAAAGGTTTAGCAGAAGTGGAAAAGCGGTGAAAGATAAGCCTGTGGCAGAGTGTGCTAGGCAGCTACTAGGCAATAGGGAAACGCCTCAATTTGGTGGATTAATCGAAAATTTATTCTAAATTTTCCATTTTAATAATAAAATTTGAAAAAAATATCATTTTCCAGCCTCGCCTCTTCGGGTTGGGGCACTTGATGTTGCTTTTCCATTTATTCCCTCCGCTGTCATTCGGCTTGGTCATCTTTAAGCCATCGAGCAACGCTACCCCGGGTCACTGTCTTCCATTTTTCTATTTAATAATTCGAAAGGGTATTTTCTTAGAATTAAGGGTTGTTTAAATACCTTAATCCACTTGATCACGCTTTTATATCTCCGTCACGCATTGCGCGGCCCATCAACATGTGTGAGCTGGTTGAAGTAGGAGTGTATGAGGGAACGATTTTATCATTATGGCTGCTTTGTGTTCGTGCGTGCTGGAAGAAAGACTAACTCCAAGCACGAAATAGGCAGGGCGTGTCTCCCCCTTCAGGTGTAATTTCGAACCCCCACAATAAAAATAACTCGATTTAAATTGATTAAAAAAGGGGGATTCTGTCAATTCCAGAAACGGGACTAATGTGCACCCGAATGTTACAACACAATAACACATCTACATACCATCGCACCGAATTGGTTCCATTGGCACAAAAAAGAATCTGGCCAAATTCAAACCTTCCATGAACATAAATAGATATAATAATAAGGAATTAAGCCATTAGAGAATCAGAATTAAAGACAGTTAATTCATGTTTAAAACATGCTTGAAACCTGTTTATGATGAAACGTGTTCAGATTCTATTGACAACATGACTGAAATTGAATGTAAAGAATATCAAAGAGTAGTCATTAAAAAAAAAAAAATGTTCAGACTTGTGAATACGATTCAATCTCACGTGAGATATGTTAATGTACTATGTGCTTGAAATTGATAATCCTACCAACATGAATATGATCGGATCACGCTTAAAACAAGCCCAAGGTGTCAGGTAAAAAATGGCTACATAATTTATACCCACAACACATCGACAGCCATTAAAAGTTAAAAACATGTTCAAACCTAGATAAATGACTTTTTTTTTATTAAAAAAGTCAAATCTTATAAAATAACTAAATAAATTGAAATTATTGTCTGTCTATAATAAAACTATTAAAATAGATGAAAATCATGATTAAAAAAAGCTTCAATTCTTGCCTAAAACATGATAAAGGTATGCCGGAGTCTAGCCATAAAGATACAAGTTTACAATTTTAGGTAACTAATAAATGGCTAAACTTTCTCTTCTTATAAATAAATATACAAATTCTAAAACACACCAAACACTTATTAGCAATCCATAAAAACTTCCATTCGTGTATAAAACAGGGCAAAAATATATTTAGGGCAAGTTCTTTCGAACGTAACTTCTAATAACATAACCAACTAATCAATAGCTAACCTTTCACTCTCTATATAAAATACGCAAAGATTATTAACAGACAAAGCTTCAATTCGTGTATAAAACACGCCAACAGATGCGGTTGGGTTAAGTTTTAAAGGCCCGAACTTTTAATTTCAACATAACCAACTAATAAATAGCTAATTCATCACCACTTGTCTAAAATACAGAAAATAGCACATAACAGACATTGAAAGCTTCAATTCGCGTATAAAACATGGTAAAAAAATGCGATCGGGTCAAGTTCTAAAGACCCGAACTTCTAATTTCAACATAACCATGATCCTCTCTTTAAGATACACCCAAAACATATATCAGAGATTGAAATCTTCAATACATGTATAAAACACGGAAAAACTGCGAATGTGACAAGTTCTAAAGACCCGAACTTCTAATTTCAACATAACCATGATCCTCTCTCTAAGATACACCCAAAACATATATCAGAGATTGAAAACTTTAATTCGCGTATAAAACACGGAAAAACTGCGAATGTGACAAGTTCTAAAGACCCGAACTTCTAATTTCAACATAACCAACTAATAAATAGCTAACCCATCATCCTCTGTCTAAAATACAGAAAAAAACTTATCAGATATTGAACTCTTCAATTCGCGTTTAAAATACGGCAAAACTGCGAAAGGGTCAAGTTCTAAAGACCCGAACTTCTAATTTCAACATAACCATGATCCTCTCTCTAAGATACACCCAAAACATATATCAGAGATTGAACTCTTCAATTCGCGTATACAACACGGCAAAACTGCGAATAGGACAAGTTCTAAAGACCCGAACTTACAACTTTACCGCGAAAAGTACCGAATGGCAACCCGACAATTACTGAATTGAATCTGCAAGAGCTGAAACGAAGAGGAAACAGCATCTCGACGCTCAGATCGGGAAGAAGGAAATCCTAATTTAATTGTGTACACTTATCACCACGTAAGGGGACAGTCGGTTGAGGAGATACACACACACACGCACACAAGCAAGGTCCCTCGCAGACAGTGAATGCATCCTCAGCTCTCCCCTTTCTGACGGAGATGCCCTCGGTCGTCTGTTCCTGCCCTTAAATAATAATAATAATAAAATAATATTAGTCTCCTGTCAATCGGAAAGTCTACGGGTTAATCACATACATACATGCACACGTGCAAACTACCCGACCGTGTTGTTAGCCGCGCGTCGTAGAAAACGATTGGTGTTGGAACCCGTTCTCTTGCATAATATACGAATGCCTCAAATGCCCTCCAATCAGGTCGGGGGGGGGGATTAGCCAGCCACTTAAGCATAATCCACTCCTCTCTATTTTGGTTTATTCTATGTTCGCACAAATGATTTTAATGCATACCAACGACCACCCATTGGGCCGTGTGAAGAAGAAGAAGAAGAAGAAGAAGAAGAAGAAGAAGAAGAAGAAGAAGAGGAAGAAGAAGAAGAAGATGAAGAAAAATGCAGAAGAAAATAAGAGAAGAAAGAGAAGAAGAATTAAAATAGGATAAGGAAAATCTAAAAAAGAAAAGGAAGAAGAAAAATAGGAAGAGAAGAAAGCTAGAAGAAGAAGGGAATTGGAAGAATGGAGAGAAATGGAAGGAGTGGACTGAGAATGAGAAGATGAAGTAGTAAACTGAATCATCGCCAGTGGTTTCTTTCATTCTCCTCCTCTTACTTAAATTAGTTCTCCTGAGTACTTTCGAGTGTTCATGGATGTTCACGAGTACTCTCGAGTGCTCCTTCTGAACGCGAGGATAATGTGCAGCGAGAAAAGACAAAAAAAAGAAACAAAGAACCGATGAAAGAGTCAAGAAGAAAGAGTACTAAGAAGTTACATCGAAATCTCTGCTGAACACCCTGTCCAAGAAACGATGGCAATGCCCTCGATAGTTAGCGCCACGAGGAGAATCATAGCATTAAGAACCAGACAAAGAACATCGATAGTTCCATATTCTCTCTTTTCCCCTCCTTTCGACTTGTCTTATTCTTCCATTTTATCTCTCCTTCCCTCTCTCTTCGTTGTGGAACGTGATTGAGTTAGGGAGAGTTACGCGACCTATCTATCGTTCTTTAAGAACTATTCTGACGTAGGTCTCACGTTGGTTTTTATTAATGGAAAAATAACACTTGGTGTTGCATACCAACGCGCAAAAGGATATGGACAATGGGGTCATTTGCATTATACTGTTACAAAAGCGTTGCTTACCTCCTTTATTCCCCATCAGCTTATTCAAAATGAAAGACATTTTGAACGGTAAAGTAGGCCGGATTATTCCTTTGTGCTTGTATGTTAGGTTGAATATGTATGTAATAAGCGTCCTGTCACACCCTTTCACTTACACCAATTTTAATAACACTAATAACGAAAATAATGGCGTCATACTATTAATTTCTTTCTTAATATACAACACTGCGAAAACTAAATTATATTCACATTGACACCCTTTCCACAGGATATATTACACTTTAATATTCCTCCTTCGCCCTCTCAGCACTTCGGGACTTCAACCGAACAATAAAATTCGTACCAACACGAAAACACCGCCACCACAACAAGAACGCAACGCATCAACAACTAGTCAGTTGAATTGTGCGATAGCCGCTATCGATGCAACTGGGCGAGCGAAAGAATTTGCCGCCTTAGTTCGCTCGTCAGTTCATCAGTGGCGCCAAGAGTACCAGTCACCAGGACAGCCACTGTGAATGAAAATGTGGATGAGGGAGGAGGTACACCTGGCACCGAGGGGAATGGGGGAAAATGGCGTGATCAACAATTACATTGTTTCACTCACGTCTCTTCTCTACACCCTATCGCAATGTCATTACATTTATGCTCACGCCAGGGCGATTGTGACGTCATTTTCTTAGTCTCGCGAGTCGCGGAGCGTATCAGTCAATGTGAAAGAAAGTTCTTTGCAAGGAGGATGGATGTACGGCAGACTGTGGTGGAAAAGAAAGTGTGTGACCAATAGGGGCATTTTCCAGTTGAATCTACCTTATCTCCCCGCCTCATGTCTGCCAATTCTCACTATTCCTTCTTTACCACATTTCTTCGTTTCCTTTTCATTCCACATCTGGTGTTTATGCCCTTTGCCACCCTTCCTCCTCCACAAGAGGGGATGGCGTTCGTACTGTGGGGTATCCCCTTGAAATAAGCCCTTCTGGCCGCAACATTCAGGTTCAATGATCCATGTTTAAACGAAGATAGATCCCGCTCCTCACGGCTTGCTATCGATTGTCATTCTAATCTTTATGTGAATTTCATTATTCGTTCAGAGGACCTCGTCTGCAATTGAAAAAGGGCGAGGAGCGCAATTAATTAAATACACTGAGTTGTGCTCTTTACAGTTCGGCAAGGAGATTTTTTCGGGACGTCCGAACCCCTTGCTTAGGGGAGAGGGGTGACGTCACTCACAAGAATCGATCTAAACTTCCACAAAGGACCTGTCTTAGGAGAAGTGTGCGCTATCCTGAGCGCTTCAAGTAGTTCCCTCTTTTGGCTCATCGGGGTATGTCTTTCCTCACATTTTCGCCTCCCTTTACTTACCCACAACCTGCAACTGCACGCTGCATCAGGCAGATGAATTCCGGCACTGCAACCGCACCGTTTAACCTCCAACACGACTTTTCATCCTTATGTTCCGGTGGCCCCTGGTAAGGACGCCGTCTTTGGATTGGGATCCATGTACAAGGGGGTAGTACACAAGTACAAGGACTCTAAGGACGTAAGTGAATGAGAATACTCAATCAGCACAAAAGTTCAGCTTCCTTGTTGTTTGGTGCAGGTCTTTCAGGCTTTTTGTCTCTCAGATCCTTTTGGTTCTTTCAGATCTCTTTGAATCTCCCAGGTCTCTTTGAATCTCTCAGGTCTCTTTAAATCTCTCAGATTTCTTCGGATCGCTTTAGTCTCTTTGATTGTACTCTTTTGCGAACTATGTCGGGATTGGAGAGTAGTCCTACTCAGGAAGCGTAGGGGTCCGCCCAGTTGGTCAACCTGGTGTTCTCTTTTCTTTTGTAGCCGAGTTTGCGATGGATTTAAATATATTTTGATATATTTTGAGACTTGCAAGTATAGTTTAAAGACCTATAAAAATCTATTGAATCTTGTCGATATCTTTTAAAATTTACGGATATTGTAGCGTGCCGAAAAGTGCAAGCAGGAGATTTAGAAACTTTATTTGAAATGATCTTTTTGACTCCTTATGGCGCAGTCGATTTGCGGCCCGCCAACGGTGGTCCGGGCAACGCAGGAAGCTAGTGCAGGTAAAATGTGTCTTTCTTTCCTTATCAAGCGGTCTCTCTTTGGTATTGCAGTTGCGCTTGGCTTATCGAATCTAAGAGCGAGCGGGGCATGGCAAATTCCACTCTGATGACGGGATGGACTGCCACAACCTATTCGATTGCAACTAAGCCAAGTGAAAATATGGTTTCCAAGTTAAATAATGTTCAGACACATCATGTGTGGTTAGCCGCAGAAGCGATTATAATATGGTTTGGTTAAATTCTAAACATAGTCAACACGGAAAATGATTTACTTGTTTTAATATTCAATGATATTAAATTTTCAAAACAATAAAGGAGTTTGAATTTTGATTAGAGAGATCCGCTTCAGAGGGCAGAATCTCTCGTTTGAACAAATTTGAATGTTTGAAAAGTTTTAGATAATAGTTTGAATGATTTGAAAGTTTGTTACAAGAGCAACGAAAGACTCCCTTGCAACGCTTGAAAAATTGACGATAATGGACGCACTATGACCAAATAATAATAGTAAGCACCTACCCTTCCGCTTGATACTAAATTAAATGGATTCTCCCTTAAGATATAAAGTAGAAAAAAATACTTAATAGGTTGAAAAGTCAAAATTGAAAAGTGTAAAGAGGAATATTTAAGAAGGCGGATGAAAATAAAGGAAGTTGGAAGGCGTTTGTCGCCTTCTTGTCTTCTGCGCACGCTCTGAATTCAAAGTGTAACTAATATAAGACCTTAACACTCCCCTAGAAGGAGAAGTGGAACCCCAAGATCAAGAGAATGACCCTCCTTAACCCTGGTTTTATGTCTTATAATGTGTATTCATTGACTCCAAAAGTCCAGGGTTCACTCAGAGAAAGGAGAGTTTGCTGAGCAGCAAATCAACCAAGGTAGACTTAAATATTGAAAACAAAGTCATAAATGTGATGCTTGCGAGAGGGAAGAAATTAGACCCGCTCACGATAGAGGATAGACAAAGAGGATATACGGAGGAAAGAAGGGTAGATAGACGAAAGAAGGGTAACTAGACAAAAATCTATCAGTGGGAAATATAATTCTTAGAATAAATCGCTTATAAGACCTCACTTGGAGTATGCGGTACAATTTTGGTCTCCATATTTGTGAATGACCATTGTAATATTGGAACGTCTTTGGCGTCGAACAACGAAATTAATTCCTGAACTTAGAAACAGATCTTACGAAGATAGACTGAAGCACCTCAATTTTCTTACATTGGAAGATCCGTATCTACGCGGTCAATTTATTCAATCTTTACACTAATAACGAGTTCACTAATATAAATTATAACTCATTATATGAGCTAGATACCCGAACGGCTACTAGAAATTAAAGTTACAAGCTAGTAAACAAAATATTTAACACTGCGAAGGCACAAAAATTCTTTTCTTATAAAATAACAAACTTGGAATAATTTGTCTAGGAAGATTGTTGAAAGCACTTCAGTAAATGTGATTAATAATATAGATAGAAATGTACAGAGGACCAGAAAAGAGTTGGATGAATCAAGCTGTGATTACGAGAGTATGGTGGTTCGTAAACCTCACTCTAATCGTTCTGATACGAAAGAAACTCACGAATTTGTCGCGGAGATCCTAGCCATCAATGACAGCGACCCTAGCAAGTCAATGAGGTCTATAGCCAGGGACAAGGGAGTGTTAGAGTATCTCATTAGGCAGTTAGTGCATGGGAACATCTGTTACTACACATGTGAGATGAGAAAGGGCTAGCTTCTCTCACAGAAGATGAAGGACCATCGCAAGGAACGTGCTGCGAAGTTTGTGAACAAACTGAAACACCTCCTTAAACCCGGCATACGTTGGTTCTTCTCAGACGAGAAGAACTTTTACCAGAACCAGGTGGTGGACTCCATAAAACAACCGCTGGATGGCTGTGCGCCCCCATAGATTTACCGAGAGTCATGAAGATCAAGTTTCCAGTCTGCATCATGGTATTTGTAGCGAAGGTCACGTTATGCCTTCCTTTATCTTCCTGGATGGCTAAATCAAGTGCCTGGAAGGGTTGGTATTCTCTTGGATGCAGGAAGTGGCTGTTGAAAGGCTGTACGTGTGGCAGCATGACACAGTTTTGCCTGTCAGACAATTTCTTTGACGACATATCTCCTAACACCTCGCCTTCTGACTACCTAAACTGCAGTAGGTTTTAACGCCGCTTGGAGGCCGTTGTTAAGGTCAACGGCGACTTCACGTGTTGCCAGTTCACTGTGGTCCAATTAGCGGCATCACGAGCCCAGGCGCGGCGCTGTGTCCGGTAGCGTGGCGTTAACAGGGGTATTCTGGTGATTTTTGTTCTCCCATATCGCATAGAAGGTAAAGAACACTGCGCTTTGCATTTAGTGTACCTCCTGCATTGAATGCAGTTGCGATTTGAGCCAGTGCTGTTTTTCTATTACCATGGGCAATTGTGTTCATATCAACTCACCAGATGTCATATCACAACTGATACAGGTGTGCGAATTTCCATGACTTTTGGCACTTCACTGTAAGTTCCAGATTAATTTTGACTCTTTTATTTGTCTTTTAAGACCAGTAAATGTTCTTTGAAACTTTGAAATATATTTTAAATGTTGTAGAAATCTTTGAAAGTTGTAGCTATCCTTCGAAACTTGCAGGTACATTATTTTAGAAATGTATAGGTATTTTTTGGTAATTTGTAAATATATTTTGAGAGATAATATATTTTGAAAGTGCCAGATATCTTTTGAAACGTGCAATGCTTGTTTAAGACCACTAAAAATCTATTGAATCCTGTCGATATCTTTGAAAATTTATGGATATTATGGTGTACTGAAAATTGCAAGCGGGCGGTTTAAAAGCTTTGTTTGAATGGATCATTTTAACCTCGTATGGCACAGTCGATTTGCCGCTCACCAAAGGTGGTCCGAGCGACGCAGGAAGCTGTTCGCAACTCGCCGTAGACTACTTTCGTTCTTTTTTTTTCATCGCCCCTTTTCTTACAACCTTTTTCCAACAATATCTTTTGAAAGTTGTAAAGATACCATTTAAACTTTTTGGTCTTGAGACTTGTACACATCTTATCAAACTTGTAGTTATCATTTGAAAATTGAAGTTATTTTGTAAAACTTTAGAAAACTACCTGATCGGCGTTTATACTACCTGAATAGTATAGTTAAATAACTATATACTATTTGAAGAGTAGAGTTGAATAACTCTAAGCCGTAATGTTGAGTAACCTTAAAATTTTTCTCCCACTTACCCCAACCCCACTGTTGTTCCACAACATTATTCCACTTATAGGTTACAGGTATACGGGCTAGAGTAGCTGTTCTCAACCTGAGATTCCAGCACCCCCAAGGGGTGAGAGATGGAATATATAGAGGTGGGACAAAGAGTGGCTTGTGTTCCGGTGTTGTGTGTTGTGAGTCCTCGCTCAGCCTGTACCTCTTGAGCATTAGTGGTTGGTGGATGGTCACTTTATATTTGCATTTTATGCGCTGTAATATAAGCTTATTTTTTGTATCTTAATTCGTGCATCATCAGTACTGTGTGTGGTTCAACTTGTGGTTCTAAAATTCGACTTCATCTTCAAATAAGATAGTACTTTTGTAAGGAGTGAGAATATTAATCAAACATTTCCAAGGCGTGGGAGATTAGGATCACATGACCTAGAGCAGTGGTTCTTAAAGTTCTTCAGCCCCGATACCCCCTAGTTCAACTCCAAGTCAACCTGGTACCCCTTCTCCAATATTGACCTACTACTACCAACTTTTAATTTCCTGTAAAAATGGAGAAAACCGGACGGCTATGAACCAACAGCTGAATTCTACGGACTCTTTTTTATTTTACCATAAATAAATGAATAAAGCAGTACACATTACATTATTGTACATTTTTTCCACATTACATTATTGTACACATTATTTGTGCTCATTCAGCATGATTTTTGTTCCACTGTGAACTGCTTGGGTCTTGTGCTCCTTTTTTTTTAAGCAATCAAGGCCTCAATTCAAGGACGCACCAGCCCAGGCTGCTTTTTTGGATAACCCAATAACCTGGTTCGATACCCGAAGAACCGGTTTCGATACTCCTTGGGGGTATTGAGGCAATACTTTTATAACACCTGGCTTAGAGGCTCTACCCGTACCTATATTAAATTGAGTGTATATATTAAAGAGAAACATAAATGAATAATGGACGGCTGAAAATGAAGAGCTTTCGAACAGATAATAAATTTTATTTCCGCTATCACAACGAGAGAATGTCAACAAGGAATAATGAATACCATTTAAATAAGATACCGCATGAGTACTACATAAATATTGGTCAGGGATCATGTTTAATTAAATAACACGTGACTCGTGTAACTAGAAACATTCAATAAAGGTATCTATTTGAAAATAATATTACTCATAATAGTAGAAATATTTAAATGAATTAACATCGTTGCCCTTTCGCAGACGAACCCTTACCTTTTCTTACCTCATTTTTAAAAGAAATTTTAAGTAAAATAAGTTTCATAAGATTTTTTTCTGTAATATTAAACATTCACCCCAATTAATGAAATCATTTTTCAAAATGTTTCGGACAAACTGAAGTTAACGACGATATAATTATTTATTTTGATAACTCGTCAAATAGCTGTGCATGATTGCTGCTAGGCTTTGCTGTTCTGTGCTGCTAACTAATAATATTTTTCTTCACACTTTAGGTTGGAAAGCTAATTATAGCTCTAAAACAAAATTGAAAAATGTTAATGGGAATATATTTGAGATATCTATGATTAAAAATTAAATAAATACATAAAGTGACTAAGTTTGGAAAAGGTAAAATTTGGCGAAATTTGGCAGCACTGCTTTGATACAAAGCAATCTCTAAATGTTTCGAGAGTAATAAATGAAATAACACAATAACATCAAAATTTAACTAAATTTAATTTATTTTATTGATAAATGTGTTATCTTGTATATTTATAACTAAATATACCCCATACAATCCATCTCTTATCAAATAATAACATTAAATTGTCCCTCTTTGAACGAAAGTCAGCGCAAATTGTGACATAACTACTTGGAAGTAACTGTACATACTGCCAATCGATACGACCTTCAGCATTGTACAACTGTAAGTTACCGCCTCCTATTTCAATAAAAAATAATAATTGATCACCGAAGGCTCACAATCAATGAGCGATAGAGGCTAGCATTTTCGACAGTCCACCCAAGGTGGTGACTAGCATTATTATCTTAATTTTAGGGAGCCTTTTCTAGGCTACTGGCGAGCTACCACGAATAAGTCAGGAACCCAAGGAACACATCCATGAATAATAAATTAATAAATAATTTGCAAAATCTTTATCATGTCACTGTCTGGTATGTAGTAGGCAGATCATAGAACCAGTGGCAAGCGGTAGCGACTCCACTTGCCAAGGTACCGGAGAGGTAGCGCACACGAAACTCTTGGGTAGGGCATTCAGTCAAAATGTGATGTATAGTCTGGTAACCCACGTACTTTTCGCTGAAAGTCTCTGGGGAGCCCACTTTCCTTGACAGTCACACATCGAGAAGGACTGCACGAACGACAGAATGCACACGATCACGTACACTTTCAATCAGTCTCTTTTCCAAACCTTAGGAGTTCGTATCAGTCATCTGAAATAGAGAATTAAAACAATATTTACAGGGGGTTACAAGACTTTTGGACTACCCTGTAGTTTATATCTGTAAGGCATCGTACACAAATTTGGAAACCAGTGATTGTTTTCTGGCAAATCTTATGGAGAATATTGTGGTAAAAATAAAGGTGTTTTACCTTTTAGGATGATACTGTATATGCTCAACAATTGCAACATATAACTGAAGCCTTTGAACAAAGACGTTCTACATTGGTAAACCGAAATAATGACCTCATTCATAATAATCCCCTCCTGTGCTCTAGGTTGGAAAGTTCCTCCTCCACATCTTCGATATTCACCTGGCCTTGCATCAAGTGATTACCGATTATTTAAGTCAATTCGAAATCAACTCAGTAACAAAGTTTACTATGATATGAAGCAGGTAGAAATGCCTCTCAAATCCGATATTCTATCAAAACCGAATGAATTCTTAAAGAAAGGCTTAGTTAAATGAAGTGAGAGCATTTTCCCTAATATTGGAAACTGCTTTGTTAAATAAATATGTATATTTCTTCGCATATTAAAAATTAATTTACTTTCCCATTAAAAACAAATTACTTTCTTAACAACCTAATCATTAATTCCTCGCTCAATCGTTTGCCCTCAAATGTTCAGCGTCGGGAGTGGAGGAAATGATGTTATGCAGACAAAATAAGTATGTAGTTTCCAAGGTGTTTGAGGATCTAAGTTCTCAGAAACTGGTGTTTGTGAATTTGAACATCAAGAGTAAATATGCTTGTGCATGAATGAAGTATAGACCTGAAGGAGTGTGAGTCGCGAGATAGATTAACGACTTGTACCTGGTTTAAAATGGATGATTAACTACAGAAAGAAGTAGGAGGTCGATGCTCGTCAAATCATAGAATAAAAAGAGTCACAAGTAGTCATAAGGAAAAGTAGTACCTCAAAGGACATTGCCGACCATACCGCGGAGGTGCAACTTTAGGAAGGCCATAACCTATAGCAGAAGAGAAAGCGTAGCATAGACGAATGCTCTTCCCACCCACTTCTCCCATCCGCTTTTGCGCACAAGAAAGCTGAAAAGACACCTGATTGTGATGTGAAAAAGAACACAATCAGGAATTTTTTATAGAAAAGTTGAAACTTATCTACTTGCTTCTAAACTATACGCATACTATAATCTATATCAAGGTGGTATCATCTAGGTCAAACTATCTCGTCCAGTTGAGATTAGAACTGTTCGACTGATGAACTCTTCACTGCTTCTGGCGGTAGACGGTTTCACGTTGCGCCGATTTTGTACGAGAAGAATTTGCCACAAATGTCAGTATGGAATTGCGGTAATTTTAGTTTGTAACAGTGGTTACGAGTATCATTTGCCTTCAACGCGAACAGCCTCGTGTGATCTACGTTTTCAACTGCTCGTACTATTTTAAAAGTTTCAATCAGATGACCTCTTAGCCGGCGCGTCTCCAGGGAGAACATCCCCAGTTCTCGTAGCCGACGCTGATAACTTTTATGTCTAAGGGAATGGATCATTTTGCTGGTACTGGCCTGTACCCTTTTCAGCCGTTCAATGCCCTTCCCCACGGTTGGGGACCAGAATTGAACAGCGTATTCAAGGTGTGACCGGAAAAGAGAGTTGTACAAGGCTAAAACAAGCTGCTTGTTTCGGAAGCGAAAATGTCTCTTTATGTACTTGGAGGCACTGCTTAGAGAAATTTAGGTCAGTGCTAATTAGCACGCCTAAATATTTCTCAAGGTCAGTGGTATCTAGCTGTTTGCCTAGCAAGGAGTAGTTTTCCTAAGGGTTAGGATGGCCGATGTGCATTACTTTACACTTGTCAAGGTTAAATGGCATCCGCCACCTCTTGGACCACTCGCCTATCCTGAGTTGGCTATTTCGCAGGCGTTCCATTCTTTCTCGCGAGCTCACACTACCTTATAACTTGCTATCGTGGCGAACTTGGTGATCGAGCATAGTAGTCCTTCGCTTATGTCATTGATGTAGACGATGAACAATAGAGGCCTGAGCACTGAGCCCTGTGGCAGCACGCTACTGACTGGCGCCTATTGCGAGGCTACCCCGTTGATCTTTACTCGTTGCCTCCGTCCCGAGAGCCAGTTTTTTATTCATTGGTTAACTTTCCGGTAATGCCGAGTTCGCGGACCTTACTCATCAACCTGTAGGGAGGTACCTTATCGAAGGCTTTTTAAAGTCCAGGTATAAGATATCCACAGCTCGACTACGGTCATACTCTCTCAAAATACTGTGGAAAAATTCTAGATGATTGGAAGACATGAACTGTTCTTGCGAAATCTGTGCTGGGAATCCAAAATCAGGTTTGCGACTCTAAGTGCTGCACTATAGGATCTGCGATTATTCCCTCGAGCAGTTTGCACACGATGGATGTCAGACTAATAGGCCGGAAATTACCCAGACATTCGCGGTCCCCCTTCTTGTAGATGGGGGTTACGTTTTCTATTCTCCAGTCTTCCGGCACCTCTCTAGTTTCCACAGACTTGTTGAAAATGGTCGTGAGGTGTGGAGAAACCTCTTCGCTAACTTCTCGGATGACTCTAGGAAGAAAGCCATCCGGATCTAGAGACTTATACGGGTTAAGGTTTCGTAGTCTGGCTACTACTTCGTTTCTCTCTAAGACTATTTCGCATAGGTTTTCCCACTCTTCGACATGAATCCCGGCCTCGGAGCTGGACCGTCCGCTTCCTTCGTAAATACGGAGGCAGAGTAGTCATTCAACACGTTGGCGATGTCTGGTTCTGACTTCCGTAGTACGTTATTGTCATCTCTTAGTGGTCCTATGGTATGGCAAATTGGTTTGCGGCTAGTGACATGCATGAATAATTATTTCGGAGTCTCTTTACAGAGGGAGGCCACCATAACTTCCTGGAGAGGCTTGTTGCCTGTCCTTCTACTAGGCACAAATGCAGACTGTTGGGACATAAAGTTTTCTTTAAACCCCAACCATTTGTCCAAAACTCCTTCTCTTGTTGCAGGCTCAAGCCGAGTTATCGCATCCCGAAGAGCGATAAGTTCGCGGGTCGGAAGTCGGGCTTGAAGGTAGCGACGTGATAGCGTCTGTCACATGAAATGTGGACGGAAAACGCGAATTTGGGGTGATCGCTCCCGACTACGCACTCTCACACGCTGAGTCCGGATACCATGAAGTCCTCAGTGGTAAACTCTAAGTCTAACATATTCTCACACCTCGTTGACTCCTCTACCCACTGTATCAGGAAGTTATCCTGAGCGAACTCAATCAGTCTCCTTCCTTCAGCATCGCCTGACTAGTTGCTCCAGGCAATCCGACGGCGGTTGAAGTCACCAATGTCCAAACTCGTGTGACTATTTATCAGGTCGGTGAGCTTTGCATACAGGCTTGAATCTGACTCTTTTGACTACCTTTGCGGCCTGTAAACCACCACTACTCGATAAGAGAAGCTGGTAAGATCTCTGTTTAACCCTAAAATCTCGTGACCACATTTCACCTTGCATTCGACAGCGGGAAAACAGTTCCGGACGTATACCATAACTCCGCCGCCCTCTTGACAAGGTCGATCACGGTCGAACATTGTATAAAAGGGGATCGCAAACACTCCCTCAAAATCTCCATTGTCAGTATCAATCCACGTTTCTACGATCGACACGATATTTAAATGATAATCGGAGGCGGCCAAGTCAATCTTAGAAAAGCTGGATTATACGTTCTCCTCTCGTAAAAGCTAGTTAGCCATAACATTGCCTTCTTAACCGCATATATATATATATATATATATATATATATATATATATATATATATATATATATATATATATGAAAAATAACCCACAGGAAAATGAAAAGATGAATCCAAGCACTTTCGAAGATATCACATTAACGTGATGTATATCATTAAAAGATAATGGTAAATCAGAATATTTGAATTAAGGTTTTATTTATAACTATCGGACTAGTTTCGGCAAGATGCCATTTTCAACTAATGGCATCTTGCCGAAACTAGTCCGATAGTTATAAATAAAATCTTGATTCAAATATTGCGGCGCACCATTATCTTATTATCTTTCACACACACACACACACACATATATATATTTATATATATATATATATATATATATATATATATATATATATATATATATATATATATATATATATATATATATATATATATAAATTAGAGCCAGAACTAATATTCAGAACATATATAATTTGGAACGTTTCGAACCTTAGCTCTGTTCATCTTCAGCCTATAATGGAGTAAAACAATATGAGGACAAGCAAGCTTAGAATACATAAAGAGATATATAAGAACATAAGAAAAGAAGGAGACTGCAAAAGACCATTCATGGCCTACACTTGGCAGCTCCTGTATTAATGAGTGACAATAAGTTTAAAGATTGTTGAATCTGAGAGAAAATAATGCGACAATGCAATAATGAATAAATTTAGAGTTTAGTAAAGTTTTCAAGAAAACGATGCAAAAATTACCGAGAGAGGACAATGCGAACTTACAAAGAAAAATAATGAACAAATATAAAACAAACTGAGAAAACAAGGCAAAAATTAAAATTAAAAATGAAATAAATGAATGAAACTTACCAACTTGAGAGAAGGACAGGAATCGAATGATTCAAAAAGTGGAAAATTTGAACTTAGCTAAACATGGTAGTTGTTAAAATAACTGAAATATGCGGGGGGGGGGGGTCACCCACTAATAAAACATTATTTAGTGATAAAGTTCCCCACTACTATAATTTCGGATTTTTTTACAGGCTCTCCCTAATCCCGGAATAGATTTATTTTGTATATTTTTCCTCACTAAATTCAATTTTATACAATCTACCACCGCTGGAAAACCATTTAACTCCAATTATGTAGAAGGGGAAAGGAATTAATTCTGAAAACAATAAACCAATAACCAACAAATGAATTTGTCACAGCTTTTTCAAGTGAACATTGATACAGAGCCGTTTAAATGGTTTATTTACATCAAAATAGAATTTCGCTTTCGTGAAAAAAAAAATCGACCTGTATAAAAGGTAGGCACAAAGACTAATGTTGCAGTAGCTACATCTTGCTTGTTGGGGCTTTAGGACCGATAGTATTTCTATTTAGTATTTCTGTGTATATCTGAATAGGGAGGGGCCTTACGTACTTCCGCGTGGACTCCGATCTCTTAGGCACTACACTATATAACAACCAGTACAAAATGAATATTAATGGGGCTCCTGGGCTTATGAAAGAGGGCTTAACTTCGCTTATTATGGGAATCAGTTTTAACAGTGTCTCTGCCGTTCACTTCCCTTCCATAATGATGGCATGGGTATCAATTAATCATACAGCGGGATTAGACGTAGTGTATTCGATAGCTTCCTCGATTTCTATCATTTGATTACGATCGCTGAGACAAAAATTGAGATACTAAAGAGAAAAATACTTAAGTGGTCAACAGCACCTTTATAAATTTTTTTATTATACCTGTGTTATTTGTAGGCTTAGAAATTAATTCCGCCATTGAAAACATTAAAATTTAAAAGCTCTCGGATGTCTAATTAATCGCCAATGTCAATTAATATGTCGATTAATCTGTTTAGCTCTAATCAAAGTAATTTCGGCACCAAAATACATTATAAACATTGGGGATATTAACATTTAAAGAGTTTTATGATTATAATTAATAGTTAAAAATGGTTAATGTATGTTAATCTGCGTATGTTGTTGGTTATGAGGTATGTTAATATTCAGCTCGTTGGCTCTAACCAGGGTAACTATAGGAACGGGCGAGACAGAAGGGACGAGAAAGACTTTAGACAGATTTTCTTGTACGATTTTAAATATGGCTCTTAATTTTGGGAAATCTGACCAGGCACTTATGGCTCAACTCTGAGAGGAGGGGGAAGTTTTGGTTTGAGTTTCTTCGTCGTTAGGTAAACCAAGTTCAAGGGGGCGTGGCAGGATACCATTCCTTGATGACATATTTAGGATGCTTAAGCATTTTCTCGATTCTCTCGCGCATTGTTATTCCACCAACTGCCTTCGTTTTTATTCCCCGCACCGTCTCACCCTTGGCGTTGATCTTCCGGGGTCATTCGATTTTTTATCCCAGTCATTCACCCCCTGTCATCTTCCCTTTCGTATCGTGGAACTATGGCGTAATTGAATTCAAATCTCATTTCCGATTTGAACTGTGTTAAGCCACATCGTGTGTGTTTAGCAGTAGGATGGGAGTCGGGGATTTACCTTTCAGCTGCTGGCAGGGAGCGATAATTCGTGGTTTGGATCCTACGTTAAGGATTTAAGGATAATAACACTACTATTCTCAAAGGGAACGCCATCCTTCTCTTGGCCAACCGCCTCCGCCCATCTCTTAACTGGATAATAAAACTAACATAAAGATCAAGATGACAATTGCTGGTGAGCCTGGGGCACCAGGAGCCGGTCTTTTGTGGGGGTGGGGGGTGGGAATTATTTAGGAATAAGTTCATACAGATTCGGGAAAATATTTGTTTGTCGTAGAGTCGAATGTCGATGCTAGCCGAGGATTGACTCTACGGTGACGCGGCAAGGGAGTACGCCAGCAATTAGGGGGGGGGGGGGGGAGGGGAGATATATTGAACCCAGTGCGAGGGTTAAATAATCAAAATCGAGTTCGGTTGACCTAAATAATCAATTCTTATAGGTTCTGGGTTGAGACAAACTGATTGTAAAAAAAATAGCTTTAGTATATACAAATAAAATAAGATGAGACTGGGGGTACCAGACTCCGGGGGGAGGATACAAATGACTCGAAGGGGACGAGAGTCCGAGAGAGGATGTACGATGATTGCTTTCAGGGAAAGTGGGAAAGCGTAAATAACGGGGAGACTCACGTAAAGCCTAATTGATTGGAGGCTTTAAGCCAGACGAGGAAGCGGGGCACTGCAAAGTTCAACTTGCAAGATTCCTTCTTCTTTAACCTCGCTGAGAAATGAACGAGGGAGTACTCCAGACGAGAACAAAGTCGATACCCGAGTGATAGATGCCTGTACGTGTGTATCGTCTGTCGGGCGAGAACTCTGGCCTTTGGGTGCGAGCGAGGGTGGGTAGAGAGGTGACGCGTCGCGTTCGTAGTTGGAAGCCGTTGGGAGGTGGAGCAGGGCGCACGAGACTGTACGTGACTGCTAACCAAGACGGGGCTGTATGGTACTAATTTCTCAAAGCTTTTTCAGAAGTATAAAAACTTCCTCGGCGGAAGCGGGTTGCCAGAGGCCCCCAAAAGGGGGAACGGTGATCTCATTAGACTTGGTACGCCAGAGAGGATGGCGATATTCTCAGCGAACATCACAGGTTCACGCGAGAGTCCTTGACGCCGTAGGTTTGGCGCCGATCATGCGGTGCGACGGGGAGAAGGAGAACCCAGCACGGATCACACGGCCGCACGACATTCTTGTGTCGGCTCTTTGGGTTTGACTGACCCGACCATTCTTGATAATAGCGCCGGGGTAATCCAACCACGCTAAATTCTCGCTGTTGCTTAGAGCTGTCTGGACGTGCACGTGCATCTTCTCTCAGGTGCCACTGGTAAACGTGGGTAACCTTCTCTCTCTCTGACATCTCCTTCCCTCCCAAGATGGAGCTTCCGAAGGAAGTGACATCAAACTAATATAGGGTGATTACACGGCTTAATTTCCACTAGGGACACAAATACAAAAGGGATAGTACCGGGTACTCTGCACAAAAATAAGTCAAATAAAGGGGACTTGGCAAATGTCCGGTATTCCTATTGCCGAACAACATCAAGTAAAAAAAAAAATAATAGTAATAATACAATAAGACAGGCAGGATTCGTTAGCAATAATCGGGGTCAACATAATCTCGATAACCAAGGGCTTACATACAATGATGTTTAAAAAAAAAGGTCCCACAATATAAAAAAGGTACATACGAACAGGGGAACTCATAAAAAATATATAGAAAATAAAAAAAATAATGGCACATATTCTTATAATGCATTAAACAAAACTACAAGAATTATTCAGGAATATATACAAAAGTAATCCATTTAACGTTACAATTAATTAATGGGAAATTACTCTGGAGACAAATCCAGAGGATTTCTGCTTAAGCTGTCCGCCAGGCAATTCTCGGAACCCTTAATGTATACAATTTTCAATTGGAATTCTTGGAGAGAGAGGCTCCACCTCATGAGGCGACCATTATTGTTCTTAACGTTCCGTAGGTAAGAGAGGGGTTTATGATCCGTATCGATAACAAATTCTTTACCTAAGAGAAGCATTTTGAAATTTTGGATGCTCCAAACGATTACAAGAACTTCTTGCTCGATTACCGCATAGTTTTTCTCCCGGTGAAAGAGTCTACGGCTCGCAAACGCAATAGAGAAACTTAGGCAATTGTCACCATACTGGACGAGAACACATCCTATGCCATCGTTACTCGTGTCAGTTCGTATGCCAAAAGGTTTATGGGGGTCGGGTAAGCGGATGATTGGTGCTGAAGCTAACTTCCCTTTGAGCTGGTCAAAGCTAGCGATCAAACGGGGGTGTGTCTAGACGAGGCACTTGGGAAGGCCTTTTTCTTGAGGAGCTCATACAGCGGCGCGGCGATGGTGGAGAAGTTCATAATAAAATGTCGGTAGAAGGAGGCGGATCCCATGAATGACCTCAACTGTTTCTTTGTTGCAGGCAGTGACATTTTAACAATTGCCTGGATTTTGTCAGCTTGGGAAAGCAAGGAATCGTTCCCTATGTGGCAACCCAAATAGTCAATAGTGCCAAAGGCGAAGTGGCACTTACCGGAGCCAATCGTGAGGTTGTGTTCCCGAGTTGCCCCGGAGGTCACGAAGGGCAGCCAGATGGTAATCCCATTCCTGGGTCGGCACGTAAATGTTGTCGAAGTAGAAGGTAACGTGGGGCAACCCATCCGATATTCGCCTCATCATTCGGTTACAATTGCTATATGCCATCACCAGCCCAAAAGAGAGTCACCAGAATTGCATAAAACTCTCAAAGGAATCTGGTAATAGGCCTTACACAGATCTAATTCTGTAATGGATTTGGCTTTCTCGAACACGTGCAAATTATGATCGATGAGGGAAATCGGTTCGGCGTTGAACACGGTGACGGAGTTTAACTTGCTGAAGTCCATACACATCTGGTAAGAATTGTCCGACTTATTCACCATGACGACTGGGGAGCAATACTCAGACTCCGAGGGCTCTATAATACCTATCTTCAATAGCTTGTCTGATTCCTCATTGAACGCTTTTCTCAAGTGAATGGGGAGGGGATATGGCTTCGAACGGACAGGTTCCTGGGTGGTGAGCCGATTATTGTGCTCAAACTGGGTAGCACAACCAAGGGGTATCCGAGTTTACATCGGTGAATTTGGTGAGTAGCGGTTGTAGCTGGGTCTTCTCGGGGATCGGAAGCTGATGGTTTATACTCAACTCGGTCGATGGGAAATCGGGGAAATCTGGCAAGACACGAAGAGGATATTCGGCGTCTTGTTCCACGCAGGTGACTTTTACCACGACTAAGGGATCAAGCGGGTGGCTGGACTCCAAGGCGGATTATTCGTCCAGGGCCACAAGTTGTTTGGCACAAGCGCGTCGATGGTACATTTTAAGCATGTTCACGTTGAATATCTTAGTGCCAGATGGTGTTTGGATCAAGTAGTCGACGGGGCACGTCTCTAGATCACTGGGAAGGGGCCCTTACATTGGCTTAAAAGTTTGTTGTTTCCCGTGGGGAGTAGTAAAATGACTTCAGCACCTGGTTTAAATTTTCATTTTGGGGACTTACAGTCAAAGTAGGTTTTATACTTGCCCAAGTTTGCCTCGGCGTTCTGATGCGCGATCTCTGCACACTTTTCTTACCTCTGTCTCAGGTCTAGGAAGTAAGCGGAGGAGGATTGAATCTCCTGGTCTAATTTCGAATTGGAGAAGAGCTCCTTTAAAATGCTGAAGGGCCCTCTAACATTACGTCCATACAGAACTCAAATGGGGCAAAACCTAAGGTGCGTTGGGGAATTTCCCAGTACGCGAAAAAAGGCTACCGGCAAGAAACAGTGCCATTCTCGGAATTGTTCGGCGCACAGTTTCTTGAGGATAGATTTGAGGGAGCCGTTGAGCCTTTCACACATTCCGTTACCAGCTGGGTGAAAGGGGTTGGTAAAAAAGAGTTTTATCATCATGAGCTTGCCGACGTACTCCATCATTTGCGACGTGAATTGGCGACCACGATCAAACAGGATTTCCTTGGGTAATCTAATGCGGGAGAAGATGGAGATTAGTGCTTCCACAGAGGAGATGCTATCTATATTCTTCAAAGGTATGTCTTCGGGGAACCGGGTGGCAAAATCCACTAAAGTTAGCACGTGGATGTGTTCTTCACTCGACGGGGGGTGTATCGGACCGATGAGATCAATTGCGATACGGGAAAACGGCCCTGAGATTAGGGGTCCTCTCTGCAATGGTGCGGGCTTAACTCGCCCTTTGACGTCAGTCTTTTGGCAGATGTCGCAAGACCTCCAGTAGCGAGAAGGATTTCTTTATGGGCGCCTAAACAGTAAAAATATTTGAAGATCTTCTGGCTGGTATTCTTGTGACTAAAATTGCCTGAAAATAGGCTGACATGGGCAGTAGACAAAGTGTGACCAACGTGAAAACGCGGAACACACAATTCTCGCATCTGGAGTTTACCGTTTTCTGAGCACGTACGGGTAAGCCGTCCGTAACTTGGTAGGAGATCACCTTGTCTCTTCTGGTGGCTTCTTGCTCTTTTGACTGGGTCTTAGCCCACAGGTGTCGGAGGGAATCGCAGTTCTTCTGGTTCCTTGCAAAGTCTTCAGTAATGACTTCCTTGAATTCTGAAGAACGTGAGGTTTCTAAGGGTGAGGGGATCTCGAATCTTTTACCACTTGAAAACGGGTAGCCACGGGTTGAGCCACGAGGTTGGGAGAGACCCGTGGGCACTGGCCAATGAGGATGGAGCAGAATTTAATAGGCGCTGCTACTACTTCTGCCCAGTCAGTGAAGTACGCACAATCGATGTAGCACTTAATGATAGGGAACCGATTGGCGCGCCCCAAGTAGTCGTGCACGACGGCGAATTTATTATGGTCCAGGGCTACTGGGGGAAGCAACTTGTCCGACACCACTATGCAGGTGCACCGGTATCTCTCACAAGAGTAGAGACACCGCAGCCATTAATCGTTCCGGATTCGAACTTAAGGCCTCCAAGATTATTCTTACCAAACAAGAAGTTTTTCTGGTAGCCGCCGGGACTTGAGGTGCTCGAGGGAGGAGAAGATTCCAATGGTGTTGACGGAGGCGGAGACGTGGCAAAGATCTCGTGTACCTGGTGAGAAGAGCTATTCCTGAACTGAGAGTTGTGGGGACAGTTCGTTTTCACGTGGCCCTCCACAACACAGCAAAACAAATGATGGGTCTCCTAGGAAAAGATGACGTAGGGGAGCCCTGAAGAGAACGGTTTTACATCCCAGTGTTCAGACGAAAAGAATGGTTTCGGCTTCGACGGCCCAGTTACCTTGGTCAACTTGCTTCTATTTTGCAGGACGAATTTACCTTTGCTTGGGTTAGGTTTGGGGAACAGGGGGGGCCGTTTTCTTCTCTTGTTTCGGATTAAGATTGTGGCTTGCTGAATAAATTTTGGCCTCTTCTGTGCACTCCTTGAATGTGAGGCACAGCCAGTCTTTTACGAAAGTTCTGATTGCAACCGAAAGTGCATCCAACAACTGGCCAATCAGGAAGAAGTCAACGAGGGCATCGTAGTCATGCGGGATTTTAGAAGCATCGAGCCAAAATTTGACGGAAAGAATGGTTTCGGCTTCGACGGCCCAGTTACCTTGGTCAACTTGCTTCTATTTTGCAGGACGAATTTATCTTTGCTTGGGTTAGGTTTGGGGAACAGGGGGGGCCGTTTTCTTCTCTTGTTTCGGATTAAGATTGTGGCTTGCTGAATAAATTTTGGCCTCTTCTGTGCACTCCTTGAATGTGAGGCACAGCCAGTCTTTTACAAAAGTTCTGATTGCAACCGAAAGTGCAGCCAACAACTGGCCAATCAGGAAGAAGTCAACGAGGGCATCGTAGTCATGCGGGATTTTAGAAGCATCGAGCCGAAATTTGAGGTGACGCTGGGAGTGTACCCAAACTGACGCTATGTTTGGCCTGACTAAATGCGGACATGTCTAAATTTAGATCGGTAAAAGTCTGTAGTCATGTTATATGCCGCCAGTAACTCCGATTTTAAGGTCGAATAATCAATTGTTGCCTCCGAGGCGAGTGGTATCAATATATCTCGGAGTTGGGAATTTAGTAAAGGCAACGAATGAGTTACTCCATCTGCCTCGATGTCCCAATGGTTGATTTCGAAGATTTTCTCAAAGTGGATTAAGAAGGCTCCGAAATCCTCGCCTTCCTTGAAAACCGGAAGCTTCAGACCTGATGGACAGCGTCTCGTTCCTGGTCCTACTCATTTCAAGATCATGAAGGCGGATTCTTTCCTTTTCTTCCCGCTCTTATTTTTCTCTTCTTTCTTCTTGTTCCTTCTATTCTCTCTCTCTTCCCTTCTCTTTATTTCTCTTTGTCTTCTTTCTTCTCTTTCAGGCCTTTTCCCCTCTTGAATATAAGCTAGGAGGTCTTTGCCACTGAGCCCAAGCGACTTCCCTTGCAACTTAAACGAGTTAAATAATGAGGATATTTTAGCGCGTTCGACCAACTTTCAGGAAAAGCACCACAGAAAAGGTAGGAATAATTTAGACGCACATAGGAAGTGCTGATAGGCTTTGGTGGACCTACGATTCTTCACTTAAAAACAAAACAAAACAATACAATGATAATTATTTTGCACGGCGCGAATTCTTAATTATACTCTAAATATTCACTCCGGGATTTAGCGAGAGCCTGTGTTGCCGAATACGCAACGAAGAAAACGACAAACACAATAAAAAGAAATAAGATTAACTCCTTTACAATACGGCAGACGTTTTATGAGGCCTGAAAAGGCTTAAAGCTTCACACGGTCACAAAATTCAATACAAAATACGCACATAAAAGGGAATATGAGAAATGGGTAGGGTGTTTTCTATAGTTTCTAAAACTAGAATCTTTAATATACAAGAATAACACCTTTTAGAATCTGGCACAGGTCTAAAAGAAATGAGATCAGATATTGCAGGTGACCCTAAAAGACTGACACCAGAATTACATAATGTTATGTCGTAGAATCGAATGTCGATGCTAGCCGAGGATTGACTCTGCTGTGACCCGGCAAGGGAGCACGCCAGCAAATATGGGGGGGGGGGAGATATATTGATCCCAATGCGAGGGTTAAATAATCAAAATCGAGTTCGGTTGGCCTAAATAATCAATTCTTAGAGATTCTGGGTTTAGAGAAACGGATTGTAAAAAAATAGCTTTACTATATACAAAGAAAATATTAAGAGCAAGAGTAAATAAATGACAATAAATAAGATGAGACCGGGGGTACCAGACGGGGACGGGGGGGTTACAAATGACTCGACGGGAACGAGAGTCCGAGAGAGGATGTACGATAATTGCTTCCAGGGAAAGTGGGAGAGTGCAAATAAAGGGGAGACTCACGAAAAGCCTAATTGGCTGGAGCCTTTGGAGCTGACGAGGAAGCGGGGCACTGTAAAGTTCAACTTGCAAGATTCCTTCTTCTTTATCCTCGCTAAGAAATGAACGAAGGAGTACTCCAGACGAGAACAAAGTCGATACGCGAGTGATAGATGCCTGTCCGTGTGTATCGTCTGTCGGGCAGCAACTCTGGCCTTTGGGTACAGGTGAGGGAGGGTAGAGAGGTGACGCGTCGCATTTGTAGCTGGAAGCCGTTGGGAGGTAGAGCAGTGCGTACGACACTGTACGTAACTGCTAACCAAGAGGGGGCTATATGGTACTAATTTATCAAAATGAATGAATGAATGATGTGTATAGAAACAAACAGAGACGGATCACTGTGTAACACAGGCGAACAGGCAGTTGTAGAGGAAAAGGGTGCGGAAATAACCTGAGAGGGGATAAGAAGAGTTGATAGGTCGATGGCTAGAAACCGATGCGTGGGTTGGGTGGGTCTCGAGGTGTTCGTGACTAGACGACGGTTTGAGGGTGGTCAAGAAGGAGAGCGTGTCTGCTTAGTCGGAAACCAGTTATTCATGATACTTTTAACTTATGCAAAGAACGGTATGGGTTGTGGGTGGTCATGGAATGCGAGGTATCACGGTGCCATCGCATACCGTCTTGCGTGTAGTGTGGTTTATAAGGGGTCTCTGGCGAGTTTCCCGAGTTGTTTTGTGAGTCTGGTGTGGGCGTATGTGTTGAGGAGTGCAAATTTGTTGTTGTCATGTAGCGTGGGCTTTCTCGTGTACAAGGGAGAGCGGCAAGCGCACTTCAGAGTAGAGTTCTAAATGCGCTGAGCTTTCTGCTGCCACGTGGCACTCGCAGCTACGAGTGACAGTAGGGCGTACGCGAGAAGAGGTCGCACGAGTTTTTTATATAGGTGTAACTGAAGTTTCTTGCCCGCAGGGTAGAACCTGCGCAGCCTTTTGTTTGTGCGTGCGGTTCTTGCTTGTATTATCTTCTGGTGTATATTGAATCTAAGGGTCTTGTCAAAAGTTACTACAAGGATTTTTGTATGTTCTGTGTAGTCGAACCTTGTTGGGTTTAGATGTTTCATGTCTGGTGTGTGTGAGAAGATTTGTAGGTTATGCAGGAAGTGATCTTTTGCGCCGAAGAGTGTTATCTGTGTCTTCTGAGGATTCGTGGCAATCAGCCATTTATCCTCGTATACTGTCTTAGCGTCTAGTATTATTTGTGTGTTGAGTGCGATCTCGTCTGGTCCACGGCCGCTGACGAGAATGGTCTCGTCATTGGCGTAGGACATTGTGTATGTGTAACAGCAGTTTTTGGGCGGGCGTGGGGTGTCGTTTGTGTACATGATGTAAAGTGTGGGTGCCAGTAAAGTTTTGGGAACGCCTGAGCATGGTGTGAAGGGTTGTGAGAGGGTATTGTTGTATTTTATGTGGCATCTACTCTCAGTGAGGTAGTGCGAGAGGAGCCTTATAGTGCAGAGAGGTAACTCCGTATTGTAGGCGAGTTTGAAACGGAGTCTCTCGTGCCACACTTTATCAAAGGCCTTCTCCACGTCCTTGCTGATGGAGAGTGTCTTTTGATGTACCTGGCGTTTTTACTTTATTCTGTCATCAACGATGGTCACAGCCACCTGAGTGGACCGGCCCCTCCTGAACCCATATTGGTGGGGGGAAAAACCAGTCCCTATCTTCCAGGTAGTCCCGTAGGCGGCAGTTGATCATACGTTCGAGAATTTTGCCTAGGTGTTCTAATAGAGCAATAGGCCTATAATTGTTTGGATGTTTGGGGTCTTTGTTCATTTTGTATAGAAGTATGTTGTGAGAGACTAAATATTTTGAGGAAGTGGCCTAAGGCTAGTGAGGCGTTGGATAGGTGTGTAAGTGTAGGGTATATGTTTGCGGGGAGGTTGTATATTAATGTAGCTGGTAGCCCGGAGGGGCCGGGTGCAGGTTTTGGTGTTGTTTTAATGTAGTGTTTTGTTTCCTCGACGGTGATGGAAGTGGTCAGTGTAGATGTGTAGCCAAATGTCGTCCGCGATGCGGACGACACTGTAGGATGCGGGCACGTAAGTGATTGATGTTGTGTTGTCGTGGTCCTCTAGTGTAGTGATTATTGTGCTGTGTGATGAGTCTCTGGGTGTGTATAGAATATGTGAAATGTTTTATGCATGTGTATGTTTTGTGTAGTGTATATAGGTCGCGTGCTGTGGTTATAGTGTTTAAGATTGAGCACCAGTGATAGTCTAACGTGTCTGGATTGGTGTGGTCCAGGTCGAGGTTTTGTGGCGTGTTATCTGTTATGTGTTTCTTGAACTCTTCCCAGTTCGTGTTTTTGTAGTCGAAGAGTAATGGTGTTGGTATGAGTATGGGAGATGTGGATATAATAAAGCATATCGGTATGTGGTCAGAGAGTACGTGGGGACCCGGTGAGATGTGAGTGTAGAAGCGTGTAGCGTCTTCGTTGTGGAAGACCACGTCCGGAGGAAAAGTGGGTCCTCCGCGAGGACCGAAGAATGTAGGGAAGGCCGGGCCGATGTGCTCGCAGCGATAACGTGGCAGGGCACCGGCCAGGTAACTTCCTGCATCATTCGTGGTGTTGGAAATGAGTGTTGGGTGGAAAGCGTTGATGTCCCTCGCAAAGAAGATAGGAAGTTTGTGGTTTGATAGAGCCTAGAGTGAGACTTCTATGTTTATTTGTAGGCGTGGTGGTCTGTAGTGCGTAGCCACTAGGATGGGGCCGGAGTTTGTCTGTATCTTGCAGGCTAGAAAAGAGTCATCGTGTGTTTGGATGAGGGAGTGGTGTATAGAGCGCTTTATTAGGATCGCTGATCTTAGGCGCGGCGCTTGTGGAGTTAGATATGTGCGGTAGCCTGCAATGCGGAGTCTGTTGTTGGGAGGGTGTAGACTGGTCGAGTTCAAGAGTATTATGTCAGGTCTTTGTGTGTTTAGGATCCAGTTGGCAACTGTATGGCGAATACCGTGCCAACTGGCACGTTTAGTTGTGTTATGTTGAGGCGTCCTATTGACGTGGGCGGAGAGCGCTGGAGGCTTATTTAGTCTGGACCGTTTTCCTCTCCTTTGCTATTGCCCAGGAGGCGTGGGGAGCAAGTACCTTTACGCGTGTCGCCTGTGGTTTCGAGGGAGTGGAGAGGTTGTCTGTGGTGTTATTGGCTGGGCAGGTCGTGGTAGAGGGAGAAGTGTGTTTTGCGGAGGGAGGGTTAGAGAAAGTGGGAGAGTGGGTGGTGGTTGTGAAAGGGGAGTTGGAGAGTGTAGAGTCTGGGAGAGGGGAGTTAGGAGCAGAGGAAGAGGGAGTAGAGCTAGTAGATGGGGGGGGCTAGAGATGGTAGGGGAGGTGCAGATTATGAGAGGGGGTGTCGGGAGAGGGAGGAGGTTGGGACGGCGAAGGAGGTGTGGAAGGAGGAGAGGAGGGAATAGCGGGGAGGCTGGTTGGTCGGCCTTACGCGTGGCTGTGTATGTATGTGTGTGTATGGGGGGGGGTCGTGGTGGGTGTTGTGGTCTTGGGGGCAGATGAGGTGGCGGTTGTGGTATCAGTGGGAGAGGGGTTGGAGGCTGTGAGAGGGGTGGTGGGTGCGGTTGGAGGGCGGCTGGTGGCAAAAGTAGGGGAGTTGATGCCGAAGGAGTGCTGGTGGTAGGAGGGAGTTTATGTATAGAGGAGGGAGGAGAGGAGGCGGTTGGAAGAGAGTTGGAGCAGTGGAAAGAGAGGCAGGTAAGGGGGGTACAGTGGTGAGGGGGGCAGGGACAGAAGGGCGGGAGGAGGCGGGAGCGTGGTAAGGGTGGGGGGCTGGGTGTGAGGGGACGGTGGGTCCAGGGTGCAAGGTGTTCGTGCCCATCGGGGTGAGGAGGAGTGCGGGTCTCCTGTTTTCGTGCTCGTCAATTAGAGCGAACACCTTGTCGGGAAAGGTGATCTGCTCTAGACCGTGCGAGGAGAACAATGTGTTGAGTATCTTTAAGTATAATCGGGGGTCACCCTTCGACTTGTCTTTTGCCACCGTTGAGAGCAAGGTGGCTAGGTGTAGCTTCGGTGTGTGGTCACGTTGGGTGTGTGGTGTGGGGTAGGGGTGGGTGTCGGAAGTAGTGGGGGTCTCTGTGTAAGGTGCTTGGGAGGGGGCGGGTGTCGGAATATGTGGGTGTGTCTAGGTTGCTGCTGGGGTTGGGTGTGTCTATGGTAGGACAGGGAGAGGTGTGGACACCGTTGGGCCGGAAAAAGCAGCGAATGTTCTCGTGAGGGGAGAAGGTGCCCGCTACGACGTCAGAGCGGGCCTTACTTAGGTAAGGGCATTTTGAGTTGACGGCTACATGGTCACCGCCGCAGTTTATACAGATGGATGTGGTGGCTGTGCAGGTGGTGTAGCGCTGGCCCACAACACTGCACCCCGAGCAGACCAGGTCTGCTTGGCAGTCGCGTGTCGAGTGTCCGGTTTTGTAACATTGGTGGCACTGTGTAGGTCTTATGTTTAGCTGTGGATCGATGTGGAGTGGGTGCGTTAGGGTGCCGCAGACCTTGATACCTTGGTCTAGCAGCAGTGACTTGTTGTGTTCGTCGGACAGTGTGATTACTGTCCATTGCTTCGTGCGGTTGTAGTAGGGATCTGTGATGACCTCCTCCCCATACTTCTGTTTGAGGTGTGTGCAGAGGGCATCAGTGGAGAAAGACAACCATAGGGGGTTGGTCTTAGTGATGCGTATTTGGTGTTTTTTCCGTACATTGTCGGCTGATTTTGTCTAGAGGTCTTGTGCGGCGAGTGTTTCTATTCGTGAAATTTGACTGCGTCCTCTTGTGAGCGGAAGACGAGTTTGTGGCCCGTGTGTGTCTTTATTATTTTTTCGTGATGGGAGTGTCGTGTGTAGCGTTTAAGTTGAGAAGTGTGTGTTTATTGTTGGTAGTGGGTTTGTTGGTAGTGGGTGTTTTATCTGTTATGTGTGTCAGTGTGAGTGAGGATGAGTTGTATGCCATTGATTCGGTTTTAACTTTCTTTTTCTTTATATATGGGGTCCCCCACCCCGCCGATAACGACCCTGTGAAAATGACTCGGATGTGGTGATGATTAATGAGTGAGTATGGATCTGGTTGGGCTCCTCAGAGGGTGTAAAAACATGGAGGACTTAATGGTGACTGAAGCCCGAATTAACTGACTCCATTCGGGGTGCCGCCCCCTCTATTGGGTTTTGGATATTTCTCAGTTACGCCCGACATCTCACAGAGACGGTAGTATAAAATCTTTTTTAGAAGTATTTATACTGCCTCGGCGAAAGCGGATCTCCAGAGGCCCTCAAAGGGGAAACGGAGATTTTATTAGACTTGGGGTGGGGAAGGGGATATTCTCGGCGAACATCACAGGCTCGCGCGAAAGTCCTCGACGCAATAGGTCTGGCGCCGATCATGCGGTGCGACTGGGATAAGGGGAACTCAACACGGATCACACGGCTGCGCGACATTCTTGAAGCAGCCCTTTAGGTTCGACTGACCCGACCATTCGTGATAATAGCACCGGAGTCATCCAACCGCGTGAAATTCTCGCTGCTCTCTTGAGGTTGTCTTGGCGTGCAGGTGCATCTTCACTTAGGCGCCACTGGTAGACGTTAGGTTCTAGGGTGGGGGGTAAACTTCTCTCTCTGACACTATTAATGAATTCCAAGACAAAGATCTTTTCCTCATTTGGCGCAGAACCATCGGGTAGTTTTGTCGCGTATGTTAACTAACCTCTAATGAATCAACCACATTTGATGTGGGTTTACTTCAATATAAAACTTCAGTTCCTCGTCATTAATTCTTTATAATGTTCTTGCGGGACGTTTATCCCATTTCCAGTCTACAACTCTCCATTCTCAATTTGATTATTGAGATCACTGTCGTCATCTTCACTAGAGGGCGCGAGTTTAAACTCTTAAACGAGACGATTCCGCAAGAGTTTTTTTTGGCCTTGTTGTATTAACTTCTTGTTGCCATTCAGCGTCTACTGGTGTCCGTTATTTGGTAGATATCTCTCTGCTAAGGTTACGGTTAGAGAAAATGGTTCCCAACTGTTATCTTCGAAGGTTTTGAGACATTTATGAATTCCTACTAAAAGGATGTATTAAAAAAACAACTTTCGGAGTCCTTATAGATTCCGGATGTCCTTTTTGTCGATACGGCCAAATAAACAATGAAAACACATCTCCGTCAAAAAGTACTTAATAGGAAGTTCCCCAAAATATGGTACAAAGAATAGAAAGTTACTTAGTTATTGGAATCGGGAGCGTACCCATTATTCTGCAGGAAGCCTCTATTTGAAATACTAAACATTTTGTCTTTCATTAAGCCAAAACCTAAGGATTTAGGTTTTCTTTGTTCAAAACGAAGGTCCTGCACATCTGTCGCTGTCGTGTACATGCATCATTGCATCACCCTAACCCAGACCGTATCCTAAATGGGACCTGCCTTGATATGCTAGATTAACACCCTTTATTTGGTCGTGTATTTTTATCAACGCCTCACTTGGGAGGCACACATTGACATTCTGGACATCCTGCATGGACATTCTAACGCTCTCGAGTATATCATGTGGGATGCTGATCGGGCTAACCTAGTGGTCTTTTTTTGTTCACTTGTTTGCTAAAAACTTGACTATCGGTACAAGATCTACTCCTCGATTGCAGATGCTGGACTTTTCCATCACAGTGTTATACTGTTGGTGATTGATGCCTTCTGCATGTCTCCAATAGAGAACGTCTTGTGAACGTGGGTGAAATCCATCTGCCTTATCCAATGTACAATTCGTGATGCTCCAATACGTACGGTTTCAGCGCATCCTCCAGTCACCAACGGCTCTCAATTCCTTCGCGAACTATCTTGATGTGGCTTACACCGATGAGAGATTCACTCATGCTCTAAAACTTTTGAGTTCAAGGCTAGGAAACTCCTTCGACAGATCGGTGTCCCTCTCGGCCGGTGTCACCGATGGATAGTTCTGCCAAAGATGCCCTTCTGGAAGATACCACAGTTTTAATGTTTGTTGCCACGCCTCTGCTATCAAGGATTCTACATCACTGAAGTATTGCGTTCGCATTTAATGTAGTTGTGCCGGTAGACATAGATGCTTTTAATTCTGTTAATATCGAAAGAGGAGTTTGTTTCTACACTCACTTCCCTTCGTTTGAATTTGGAGTGGGGCTCTTCCAGACACTGAGTTTGGTTTCACAGCTGAATTAGTTGCAATAAATATCACTTGGTACAAGGAACTAAGTGATAGTCATGGCTCAGAGATCGTTTTGTCAACTATAGCAACTTACAAAGTACGCTAAGTGGCTTTGAGGCAATGAAATTCCAACATTCCCTCATTCGCAGTATTTGGTGATTCCACTACTACTGCGAGTCTGGTAGATGACGAGATTGTCTTCTGATGAGTCCCTGTACATGTAGGAGTTACTGGGAACGAGCACATCGATGAAGCAGCCTCGGCTGTTTACACAGAATGAGCTCCTGGACCGACGCTTCCCTCTTTACCATAATTAATACATGGTGGGGATCTGGGGATCAGTACAGCCCTTCCGGCTTCATGGCAAATAAAATGAAAAACGGCACCCTGGGACTTAAAGTTTCGTGCCTTTGCGGCCCGCTTTTTCCTGTGGGTCTATCCCCCAATGTTCTGACGGCTTCAGGTTGTTTTCTGTCGCCTCCGAATCGGCTACACTTGCAGCACGCAGCCCCATCGGATGAACTACCCCCCTTGACCCTTATACGAATAAGAGTCGGTATACACGATTGCTCGACAGGTTTTAGTCGCGGGCGACTCTATATCTCACTATGTCGGACGGTCATTCGGTCCCTGTGTTGTTTGTTTTTGTTTTTTTTTTGGTAATAACATTGTAACTATTCGGCCGATTTTAACGAAATTTGAAACCCTTATGTTGTTTTACATTCTCTTTCGAATGATGTAATTGCCAAAGTCTTGCTAAGGTTATCCTAGGAATTATTTGAAAAATACATTATAACTATTCGGCTGATTCTAACAAAATTTAAAACCGTTAAGTTGTTTTACATTCTCTTCGAATGATATAATTGCCAAGGTCCTTCTAAGGTTAGCCCAGGAATGAATTTGTTTTGGCAATAGCATCATAACCATTCGGCAGATTCTAACGGAATTTGTAACTCTTATGTTGTTTTGTATTTTATTTTTAATTATATGATTGCCAAAGTCCTCCTAAGGTTAGCTGGAAATTAGTCGGCAATAATATCATAACTATTCGACCGATTCTAACGAAATTTGAAAGTCTTATGTTGGTTTACATTCTCTTTCGAATGATCTAACTGCCAAGGTCTTCCTAAGGTTAGCCCGGGAATTATTTTGTTTTTGGAATAACATCATAACTATTCGGCCGATTCTAAACAACTTTGAAATCCTTATGTTGTTTTACATCCCCTTTCGAATAAGATAATTGCCTAAGTCCTCACAGGGTTAGCTGGGGAATTATTTGACAATAAGATCATAACTATTCGATCGATTCTAACGAAACTTGAAACTTTTATGTTGTTCTACACTTTCTTTCGAATGATATAATTGCCAAAGTCTTCCTAAGGTTAGTCCAGAATTATTAAAAATTTTGAAGGTCGTAAGGTCATAAATCAGTATAAGTGAGAGGACTCGACTTTTGGTCAGCAGACCTTGTTGATTGAAGGATCTACTCTGTGGGAGCTCATGCACAGTACATATTCCGGTGACAGGACGAGCTGGGCCACTAGCGCTTCTCTTTACTTCTCAGGGAGGGCTTCTACGTGCCAGGTTGTGTTTCTAGAATTTTGGGAGGAGTGGGGCATCCTTACTAATATTATTATTTTTTAAATTGTTGCTGGTTCATTTAGGTCCCTAAGTAAGGGGCCTTACCAACATGCACGTGGGAGCTGCTCTTATATTTCCTCCAGATAGTATAATTTTTCTTGCTATTTTCTTTAATGTTGTTTTACTTTCAATTGGGATGTGAATATGTATTTGTTGTTGTTTTGGCAGCTATTGAAAAGGCCATATAAAAGATGTTCTTCTCAAAGACTTCGACAGAGGTCTGTATTTTGCCGTCTAAAGACTTAGCGAAAACCCCTTCACTGTTATCAAAGCACCGACATTTTTGAAGTTACCATACCACTTTGTTGTGGTTCTGGGGCCCTGACTCAGGCCCTTTATTTTGGTGAATGAGGGCAAGACACCGAGTGACCACCTGGCATCAGAGACATTTTTATCTAAAGCAACGATTAGGTAATACAGAAGCACACACCTACATGCATATGTAGTTGCACATAATAACATACCAACATGCGATACACGAGAACACTTATATATTTGTGCATAATGTATTGTGTATACATAACATTCCTTCAGTACTTTCACACCGTACTATCCGTTTTTCTGCATGTGGACCTGCTGTCGTCGCAGAACTCTGCATGTTCGGGAGAGTCTCAAGAACTCTCACCTGCATTTTGGGGCGAGATCAACGTGATAAGTAGAGCAGAGCAAAAGTAAGGAACTGGCGAATCGATTCTAGATCCCTGTAGTCCTCTAGAATCTTGCACTAGTTTCTTTTGAATGAATCAATAATACCCTTCGTTTGCAAGCCCAACAGGGTATTTTTTTATTCACTGTCTGTCCTCTACCTTTGTTTTTCCTACTACCTCCATTATGAACTGTTAAACAATAATCAAACAATTAGAGCAAATCTCTACTGCAATCAACTTCACGATAATGCCCGTCCTCACACGGCTCAAATGACCAAAGATTGCCTGGAGGAGCTCGGTTGGGAAATATTGCCTCATCCTTCATATTCTTCTAACGTCGCTCCTTCTGATTATCACTTGTTTAGGGGATTACAGAACCATTTGGATGGTATTAGGTTGACATCAAGAGAAGAGGTCAAAAACGAGTTGGATTCATATTTGGTATTAAAATCTAAAGAATTTTAGAAGAGTGGCATTTAAAAGCTTGTTGATAGATGAAATGAGGTTCTAGAAAGCAATGAAAGTTATTTTTATGATTGAATATTTCCATAGTCATAATTTAATTTTAATATATATCCTAAAATCAGACATTAATTTCGTTCCAACCTGATATTTCACGCCTTTTGTGATGCATTTGCCAAACTGTATGTAACAAACCTTCAATTTATTTTACTTCTCTGACTTATACTTTCCTATTTCCTGTTTGTGAACTGATATTCTTCAAATGGGCAAACTGGAATCCCTAGTGTCCAAATGGGCCATTTGGACTGCTATTCTTCAAAGGCTTCAAATATAGGGTGATCCAAAAGTCTCTCTGCTCTAAGAAATAACTAACTGTCCCCAGTGAAAACAAGTAAAAATGCAGAATAGAAATCATTATCACATATTTGCCAATAAACTGAGCTGGATCCATCGTGTTTACCCACAAGTACGACATTTTCAACACCTCCTGAAGTACTTGTATGAGATTGTTTAAAATTGTCGGATCTTGTAAAAATGAGGGTTCCCGAAGGATTTTCGATTCTAATATAAACTCACCTAACTTAACCTAATATAAACTAACCTAGCCTATTCTAAATTAAGTTGGGATAGGTTAAGCTAAGTAAAGTTAGTTTTAGTTAGGATGGGTTACATTAGGGTCGAAAAAAACCTGGGAATGACTTATCTTAACGAGAGCCAAATTTTCTTATGCGGAGAGACTTTTTGATCACGCTATAGCACAGCTCATTCTTACTATTTGTATCTTAAAATAATGATTTCACGATTAATTTAATTGTTTTTAACGATATAAGTTAGATCGCGTATCATTGAATCTACCTTCACTGCTATTATTCTAAAACAGCAACTTCTGTTTCACCCTAGTATCCAAAACCCGCCTCTATACGAGCCAGATTTAATGTTGCTTCGTTTACTTCATTTTGTTCGGCTCCAAATATTTTGTTGTTCGTCTTGGTCAATTATTTTTGAGGTGCAAAATGCATCCGCGCAGACGCAAATAACACTGTTGCACTTCTTTTGTTTCAGTGGCGTTCTGGCGAGTGGTGATGATGAAATAATTCTATATAGCTCTACTTAACAAGTTGGCACCGATTTGCTATGAATTGATAAGAGTAATTATGTAGATATCTTGCGTACGTCACTTTTGATGTGTTATCACTCAAATGCGATACCTCACCACACAATGAAAGTAAATTATGTGAAACTAACGGTGTTCGATGCCTACCCCACTTCTCCACGTCCTTGCTGATGGCGAGTGTCTTTTGATATACCTGGCGTTTTTACTGTATTCTGTCGTGAACGATGGTCACAGCCGCCTGAGTGGACTGGCCCGTCCGGAACCCATATTGGTGGGGGGAAAACCAGTCCCTATCTTCCAGGTAGTCCCGTAGGCGGCAGTTAATCATACGTTCGAGAATTTTGCCTAGGTGTTCTAATAGAGCAATAGGCCTGTAATTGTTTGGATGTTTGAGGTCTTTGTTTGTTTTGTGTAGAAGTATGTTGTGAAGGACTTTCAAGAATTTGTGGAAGTGGCCTGAGGCTAGTGAAGCGTTGAATAGGTGTGTAAGTGTAGGATATATGTTTGCGGGGAGGTTGTATATTAATGTGGCTAGGGGCCCGGAGGGGCCGGGTACACGTTTTGGTGTTGTTTTAATGTAATGTTTTGTTTCCTCGACGGTGATGGGAGTGGTCAGTGTAGATGTGTAGCCGAGTGTCGTCCGCGATGCGGTTGTGGTTTGATAGAGCCCGGAGTGAGACTTCTATGTTTATTTGTAGGCGTGGTGGTCTGTAGTGCGTAGCCACTAGGATGGGGCCGGAGTTTGTCTGTATCTTGCAGGCTAGAAAAGAGTCATCGTGTGTTTGGATGAGGGAGTGGTGTATAGAGCGCTTTATTAGGATCGCTGATCTTAGGCGCGGCGCTTGTGGAGTTAGATATGTGCGGTAGCCTGCAATGCGGAGTCTGTTGTTGGGAGGGTGTAGACTGGTCGAGTTCAAGAGTATTATGTCAGGTCTTTGTGTGTTTAGGATCCAGTTGGCAACTGTATGGCGAATACCGTGCCAACTGGCACGTTTAGTTGTGTTATGTTGAGGCGTCCTATTGACGTGGGCGGAGAGCGCTGGAGGCTTATTTAGTCTGGACCGTTTTCCTCTCCTTTGCTATTGCCCAGGAGGCGTGGGGAGCAAGTACCTTTACGCGTGTCGCCTGTGGTTTCGAGGGAGTGGAGAGGTTGTCTGTGGTGTTATTGGCTGGGCAGGTCGTGGTAGAGGGAGAAGTGTGTTTTGCGGAGGGAGGGTTAGAGAAAGTGGGAGAGTGGGTGGTGGTTGTGAAAGGGGAGTTGGAGAGTGTAGAGTCTGGGAGAGGGGAGTTAGGAGCAGAGGAAGAGGGAGTAGAGCTAGTAGATGGGGGGGGCTAGAGATGGTAGGGGAGGTGCAGATTATGAGAGGGGGTGTCGGGAGAGGGAGGAGGTTGGGACGGCGAAGGAGGTGTGGAAGGAGGAGAGGAGGGAATAGCGGGGAGGCTGGTTGGTCGGCCTTACGCGTGGCTGTGTATGTATGTGTGTGTATGGGGGGGGGTCGTGGTGGGTGTTGTGGTCTTGGGGGCAGATGAGGTGGCGGTTGTGGTATCAGTGGGAGAGGGGTTGGAGGCTGTGAGAGGGGTGGTGGGTGCGGTTGGAGGGCGGCTGGTGGCAAAAGTAGGGGAGTTGATGCCGAAGGAGTGCTGGTGGTAGGAGGGAGTTTATGTATAGAGGAGGGAGGAGAGGAGGCGGTTGGAAGAGAGTTGGAGCAGTGGGAAGAGAGGCAGGTAAGGGGGGTACAGTGGTGAGGGGGGCAGGGACAGAAGGGCGGGAGGAGGCGGGAGCGTGGTAAGGGTGGGGGGCTGGGTGTGAGGGGACGGTGGGTCCAGGGTGGAAGGTGTTCGTGCCCATCGGGGTGAGGAGGAGTGCGGGTCTCCTCTTTTCGTGCTCGTCAATTAGAGCGAACACCTTCTCGGGAAAGGTGATCTGCTCTAGACCGTGCGAGGAGAACAATGTGTTGAGTATCTTTAAGTATAATCGGGGGTCACCCTTCGACTTGTCTTTTGCCACCGTTGAGAGCAAGGTGGCTAGGTGTAGCTTCGGTGTGTGGTCACGTTGGGTGTGTGGTGTGGGGTAGGGGTGGGTGTCGGAAGTAGTGGGGGTCTCTGTGTAAGGTGCTTGGGAGGGGGCGGGTGTCGGAATATGTGGGTGTGTCTAGGTTGCTGCTGGGGTTGGGTGTGTCTGGGGTAGGACAGGGAGAGGTGTGGACACCGTTGGGCCGGAAAAAGCAGCGAATGTTCTTGTGAGGGCAGAAGGTGCCCGCTACGGCGTCAGATTGGGCCTTACTTAGGTAAGGGCATTTTGGGTTGACGGCTACATGGTCACCACCGCAGTTTATACATATGGATGTGGTGGCTGTGCAGGTGGTGTAGTGCTGGCCCACAACACTACACTTGGAGCAGACCAGGTCTGCTTGGCAGTCGCGTGTCGAGTGTCCGGTTTTGTAACACCAGTGGCACTGTGTAGGTCTATATTTAGTTGTGGATCGATGTGGTATGGGTGCGTTAGGGTGCCGCAGACCTTGATACCTTGGTCTAGCAGCAGTGACTTGTTGTGTTCGTCGGACAGTGTGATTACTGTCCATTGCTTCATGCGGTTGTAGTAGGGATCTGTGATGACCTCCTCCCCATACTTCTGTTTGAGGTGTGTGCTGAGGTCGTCAGTGGAGAAAGCCAACCATAGGGGGTTGGTCTTAGTGATGCGTATTTAGTGTTTTTTTTCCGTACACTGTCGGCTAATTTTGTCTGGAGGTCTTGTGCGGTGAGTGTGTCTATTCGTGAAATTTGACTGCGTCCTCTTGTGAGCGGAAGACGAGTTTGTGGCCTGTGTGTGTCTTTATTATGTTCGTGTTGGGAGTGTCGGTAGTGGGCGTTTTATCTGTTATGTGTGTCAGTGTGAGTGAGGATGAGTTGTATGCCATTGATTCGGTTTTTAACTTTCTTTTTCTTTATATATGGGGTCCCCCACCCTGCCGATAACGACCCCGTGAAAATGACTCGGATGTGGTGATGATTAATGAGTGAGTATGGATCTGGTTGGGCTCCTTAGAGGGTGTAAAAACATGGAGGACTTAATGATGACTGAAGCCCGAATTAACTGACTTCAGTCAGGGTGCCGCACCCTCTATTGGGTTTTGGATATTTCTCAGTTACGTCCGACATCTCACAGAGACGGTAGTATTAAATCTTTTTTAGAAGTATTTATACTGCCTCGGCGAAAGCGGATCTCCAGAGTCCCCCAAAGGGAGAACGGGGATCTTATTAGACTTGGGCTGGGAAAGGGGATATTCTCGGCGAACATCACAGGCTCGCGCGAAAGTCCTCGACGCAGTAGGTCTAGGACCGATCATGCGGTGCGACTGGGATAAGGGGAACTCAACACGAATCACACGGCCGCGCGACATTCTTGAAGCAGCCCTTTAGGTTCGACTGACCCGACCATTCGTGATAATAGCACCGGCGTCATCCGACCGCGTGAGATTCTCGCTGCTCCCTTGAGGTTGTCTGGGCCTGCAGGTGCATCTTCACTTAGGCTCCACTGGTAGACGTTAGGTTCTAGGGTGGGGGGGTGAACCTTCTCTCTCTGACACTATTAATGAATTCCAAGACGAAGATCTTTTCCTCATTTGGTGCAGAACCATCGGGTAGTTTTGTCGCGTATGTTAACTAACCTCTAATGAATCAACCACATTTGATGTGGGTTCAATTAAATATATAACTTCAGTTCCGCGTCATTAATTCTTTTTAATGTTCTTGCAGGACGTTTATCCCATTTCCAGTCTACAACTCTCCATTCTCAATTTGATTATTGAGATCACTGTCGTCATCTTCACTAGAGGGCGCGAGTTTAAACTCTTAGACGAGACGATTCCGCAAGAGTTTTTTTTGGCCTTGTTGTATTAACTTCTTGTTGCCATTCGGCGTCTACTGGTGTCCGTTATTTGGTAGATATCTCTCTGCTAAGGTTACGGTTAGAGAAAATGGTTCCCAACTGTTATTTTCAAAGGTTTTGAGACATTTATGAATTCCTACTAAGAGGATGTATTAAAAAAACAACTTTCGGAGTCCTTATAGATTCCGGATGTCCTTTTTGTCGATACGGCCAAATAAACAATGAAAACACATCTCCGTCAAAAAGTACTTAATAGGAAGTTCCCCAAAATATGGTACAAAGAATAGAAAGTTACTCAGTTATTGGAATCGGGAGCGTACCCATTATTCTGCAGGAAGCCTCTATTTGAAATACTAAACATTTTGTATTTCATTAAGCCCAAACCTACGGATTTAGGTTTTCTTTGGTCAAAACGAAGGTCCTGCACATATGTCGGTGTCGTGTACATGCATCATTGCATCACCCTAACCCAGACCGTACCCTAAATTGGACCTGCCTTGATATGCTAGATTAACACCCTTTATTTGGTCGTGTATTTTTATCAACGCCTCACTTGGGAGGCACACATTGACATCCTGGACATCCTGCATGGACATTCTAACGCTCTCGAGTATATCATGTGGGATGCTGATCGGGCTAACCTAGTGGTCTTTTTTTGTTCACTTGTTCGCTAAAAACTTGACTATCGGTACGAGATCTACTCCTCGATTGCAGATGCTGGACTTTTCCATCACAGTGTAATAATGTTGGTGATTGATGCCTTCTGCATGTCTCCAATAGAGAACGTCTTGTGAACGTGGGTGAAATCCATCTGCCTTATCCAATGTACAATTCGTGATGCTCCTATACGTACGGTTTCAGCGCATCCTCCGGTCACCAACTGCTCTCAATTCCTCCGCGAACTATTTGGATGTGGCTTACACCGATGAGAGATTCACTCATGCTCTAAAACTTTTAAGTTCAAGGCTAGGAAACTCCTTCGACAGATCGGTGTCCCTCTCGGCCGGTGTCACCGATGGATGGTTCTGCCAAAGATGCCCTTCTGGAAGATACCACAGTTTTAATGTTTGTTGCCACGCCTCTGCTATCAAGGATTCTACATCACTGAAGTATTGCGTTCGCATTTAATGTAGTTGTGCCGGTAGACATAGATGCTTTTAATTCTGTTAATATCGAAAGAGGAGTTTGTTTCTACACTCACTTCCCTTCGTTTGAATTTGGAGTGGGGCTCTTCCAGACACTGAGTTTGGTTTCACAGCTGAATTAGTTGCAATAAATATCACTTGGTACAAGGAACTAAGTGATAGTCATGGCTCAGAGATCGTTTTGTCAACTATAGCAACTTACAAAGTACGCTAAGTGGCTTTGAGGCAATGAAATTCCAACATTCCCTCATTCGCAGTATTTGGTGATTCCACTGCTACTGCGAGTCTGGTAGATGACGAGATTGTCTTCTGATGAGTCCCTGTACATGTAGGAGTTACTGGGAACGAGCACATCGATGAAGCAGCCTCGGCTGTTTACACAGAATAAGCTCCTGGACCGACGCTTCCCTCTTTACCATAATTAATACATGGTGGGGATCTGGGGATCAGTACAGCCCTTCCGGCTTCATGGCAAATAAGATGAAAAACGGCACCCTGGGATTTAAAGTTTCGTGCCTTTGCGGCCCGCTTTTTCCTGTGGGTCTATCCCTTAATGTTCTGACGGCTTCAGGTTGTTTTCTGTCGCCTCCGAATCGGCTACACTTGCAGCACGCAGCCCCATCGGATGAACTACTCCCCTTGACCCTTATACGAATAAGAGTCGGTATACACGATTGCTCGACAGGTTTTAGTCGCGGGCGACTCTATATCTCACTATGTTGGTCGGTCATTCGGTCCGTGTTGTTTGTTTTTTTTTGTTTTGGTAATAACATTGTAACTATTCGGCCGATTTTAACGAAATTTGAAACCCTTATGTTGTTTTACATTCTCTTTCGAATGATGTAATTGCCAAGGTCCTTCTAAGGTTAGCCCACGAATGAATTTGTTTTGGCAATAGCATCATAACCATTCGGCAGATTCTAACGGAATTTGTAACTCTTATGTTGTTTTGTATTTTATTTCGAATTATAGGATTGCCAAAGTCCTCCTAAGGTTAGCTGGGAATTAGTCGGCAATAATATCATAACTATTCGACCGATTCTAACGAAATTTGAAAGTCTTATGTTGGTTTACATTCTCTTTCGAATGATCTAACTGCCAAGGTCTTCCTAAGGTTAGCCCGGGAATTATTTTGTTTTTGGAATAACATCATAACTATTCGGCCGATTCTAAACAACTTTGAAATCCTTATGTTGTTTTACATCCCCTTTCGAATAAAATAATTGCCTAAGTCCTCACAGGGTTAGCCGGGGAATTATTTGGCAATAAGATCATAACTATTCGATCGATTCTAACGAAACTTGAAACTTTTATGTTGGTTTACATTTTCCTTCAAATGATAGAATTGCCAAGGTCTTCCTAAGGTTAGCCCGGGAATTATCTTTGGGGGCAATAACATCATAACCAATCGGCCAATTCTAACAAATTTGAAACTCTTATGTTGTTCTACATTTTCTTTCGAATGATATAATTGCCAAAGTCTTCCCAAGGTTAGTCCAGAATTATGACAATTTTGAAGGTCGTAAGGTCATAAATCAGTATAAGTGAGAGGACTCGACTTTTGGTCAGCAGACCTTGTTGATTGAAGGATCTACTCTGCGGGAGCTCATGCACAGTACATATTCCGGTGACAGGACGAGCTGGGCCACTAGCGCTTCTCTTTACTTCTCAGGGAGGGCTTCTACATGCAGGTTGTGCTTCAAGAATTTTGGGAGGAGCGGGGCATACTTACTAATATTATTTTTTTTTAAATTGTTGCTGGTTCATTTAGGTCCCTAAGTAAGGGGCCTTCCCAACATGCACGTGTGAGCTGCTCTTATATTTCCTCCAGATAGTATAATTTTTCTTGCTATTTTCTTTAATGTTGTTTTACTTTCAATTGGGATGTGAATATGTATTTGTTGTTGTTTTGGCAGCTATTGAAAAGGCCATATAAAAGATGTTCTTCTCAAAGACTTCGACAGAGGTCTGTATTTTGCCGTCTAAAGACTTAGCGAAAACCCCTTCACTGTTATCAAAGCACCGACATTTTTGAAGTTACCATACCACTTTGTTGTGGTTCTGGGGCCCTGACTCAGGCCCTCTATTTTGGTGGATGAGGGCAAGACACCGAGTGACCACCTGGCATCAGAGACATTTTTATCTAAAGCAACGATTAGGTAATACAGAAGCACACGCCTACATGCATATGTAGTTGCACATAATAATATACCAACATGCGATACACGAGAACACTTATATATTTGTGCATAATGTATTGTGTATACATAACATTCCTTCAGTACTTTCACACCGTACTATCCGTTTTTCTGCATGTGGACCTGCTGTCGTCGCAGAACTCTGCATGTTCAGGAGAGTCTCAAGAACTCTCACCTGCATTTTGGGGCGAGATCAACGTGATAAGTAGAGCAGAGCAAAAGTAAGGAACTGGCGAATCGATTCTAGATCCCTGTAGTCCTCTAGAATCTTGCACTAGTTTCTTTTGAATGAATCAATAATACCCTTCGTTTGCAAGCCCAACAGGGTATTTTTTTTATTCACTGTCTGTCCTCTACCTTTGTTTTTCCTACTACCTCCATTACGAACTGTTAAACAATAATCAAACAATTAGAGCTAATCTCTACTGCAATCAACTTCACGATAATGCCCGTCCTCACACGGCTCAAATGACCAAAGATTGCCTGGAGGAGCTCGGTTGGGAAATATTGCCTCATCCTTCATATTCTCCTGACGTCGCTCCTTCTGATTATCACTTGTTTAGGGGATTACAGAACCATTTGGATGGTATTAGGTTGACATCAAGAGAAGAGGTCAAAAACGAGTTGGATTCATATTTGGTATTAAAATCTAAAGAATTTTAGAAGAGTGGCATTTAAAAGCTTGTTGATAGATGAAATGAGGTTCTAGAAAGCAATGAAAGTTATTTTTATGATTGAATATTTCCATAGTCATAATTTAATTTTAATATATATCCTAAAATCAGACATTAATTTCGTTCCAACCTGATATTTCACGCCTTTTGTGATGCATTTGCCAAACTGTATGTAACAAACCTTCAATTTATTTTACTTCTCTGACTTATACTTTCCTATTTCCTGTTTGTGAACTGATATTCTTCAAATGGGCAAACTGGAATCCCTAGTGTCCAAATGGGCCATTTGGACTGCTATTCTTCAAAGGCTTCAAATATAGGGTGATCCAAAAGTCTCTCTGCTCTAAGAAATAACTAACTGTCCCCAGTGAAAACAAGTAAAAATGCAGAATAGAAATCATTATCACATATTTGCCAATAAACTGAGCTGGATCCATCGTGTTTACCCACAAGTACGACATTTTCAACACCTCCTGAAGTACTTGTATGAGATTGTTTAAAATTGTCGGATCTTGTAAAAATGAGGGTTCCCGAAGGATTTTCGATTCTAATATAAACTCACCTAACTTAACCTAATATAAACTAACCTAGCCTATTCTAAATTAAGTTGGGATAGGTTAAGCTAAGTAAAGTTAGTTTTAGTTAGGATGGGTTACATTAGGGTCGAAAAAAACCTGGGAATGACTTATCTTAACGAGAGCCAAATTTTCTTATGCGGAGAGACTTTTTGATCACGCTATAGCACAGCTCATTCTTACTATTTGTATCTTAAAATAATGATTTCACGATTAATTTAATCGTTTTTAACGATATAAGTTAGATCGCGTATCATTGAATCTACCTTCACTGCTATTATTCTAAAACAGCAACTTCTGTTTCAACCTAGTATCCAAAACCCGCCTCTATACGAGCCAGATTTAATGTTGCTTCGTTTACTTCATTTTGTTCGGCTCCAAATATTTTGTTGTTCGTCTTGGTCAATTATTTTTGAGGTGCAAAATGCATCCGCGCAGACGCAAATAACACTGTTGCACTTCTTTTGTTTCAGTGGCGTTCTGGCGAGTGGTGATGATGAAATAATTCTATATAGCTCTACTTAACAAGTTGGCACCGATTTGCTATGAATTGATAAGAGTAATTATGTAGATATCTTGCGTACGTCACTTTTGATGTGTTATCACTCGAATGCGATACCTCACCACACAATGAAAGTAAATTATGTGAAACTAACGGTGTTCGATGCCTACCCCACTTCGTAGTCAGTTTGTCACTTTTGTCCTCGATAGAACTTAACAGCCTGTTGCCTATCCGCTGTGTAAACATATTAGATTATATGCAGGATAGTATCTAAAGTTTGACCGATTAATAACAATTATTCAAGAAAACCAAAGTTAATTAATCTTTAGTGTAAGAAAGTTTGTATAGCTTTAAATAGATCGAACAAATCTCGGTAGCCATGGAGACCACATAGCATGCGCATGGCGTTAAATAAATCAACTGAATGTCCGTAGATATGGAGACCACATAGCCTACGGATAGCGTTATATTTTAAATAAATCCAACCGAATTTGCATAGCTATGAAGAGCACATTGCCTACGCATAGCGTTAAAATAGACCAACCAAATTTTCATAGCTATGGAGACCACATAGCTTACCCATATCGTATAATAAACAAACCGAATTTCCGTAGCCATGGAGACCACATAGCCTATGCATAGATCCCTCATGATCGCAAGAATATCTTCGTTTATCCTCCGACAAAACTTAATATAGAATCATGTAATTTTTTTAATGCAATCATTAATATATTTTGCTATAAATCTATACCTAAAATATAAAAAAATACAATAAAAATGCTTTATTAATATTGATAAGAGAATTAAGCTTAGATTCAATTATTCCGTTAATAATTATAATACCCAAAGTCTTAAGGTTAATTCTGTTAAGATATTTCTCGTTTCTTTAATACCCATCACTCAATATTAGCGAGGTATTATTATTCATTAGAGTATTAGTTTATATTAAACTATTAATGTTGTTAATTGCTCCCCAAGAAGGAGATGGGATCTCTGCTCTCTCCGACCGCTTGGAATATTAAGGGACAAGGAAGCTTTGACCCTGCAGCCACTGCTGTAGACCCCGTCAACGTTTCCACAATTAAGTGGGGCCGCGCTTTATGTAAGGCTGTCTGAGGGACCAGGTTAGAGGGAGGGAGACGGCGGCATGGCGTGAGAATTTTATAACCCCTCACCCCCGCTGTACTAGAGGTTCATGCAAGAGCTATGAAGTGCAAGTTCAATTGCAACTTAGCCTCACGTGGGATACATCCAAGTGGGGGGTGGTCCCACTCCAGAATTGCATCCAGGTGGGGGCGTGTCAGATCCACTTGGAAATGGCGTCACCCCTCTATGACTCCCTTTCTCTTTACAACAGAGTGGGGCTAGAGTCTAAAAAACAGCCTTGCCTGCTGGGCGTCCTGCCTGTCAAACAGTACAGCTTTATGCAGCCGAGACCGACAACAGATTGATGGTCGACCAACAACACGAAGGGAATGAGGATTTTGCCGCAAACGATTTTCCCATTAATCGTGACCCAACACCCAGGACCCCTCAAACCCTACTTTCTTGGCGTTAAAGGGTGTTTTTATAGAGGTTCCAAAGCCTCTCTTCTGTCACGGCATGAGGTAGATAGAGCTGGTTAGGTCCTTAAGCCTAGGCAAAGGGTTGAGGGGGTACGGTACCCGCCCTACGGTGAAGGAGATGAGAGTTGGTAGAAAAAGGCAGAAAGTCGATATTAGCGAAAGAATGAGGATAGGCTAAGCTGAGGCCTGGAAAACACACCGCGGTGCATATTACGAGTTAAACTATTAATATACACATACCATTAGCATATGTATATAATATCTCTCAAAGTAGCGCGAGAGAATGATGAAGATGAATGCAATAAACCACATTGAAAGAGAAAACGGAATAAATTTTTCTTACAGTAATATTTATTACCACTTTAAGGCAGCGGTGCTCGCTGCCTCAGTGTCCCTGGTTCGAATAGCTTCCCTGCACGGATTTTTTCGAAAAAAAGGTAATAAATATTACTGTAAGAAAAATTTATTCCGTTTTCTCTTTCAATGTGGTTTATTGCATTCATACCATTAGCATATTTAAATTATAAAGAACGAAAACAATTCCACTTTATTGACTTGGAATAAAAACTCATTTCTTGGAATGTGGAATTAATGAATAAAACAAAGACTTGGAATTCCAGGTTTCTATTTCCTGTTAGCAAAAAAAAAAAAATCACACAAAGAAAGGTTCATGAACATTGTTTCTGGGGAACAATATATTGTGATTATAAGCATTGTGCACTTTTTCCTTGTTGTTATCGTAATAATTCCGTAAGCTCATGCTAAGTTTGCAATGTTTATCTTAAGATATTTAAGATAAATTTTCGGTTAAATATTTTGTTTACCGAGTAATGTTAACGTACCTGAATGAGCTCCGATGTATTTTGAGTTCATCTATTTTTTTATGCACATAAAATTTAGAACTATAATTAATTTAGAATAGGAGATTATAACTCAATTTACGCTTTTCTAATATTCACATTATCTTATATGAAATACAACTTTTTTATTTTTTTAACTTTTGTCGCTCATTTATAACACAAGTAGTTGTTTCTGGCGGTGAAGAAAAGAGGTAGATACTTTAATTCCTTTTGTTAAAGTCTCTTGTAATTATCTGGTACTATTGTACTGTTAACGGCTTTTGTAATCATCTGGTACTTTGTACTGTTAACAGCTTTTGTAATCATCTGGTACTATTGTACTGTTAACGGCTTTTGTAATCATCTGGTACTATTGTACTGTTAACGGCTTTTGTAATCATCTGGTACTATTGTACTGTTAACGGCTTTTGTAATCATCTGGTACTTTGTACTGTTAACAGCTTTTGTAATCATCCGGTACTATTGTACTGTTAACGGCTTTTGTAATCATCTGGTACTATTGTACTGTTAACGGCTTTTGTAATCATCTGGTACTATTGTACTGTTAACGGCTTTTGTAATTATCTGGTACTATTGTACTGTTAACGGCTTTTGTAATCATCTGCAACTGTTGTACTGTTAACGGATTTTGTAATCATCCGGTACTATTGTACTGTTAACGGCTTGTGTAATCATCTGGTACTATTGTACTGTTAACGGCTTTTGTAATCATCTGGTACTATTGTACTGTTAACGGCTTTTGTAATCATCTGGTACTATTGTACTGTTAACGGCTTTTGTAATCATCTGGTACTATTGTACTGTTAACGACTTTTGTAATCATCCGGTACTATTGTACTGTTAACGGCTTTTGTAATCATCTGGTACTATTGTACTGTTAACTGCTTTTGTAATCATCTGGTACTATTGTACTGTTAACTGCTTTTGTAATCATCTGGTACTATTGTACTGTTAACGGCTTTTGTAATCATCTGGTACTTTGTACTGTTAACGGCTTTTGTAATCATCTGGTACTTTGTACTGTTAACAGCTTTTGTAATCATCTGGTACTATTGTACTGTTAACGGCTTTTGTAATCATCTGGTACTATTGTACTGTTAACGGCTTTTGTAATCATCTGGTACTATTGTACTGTTAACGGCTTTTGTAATCATCTGGTACTATTGTACTGTTAACGACTTTTGTAATCATCCGGTACTATTGTACTGTTAACGGCTTTTGTAATCATCTGGTACTATTGTACTGTTAACAGCTTTTGTAATCATCTGGTACTATTGTACTGTTAACGGCTTTTGTAATTATCTGGTACTATTGTACTGTTAACGGCTTTTGTAATCATCTGGTACTATTGTACTGTTAACGGCTTTTGTAATCATCTGGTACTTTGTACTGTTAACGGCTTTTGTAATCATCTGGTACTTTGTACTGTTAACAGCTTTTGTAATCATCTGGTACTATTGTACTGTTAACGGCTTTTGTAATCATCTGGTACAATTGTACTGTTAACGGCTTTTGTAATCATCTGGTACTATTGTACTGTTAACGACTTTTGTAATCATCTGGTACTATTGTACTGTTAACGGCTTTTGTAATCATCTGGTACTATTGTACTGTTAACTGCTTTTGTAATCATCTGGTACTATTGTACTGTTAACGGCTTTTGTAATCATCTGGTACTTTGTACTGTTAACGGCTTTTGTAATCATCTGGTACTTTGTACTGTTAACAGCTTTTGTAATCATCTGGTACTATTGTACTGTTAACGGCTTTTGTAATCATCTGGTACTTTGTACTGTTAACGGCTTTTGTAATCATCTGGTACTTTGTACTGTTAACGGCTTTTGTAATCATCTGGTACAATTGTACTGTTAACGGCTTTTGTAATCATCTGGTACTATTGTACTGTTAACGGCTTTTGTAATCATCTGGTACTTTGTACTGTTAACAGCTTTTGTAATCATCTGGTACTATTGTACTGTTAACGGCTTTTGTAATCATCTGGTACTATTGTACTGTTAACGACTTTTGTAATCATCTGGTACTATTGTATTGTTAAAGGCTTTTGTAATCATCTGGTACTTTGTACTGTTAACAGCTTTTGTAATCATCTGGTACTATTGTACTGTTAACGGCTTTTGTAATCATCTGGTACTTTGTACTGTTAACAGCTTTTGTAATCATCTGGTACTATTGTACTGTTAACGACTTTTGTATTGATCCGGTACACTTTCAAATGACTCCTTATGAGTGTCCAAACAATTTTAAGGGATATTTATTTCGATCCGGTAAAAATTAAAAACTTTAATAAAACTGTAGAAAAAGGGTCGCATTCGGTATCAAATAGGTTATTGTGCAGCCATACGAATGTTTTTATATTCATATTGTTGAAATTATCATTAAGGTAGGTTAGATAGTACGTAAAGGTTAGTGGGTAGATGGAGCAGGTTTGGTATATAGGGTAGGTACCACTTACTATACCGATCCGTGGTTTGGAATGGTTCTCAATCCTCGCAATAATGTGCGCTGGACGTCAGGATGGAATAGGTTGCTATTATCCGTTGGGGAAACCAACCAATTTAGAGGAATTGCGCCCCACTCACCCTAGTGTTTCAAGTAATTAGTCTTACCAGAAAAAGATTTAGGAGTACTTCTCTCTATATAAATAAAGCGGCCGTGTCCGAGTGAAAAATGTTTGCTTCTTCATAAATTAAAATTAGTGAAGTTAGACGGAATTTGTTTTGTAGATTTGGAATCAGCCCGTCAATGTCGAGGAGTTCCATGAATTTTTGCCCTTTCTACTTTGTGGTGTGGGGGGAGGGGCTGTAATCACGGCTATGAGTTGCAATTAAAACGCCAACATTTCCCGTGGAAAAATTAAAGTTCGACAGACCAATTCTGCGATTGCAATGCTTAAAAAACGCGATAATACATATTATCAGCATGCCCTCGACTCGAATAATTCGGTTTATCCAGAAGCACTAGAGAACTAAGAGTCCAAGACCCAGAAGTTGTATGTGCAATGTCATGGCAATGTGAAAACTGTTCTCGGTTAGTCTTTCATGATACACTACTCCATTACTAAAAAATAAAAATAAACATTACATTCTTATACCTATCAACTTTTAAACACGCAATTTAACTAGGGCAGAAAATTGAATTTTTTCAAGAGAGTTTTTTATACCCGGGCAACAATGGGTACTTGTGCTAGTTTTTTTTTTATAATTCACAGTTAATCCTTTTGCTGTTTTCTCATTCCTTTTGTTCTTTATAATTTTGAAATTTTTATATTTCAAAATTTTGGCAGTTGTAAGGTGGTTTAGAGAAAAAAAAAACCCGTCTTGTGTAATGATGGTGAATTAAAGTTTTGTAGGGAAATAATCTCTAAAATTACCGGATGTTACAAAAGATATTAACAGGCCAAAAGAACCAGATGATTAGAATAGAAGTGTCCAGTTACAAAGTACCAGATAATTACTATATGTAGACGTTAAAATACCATATTAAGAGATGATTACAATAGACGGGTCCAGTCTCAAAGTCCCCTGTGATTACTATAGACGTTAACAGTCTCAAAGTAACGCATGATTAGAAGAGACGTGTCTGTCCCAAAGTAACAGATGGTTACTATAGACGTTATTAGTCTCAAAGTAGCAGATGATTGCAAAAGACGTGTCCAGTCCCAACGTACCAGATGATTACTATCGACGTTATTTATCTCAAAGTTTCAAGTAATTGCAACATATGGGACCAGTTACAAAGTACCAGGTGATTACTATATATAGACGTTAACAGTTTCAAAGTAGCAGGTGATCACAATAGACGTGTCCAGTCCCAAAGTCCCAGGTGATTACTATAGACGTTAACAGTCTCAAAGTAGCGGGTGATTACAATAGACGTGTCCAGTCCCAGAGTACCAGGTAATTACTCTATGTACACGGTTACAGTCCCATATTAAGAGCCCCGTAAGGGGCGCGGCGATTTGACTTCCTTTCCGCCGTGCTGACGGGACTCAGCGCACCGTCCGGCCCCAGCAAAGCCTCTTCTCCTTCTTTCAGACAGCCTGTGTTTCTCCCCTAATTCCTCATTTCCCCTATAACCTCTCCCGCAAATTTCTAAGGTCAGCCTCTATTTTCACAGGGTAGATGCTGACCTTCTTCTTAGCCAACTATCCCGGATCGGAGCTGAGGGGGTAGGGGACAATGTTCCCTAACCTCTGAGCTCTGGCTTGAGATGGTGGGTTTTTATCAACCTGCTTAATCTCCACCCATACCTTCCTCACATCCCATTTCATTCTCACTTCACGCTTTATCTTTTTTACGCCGTGCCTAAGGTGGAGCAGCCATGTCGAAGGGCTGCCAGGTCACTAGGCGGGAAGGGTGGCCTTATATGGAGGCACCTGGCTCTGCCAGCACCGTACGCACTCCTTGCAGAGCGGGCTACTGCGAGGGTTGATTAGCGTCTGCATCTCGTAAAAAAATAGGGTCACCATGCCCAATGATGACCAAACCCAAAATCGCCCCCCAATTTCCCCTCGTCATCCGTCGGAGACGCCCTCGGGCAGCTCCACTGAAAAAATGGAAGATCCCCCTGTGCTTTCACAGGGGAACCTCCAAAATTCTTTGACCGGAGAGGGGGCTTACTCCTCTGCTTTGCCTACGGGTGTAGAGGACTCCCCCTCATCCCCTTGTCTGGAGGTGCCCTTGGAAAACTGCCTCTTTCCAGCGGCAGTCCCCCCTTTACTTTCCAAGGGGACTGCCGAGAAAGCCAGCAGGCAACCCATAATCGACCACTCCCCATTAAAGCGGTTCGGTAGAGCAAACCCCCTTGACCTAAGCGGGGGTCAAGGCCTGTGCCTCCCCATACTCGACTTGGGACCTGTGATGCCCTGAGGTAGATTGCCACATGGAGGCCTCTCCCCCACAAGATAGACATAGTACTTGAGCCAACCCAGTTTCAGACGGTAGGGCCATCCATGGGGACGAATCCGGGCTAGGCGCCAAGCACTGAACCCAAGTCCGCTCCTATGAAAGGTCCTCCTCAAACGACTCGGGTCTCCAAGGCAGTGCAAGGAGGGGAGGGAACACCTCCTTCGGCCGGTGCTCCTGCGACCTCCAGGGCCTCCTCCATCTCGGAGAAGGACCTTGCTGAGGCTGGTCCATCTGGCCTGGGGGACGAAAAAGACTCGGGGCTCCTCTCCATCCGCGGGGGCTGCTGGGACGGATGAGTCTGCTGCTTCGGTAAGCGACCAAGCCAAGATCGCTACGTCCGGCCCCGCTGCTCCCCCCCCTGGGGTGCGGTATCCATTACAAAGAGTAAAGGTACAAGTACACAGAGCGGAGCCTTGATTACGTCGGGGCCCCTCATTCAGAGACTACCGGGCGTTTTCGAGCCCGCTGGCTTCAAACGCTTCCTGGTTATTCGCTCCACTGATGGCTGCATGTTGGCTAAGGGCAACATGATCCATCAGAGGAGAGCTTTAGCTAGTGTGATTGTTAGAGGGCCAAAGGTGACCCGTTTCCGTTTCTCGGACGGGAGCCTTTTGGCGAATGCGTCGAATCCCTCCGAGGCAGCCATGATTAGTGACCTTCGGACACTTGATGGCACGCCCATGAGTGTGACGCCGCACTCTACCATGAACTTCGTGAAAAGGGTAGTTTATGCGAGGGAACTCGTGGACTACTCCACAGACATTACCTTAGAGCAGGCAGACCATGGGGCATTCAAGATCGAACATGTGATGAGAAAACAGGGCGGAGCCTCGAGACCCAACCCTACACTCTTCGTCACGTTAGACTGTGACAAGCTCCCTTAGTTAGTGAGTGCCGGTTGGTATCGGTACCGCGTAAAGGCATTCGTGCTACTGTTGCGGAGGTGCTATTAGTGCTACTGTTTCGACCATACTAAACGCTCCTGTTGACGTGCAAAGTCGAGGTTACTCTAAACCTCTGTAAGTTGCTCCAAGGCCGCACACGATAAGTCCAAATCGTGTGTAGTCAATTGTGTGAATTGCAGAGAGCCGCACACCGCTTCTTCGAAGCAATGTGGTGCGTATCTCCTTGAGAAGGTAATCCTGGCCGTTCAGGCTCATGATCGTCTCTCATTACACGAGGCTAAGGACTTGGTCCTGGCGTGCCCGGCCCTGCCCGGGACGTCCTATTCCCCAATGTTTAAAAAGACACCCTCTGTTCCTGGCCCCTCCGGGCCTACGAGTACGGTCGTTTCCGCGCCCATTCGGAACTCTTTTGCGTTTCTACCCACTCCAGGAGCTCCTCTGGTAAAGCTGGTGGCACAAAGGGTCCACACCCAGCCCCGGCTAAACCTAGGGCTCCCCTCTTGCCCCAGCGTGACAGTTTTCCGTAAGGAGAAACGGCCACGCGACTCTACCGAGTCGTTAGACTCACAGAAGGCAACACCCCTGAAGTTGGTCGCCAGGCGATCTTTCGGGGTTCTAAAGCTGCCCCCGAAAGGAGGAGAGCACTAAATGAGCTTCGGCAACTTCGCCCACGCCCAGTCGTGGGCTGGGTGGCTCGGAGACGATGGATTATCGAAAAGAGGGCCCCCTCTGCCTCCGGAGCCGCCCCACCCGCATAAAGTTTCAAGTCGGAGGGAGGAAAAAACTCGCATGGTGAGCCCAACCTCCCCAATAGTCCCTGAAGGCGACAGCGCATTCAGCGCATTGTCCGACCAATAGCGCCCGGAGTTCTGCCTCCGGGAAGCGTACGGCCATTCCTGTGAAGGTCTTCTCTTCGAAAAGCGTCCCCACATCTCCTCCGAGCTAGGCCCGGAGGGCATATTCCTTCAATGGAATTGCCGCCGACTCCAAGCCAACTGGGAGGAGCGGCGGAGGCTCGTCTCATCCCGTTCCCCGTTAGCTATCTTTTTGCAGGAAACCATGCTGGGCGCATACCCTCTGCCCACCCTCCCGAGGTATAAGGGTTTTGCGACGCCACCACCACGTGATTGGGGGAGGGCGGGAGGATGTGTGATTTACACCCAGTATGATGTCTCCGTTCTTCTCTTCACTTTAGATACCTCCTTTCAGTCAGTAGCTGTGCAGCTACACATTGATAGGAAGTATACTGTTATTTCCGCATACATTCCACTGTCAGCCGAATCCGACGCGCTGGACTTCCGCCGCGTCGTGGCACGGTTGCCGAGGCCTTTTTTCTTGCTCGGAAATTTAAACAATAGGCACCCCATATGGGGAGACTGCTCTATTAATCCCCGGGGTCAAGTCCTTGCCGACCTGATCGACGAGCTTGAGATGGGTGTCCTAAATGTGGATAAATTTACCCATCACTGCCCGAGAACTGCTTCATTTTCCTGCCTCGATCTATCTAGGTGCTCTCCGGATGCACAGCCTGATTTTGGCCGAGGGGTGGTCGATGACCTCCATGGTAGTGATCACTTTTCCATTCAAATATCATTTTCTGGGCTGCTGCCACCCTAGAGTCCGCCTCGGTGGTGCTTTTCGTGGACACGGTGGTCTGCATTTCAGGAAATGACTGAATCCTCTATCTCAATCGAGGAGTTTAGGTCGGTAGATGAGGCCGTTGAGTTCTTCTCCGGGGTGGTCAGCCGAGTGTGAGACGGCCCTCAAACAGAAGCGTTATGCCTACATGCGCTATAAGCGCCGCCAGAACGATTTCACTGTCGGTGAATTTCGTCGCGCTAGGGCTAGGTTCCAGAATATTTCGAAGCACGCCCGCCGCTCTTCCTGGCGGGCATACGTGTCTTCACTTGTCGGGGGGGCCCCTCTAGCAGAGGCGTGGAAGCGAGTGAAAAGGATTCGGGGTAAGTTCTCGCAGGACCTCCCCTCCCCTCCCATTCTACAGGAGAATGGGACCGCAACCTCGGACTCCGCGTCCGTGGCGGAATCCTTCACGACCGCTTTCTCCGCATTCTATAGTCGAGATGCTGCTCCGCCAGCATTCAATGAACGTAGTGATGTCGCGGAAGGCCGCCGGCTGGTCTTTACTTCCAGAGGCGGATAACCCATCAACGATAGGGTTACTCTGAGTGAGTTGCGTTCCGCTCTTGCTACCTGCGCGGACACTGCCCATAGTTCGGACGATGTCCCGTACACCATGCTTCAACACCTGGGTGACCGAGGCATTGCCTTTCTGTTAGATTTGTTCAACAGGATCTGGGTGCAGGGTCTCATCCCGGATTCCTGGCGAATCGCTACTGTGCTCGCCTTTCGCAAACCGGAGAGAGATCACTCTACCCGGGCCGGTTTTCCTCGAATCTCTTTAATCTCCTGCGTGTGCAAGTTGATAGAGAAATTGATAAATGTTAGACTATCCTTTTCCCTGGACAGCGGAGGCCATCTGTCTTCTGCACAGTGCGGCTTCCGCAAGTTCCACTCCACGTCGGCTCATCTGCTCCGACTGGAAAATGCCATCTGCGAGGCATTCCTTCGCAGACAGCATTACGCCACGGTCTTTTTCGATCTAGAGAAGGCCTATGATGCCGCATGGCGATACGGTATCATGTAGACCCTCCACACGATGGGGGTGAGGAGATACCTCTCAATCCTTATATCTTAATTTTTGCGAGATCGTCGATTCCGCGTACGGGTGGGGTGGGTGGGGGGGGGACCCTCTCCGGCCCAATGAAGCAGGAAGAGGGTGTCCCGCAGGCAAGTGTCCTCAGTGTTGCTCTCTTTGCTCTGAGTATCAAGCCATCACCTCGGTGCTGACGGAAGATGTTTACGCTACGCTCTACGTGGACGACCTTTCGATCTCTTTTGGCGCAACCCAGATGCCAACTCTGGAGCTTGGACTCCAACAAGCATTGAACCTCGTCTCTCGCTATGCCGAAACGCACAGGTTTCGGTTTCCTAGGCTAAGACTAAGGAAGTGCACTTTTGCGGCCATCCACGGTTCCACCCTGACTCAGACTTTATTCTCAATGGGAAACGCCTGGGAGGGGTTGAATCCCACCGTTTCCTTGGTCTTGGATTTGACCGACGCCTCACCTGGGAGGCTCATATTCGCAGCCTTAGTGTCTCTTGTACCCGCGCGGTAATATTCATCGTTCCGTGACGTTCACTGCTTGGGGTGCTGATAGGGCTACTGCCTTACTTTTTTATCGATCCTTTGTCCGTTCGAAGCTCGACTACGGATGCGAGTTTTATGCATTTGCAGCTGAGCGTGTATTGCGGAAGGTGGACTCGATCCACCACACCGGCCTTCGCCTGGCGACCGGTGCTTTCCGCACTTGCCCTTATTGAGAGCCTACTTGTCGATGCTGGGGAGATACCACTCACTCTACGCCGCACACAGTGCATCATTCGACTGTACGCACGAGCCCGGCGCCTCCCTCAGTCGCCAACAGCTCTCACTGCATCTGCAACTGATTTCGACGGTGCCTCTGCTGCCGAGAGAGGCCAATCATACCCTAAGCTCTTTGGGTTTAGGGCTAGGAAACTCCTTCAAGAGCTAGGTATAGTTCTCAGGCCGGTGGCGCCCCTGGTTCTGCTCAAGACGCCACCCTGGAAGGTACCACCTTTGGCTATTTATCGCCACGCATCTGCTCACAAGGCTTCTACAGCGCCAGGAGTATTGCACCCGACCTTTTTGGAGCACACACCGTGTCAGGCTGGAACCGTACCAGTGTATACTAATGGCTCCAATTCCCAAGAGGGGGTCGGCTTCCACGCCGTATCCCCTCTGTTTGAAGTCAGCAGGGCTCTGCCAGGCGCTGCGTCTTTCTTTACGGCCGAACTGGTGGCAATAAACCACTCGGTACGAGAGATTACGCGACGTGCCTTGTTTTAAGACCGGATTGTGATTTATAGCGACTCACAAAACGCCCTGAGTGCTCTCGGGGCATTGGAATCTCCGCATACTCTGGTTCGCGATATCCGTAACGCCATGGTTATGGCAAGCCGGGTGGATGTCCATATTATCTTCTTCTGGGTTCCTGGACATGTAGGAATTGCGGGGAATGAGCGCGACGATGAGGGCGCTAAAGAGTCCGCGAGGACTCTGCGACCGGACCAGCGTTTCGCTCTTCCTCACACCGATTACTGGCTGGAATACGGGCTGCTTGGCAAATAAGATGTGAGATTTTTTTTTTTTTTTTTTTTTTAAGAGCTCATCTGGCGACTGCCAACTTGGGCATTAGTCGCCGTATTAAAACTGGCCTAGTTCTAGGCTACTTTAAAATAAAATTAAAGAAAAAAACAAAAACAAAACACCCCAAAATGGGGAAAGGAAGAAGGCTTCAGGTTGCTTTATGTCGTCTCCGAATTGGACACACTCGCGGGATGCACCGCCATTTGGATGGAGCGCTCGCCAGCGCCTTACTGTGAAGACTGCGTTGTTTCCAAGATTTTTCGGCACATCTTTGTTGAATGTCCCATTCTGCGCGATCTACGCGCACTTTACCTGTCCCGGTACCGGGATTGGCGGGGTCACTACTGCCTGTCCCTTGTACTCGGGACGGGTTCGTGCATATTGAGTCGTGATAGACTTTTTGGGGGAGACCGGCCTTCACCCCTTTATTTAAGTAGTTGGGTTGTTTTGGTTGGGTTTTGTTATTTTAGTAGGTCGTACCTTCCTGCGCTAAGGGAAGGCGGACCTCCCCCCCGACGTGTGAGCTTGCTTCCTGCTTGTTGCCTTTTGCCTTTTTAAAATATTTATTGTTGATTTTTGTTGTTTGTTTTTTTGCCTCTTATTTTAAAGTAGCCTAATACTAGGCACTGTTGATTACGGCTCTTAGAATGAAAAAAAATAAAAATAAAATATTAAGAGATGATTACAATAAACATGTCCAGTCCCAAAGTACCAGATGATTACTATAGACGTTATTAGTCTCAAAGTAACGGGTCATTACAATAGACGTGTCCAGTCCCAGAGTGCCAGCTGATTACTATATATAGACGTTAACAGTCCCATATTAAAAGATGATTACAATAGACGTGCCCAGTCCCAGAGTACCAAGTGATTACTATATGTAGACGTTAACAGTCACATATTAAGAGATGATTACAATAGGCGTGTCCAGTCCCAAAGTACCAGATGATTATTATAAACGTTATTAGTCTCAAAGTAGCAGGTGATTACAATAGACTGGCTTAGTCACAACTACCAGGTGGTTACTATAAACGTTAACAGTCTCTAAGTAACAGATGATTACAATAGATGTGTCCGATCCAAGAATACTAGGTGATTACTATAGACGTTAATAGTCTCAAAGTAACAGATGATTTCAATAGCCGTGTACAATCCCAAAGTCCCACGGTATTATTATATGTAGTCGTTAACATACCATATTAAGAGATAATTACAATAAACGTGTCCAATCCTAAAGTCCCAGGTAATTACTATAAACGTTAACATTCTCAAAGTAGCAGGTGATTACAATTGACTGGGTCAGTCACAAAGTCCAGGTGATTACTATAGACGTTAACATTCTCAAAGTAGCAGATGATTACAATTGACTGGGTCAGTCACAAAGTCCCAGGTGATTACTATAGACGATACCAGTCTATAGACGTGTCAAGTCCCACCAGAGTTCCATTTGATTACTATATGTAGACGTTAACAGTCTCAAAGTAACAGATGATTACAATAGATGTTGTCCAGTCACAGATTACCAGGTGATTACTATATTTAGACGTTAACAGTCCCATATGGAAAGATGATTGCAATAGATGCAACCAGTCCCAAAGTCCCAAGTGATTACTATAGGCGTTAACAGTCTCTAAGTAACAGATAACTACAATAGATTTGTCCAGTCCCAGAGTATCAGGTGATTTCTATAGAAGTTATCAGTCTCAAAGTAACATGATTACATAGACGTTAGATAAATGATTAACTTTCGCCAATTCTGCTCACTAGTATGGCCATATCTAGTATACTGTGGACACATATGGTCATTTTCCTTCAAGAAAGGCCTGCAGATGCTAGATAATGTGCAGGGAGGCTACGGCAACTATGTAAATTTATACCATTAATCATCTACATAAATTAGTAAAAACTTGGCTCTCAGACATTAACGAGTTTTCCCTGGAAGCAAGAAGACTACGAAGGCGACTACTCTCCGTTAACAGAATTTTAAACACCATCGACGATCTGGAGATTGTAGCAAACTATTTACAATTAACGAAAATCCAACACGAAGAAATGGTTGGAAATTGAACGCTCAAAAAGATTCTCCACTAACGCTAGTGGAAATTAACGTTCCTAAAGGAGAGTTAACGTATTGAATCGATTCCCCGAACATGTGAAAAGTGCATTTAAAAAAAGAAATAGACTAAACAAAATTTTACGTAACTTACCGTTTTAGGATATCGCTGTAAAAGGATTGCGACGCGTCGTCTTTATTTAAATAGGGATACTTCTTTTTCTCGACTTTTCCCTACTTGGGGTCGCCGTTCTTGAGTCTTTTCCAAAGATTTCTGTTAATTGCACTTTTTCTATTTCGTCCTTTCTCTCTTCTTTTATTTAGTCCTTTCTCTCAAAATCCATTCTTTGAGCTTTCTTCGTTGGCCGCACCGCTCCTGATGCGGCAGCCCTTTCTGGTGCTCTTTATGCGGCAGCCCTTTCTGGTGCTCTTGATGCGGCAGCCCTTTCTGGTGCTCTTTATGCGGCAGCCCTTTCTGGTGCTCTTGATGCGGCAGCCCTTTCTGGTGCTCTTTATGCGGCAGCCCTTTCTGGTGCTCTTTATGCGGCAGCCCTTTCTGGTGCTCTTGATGCGGCAGCCCTTTCTGGTGCTCTTTATGCGGCAGCCCTTTCTGGTGCTCTTGATGCGGCAGCCCTTTCTGGTGCTCTTTATGCGGCAGCCCTTTCTGGTGCTCTTGATGCGGCAGCCCTTTCTGGTGCTCTTTATGCGGCAGCCCTTTCTGGTGCTCTTGATGCGGCAGCCCTTTCTGGTGCTCTTTATGCGGCAGCCCTTTCTGGTGCTCTTGATGCGGCAGCCCTTTCTTGTGCTCTTTATGCGGCAGCCCTTTCTGGTGCTCTTTATGCGGCAGCCCTTTCTGGTGCTCTTGATGCGGCAGCCCTTTCTGGTATAAAAAATTTTGGCCGATGTGTCTGTGGGTCGCTTACGGGCGACGTCCTCGCCTTACTCTCATTCGGTCAAAGACTCATCCATTTAAGGTTTGGGCAGAACTTTGACGGACGGATGCACTTCCTGACTCCTACCCTCTCTATTTATGCGGGTTTGGCACCGGCACTAAGTTGGGCTGGTTTGCCCCCCACCCCCACCTCCCTTGGCTAGGTTTATCTAACTAGGAAAACAATCGGATAGAAATCTCTTCGAATGGGCCCTAAGGCCTTTAAGGTTTCCATCCTTGTAACCCTTCAGGGCTCTGCATCTTTCACAACGTCGGAGTGTGTTTCCTTCTTGCTTTTCTCTTATTTTGTCTGTTTTTTTTGCTTGTTTCTTTGCTTTTGTTTTGTTCTTTGTATGTTTGTTGTTAGGTTTTTGCATGTTTTTTGTTTGTTAATCTAGCCTAGTTTTAGGCTGTACCGCGATTACTGCAGCTCATGCCCTAGTAAGCAGTCGCCAGATGGGTTCCTTAAAAAAAATATCATCTTTCACACATTTTCGTGCATCCCAACTTTCGCTCATTCATTTACAACGTTTACAAAAACTTATGGTAAGGATCCGCATCCTTTAATTCCCCATATTTGTCTATCAAAAAGTCTTCCCATATCTGAAAGGGAAGATGGCAGGGCGAATAAAAAAGAATAGTAGAAAGGGCCAGAGAGAAACAAGAATAAAAAGAATGAGAGGGTGACACAAAACCCCTAACAAGATGGCCCTGCAAAAGGTATCAACGTATCCTCAATCGTTGCAGCAACGAGGGAAGTATTTTTTTATTACTTTATCTATTTTCGTCCATAAAACTCCAAAAATGGATAATTTGAAAGCAAATTCTGCTTATTCCTCCGCCATTGAGATTATGTTGATAATAAATTTGAAAAATCGTTGCAAAAATGCACGATGTTGAAGCATCTGACAAAGATAACTGTGGATGCAGTGCAGTTCAGAGTAGTTAAAGTGACACTTAGTATCAGACCATATTGCCGTAGGTGTCGGAAATACCGGGGTATTTACGGAAGGTGCCTATTATTACATCAGAGTGAAAGGGTTCGAAAAAGGGAGCATTGGAGATACCCTAAAGTATGAGCGAATATATATGTCACTTTCATTGACACGCTAGAGTGCCACGCGGGCGAAAATCATGCGGAAGAAAGTGCCTATCATTACTATAAAGGAAAAGGGTTTGTACAGTGTGGAATTGTGGATGCCGTAAAATACGAGCAGATTGAAGGAACTTTGGCACTCTTGAGTGCCACGCGGGAAAAAATACTGAAATATTGCCCATCACTATTTCAGAGGTTAAGGATTTGTGTAAGGACGAATTTGTGATACCTTAATTACGAAAGATTTGCGATTATTTCTTTAGATTTACGTGTATCATCCATGAGAGAGAAAGCGGGGGGAGGGGGGATTTCCACATCGGAAAAGGGGAGAGGACACTACTGTAGGCGAAGAAGAGCAAAAGATTTGCGAGGCAGAGCTGTAGAAGTGCAGTGTTATTAATCTGGAATACTGGGGCTGAGGGAGGATCCGAGCCCTCCCCTCGTACGCGAGGGATCAAATGAACGAACACGGACGCATTTCTTAATTGTAAGTTTTGTCTTTTTTTTTTTTCTTGGAGGCTTTAAAATATGTATTTTCAGTATTTATTTATTGGGATCAATGAAGCTTTTGTTCGTTTCTCTTTTTCCCCGTCTTTTCTACGCCTTAGCCATTTTCAGACAATGCCACGCCTCCATTTGGCACTGACACTTCTCTTAAAAATCATCTCTACCTTCTCTTTAGTCATTCGATGTTACTTTTTTTTCTTATTTAATAAAAAAAATACATTATCAAAGTTTAATTCTTTCTTCATTCATGTAATCAATATCATTTCCATTTATACGTTCACTCTCAACATCACTTAAACGCACATAAACACACACGTGTTTCACGCGATAAAAATAGTCCATTTTGGCTTCACTTCAACCTCGGGCTTGAGTCTAATTGAAGGCCTTGTGATGGACGAAGTTGTACAGAACTCTCTTGCTGTTTCAAGACGGAATTTTAGTTCTTTATGGGTGTAAGACTATTTACCGTTGTTTATTGTTATTATCAGCGATATTAACACGCTATCATTATTAATTTAGCAAAGAATTAGCATCTTTTCATTTAATATCGGTGCGTGGCAATGAATCTGTGGTCATTCCTCACCGTCTGTTTCGTAGCCTCCTCGACGGTAGGCCACACGAGTGAAACCTTAGAACTTTTCTGGAATTTGTACAGCGCCGTGGTCAGGGGTAGCCGGATTTTACACGACGTTACTGAAGGAGTTGGAGCAGTCTCGAAAGCCATTTCCGCGATAGACCATCTATTGGACCTCACTCCTGACGAAAAGATAGACGAGACAGTTATAGACATCGTCGCCGCGCCTGTAGAAGACAAGAAAGAAGTTCCTTCAGTAGATACGACCCTCTCCGCAGATTCTCCGCCTATGTTCAACGAGTGCGGTGCCCTTGGGTTCCACATACGGGACGAGAACCTCCCCGTGGGCAAGATGACCCAGTGTTGTGTGCTTCATGACGACTGCTACGGGGCGTCGTGCCAAGCGAGCAAGAGAGACTGCGACTCGAAGCTCCGCGCGTGCCTCTTCTCGAAGTGCGACAACAAGACGATGGACAAAGCGTTGCAGAAGATCTGTATCAGTGCAGCTAAGCTTCTCTTCTCGGGCAAGATGGCGTTAAGCTTCCGGGAGTTTGGGGATGCTCAATTGAGGCAGTTCTGTACAGTAGGAGAGTAAGTAAAGGGGTATCGAGAGACATTTTTTTTGGGGGGGGGGGAGGGGGCTCGTTAATAGTTGTGATCGAGGGCCAAAAGGGGGATGGGGGTCTCGTTAATAGTTGTGATCGAGGGCCAAAAGGGGAATGGGGGTCTCGTTAATAGTTGTGATCGAGGGCCAAAAGGGGGATGGGGGTCTCGTTAATAGTTGTGATCGAGGGCCAAAAGGGGGATGGGGGTCTCGTTAATAGTTGTGATCGAGGGCCAAAAGGGGGATGGGGGTCTCGTTAATAGTTGTGATCGAGGGCCAAAAGGGGAATGGGGGTCTCGTTAATAGTTGTGATCGAGGGCCAAAAGGGGAATGGGGGTCTCGTTAATAGTTGTGATCGAGGGCCAAAAGGGGAATGGGGGTCTCGTTAATAGTTGTGATCGAGGGCCAAAAGGGGAATGGGGGTCTCGTTAATAGTTGTGATCGAGGGCCAAAAGGGGAATGGGGGTCTCGTTAATAGTTGTGATCGAGGGCCAAAAGGGGAATGGGGGTCTCGTTAATAGTTGTGATCGAGGGCCAAAAGGGGAATGGGGGTCTCGTTAATAGTTGTGATCGAGGGCCAAAAGGGGAATGGGGGTCTCGTTAATAGTTGTGATCGAGGGCCAAAAGGGGAATGGGGGTCTCGTTAATAGTTGTGATCGAGGGCCAAAAGGGGAATGGGGGTCTCGTTAATAGTTGTGATCGAGGGCCAAAAGGGGAATGGGGGTCTCGTTAATAGTTGTGATCGAGGGCCAAAAGGGGAATGGGGGTCTCGTTAATAGTTGTGATCGAGGGCCAAAAGGGGAATGGGGGTCTCGTTAATAGTTGTGATCGAGGGCCAAAAGGGGAATGGGGGTCTCGTTAATAGTTGTGATCGAGGGCCAAAAGGGGAATGGGGGTCTCGTTAATAGTTGTGATCGAGGGCCAAAAGGGGAATGGGGGTCTCGTTAATAGTTGTGATCGAGGGCCAAAAGGGGAATGGGGGTCTCGTTAATAGTTGTGATCGAGGGCCAAAAGGGAAATGGGGGTCTCGTTAATAGTTGTGATCGAGGGCCAAAAGGGGAATGGGGGTCTCGTTAATAGTTGTGATCGAGGGCCAAAAGGGGAATGGGGGTCTCGTTAATAGTTGTGATCGAGGGCCAAAAGGGGAATGGGGGTCTCGTTAATAGTTGTGATCGAGGGCCAAAAGGGGAATGGGGGTCTAGTTAATAGTTGTGATCGAGGGCCAAAAGGGGAATGGGGGTCTCGTTAATAGTTGTGATCGAGGGCCAAAAGGGGAATGGGGGTCTCGTTAATAGTTGTGATCGAGGGCCAAAAGGGGAATGGGGGTCTCGTTAATAGTTGTGATCGAGGGCCAAAAGGGGAATGGGGGTCTCGTTAATAGTTGTGATCGAGGGCCAAAAGGGGAATGGGGGTCTCGTTAATAGTTGTGATCGAGGGCCAAAAGGGGAATGGGGGTCTCGTTAATAGTTGTGATCGAGGGCCAAAAGGGGAATGGGGGTCTCGTTAATAGTTGTGATCGAGGGCCAAAAGGGGAATGGGGGTCTCGTTAATAGTTGTGATCGAGGGCCAAAAGGGGAATGGGGGTCTCGTTAATAGTTGTGATCGAGGGCCAAAAGGGGAATGGGGGTCTCGTTAATAGTTGTGATCGAGGGCCAAAAGGGGAATGGGGGTCTCGTTAATAGTTGTGATCGAGGGCCAAAAGGGGAATGGGGGTCTCGTTAATAGTTGTGATCGAGGGCCAAAAGGGGAATGGGGGTCTCGTTAATAGTTGTGATCGAGGGCCAAAAGGGGAATGGGGGTCTGGTTAATAGTTGTGATCGAGGGCCAAAAGGGGAATGGGGTCTCGTTAATAGTTGTGATCGAGGGCCAAAAGGGGAATGGGGGTCTCGTTAATAGTTGTGATCGAGGGCCAAAAGGGGAATGGGGGTCTCGTTAATAGTTGTGATCGAGGGCCAAAAGGGAAATGGGGGTCTCGTTAATAGTTGTGATCGAGGGCCAAAAGGGGAATGGGGGTCTCGTTAATAGTTGTGATCGAGGGCCAAAAGGGGAATGGGGGTCTCGTTAATAGTTGTGATCGAAGGCCAAAAGGGGAATGGGGGTCTCGTTAATAGTTGTGATCGAGGGCCAAAAGGGGAATGGGGGTCTCGTTAATAGTTGTGATCGAGGGCCAAAAGGGGAATGGGGGTCTCGTTAATAGTTGTGATCGAGGGCCAAAAGGGGAATGGGGGTCTCGTTAATAGTTGTGATCGAGGGCCAAAAGGGGAATGGGGGTCTCGTTAATAGTTGTGATCGAGGGCCAAAAGGGGAATGGGGGTCTCGTTAATAGTTGTGATCGAGGGCCAAAAGGGGAATGGGGGTCTCGTTAATAGTTGTGATCGAGGGCCAAAAGGGGAATGGGGGTCTCGTTAATAGTTGTGATCGAGGGCCAAAAGGGGAATGGGGGTCTCGTTAATAGTTGTGATCGAGGGCCAAAAGGGGAATGGGGGTCTGGTTAATAGTTGTGATCGAGGGCCAAAAGGGGAATGGGGTCTCGTTAATAGTTGTGATCGAGGGCCAAAAGGGGAATGGGGGTCTCGTTAATAGTTGTGATCGAGGGCCAAAAGGGGAATGGGGGTCTCGTTAATAGTTGTGATCGAGGGCCAAAAGGGAAATGGGGGTCTCGTTAATAGTTGTGATCGAGGGCCAAAAGGGGAATGGGGGTCTCGTTAATAGTTGTGATCGAGGGCCAAAAGGGGAATGGGGGTCTCGTTAATAGTTGTGATCGAGGGCCAAAAGGGGAATGGGGGTCTCGTTAATAGTTGTGATCGAGGGCCAAAAGATGTCTCGCTAGATTGGGTCTCGGAAATAATTCGGAGGTGTTCAGTAAGCGTCATTATGCTTGCACACACATGCACAACACTGGCTCAACACACACACACACACACATAACACTGGCCCAACACACACACACACATAACACTGTCTTAACACACACACAACACACACTCACCCTGTTTTAGCGAGGAGGTGATGGGAGAAGCAAAAGTGAAATCTAATTCTCTTCGGTTGATCCAAACAATCTCGATACTACTGACCATAATAATAATAATATGACAAATAATACTACTACTTATAATATTATTACTTATACTACTACTACTTTCTATCTCCCCTGACCCCTAGTTTGATTAGTTAAAATTGCACGATAATGTACACATGTAGATAAGTGTGTACAGTAGATAGTATTAAAAAAAAAAAAAAAAAGCATGTTAGAGATACACTCGTAGATAAGGGTGTATCGTAGTTTTTGATTTAGTGTAGCGGACTAGCCTCGAGCGGACCTTAGGGTCTTTGCTGGTCCTAGATTCTGTAGTTATACTACTATTATATATATTACTACTTATACTACTACTACTACTTTTCAACTCTAACCGTTTTCCCTTGTGTTATGGTCGGTGCGCATCATCACCATTAAAATTCCATTTCCTCTCCAACCCTTCATGAGTGTATCTGCAAAGTTGTGAGAGTGAAAAGTTTGTTTGTGATGGAGTGAAGAGAATGTGTTGAGGTGTAAATCATGGTGGTAAGGGTAAAGCAGGTGTGGCAGTGCTTTTGAGTGAAGCGGGGCACGATGCAAACGTTTTGTATGGATGTGTGAGTTTGAAAATTAGGTAGGAGAGGTTGAGATGTGCGTGGTTGTAGTGTATGGACCTTGTAATGATAAAAGTGAAGCTGAAAAAGAGGTTATGGAATGACTTGTGACGAGTGGGGGATGGAAGTAGAAATTAGTATTGGTTGATGGTTGTAGGAGATATGAATGGATGAATAAGTGGAATGTTTGAAAGCAGATATCTGTAATGAAATTGGTAAAAAAGAGGAAGTGAAAATACGTTGACGATATATAGCTACAGGTCTACCTGGGGGGCAGTGTGTCCGGGAGGGCGTAGCGCAGTCCTTCAGATATTACCTGTAGCTAACCTCCTTTGGGGGAGTGGAAAGTGGAAGAGGGCTTGCATGAGGACTGGAAGGATGTTGCGATAGTACCGTTGTGTAGGAGTAAAGGGAACTTACTTTTGTCCCCAAGGGGCGGTCTTTTCAATCAAGCCCGGCAGCACTCAGGAAGGCGAGCGGTCTTCTCCAGAGGTCTCCGCTTGGAGTGATCTGATAGTTGGCTCCGAGGTGTTCGATGTGGGCGGGGTCAGGTGACGATCAGAGTGGTGTCGTGTGACAGTTAGCGGTTGCAGCGGGGCCGGGGGGGGGAGGGAGCAGAATCTAGTCTGCTTTTGCATTTGAAGTGTAGAATGAATGGGCGCATAAGAGGATAACTGAGAGATTGATAGGGGATTTGGAGCGAATAGAGCTTCGTAGATCCGTTGAAAGTGTATGATATTGCAGGTAAGGAAGCAGTATGGCAGATTTTAAGAGTGTTTGGGGTGGGTGGTAAAGTGTTAGATAATGTGACAAATATTTATGCAGGGTATAATGGAATGAATGGTTTGATATACGGGCGAGCTGGGGATAAAACCAAGGTGTGAGATGTCGCTATGGAAGGAGTACTGAAAGAAGAACTAATGAAAAGGAGGGGTGGGAGAGTGGTGAGGACTAATGAGGTGAGGGAGGCGCGTGGTACTATCTATGATGACCTTTGTTGATAACCTGGTGGCGGGCATGGGTATATTGCTCTAAGTGTTTAGGGGGGTATGTGTGAGGTGGGGGCTAAGAGTAAATGAAGAAAAGGAATGTTGATAGTGTTGTAAAGCAGAGATGTGGTGGGGATGTCGAAAAAAGAGATGTTTTAAGTATCTAAAGTGGATCGTCAAAGAGGGGGTACAGCTGTGGTAGATTGTGACAGCAAGATTTTAAAGGATAAGAAGCTGCATGAGTGTAAGCTGTTGCTAGCTTGGGTGTATGGGAGTGAGATGTTTATGACGTGAATGAGGTGGTTGAAAGTGTTCTGAGGGCGTATGATTGGTCTATGATGGGGCAATTAGTGCCGTGTGAATGGCTAAGGGGCTGATTGTGGAATGTGGGAGAGAGGGAATCTGAATGGTGCCAACATTGGCGTATGGGAGTGAAACTATGGTATGAAAGAAGAGGAGTGTAATTCGAGAGCGATGTTTGGTGGTGAAAAGGGAGAGTAAGGAATATATTAGGAAGAGGTATTTATGGTATGAAATGAGGGTGGGGGATGAACGTGTTGTAATTGAATGCGCTCTGAGGTGGTGTGTGTGCGCGTGATACTCAACGGGAATGGAGTATAAGTGTGTGGGAAAGGCTGATCGAGAAGGAAGTGGATGATACGTGTATTTGGAAGGGGTTTGTGAGGGGTGGTGGTGCTTGGGGGCTTCTGCACATAGCACCCCATCACCATCAAGGGCCACATCTGGGTGGGTGAAATGATGTGTGGCTGTGAGGTTGAGAAGGCATAAAGGGGTTGGAAGGGCAAGTAGATTTCTAGTCGCGTTGATGCGCACCCACCTCACTTATTTGAAAGCAGTCGATGTTTTTATTATCAAAAAGTGGCATCTTTCTTTATTATAATTATAATTACTAATTATTAGGTGATTATTATCATTAATATTAGATATTTTTACCATTATTATCAATCATTAGTATTTTTTTACCATTATTTTCATTAATATTGATGTCTTTTTCGATATTTATTAACATTAATATTGCTATCAATAGACACTAATATTGTGGCATTTCTACCATTATTATCAATAATATTGCCCTTTTTACTATTATTATAATTAATACTGTCTTTTTTTACCAGTGTTGCATTAATGATGGTGAGCTCTTTTACCGTTATTATCATTATTTTTTTGCCCCTATTATAGATAATTTACGACCTTTAGCATTATTATTATTGATATTCACCACTCTTTTACCATTATTATCATTAATATTCGTGTACTTTTACCATTAATATAAATAATTGGTGTCCCTTTTTCACACTTCTTAAGACTAACATTGATGTGTTTTTCCTTATTATTTTCATTAATATTGGTGTCCTTTTGTTTACATTTAATCCACCATTTTAGAACAAGAATATAACTCAAAATTCAACAGGAACTTCTTCTTCGAGAAGAGTGACCCGCTAGCAAATGCCTCGAACCCTAAAAATACTCCTTTTTATTGCTTGACACCCGAAATCGTATTTATTTTTTTAGGTTTCTTTGATACAATTTAGTACAATTTAGAGAAATGGACTGAGGGGTATCAACTGATCGAGCTCAGCCTCGTGACAGAAGTCTTCTTTTTGGTTCTAAGAAACGAAGAGTTAGCTGAAGAGGGAAGAAGAATGGAAAAGAATGATTGCATTTCTCGCTTTTGACAGTGCGTAATTTTTTATGACAAATCTCATGAGTTCGTAGCCTCGTGCAGAGCTGGATATCATCAAATTTTTGGTGGGCCTACCCGAGTGGCTGAGCCTACTTCCTCCTTCTTCCTGTTTTTTTGCTTCTTGTTTCTTTTCTTTTTTAAATTTAGGCTAGCATTAGGTTACAAGATAATCACGGGTATACCCTTGTAGGCAGTCTCCAGGTGGGCGTTACCGACCAAACCCCATGGGTCTGGCCAGGACCATAGAGGGATTTTACACGCATGCTGCGAGTAACTGCGAATAACCGAAACCGTAGAGAGGCTGTTCCGTAAGATGAGAAGCGTTGATTCGGCTCGCATCCATTATTAAGTCCGTCATGTTTTTACACCCTCTTGAGGACCGTGTCCAGTTCCCTAGTCAGAGTCATAGTTCGCGGGGCGTGGTCAGGGGCGGGGTGGAGGATTTTCTCCAGCTATTCCCGGATCGCACGCTCTTGTGCAATATAAATCTACACGCCATGGGTGACGAGACAACCCTACGCCTACGACATAAAACAGACACAAAAATGCACACTACCCCGCGCTGAAATACTACGACTCTCATACACACTAGACACGCCCATCACAAATATCATTAATAAGCAGACTAGGCAGACAATTGTATTCAAGTCTTCAAAAGACGCAATACTTTTCATACCCTCATACAAGAGCTTTGGTAGACAAAGCACACAACATAGTCAGACTCTATCACAAAACGACACCAGATATGCATAAAACATACCAGACCTCCCGGGCTGGAATTCACCAGACAGAAGATCCTCACCGAACCAAAAAATGAGTACGCTGTGGACGCAATCCAGGACCTATACTACAACTGACCAGAGTCCTCGGCGCTCACAACACTATCCGACGACAAGCACACATATACAACGCTAGACCATGGCATTAAGGTCCTCGGTACCCTCATACATTTACACCAAATGGAACAACAACCCAACCTACGCCTACACCAGTGGCTATGTTGCTACAAGGCTGGACACCAGACAAGCTCGTGTAAATTTGAGCTTATGTTCAAAATACGGTGTAAAGGGGCAATTTTACTCAGTATGCGCAAATACTACCCTCCGCTGCGTGAACTGCGATGGTTGCCACGTTGCCGTGAGCATGAGGTGTTTATACCTCATGAAAAAGTATGCGGATGCCATCTCGGAGCTACGGATGCCACAGTACACCACAACTTCATCATACATCCCTTCCCATTTATAAAAGCATAGCGCTTCCGGGATCACCTAATCCACCACACCATTCTACAGGCCTACATCAATACTTACGCCCACATACCATCAAATACTTCACAGCAACCCCAATACACAACTGGCCACCGTGCTCTCCGCGGTGGAAAAGGCCATGTCTGGAGACGACCCCAAATTATAGGCCAAAATACTGCCCCAGCTTTAGGCAGTGAACGGATTTAGGCAAATTGTCTTTCGCGAGACAAAATTCGCCCTAAAACAAGAACATCGAAACGCACGACCAACGCTCCTCCCTAAACCTGGATACACACATCCTTCCTACCACCGTCTCTCCTGCTACCCCCACCACCTCGGTTCCCGCCCCCACTACCTCCTTTCCCATTACTCTTCCTCCCAATATCTCCACACCCCCTCCCATCCCCTCTCCCATCGTCCCCACCCTTCCTCTTAGTTTCTACCCCCTCCTTCAGAAGTCGGCACCCTTCCTCCCGCCACCACCCTTCTTTCAACTATCTCCACCCTACGTTCCCCTGTCTTCACCTATGCTCACACTTCCCCCACTCCTAGCAACTCTTCTTCCTCCTACTATCCCCCCTCAGCCACCCTGGGACTCCCTATCCCAACCCTCTACAACACTAAACGCACTAACCAAACATCTAAAAATGTTTACCACACATACACCACCCTCGACTCCTCTACCTACACAAGTGGAGGATAAAGCAAAGTCACCATTTGTCTTGATGCAATCAAGGGAGGTAAGACCCCGGGCCAAAAACCACCGGTGGTGCACTCCGTTCCCGAACTGACATTTAGCCCACATACTAAACCCGACCACCCAGCCCACATGACCTAAACATAACACTATAGGATACATCTAATAACACCTACATGATATATACATCCACTTTCCATGTACACTTGCAACCGCACACACACACACATAAAATAGCAACACGAACGACGTCTCCGAGAAACGAACGCCCTTATGCCCCCTTCCCTTCCTCCGGCCGCCTCAGTCGAGCAAATAACAAAACAACCACCTTGCATCGGTGTATAGCCACCGACCTGTTAACTTCTCTTAAGTTTTTTTCCGAAACTTTTTCTATTCGTCTGTTTGATCTTTCTGCGGTGATCGCAGTGATCCCTCTCTGCTCTTTCTATACACACGTCGTATCGTATCAAAGTATTTGGCGAATTGTCTCGAGAAATGGACGAACAGAATTGAGTGTTGTGAGCAGGTGAGCCTGGAGAAGGGTCCATTACCACACTTAGGTTTCCATGCTGTAATCACACAACTCTTGATTAAGATACAAGAAGCGGTCGTATTCCGCTTGAGCTGATAGCGTCTTGAATGAACCCGTCTGTCTCAATGAGCCTTCAAGTTGGCCTAATTCCTTTACTCGTCTAACGACCAAACTACTTTGGTATCAACTTCCAAGATAGACGAGCTTCTTCATCTCCTTCACTTCTTCACGTATTCCTATATACACTTTCTGCTACTTCCCTACGGCTCTGATATGGAAAATTAAAAATTGTACCCTGATGACGTTTTCCAAACAACAAACTCACCATTGTTTCATATTTTGCCTGTATGTTGCCTGTATGTTGCCGTTCATCCACTTTATGATGGGAAGTCTCTCTTGGCGACCCTTCCATGGGAGAGTTTCACTTTACAGTTCTCCCCTGTCCATCCCCTGCCGGGCCCAATTTGGGTGAATCTTTACTGCACTTTTACTCTCTCACTTACTTTCTCTCCTGACCAACAACACCATAGTCCACACGTGATCTAATTCGCATGCATCCTTGAGGTAAATTGCTACCTCATTTGTAACCATTCCTTTCTGTTTTTCCTCTAAATGACCCGATGTGTCCCAACAGCATCTCTTGTTCATTTACTTTTCTACCTCGCATTTTTGTGGATCAGGCAATTTATTGTTAATCAGAGATTCTTTTAGGCTGTTATTCATTCCCTCACGCCTAACCAGTCTTCTCCGTGACGCATATCTGTGTTTACTGTTTGTGTAATAATCGGTTTCCGATTCACTTATGCAGATTTTATACTCTGCATTAAAATGCCGAAATAGTCACCTTAGGAGGATCAAGCAAGGTTCACGCCTTAGTCATCTTTATAAGGTGATCGATCCAGTATTCATAATTTAGTATGTTCTCAACATAAATTCAGCAGATGTACACAAAGCTCGGTCCGATAAATGCCTAGGCTAAGCACTACGCAGTCCTAAGGCTACGCATAGCGTTCTATATTAAATAAATCAACCCAATTTCCGTTGCCATAGAGACATTAAGTGCCAAACAAAAGGATAATTAGGACAATATTCTTAATGAAGTAGTTTAATAAAAGCTGCTGTTTACTCGTGGAAGATGGACCTCAGTATCGCACTATAAACCCCCCATCATTACCCTTCCCCCGAAAGGAGAGAAGCAAAGTAACATCAAATGTCTCCAATGACCAAGTCAGTCTAATGGAATGACTCCATAGAACTATCTTGGGAAATATTATCATGCAAAAAGCCCCCCCTCCCACTCAAATGCCCAAGTGGGTAGTTGCCAGATGGGCTCCATAAAAAAAAACCCCACTCAAACAGCGATACTATCAGAATGATTAATTCGCACTCGTCTGTGCTGCATGAGTGATCATGCCTTCTTTGTAGTTGCCCCTAAGCTGTGGAATGGTATGCTTGCTGTCATATGCTTCTCTTTCTCGCTCGAGCTTTCAGGTAAGTTCTGTAAACCCACCTCATCTATCAGAAAAACTTCGATCCATCTTTATAATTCATCTTTAATCTCTACCTAGGCGAGTTGCTGTCTTTAATTACATAAAAAAAGTAAACTCAACAGCTCCATCCAAATGGACGGAGCGTTATTTAAAAATTATTCCGTTTTCTCTTTCCTGCGGTGAAGTTGGATATATATATGTATGTATATATATATATATATATATATATATATATATATATATATAGTCTTATGTATATTTTATTGTTCGCGTTGTGTCTTTAATATTGCCTGAAATCATTTAACAAATGTCACATTTATACAATTTTTAGGCATAAGCCTAAATCAAGTTGAGGCTTTGCACACAACTAATCACAACCCCTTTGGTGTTGTTCGCACAGCGAGGAATGTAAATTCACAGCACTCGAAACATTCCTATGGACTTTTACGCTTAAAGGGCTGGGGAAGAAGAGCAGACACGTTGATATTATTCTTTCGTTAACAATGGCTACAAACCCCCAAAGAAACGTGCAAGAGCAGCGTTAATTATTGTCCTAGTCGATTATAGGATAAAGAGCAGTTGGGGAGAAAACGCCAACCTCTTCAACATGAGACAGGACTCACTCTATACTTATAGTCGATCTCTGGGTACCCCCGTCTTCAAAACCCTCGCTTCAAGCACTAAAATAAACTAGGTTTTCGAGAGTACACTAGGTCGAACCCATCGCTGACCAATAGTCCGATTAAAGTAAAGAAATACTCAGAGTGTGTACCAATAGTGCCGTCACCATTGCTTTGGATTAAAATGGCCGCCTCTCATGTGCACTAAATTTGCTATGGGTATTGAGTATGCGAGAACCGTATACTGGATCGTTAAATGTTTTAAAGAGGATAGGGATGGGGGTGGGGGGAGGGGGGTAAAGTGCGTCGTGGAAGGCTTCACTAGGCCCAAACCTCCTGACAAGCGTGGAGTCATCTGTTACGAAGTCAGTTCCGTCTGTCCAGAAGTGAACAACTCGGCGTCCACCACCTTATAGTTGCTGTGGTGCCTTGAAACCACTCATTAATCAAGTGAATAACTGGTTACTGTCTCCAGGAGGGTATGAATGCATATGCGAGCACTGTGGAACTTGTACTTTTGGGACAAGGTCCTGGTAACAAGTAACGTAAAATGGTAAAGAAGCTGTTACTAAGCAAGCAAAAAGAGAAAGGATCACATTACAAAGAAAAGTAGCATGATTGGGCAGTAGAATACGGACAACCACACTGCAGCTACCATCGGGCGAATTGCCTGCCTATATATATATATATATATATATATATATATATATATATATATATATATATATATATATCCGAGACAAATTAGTGCTGACCGATGGGCCATCATTAAGTGTTGTCTTCCAGTTCAAGGAGGATAGGATCACCTGCTGAACCTGAAGCAGAGCAGTTGTCTAATTATGCCATTATCTTAACCGCATATATATATATATATATATATATATATATATATATATATATATATATATATATATATATATATATATATATATATATATATATTATATATATACACTATCGGCCAAAAGTAAGTTTAGATCCACTCCCTGATTTTTTAAAAAACGTGTAAATATAATTAGAAGAAATACAATATCATTTTAAGGGTAAACTACAAATTGACAGTAGAAAATAGTCAAAAGAACAGAAACAGTAAATTGTAAACATACAAATGCCGAGAATTTGACAAAAATATAAAGTGCTCTTATAGGTTCCCGCGGTGCCTTACCCGGGATAAAAAGTCCTGTCGCAAATACATACAGATGTAAATTGTTTGAAATCCTTCTATTGGGGCACAAAAATAAATTTGCTTGCTGGTTACTATTATTATTTATGGGGTGAAGGCAGATACAGGAGAGTTGCACACTTTCCCTATCATATAATATACTTACAATGGGTAAACGTTTCACCGCGCGCGCCCGGCAGTTTACGCACACGCGTGAATGACCGTTAGTTATGAGCGAACAACGTCGTGGCCGCAGGTACAGATCGAGCATATTGTAGATAGAGATTTTAATCTTTCTAGATTTGTTTCATTAATGTGTCACCCTTTTGCTTTTATAATTGCAGCGCAAATTTTAGGTATTCTTAACAATACTTTTTGAAAACATGAGTTAGTTAACTTTGCCCATTCATCCTCAAACATTCAAATAAAGTTGCAGGGCGCAACGTTTTAGCCCTTCTGTCAAGCTCATCCCATTTTAACTCAATAGGAGACAGATCGAGAGACTGTGGAGGCCATTCCATTATTTTTAATATACCCTGATTTTCTTTGGATTTAAGATAATTTCGGCCTAAATTTGAATAGTGCTTAGGATCCCTGTCGTGCTGTAAAATGAAACCCTGTCCAATAAGTTCTAGTCAAGAAGGTAGTGCATGGCGTTTTAGAATATTGTGGTGCGTTTATTTTTCCATAGTTCTTTTTAATTGGACCAAATGTCCTGATCTTTCTCCTCAAAAACAACCCTACACCCTTACATTACTTCCTCCATGCTTTACCCTTGGTACCACACAATCCACCCTTACTCTCTCTCCCTGTTTTCTACGCACAAACATTCTCCTTTGCGACCTGAACAAGTGAAACTTTGATTCATCTGTCCATAGCACTTTTCTCCACTCTATGACACTCCTTTATTTATGGGTTCGCAGCAATGACCTTTTGGCCCCCACATAACGAAAAAGACCTACAGATCTCAACCTTCTCTGTACTGTATTTAGAGACACTGACTTCTCTCTCGAATAGTTTATCTCTGTTCTTGAATCTTGACCATTTAATTTTCTTTTTCGTTTACTTATGATTAAGTGCTTATCATCAGCTTTGGTAGTTATCCTGCTTCTTCCAGAATGGTTTCTGTTGGGGTTATCACCTGTCAGTATCTTTCTTGCGAGAGAGTACTGCACTCCATGTCTGGAAATTCCTATTTCTTAGCTATTAGCCTCCGCGAATATTCTTCTTTCGAGAAAAATTCGATTTGTACTCTTTATTTTACTGAGAATTCTTTGGTTCTATCCACATTAAAGGGTTTTAATCTGCTGATTTATTTAAGTAAACTTAATGAATGCGATATTCTAAAATCACGAATTAGACGTCTGAATTTGGCAGGAGTAGTGTGTTACCCAATGTGCTCAGACTAAGTCTGAAGCTTGTCAGAGGAGCTTAACACGTTAACGCCGATGTGTACCATATGTGGTTGGCAACAATACATACATTTTGGCAGAGGTGGGCACCACTACCAAATTTTTGAAATGGCTATCCGCTACTCCGCTACCTTAGCTAACTGAAACCGCTATCGCTACTAGCGCTACTTTCTCAAAATAGCGAAACCACCACCCACTACTCCACTATCGCTACTTTTTATTGCAAAGCGCTACTAAAGCGCTGCCCCCCAAACAGCTTTTCACTGGTTTTTAATAAATTTAAAGGAAAACTACTATATATTACATTCAAAATTAGCAGTTTTATTGAAAGAAACATAAAATAGGGAACGGTAGCGGTTTTGAATTTTTTTAGTCCGCTACCCAGTACTCCGCTACTTTTTGCTTATAGAAACCGCTACTCCGCTACTATTTATAGTCTGAAAGTAGCGGAGTAGCGGACCACCCAACTCTACTTTTGGGGATCAATTAGAGTTCAGGTAACATGTTAAATGTTGCGCCTTGGAACTGAAAAGAGTCGCTAAAATTCTCGAGGGATGAAGAGGGAAAATTAACTAATATTGTAACTATGAAGAATACACTAACCTATTTTTTGTCAAATCCTTGCCATTTAGATTCAGTTAATGGTTGCTGTTTACTGTTTTCTATTGTCAATTCGTAGTTAACCATTGAAATGGTATGCCTCCTCCTAATTATATTTACACGTTTTTGAAAAAGTCAGAGAGTGGCTCCAAACATTTGGCCTATAGTGTATATATATATATATATATATATATATATATATATATATATATATATATATATATATATATATATATATATGAGGTTAGAGAAGGGTAATAATAAGAATTCCTTAATCCGTTAGAGAAGTCTCCTGGAGTTCCTCAACCCTCTTCAGGAGCGTTACGTATACGACTAGACAACCATCCATTTCTCTAAAAAGATAAATTTCAGGACGCATTTTCTAAGAGATAGCGTTTACTTTAACAGAAAACAGAAATGCGAATGCCCCCGCGGATCTTCGCTTCTTTTCAATTCCTCCCTCTTCACCACTTTCCTTATAGATCTTTCCCTACAAACATGTAGCGTGAAGAGTGCGAATGGTGTGGTTTATAAACTCGGCGTGAGCGGAGTCTTTTTAGGCTGATGGATAGCCGAGTGGATTAAGCCTCCCATCCAACGTATCTTAGTCTTGTGATACGAATTTCATCATCATTTCGACGTTTCTTTCTTTTCCGTTAGGGGTCGTTCTCCTTTCTACCCCCTTCCTCTTTTAATATTCCCCCCCCCACTGGGGGATGGGCCCACTTAGAGGAAGCTACTAAGCGTACTGTAGCATTCTCTCACTCGAGCATCCAAACCCCATTAACATATGGGCCTGCTCCTTATCCAAGCAAGGGCGTTCCCCCAATTTCTCCCCCGAGAAACGTCCCTATGAAATAATAATGGTATCGAGCCTCCTGCCCAAAGCACTTCCTACCACACTCCGTGATAAATTAGGTCATGGTTGTTGCATTTTCCAGCAAAAGGAAACCGGGCACATAGGACTCAAGAGGTGTCAACTGGCTTAGATACCAACTACTTAATATTTTAAGTCCATGGCCTGGAAACACACCAAATCTCAACCCAATCAACACCTTTTGATCCAACCACTTGGTGGATAGGTGGAAGTCCCAAGGACTGTTACATTTACCTTCATGAGAGACTAAGAAAATTTATTTTATTGCTATTTATCCTGAACACTGAGACGTAATATCTATATTAATGATGTTCATTATCGCAACTAATTCGTTATATATAAAATTACCAGGTAAGTTAATTAAATTCTCTATTAAGATACCTTTTAGGAGTTTCTATTCCTCTTCTAACTGTGATATTATGAAAACTTTTTGATGAAACACCAACTTTCAATTCATCAATATTTCTTCTAAAACTGCGCGTGGTTGTAAACAGAAAAAAATGACCAATTTCTTATTAAATTTCCAGAACTCTGATTGTGAATATGATTACCACGTTGTATCGAAGCATCACTCTCCTACGTGCTTTTGTGGATCTGATACAGTTCTGTCGCGAAATTCATCGGAGCATTATTTAAATGCCTTCCCTCTCTCGCCAACCCTAGCTCGTTCAGGTGGAGCCCGTCTCTCTAAAACAGTGGTTCTTAAAGTTTTTCAGCCCCGATACCCCCTAGTTCAACTCCAAGTCAACCTGATACCCCTTCTCCAATATTATCCTACTACTCCCAACTTTTTACTTTTAATTTCCTGTAAAAAAGGAAAAACAGGACGGCTATGAACAAACAGCTGAATTATATGGACTCTTTTTATTTACATTAAATAAATGTACATTATTGTACATCTTTCCACCATTAAATTATAGTACACAACACTATTTGCGCTCATTCAGCATGATTTTCTTTTCGACTGTGAGCTGCGTGGGTCTTTTGCTCTTCTTTTTCCGCAGCAACCAAAGCCTCAATTCTAGGACGCACTCGGCTCAGTGCAAGACGCATATCAGATTGGACCGCCAGACTGGGTCTTTGCTTGTTTTTATTTATAACAGCACCGGGAACCCGGCCTCGCATAAGTAAGTGGTGGCGAACGGTAAGAGCACCTTCAATGCAGTCTCTGCTAGTTTTGGGAAAGCCCGGATCTGTTTTACCCCAAATTGTATCAACGGCAGGGCTTCAAATGCAGTTTTCACCCCTTTGTTGACTTGTAAGTCAACTAAGTTGCCATGGACTTCGAGGTGATCTTCATCATCATCCAGTTTTGCAAGGTACGGTTGACGGATACAAGGTCGGATTGGTTCCGTCTCAGCCTGGAAGTACTTTCCCATTTTCATTTCTAATGTTGAAGGTGCTCCACCACGTTGTTGAAAGGATCCTGGCTAAGTTCTCCTTCCCCGATCCGTGCCTCCAAATCCTGGAAATTTACCAACTTTCCTGCCTCTACTCGCCGCTTCCACAAGCCCAGTTTCCTCTTGAATATCGCATCTTTTCGATATCATCCACTCTGTTCACTCTGTATCCTTAGATGGAAATATTCAGGTCATTGAGGTGACTGAAAACATCCGCAAGGTAGGAAAGTTTCAGCAGAAAGTCTTCATCCTCGAATATATAGCTCCTGTCCCCTTGTGTTCCTTGAGGAAAATAGCCATCTCCGCACACAGTTCAAGAACTTGAGACACGACCTTTCCTCGCGACAACCAACGTACCTCTGTATGTAAGAGCAGGCCCTTGTGTGATATTTACCGACCTCCTCGCAGAGCGCTTTGAAAAGCCGATGATTCAGAGTCCTCGCACGAATAAAATTCACGGTCTTCACTGTCGAGTCTAGGACCTCCTTCAGGGAAACGGGGAGGGTTTTAGATGCCAAAGCATACCAGTGCTAAACACAATGTGATGAACTCACATGAGGTGAATTTTCCTTCACGAGAGTGGTGAATCCGGATTTGTGTCCAATCAAAGCTGGGGCACCATCAGTGCAGATGGATCCAACCTTCTCCCACGGAATTGTGTGGGAGTCAAGGAAAGCGTAAACAAGCTTAAAAACGCCCACAGCTTTAATCTTTAAACGTAATTCTTTGTAGAATTGAAATTCTTCCACATATGATTCCTGCTTGACGAAACGGACAAACACAAGCAGTTGCCTGATGTTAGCGACATCAGTTGTCTCATCCACTTGAATGCTGATTGGACATGGCTGTATTTTATGTCTGAGGCGATTTGGTCAAGCCCATCGGAGGACATTTCATTGATCCTGGATCGTATGACGTCGTTGGGGAGCGAAATTTGTTTCATTTTCTTTGCTGTCTTCTCCCCTACCACCAGCTCAGCCATGCGGCGATCACAAGGCTTGATCACTTTCTCAGCGAGGTTGCGTGCTACCTTCTCTTTTTCAATTTGAAGAGACACATAATAGAGGCTCGAAGCAAAGGTATTGCAGCAGGAGTAAACTCAAATGCGGGAAGTGTGCCCTTCCGGTCGTACCTGGCTCTTTTCATTTGAATGGCCGGATGGTTCTCCACCTTCCCAGGATGAACTCGTTCCTCGCTTGCTTTCAGAAGAGGTTTCACACTTGCGTTTCCTCGAATTGTGTGGTGTTGCATACACTGAGCCTTCTCCGTCCCATCCTTATCAACGATTTGGTGAAACCAAATGCCACACATCTCTCAAGCCACTTCCTTCTTTTTCTGGAGGAAGTTCGAGTCTTGTGCAGAATGGCAACACCTGCAACAATGCAACTTCAACAAATAGAATTCCTGTTCATACAAACACAATAATTAAATAGTTTTAATAATTAAAGTTACACACACTGACCTACAATCGCTCTCATAACACTCACTCGTTCACATGGCAACAGAGCACTCGTTACTATGAGCGAGTGATGGGGTAAAATGGTTCCAGGATGTCCAGGCCAGCGGGGATAGGTAGCAACAACTACGTTTCGCTACCTCACGTAACACAAAAAGAGGAAGATAAAACGAATAGCACACAACATAAATACAAAACAAATAAAATATACCCTAAATAAATATGAATGAAACAAATGGTATTATTTAAAATAAAATATATAAATCTTCGATAAAGTTAAATATAATCCTACTGTACCTAATAATAGTAAAAGAAGCGACATAAATGCATTATTGAATTCACTAAAAAACACAATAGGTATTAACTAACCAGTAGCTGTTGTTACTAACCGCTTGATGTAGAAACAAGACGTACGACTAAACAAGTCTTTTAGTCACAACACCAAAAGGTGAGTGTTTCCCCCCATTCACTCACTCACACTCGTAGTTACCAGTTAGTCAATTCCTACTTGTTGGTGCCAGTTAGTCAATTCCTACTTGTAGGTGCCAGTTATTCAATTCCTACTCGTAGTAGCCAGTTAGTCAATTCCTACTTGTAGGTGCCAGTTAGTCAATTCCTACTCGTAATTTCCAGTTAGTCAATTCCTACTCGTAGTTGTCAGTTAGTCAATTCCTACTTGTAGGTGCCAGTCAGTCAATTCCTACTTGTAGGTGCCAGTTAGTCAATTCGTACTCGTAGTTGCCAGTTAGTCAATTCCTACTCATAGTTGTCAGTTAGTCAATTCCTACTTGTAGGTGCCAGTTAATCAATTCCCACTTGTAGGTGCCAGTTAGTCAATTCCTACTTGTTGGTGCCAGTTAGTCAATTCCTACTTGTAGGTGCCAGTTAGTCAATTCCTACTTGTAGGTGCCAGTTAGTCAATTTCTACTTTTAGGTGCCAGTTAGTCAATTCCTACTCGCATCTGCCAGTTAGTCAATTCCTACTCATAGTTGTCAGTTAGTCAATTCCTACTTGTAGGTGCCAGTTAATCAATTCCCACTTGTAGGTGCCAGTTAGTCAATTCCTACTCGTAGTCGCCAGTTAGTCAATTCCTATTCGTAGTTGCCAGTTAGTAATACTCACCAATTAGTGCACGAAATTATTAATTTAATATTTTCCAGGATGCCTTTTTGGATACCCCCAAACACCAGCTTCGATACCCACCTCGGGGTATTGAGAACCCACTCTAAGAACACCTGTTCTAGAATATCTAACTTGGCTCGTAAAATTCGTCCCATAAATTGATGAACGGCACCCCTCCTCTATTTTCTCCCTGGAAGAGAACGCTAAGAGAGTTGTCAATGTAGGAATACTTTCCAATAAAAACACCGCGAACCTGCATATATATATATATATATATATATATATATATATATATATATATATATATATATATATATATATATATATATATATATATATATATATATATATATATATATATAAATAATAATAATAATAATAATAATGAAAAAAGATGCGAAAGAAGCTCAAAAATCAACAAAAAACTAATAAATACAAAAAATAAAGATGATTGAGCAAAAACAAAACAAAAAGAAAGCGTTAGTCAGGCAACCTGGTACAAATCATTATCATCCTCACCTTATCGTTCATCCTGCACTCATTATCATCCCATCAACACATGCTCTTTACGCAATATTTTCTATCTATCCTATCATTCTCTCCACATTCGAACTTTATACTATCTTGAATCTTGAATCTTGTAAACGCTACGTTGCTACTCTCTGCCTTCAGCTTTCTCATTTCCTGATAATTCCCTACGAGATTTTCTCCGACTTTGTCGATAAACCGATATTAGTTTATATATATATATATATATATATATATATATATATATATATATATATATATATATATATATATATATACAGGGTGTTTAAAAAAATTTGATATCATTTGAGATGTAAATATCACAGAAACTACATAGTCAAGGCAAATAAAACTAAACAGGCTTAATGTTAAGCAACATAAGATTTATTCCTCCAAATTTGAATGAGAAAATCAAAACTATGTGGATTCCATGAACGATTTCACAAATGTTCAATATGTGCACCGCCTGAGACACGGCACACGTCAAGTCGGTAGTCCAGCTTCCTCCAAACACGCTGCAGAATGTCTTTGGTAATAGTCTCCAGTGCGGTAGTGATTCTGTGCTTGAGTTCCTCTAGGTTTGCAGGAAGATGGGGAACATAGACCAGTCCCTTCACATAGCCCAGAGAAAAAAAAATCGCAAGGTGTCAGGTTAGGTGAACGTGGCGGCCATTTCAACAACACACTGTCTTCATCACCAGCACACCCGATCCATCTCCCTCGCAGATTGCCATTGAGATATGCCCGCACAGTGAGCTTCCAGTGAGGTGGAGCTCCGCCCTGTTGAAAAAGGAAGTCTTCTTTCCCTCAAAGAAAAACGGGCCATGAAGATGGTTCTTGGAGATGGCGCAGAACACCTTCACTTTCGGTGAGTCCCTCACGTGCTCAACTGTGTCATGGGGATTTTCTTCGCCCCAAATGCGAACATTATGCTTATTGACTTTGCCATTCGTATGAAATGTGGCCTCATCACTGAAAACAAGATGTTCCTTGAACTCGTCTTCTTCAAGTTTCTCTTGCATATCAACACAGAATTATTTGCGCTTTCGCTTGTCATCTACCGTTATGGCCTGAACTAGCTGCAGCTTGTAGGGTTTCATTAGCAAGCGTTTCCTCAGGACGCGCCAAACTGTCGTTGGAGGAATCTGGGTTTCGAGACTTGTTCTTCTTGTGGACTTCTTGGGGCTTCGCCAAAGTTTTTGGCGAACCCGCTCGACCGTCTCTTCCGATACTATTGGTCGTCCAGATCCTTTTCGCCCGCGCAGACAGCCTTCCTCTTTGAATTATTTGTGCCATGTCCAAATCTGCATTGCCGCTAGTTTGTTTAAAGAATTCTCTTACAAATGCACGCTGCACAATCTTGTTCAACTGTGTTCGAGCATACTCCAACACACAAAACTCCTTTTCAGTTCCACTGAATGGCATTTCTATACCTGGAAAGATAAAAACATCAAACATTAAACATAAAGTCTTGACCTGTTTATACACATGCTCTTAAAATTTGAAGTCATTTGAATGGGAACTGGCAAGGTTATTAGATTGCAAAATGATATAAATTTTTTTGAAACACCCAGTGTATATATATATATATATATATATATATATATATATATATATATATATATATATATATATATATATATATATATATATATATATATATATTTCTTATAAACTGTCCTAGATAGATCCGTTCGTGAAATCGTCCGCCGAATCGACCAGATCCTCAACTCGTCCTCTCGGACAGGGGTATCTCCTCTGTCGCGTTGGTTTTCTTCCCCAGAATTCCTCGGGTCGACACAAAGTAAAACCTTACAGTGAAGTCTCTTGAGTCATAATTACTTGTAATTTCGGTTTTGGTTGCCTCGGTGAACGTGAAATTGAGGTAGTTTAATAATCTTCATGAAAATGATAATAATGACGATGATAATGATGGTAATGATAAATATGATGATTATAATGATAATGATGCAAATGATGATCATAATTATGATTGAGCAATTGCAAATAATTCTCATATATATATATATATATATATATATATATATATATATATATATATATATATATATATGCATACACACATTCGTCCATATATACTGGCACCCCTTCACAAATATCAATACATAAAAAGGTAAAGTGAAATGTAAAGTAGACTTATTATAGATGTAAACAGGAAGAACAACAAAAAATATGTCAGTTTAGAGAACAATAACATAAAAAATGACTCATCGAAATATCTGCGTTTGCTTTGATAAATCAGAGCATATTTTTTATATCTCTTTTTTTTGTCAGAGTAACAAAATATTCTTGTGGACTTTCATTTCTTCATTCAAGAAAAGAGTTCTTAAGCATTTGGCCATTTGTTGGGTGCTTCCTTCTCACTCGTCTGTCCAGATAATTCCACAACAATTCGATAGGATTGTAATCGGGGGACTGGGAGGGCTAAGCCATGATTGCAAGATGCCATTCCTGTTATTTCCTCTCTAAATAACTATGCACAAGCTGTAGGTGTGATTAAGATCATAGCTCCAAACTCTCACACTACCTCCGCCATGCTTCACTCTAGTCGCTATACAGAGGAACCATTCGCTCACTACTTCTCGTCCAGACAAAAACTCTTCGCTTAGTGCCAAAAAATAAAACTTGGGCTTATCGGTCCAAAGAACCCTTTTCTACCCACCGATTGCCCAGTTTTGCTGCTTTTTAGCCCGAGCTAACTAACATTTTGCTCTGCTACAATGACTAAAAAGAAATTTCTTTGTTGTCATTCGAACCAAAAGCCCAGTTTCTCTAAGCTTCCACTTGGCCGTGTGGCGGAGACGTTTGCGCTGTCGACGCTGTTTAATTGCTCAGCTATTTCTGGAGCAGAAAAAGGGGCGGTTTCGGAGAGATGTCATTCTGAAGGGATTCTCTGAGTTTGAAGTCTTTCTTCGCCGTCCTCTCTGATGACTATCATTTCTCTTCCAATCACTCGATAACATTCCCCACTGTACTACTTGATATTATATTTTTTTTTTTAATATTTTTTATGACATTCCTCTATTGCGAAAAGTTACGATGCTTTGGGGCTTCAAAATGGATTTTGAACACTCGGGAGCCACAACAATCACAGAGGACGATGAGTTTTAAACTGGTTGAAGCATATTAACTCTCAAAAATTGTGACGATTTCTAAAAAAATGGAAAAAAAACACCTTAATATAATTTGGTTAAAAAAATATTATTAGGATATTAACGATATAATTATAGATATAATTTTTTAGCAATTATTATTGTGTAAGAAAAACATTTTTAGGAATATAAAATAAATGAGAATAACCAAAACTTTCGCTCTTTCTCTCAAATTCTTTAAAAATCATTTATAATGAATCAATCGTCACAATTTTGATAAGAATTTTGTATTCATTCGGGTTTTATTTAAATATTTTGAGGGGTGCCATTATTTATGGCACTATTCTGCGCATTACACATACAACCGCAACACCATCCTACGAGGGTGAAGTCTCATGAAGGTGCTGTAAGGATCGATGAAGGAAGCTCTTATTTGACCCCAGTCCCACCCCGTCCTCCAGCCTGAGAGGAGTAAAAGTGTTCAGTTGGTCTGACGCCAAACATCCACCAGGGTATGGCGGGTATGAGAGAATTCCGAGCCGACAAAGATCCTAAGATCCTCCTCGAGGAAAGAAAGGAATGGGAAGACCAGAGTGGACTGAAAGGGGAAGAACGGGGGGTATAGAAGGCAATTTACAATTACTACTTAAATTATTGGAGGAAATTTACGAGTACTCTAGAATTACTTAATTGAGGACCACCAAAGACTTCAAGATTCACTCAAGGACCAGTCCCCCCCAAAGGAAAGAGAGAAGATCAGATTGTACCGAAAGGAAAAAGGAAAATGGAATGTACAGTGTCCCAAAGGTCGTACTTTTAAACCAGAAAAACAGCCGTTTTCTGGGGGGGGGGGGGTCATGTTCTCAATGTATGGCCTGAGATACCATAGATCTCTGACAAGCTAACTATTACGTGTAAAGATTAACTACAAGCCAGAGGGTGGCTCTAAATTTTATTCTTTTTTAGTGACCTTTGGGACACCCTGTATAATAAATCGCTATCACTTTTGCGCACTATTGCTTTTAAAAAATAAGTATCAGTAGTATCCAGCGATTTTATTATTAAACTTATTGACTGAAATGCAGCCAACAATATATGAAGGTGAAGCATTCCATATCTGAGTAATTTTATAAAAGAAGAAATACCGCGCTATCGTTGTGTTAAATCTTCTATTGATAAACTTGCCCCCTTTATTTCTAGTGGCCGCTTGATTTTCTAACTCAAATAGCATCTCATAGTTTATATTAGTAAAAAAACCTTTTAGTATTTTAAAGACTTCTATGAGTTGGCTGTGCAAACGACAATTTTCTAGTGAAAGTAATTTAAGATCTCGCAATCCAATTTTATCGGACATATTTCTAATTTAGGAAATAATTTCGTCTCTCAATGTTGACTAATCACCCAATAGGTAGTTTGCCATTTTAGAGTTCCATCCCCAACCTGCTACCCTTTAGATAAGGGAATGGTTAGAGGAGGAGAGAAAAAGGGATGTAGTATTGGGGATCGAAAATTATAAGGCCTTGAGGGAAATGTATCTTAAAAAAATATATAAATTCGTACAAAAGTTCTTAATTAAAACCGTAACACCATCTTAGAAGAACAATGGTCACTCTTCACTGACGAAGATTCCCGTTCGTGAAGAGCAAATGTTACTCTTCAGTGAAGAAGATTAAATTCCGTGTAATTAACCTTTGGTGGAGCTTTTCGACCCCAGTTCACATGTCCAGAGGGTACTAGGGAGTTTTTAGTAGGGGAGATTTGTCAATTTTTCTTCGAAATGGCGGAAAATGTGTACTTTTAAGGGTTATGGTGGAAACTTGTCCAGAAAAGGTTGAATTACACCCTCTTTTCCAAGGATCGAGTACGGAAAAAAGGCAAAGTCAGTTTCTCTTACTATTTAGGAAGAGTTGAGAGGATTTACGTTGTGTAAGTCTGTCAACGTGCCCACATCCCAGCCCCAACCCGATCAGGTGGGGCACACCAACTCCTAAATCCTATGTAATTGAGAGCCTCGAGTCAATTTCAATCTCAAGTTAACAAAAGAACGAATTTAACAAGAGTAGAAATAAGTGCAATTCGTAAGTATGAAAATAAAACTACACCAAAAGTTGCGCGAGAAAAGAACCAACAAAAGTTATGTGAGAAATAAACAGTTGTGTGACGTGTGAAAGAGAGTTAGTGGGAGATTGGTTGATCTAATGTTCCGTTGTAGATGAAACTCCATTATATACTAGGGGAATTAGTAGTATGGTAGTTCCTATCCTGGAGGGAAGATCGCGCACTGACCTAATCTAGGTGAGGGGCTAAATCTACCTCCCTGGGTGGTATCTCCTCCACTTAACCCGACCAATTCAGTCTCATATTATTTGAGTAAGTCGGAAATGCTCCTCGCCCAAACTAATTCTATGTCCTTCACTACCATGTCAAAATGATTGGTTGTCATGGTCACGTACTTGGCTCGCTGCAGCTATTTATTTATATTCGCTCCCCTTTCTTAATCCTTCTGCCATCCCTCTCCTTTCCCCCTCTACAGAATAAACTTGGTCCTATTGACTGACATCAATCAATCTCATTCATAATGATAATGAAGTAGTGAGTGATCAATAAATTAATGTACTTTGAAGATATATATATATATATATATATATATATATATATATATATATATATATATATATATATATATATATATAAAGTTTCTTATATTTGTTTAAACTGTTCCAAATTTATAAAAGATATTCAAAGATATCTGTAGCAACGCCTCGGCCCTTTTTAAGCTAGTAATGCTTTGGCTTTTTGTATTAAGCGACTAAAATGGCATTCGGAGGCCACATGCAACGTGTACGTGTGAATTTGCTTCATCTTTAATCTAAGGTTCAACAGTTGCAATATTTTAATTAAGTTTTTTAACCAAAAATGTCCATCACTGGTGAACCGAAAAGGTGGCACACCCCTTTGTGACAATGCACTCCCACACACGCCACAATTGACCCAAGAAGACAAATATTGCGTTGTTTGGAAATTTCTTCTTCCTCGTCCCCATTTATTTAAGTCGTTACAACATCACTTAAATGGCAAAGTTTACTCTGATATGGAAGTGGTAAAGGATATCCACTCATGCATTTCCTCAAAACCGATGAAGGAGGTTGGTGCCCTCCACTTAATTTGACTCTGATGTTGGTCGCATACTCCTGAATGGTGGGACATCGACGCCGGAATGTGCTTCCTTCTTCTTCTTGCTTTGTGTTTCTTGTTTGTTTGTTGTTGTTGTTTTTTTTTGGGGGGGGGGGTTATTGATTTGATTTAGGTTTTTAATGTAGCCTAGAATTAGGTTGGAAAGTAATTGCAGTAACTTGTGCCCCTCCAGAGGGTTGCAGGATGCGCTCTATAAGGAATAAAAATAATGCTCAAAACCGAATGAATTCTTCAAGAAAGGTATCCACTGCTTAGAGGATACGAGAGCGTTGCTAATAGGAGGCAAAAAAGTTGCTGAATAAAGCCATTTTTTGTATAGGGTGATCAAAAAGTCTCTCCGCCCTAAGTATTGGAAATGTGGTATTTGTGGTCGAACACAAAGATAATATAAATTGTCATCACGCCTTTGCCAATAAACTGAAATGTTTATTGGCAAAGACGTGATGACGATTTATATTCTTCCTTTCTATGCTTACTTCTTTCGCTGCAGACATTTAGTTCACCTTTAAACGAAGGGGATTTTCTTAACCCCGGAAAAACTTTTCCATCACCCTATAGGTTAAAAATGATTTTAATTTAGGTTTTTAAAAAAACTACAGTTTTCTTAACTTAATACTAAACACTTTCCAATATTTCGTGGTATTTTCTATTCCTCTCACGCTTCGATTTACAGGAGCTGCCTCGTATAGGCTATTTATTGATTAGCCTTTCGAAGACTCCTTTTCTCATGTTCTTATATGAAGTTTAAAACCTTGCAGAAAATACTCGATTCAGTCCAGGCTTCTGGGGAAATACGGGGAAAATTCCCTCGTGAAAGGGAAAGAATGATTTAGCCTGTTTTTATGGGTGTGTTTAAACAAGGCCACAGAAAATAAGATACAAAATACTTATTATTGCAATTATAAACATAATTGTGAGGAGCAAATCTTTTATAGTTTTTTTTTAAGTCATTACATGACGAAACTTATTAATTATATAGCAGAAAATTAATTAAATTAATTAAACTTCAATTTTTAATGATAAATGTATGATAGCCTTCAGTATATTTCGCCAGACAAAAATCTGCTAGGAGAAAACACGAAACAAAAAGAAACGAAACTCAAACAAAATGAAATAAAGGATGGCGTTGGGTAGTGAAAGAACAAAGAACAGAAGCAGAGGAAAAATGAATAGAAAAAAAGGGAAAGTGAGGCGAGAATACCAAGAAAAGATAGCAAAGGCCCTAATTAATATCTAAAATAAAGAAAATCTAATTCCATTTTCCTTAACCCACCCGTTTTTGCAAATTATTTTTGGAAAAGAATATCTTAGGATTTCTTTATTATTATTATTATTATTATTATTATTATTATTGATATTATTATTACGAATTAAAATTCATTTAAATTGTTTTTAAGGGAATCTCATTTTGTATTGTAATATATATTTTTTAAATATTTCTTTCAAAATATATATTTTAAAATATTATGATTTTAGGTTTTTCGAAAATATCCTTTAGGAAAAATATCGCATTTGTTTTTAAAATATCTTTTCAAGGAAAATTTCATGAGTTCATTTTATTATCATTTTAAGACTATCTTACTATTTAGGTTTTTGAAATATCTTATTTCGAAAAATATCTTCTTATTTTTTTCTCTCTTATCAGAAAACCAGAAAAATGGAAAAACAAACCATAAGAGACGTCCACCATTTTTGAAGCCCGTCAAAACACCCGGGAACTTGAACATCTCCTCCCCCACCCAGAATCCCCAGTTCTCATCACCCTCTTGGTGGACATTGAACCCCTCTGGACATGGCGAAGAACTAAAGATGGAAGTCTACAAGTTACGAAATTTCTCGACTTACTAAATCTTGCCATCTCTCCTTATAGTTTATAAAAATAATTTCTTTTATCTTTAGAATTAATTAAACTTGTAATAAAGTGTGTATGAATTAATTCACACTTGTATGCATTTTCATCTGTTTTACTAATGTTAAAAAAATCCTGTAATTTTTCATGTAATATATATTGTGTAGGATTTTGTAGATTAAATATATTTTATACATTTGATGTTTTAATACAGACTTAATCGCATTGAAATCTTCTGCTTTGATCTATTACATCTAATTACAAAATATGTGTGGTGAATATTATTACCACCTGCGTAGCCATTGAAGGATTAAAGTCTACTCCTATTTGAGCATTCCGACGTCCTGGGGATGCAGGACGTCGTAAAGAAGATGGAGCACATGACTAAGCAATTGTTTCTCCAAATACAGTTAACGAGACGAACTACAGTGCTAAGAGTCAAAGATATAAGAATAATTTCCGCCTTCCATCATTATTACAAGTAATAATTACAATTAGGAATTATATTTATCAGTGAAAATGAGCAGACATGTTTAAAATGCTGTCAGTCTTTGAGAAAATTAAGAATAACAACGCTCATCGTTATTATTGGCACAGTTCAAATAACTGTTTTTATATAAGATAATTTCTTAAAGATTATGGACCAATCTTTGAGCAGTGTCACAAAAACACTCACGTACGTGTTTCCATCGAATATGAACGTCAAAATATAACGTTATGGGAATTGCTGCACTTGATAGTGAGAGGAGAAGCAGATATACAATAGGCAACTGTAGTTTATGTGGGAAATGTAGAGTGAAGGTAGTTATAATGAAGAGGAAAGCTAACAAAGGTTTTGGAGACTATAGCGAGATTTCGAAGAGGCTTCGTATCTTTGGGTCGTCCACTTTCTCTCACCCGAACCTACATATATCGTGTTTAGTGAGCGTCACCTAGGAAGGTTTAAGCAGTCAGGGAGAAGGTGTTTGGTGTTAATTTGTGTTGGCTGTATCTGGTGCATGCTAATGATAAGGTAAGGTTTATTGTGTTTGTACTGATGGAAGAATTTGGAATGACCCGAACTTAGTTGGGACAAAGTGACTGTGTCCTCTGGATTGATTTCTCTGATTTGTTTATTTTTGTTTTCTCATTCAGTATATTGTTTGGTGGTATATTATTCATTAGTCTTTGGGTGAAGATGGTGTGGGTGTGTTTTATTAAGTTGTGGTTTGGTGGTAGTGGAGAGAGCATGCGGAGCAGTTGTTAGAAGTGTACAGTGATGAAAAAGTGTGTGTGTGTAGTGTGTGTGTGAGAGAGAGAGTAATGGAGAAGGTGAGAGTGTGATAGATTGAGCGAGAGTGAGTTAGAAAATGAGTAGAGAGAGTGAGAGAAACACGGAGAAAGATAGAGAGTGAATCATCGAAAGTGAAAATGAGTATGAGAGAGAGAGAGAGAGTAACAAGGAGTAACAAGGAAAATAAGTACCCTAGGAGACCTTACGGTCCATTCAAAGAGGGTACCTTTGCACTAGTAATCGAACAGGCACATGGCTGCTCAATTGTTTTGAATCCCTGAACGGCCGCTTTTCAAGACTTTATCTAGTTTTGACTTGAACTGATCAACAGATTCACTGTTGACAACTTCCACTGGAAGTGCGTTCCACTTACCGCAGATACTGTAAGTGAAAACATTTCCACACAGATTGCGGTTGTAACGCTTCAGTTCGAGTATGAAGCCGTGATTGCGCGTTCTGTTCTCACTCAGTGTGGAAATATCCCGGTAGTCAACATTGTCGAACCCTCGAAGTATTTTGAAAACTTCGATGAGCTGACCACGCAGTCTACGGGTTTCCAACGAGAACATATCTAATTCCCTTAGTTTATCCTCATAACTTTTATGTCGGATAGAGGGAATCAGTTTGGTTGCCCTGGCTTGCACGCGTTCCAATCTCGCGATGTTCTTTCGCAATGAAGGACTCCAAAATTGTACGGCATACTCCAGGTGCGGTCGGACAAGTGAATTGTACAGACAGAGTACAATCTCCTTGTTCCGATATCCAAACTGGCGCTTTATACTCGTATAACCTAGCATCATTTGAGCTTTTTTCTCCGCCTCAATACACTGCCTCGAAAACTTGAGATCACTAGTTATAGTTACGTTACGCCCAAGTCCTTCTAAGTGCCGGTAGATTCAAGAGCAGTGCCCTTAAGGTTATAATGAGATTGGGGGTTCCGGTGGCCGATATGCATCACTTTGCATTTGTTCACGTTGAAAGGCATTTTCCACGTATCCGATCACTCCCCAATCTTCTCAAGATCTTCCTGCAGGCGGGCAGTATTTCCATCCTTTGCAACGTTCATACCAAGCTTGGTATCGTCGGCAAATTTGGAAATCTTCGCAACCATGTCACCGTCCATGTCGTTGACGTAGATGATGAATAGTAGTGGTGCCAGGACAGAGCCTTGAGGCACCCCGCTAGTAACCGGCACCCACTCAGAAGCCTGTCCATTCAGCACCACCCGTTGCCGTCTGCCACTTAGCCAGTTCTCGATCCAGCCGGCTACCTTTTCGTCTATGCCCAGCACTCGCACTTTCCGGAGAAGGCGGCGGTGTGGTACCTTATTAAAGGCTTTCTGAAAGTCTAAGTAGACCACATCCACCTCCTTGTCCCGATCGTGCTCACTGAAGACGAAGTAGAAGAATTCCACAAGGTTCGTCAGGCATGACCGTTGCCTTCGGAAGCCGTGCTGGGAACTCCTCAGTAGCTGGTTTGACTCTAAATGCGACGTCATTTTGTCCACCATGATGCTTTCCATGAGTTTAACGATTATCGAAGTCAGACTGATAGGTCGTTAGTTCGACGGTTGGCTACGGTTTCCTTTCTTGAAGATAGGAGTCACCATAGCTTCACACCAGTCTCTAGGAACGCATTCGGTCCGGATTGACATGTTGAAGATTGCGCTCAGGTGTCGTGACACTTCATCGCGCACTTCTTTCAACACTTTAGGTGTATCTTTGATGCTCATTGATCTGTGGATTATGGACTGTAAGATGACTTATGAGTCCTAGCCTGACTTTGATTGCCATTGACTTGCATATAATTAAATCATCTCATAAGTAATGTCCAAACTCAGGATAAGAGGAAAAGTTAACTGAATTTCATTTTTTATTCGAATCCATTCATTAACGTAATCCTACCATCATTATGAATGACTTCCAACGATTCAAAGGCGCCTCAATGTCCTTTGTATAGAACTCTTTAGGTTGGGAGGAAGTAATGAAGAGAGGGTAGTTTCCATCTCTTTATGTGTGGTAAAGTGTAGCAAGTCAAGATGGCTCTGCAAACTCTGAAATAGGTGGAAACTAGATGGAAGAAGGCCCTGGGAAGAGGAAAGGTATGTAAGTTTTCCTAGCTGAGGTTTTCCATCAATAGAGGTGTGATCTTCGGTATATCGGGCTATGCATCCTCAAGATGGAATAGGACGCGTTTGAGACTAATCAGAGATGTCTTATTTTCTTTAAAGAAGTTTGTAAACGGTATAACAGCAGACATTAGATGCTTATTGTAATGGTTTGTTTAAATGGTAGCAACTTAAAACGTATCACACCAATGGAATGCTATCAAACATCAAAACTTTCCTTGAATTGAGGAGATTCCCTCTGGAGTGTGTTTTAGCAAGTTCGCTACCGCTAAACATGTGTGAAACCCTTTACCATTCCTGTAGAATATCCATTTTCACCTCTAGTCACTAATCGTTCCTGAAATGAAGATAGGCGTTAAAAAGTACAGAGTTATACTCCTGCTTTGCGATTGGTGTCTATTAAAGCAAGAAAAACGCATTTTCAATTTTAAGCATTCCATGATATTACAGATGACTATGAACGGTTGAATGATAGGATTTTAGTTTCATGGACAATTCCTTAACAGTACTAACAGTACTAGCACAATTTTGATTGAGTCCAGGCAAATCTATTGACATTAATTTTCCGACATTACTTTTAAGATGGCCTGGTATGTACTGTCATATGGCTTTGCGTCCTATCCTGGCTTTGATGAGCATTGTTCTGTTGTTTATTGAGTGTCAGGTGATTTATGAGCCTTATCGTGATTTTTATGGTCATTGATGTGTGTGCTATGGAGGTTTAGTAATCATATCCTTGTTTTAATGCTCATCCATTTGTGGATTGTGGTGCTTATGAGTCATCATCCTGGTTGTAATGACTATGGCTTTGTGTATTTTGGACTGTCAGGTGGCTTATGAATCCTATCCTGGAAATAGATTTTCATGTTATCGTCTTCCAGGTGGCTCGTAATTTCTATCCTGATTTTAATGATGATAGATCTATGGATAATGGGCTGTGAGGTGGCTTATGAGTCTTATCAGGGCTTTGTTGGTCATTGCTCTATGAATTAAGGACTTTCGGTTTCCTTATGAGTCATATTGTGGCTTTAATACCCATCAATCTGTGCGTTACTGACTCTCAAGTGGGTTATGATCCTTATCCCGTCTTTAATGGTCGTCGATCTGTGCGTTATGAATATTCAGTTGGCTTATGACGGTTATCCTGGCTTTGTCGGTGATCAATATGTGGGTTATGGAGTTTCAGGTGGCTTATCCGTTCCTTTCTGGCTTTTATGTTCATCGACCTACGTTTATTGAATGGAAGATGGTTAAAGCGTCTTATTCTGGTTTTGTGCTTCATAGATCTGTGGTTACGAACTTCCAGATGGTTTAGCTTTCCTATCATGGATTTAATGATTATCGATCTGTGAGTTAAGATTACCAAATGGCTTATGAGTCGTATCCTGGCTTTGATGGTCTCTGTGCTCTCGGTTATGGACTGCCAGGTAGTTTATGAGTCCTATCCATGGACTATCAGGTAGTCTACAAGTCCTCCCCATAGACTGTCAGGTAGATTATGAGTACTATCCTGGTTTTGATGGGCATAGATCTGTTGGTTATGGACTACCAGATGGCTTATGAGTACTGTGTTATCTTATAGTCATTGCTTTCTGGGGTTTTGAGCGTAATGTTGCTTATGAGTTCCTCGTTGCTTTGATGGCATTGTACTCTGAGGAATTTACTCCCAGATGGAAGGAACATTTTCATGTATATGAAGGTTAATGATCTAAGTCATATGGCTTATGTGTCCTATCCAAGCTTGTTGGTCGTCGCTCTGTGGGTTATAGACTACCAGTTGGTTTATGAGTCCATTCATGGCTCCAATGGTCTCACCCTGTGGGTTATGGAATTTCAGGTAGCTTATAAACACTATCTTTGCTTTGCTGGTTATGAATCTTTGGGTTATGAACTACCAGGAGTGTGATAGAACGGGTTGAAGCTGCGTTAATTTCAACTCCTATCACATATTATTTAAAACCACGATGCCCCCACGTGCATCTTCGCTTTGAAGCTTGGCGCCTTATCACAGCCACCGGATGTCAATGTTTAAACAAGGAGGTTATCGTCCCCCCGTTCGCCCCCATACGCCGACCTCGCCAGATTGAGTAAGGCTTATGGGCAGATAAGGCATTGTTCCCAGCCTCGGCTGTGCATTCCCTCGAAGCTCCCACTCCATTGTCCCCCAAGCCAAGGGAGTGTCTCGACTATTTAGATGAAAACTTTACCACTAAGATCAGATTGGAGATCCAGATTTTGGTGGCGAAACATCACCACGACCCTCTCTCACTTTGTGCGTCAAGGGACCTCGACCTCGAGATTCACCATCACTTGTCCAGAAGGAGGACAAAATCCCTTGAGTGCCAAAGTTCGAGCCTTTGCGACGCCGAGTCCAAAAGGCTTCCCCCTCGTTGTTCAGATAGAGAACAACGTTAGAACAGCCATTGTTCTTTTGAGCCCTTCGCCAAGAAACGGTTCTCACCCTTACCCCTTGTTGTTCAGAGGAGAACAACATTAGAACAGCCATTGTTCTTGAGCCCGTAAACAAGAGACGGTTCTAACCCCTTCCCTCGTTGTTCAGGAAGAGAACAACGTTAGAACAGCCATTGTTCTTTTGAGCCCTTCGCCAAGAAACGGTTCTTACCCTTCCCCCTTGTTGTTCAGAGGAGAACAACATTAGAACAGCCATTGTTCTTGAGCCCGTAAACAAGAGACGGTTCTCACCCCTTCCCTCGTTGTTCAGGAAGAGAACAACGTTAGAACAGCCATTGTTCTTTTGAACCCTTCGCCAAGAAACGGTTCTCACCCTTTCCCCGTTGTTCAGAGGAGAACAACATTAGAACAACCATTGTTCCTGAGCCCGTAGACAAGAGACGGTTCACACCCCCTCCTATTGTTCAGAAGAGAACAACGTAGAACAGCCATTGTTCTTCAAGCCGTTCGTCGAGAAACGGTTCTCATTCTCAAGACGCCACGTGAGGATCCTTTTATTCCCCCTCTTCGGCTGGAACTCGCCAGCGGACCGAAAATTCCTTCACGTCGCCTCCCACTGCACCACTCGTATAAAGTTACGTAAGCCAAACGTCACCTTTGAGTACTTAACCCTTTTGTCAATTCTATCCTGTTCTTTAAATGGTTTAGCGAACCATCCCATCTCTTTAACTCTATATTTGTTTTACCTTTTTAAATCCTTTAATCCTCGGATTGTTCAGAGGAGAACAACATTAGAACAGCCATTGTTCTTGAGCCCGTAAACAAGAGACGGTTCTCACCCCTTCCCTCGTTGTTCAGGAAGAGAACAACGTTCGAACAGCCATTGTTCTTTTGAGCCCTTCGCCAAGAAACGGTTCTCACCCTTCCCTCTTGTTGTTCAGAGGATAACAACATTAGAACAGCCATTGTTCTTGAGCCCGTAAACAAGAGACGGTTCTCACCCCTTCCCTCGTTGTTCAGGAAGAGAACAACGTTAGAACAGCCATTGTTCTTTTGAGGCCTTCGCCAAGAAACGGTTCTCATTCTCAAGACGCCACGTGAGGATACTTTTATTCCCATCCCCCTTCGGCTGGAACTCGCCAGCGGACCGAAAATTCCTTCACGTCGCCTTCCACTGCACCATTCGTATAAAGTTACGTAAGCCAAACGTCACCTTTGAGTACTTAACCCTTTTGTCAATTCTATCCTGTTCTTTAAATGGTTTAGCGAACCATCCCATCTCTTTAACTCTATATTTGTTTTACCTTTTTAAATCCTTTAATCCTTGGATTAGCCCGAGCCCCCACGACCCTTTCCATTCTCTGTTTATGTCAATATTTTCCGTCTTGTGTTTGTTGATAGTTATTATTAATAAAACTCTATTTTATTAATGATAGCAATATTATTATCCTTGAGCTCAGTTCCACTTCTTAAGCATATCGAAGATACATAATATCGGCCCGCCAGACATTAACGCACTCTAAAGATAATTAAAGAAGTTCCCTCAACGAATAGTTATATATGGAATATCGTCGAGAGTCCATTCTACGACAAGGAGGTTTATGAGTTCTATCCTGGCTTTAATGTCTATCGCTCTGTTGGGAATTTACTCTAAGGTGGCTTATGGCTCTTATCCTGGCTAACCTGGTCATCTGTCTGTAGGTTCTGGACTGTCAGGTCGCTATGGGTCCTTTTCTGGTCCTCGATCTGTAGGTTATGGACTGTAAGGCCACTTATGGGTCTTTTCTAGGCATCGATATGTAGGTAAAGGACTGTCAGGTCGCTTATGGGTCCTTTTCTGGTAATCGCTCCGTAGGTTATGGACTGTCAGGTCGATAAATGATACTATTCTGGTCATCCATCTGTAGGTTATGGACTTTCAGGTCGATTATGGGTACTTTTCTGGTCATCCATCTGTAGGTTATGGACTGTCAGGTCGCTTATGAGTCCTCTTTTAGTCATCGATCTGTAGGTTATGGACTGTCAGGTCGCTTATGGGTCCTTTTCTGGTCATCCATCTGTAAGTTATGGGCTGTCAGGTAAATATGGGTCCCTTTTCGGTCATCCATCTGTAGGTTATGGGCTGTCAGGTCGATTATGGGTACTTTTCTGGCTATCGATCTGTTGGTTATGTGCAGTCAGGTCGCCTATGGTTCCTTTTCTGGTCATACATCTGTAGGTTATGGGCTGTCAGTTCAATTATGGGAACTTTTCTTGTCATCAATCTGTAGATTAAGGCTGTCAGGTCGATTATGAGTCCTTTTCTGGTCATCTATCTGTAGGTTATGGACTGTCAAGTCGATTATGGGTCCTTTTCTAGTCATCGATCTCTAGATTATGGACTATCAGGTTGCTTATGGGTCCTTTTCTAGTCATCGATCTTTAGGTTATGGGCTGTCAGGTCGCTTATGGGTCCTTTTCTGGTCATCGATCTGTAGGTTATGAACTGTCAGGTCAATAAAGGGTCCTTTTCTGGTAATACATCTGTAGTTTATGGACTGTCAGGTCGCTTATGGGTCCTTTTCCAGTCATCGATCTGTAGGTATTGGACTGTCAGGTCGTTTATGGGTACTTTTCTGGTCATCAATCTGTAGGTTATGGACTGTCAGGTCGCTTATGGATCCTTTTCTGGTCATCGATCTGTAGGTTATGGGCTGTCAGGTAATTTATAGTGTGAAATAGATAATATTGACGGAAGAGGAGCTTGCACTAGAAATTCCACAAAATCGTCAAAATGAGGTTTACAGACGTGATAAAAAATATGATATTCTATTGAATAGTTTGTATGATGAGACATCTAGATTTTTCAATCTAATGATGATATTTGTAGGAGTTTCTTGAAACGGTAAAACACGTTCATTTTACTGAAACTAAAATGACAAATGTGCATTTAAGAACAAAGTTGTTGCCAGACTGTTACTTTCTCTATCCAGAAAAATGATTTGTTTTCAACAAGATGGAGCACCGTCAGATACAAGTAAGCAAGGCTTCACAACCGTTTCTGAATAATAATAATTATAATAATGATGTATCCAAATTCATTACGAAGAAGGATAGGCCTCCAAAAACCCCAGCCTCGATGGAATACTCGAATTAGGGGGAATGTTTATCGTGAACAGCATTAAAAGTTTATTGAACCTCGTATCACAAAATACTGCAATCGTGGCAAGAATTTTACATAATTGCAGTAGAACGAAGCATCTGTGTGGGAGAAAAACTTCGATTAGTTTGTCAACAGAATGTTGGTTTGTACAATCGATCATTTAATTAGCTAAAATTATCAATGATATTTGTTTGTTTTTTATATTAAGTTATTCATTTTGTACTGTACAAAAGTGTAAATGATATAATTTCACTTTGTGTATTATGAGACAAGGCTTTGTTGCAAATAAAGTTTAAATAGTGTTAACATAAAACCCACGGTTTACTGAAATATGACTACATGTAAAATGCAATTTTATGGGGGGGGGGTCACTTAATAATATATATATATATATATTATTTATAAATAACTCGAAAATAGCCGATAATAATAAACAACTGTTCTTCATTATACTGTTTTATGCAATGATCTGAACATTCTGTTAAAAATAATAGACAATAAATTAAAAGTAATTAATAATAAATGATCATTCCATTAATATCGTAGGGGGAAATAATTTTCTATTAATAACCATTATCACTAATTATTTGATAAGAGATTTCTATAGGAAATAGTCCAATGAGATAAAAAAAAAGTGCCATTATCTCAACCAAACAATTAGAAAACGAAATTGGGCTCCTAATTATTGCATTTTATCTGACGCGACTGATTGAGAGAAGACTCTGTACCGTGACTCGACGAATCATATCATTTTTACATTTTCCCCCACGGTTTTCCTATCTTTCTGATACACATACACTCACATGATGTAATAAACACATACAAGCATGTTAATTCTTTTTAGTTAAATAGATGTATACCCACTCGCAGGCTATAAAAGATTGTAACAAGATATTACATACACAATGTATTGGAATAACTTGCACTTTATTGATTACATACATTTGTAATAAGTAAGTGCGTAAATGACTATAAATTGACATATTGTGTGGCATGATTATAACTAGCAGTGAATGGAGCCTACTTAGAGATGGTCTGTAATAGGACTTACTTCGAGCCCTATAGCTGGGAGGGTGGGAAACTGAATTATCAATAGGCTGAATCATTGGTATCTGTAAATAATAGCGCTTGTGAACAAATAAGGTCATAACTTAAGTCTGAGCAGTGGGATAAGGGAGCGTGATGCGTACATGTACACACCAACTCTGTACATGCCTAGAAAGGCAGAATCTCAAAATCAGCCCCCATGCAGGCAACCGTTTGCCGCCACACAAACGGTCATATCCCCAAAGACAGACTTTGGCTGGCTGGAAAACAAAGAAAGGACAGATTTGGTCCTTGGCACTGGCGCAGAGGATCGAACTCCCTACATGTATGCACCATTCTCCTAATCACCAGTCTCTAGGCCCTGTCTCCTCCACCCTCTTCCATAAACAATCAGAGGCAGAGTAATTCCATACTAATAACCCACAAAACTCAGCACGCCTTTATCCCGCAAACTCAAGCTGAATTCGTCGTTGACACATATCAAGAGACTTGCGAAATGTAATCAGACTGAAAAATGGCGGATGTCTTTATAAAAGTGAGATACGCCATAGCGTGATAATTTTTAGGAGTTAAATCAATGTACTAATTGAAACCAGAAACATTTCTGTTTGAGGAGCGATTTCTGTAGCCCGTCACGAGTTCTCGGAACATTATTCCCCTTGTGTTTTTATTTTTAAAATTTTCCCCTCCATTGGGAAAAAAAAGAGTGAGTTAGAGGTTGGTAAAGGAGGTAAGCACGATGGTAAGAGCCGAGACAATTACATTCCTCCAAAACTATCTACCATAAACAATCATTGTTCTGCACTAACGTTAAGAAAGATGGTGTTAGATACAAAACTAAGATATTTCGTAATTAAACGGTCTATTAGATACAAGGAATTTATCCTACATATCAACAAGACTGTAGAAAAGTCTTTATTTTTATAGTTATTTGAATGTGTGATAACGCTAATTATTTAGTGACGCTGTTTTTGATCGAAGATAGTTGAAGGTCGTCAATGTAATCGATATGAGAGATGGATAAGAGGTCATCACTGCTCTAAGTATTTAAGATAATTAACAAGATTGGAGAGGAAATGTGTGCCAGAGAAAGGAAAAAAGTCTTCTAAGCGAGAATAAATGAGGGATAAACACAAAATAAAATTGATGAAAAGAATCAAGAGAGAGAGAGAGAGAGAGAGAGAGAGAGAGAGAGAGAGAGAGAGAGAGAGAGAGAGAGAGAGAGAGAGAGAGAAGCAAGCGAGAGAGTCAATGCGTGTGCATGCGTGTGTTTTTGTGTGTGTAACTGTCTCCAATTTTTCGACATTCTCAATTTGAATTTGTACATACGAAAGTTCACTTTCTCATGGCTTCTTCTTACCTTTCTTCCGTATTCTTTCTCCCATTGATTTAATGTTTCTTTGGTCGCATTTATACTTTCCAATATTTTATTGTCAAAAGCCTTCCAACGTCGGTATGCGATAATGGTCCTAAAACTATTTATTATTTCTTGTTTATTTTAAACAAAGGAATAGATTAATCAAGGATTTTTATAAGAATTTGAAACTTTATCTGGTGAAAGTTGAGGAGATAACCAACTGCATGTAGTGTTTTTTTCTTATTTATATTGCCAAAATTGTTGTTTATTACACTCGCACTCGTTTTATACGAATATTATACAATGGAGACATTAACTACTTAATTCTATTATTTATGGCAGAGAAAAAATGGAAGTTCCAATATGTTTTCTGCGCCTGACTGAGGTGAAGTCACGTCCAATGACGGCCTCCACGTGCTTTGGTGCCCAATAAGGATTTATTTTACATTTTCGTGGGTTGTGATTTGAATTAATTATCCTACCGTTGACTCTTGGATGGGTAGCTGCTAGTATGATCCTCTCGATACAGGTCTGAACCAAATTAAATTTCTTTGGGGATATAAAGAAATAATAGCCATTAAAAGCCACTAAAACAGTGTTTCACAATCACCTTTCCTCACTATAATATTCCAGAAAAACCTATGCCCAACCGGTATGGGAAAAAAAAGTTAAAAAAATATAACTCTTTCTAATATTGTAATCTTAATTATGAAGTACAAAAGTATTTATATAAGCCTGTTGGTTGCCAAGTTGCCATCTAGCAAAATTCTAAAAAAAAAAAACCGTATTCTGTAGTGTCCAAATACAAGGTGGAGTAGAGCCAACAAGGAACCTCACAAATTGAGCACCCCGTTGAGCCTATGAAATTTGGAAATGGGCTCACAAACCAAATACTAAATAATATGCCATTGGTTAATAATTAATGTATTAATGCAAAGCAAACTGTATACTTGCGTGAACAATGCAAAACCGCTAGTTACCTACGCTAAGGAATCGGTCGGTTACTGTTAGGTCAGCCCATAAGTGGATAACCAGTGAGTGTATCTCGAACATGCAATTGGAGTCATATATAATTCTACGGCATAACCAACCATAACTGATAACCCCCAGACCCATATCTCATTGCCCCCAGATATTCTTTGATTCCACGCCCACGGCCTACCAAACTTTTCCAAGGCGCCATCGGTGGGCTGTACGCTCCACGTTGGGAATCACTGCACTAGAGCTTCTCAAAGGTGGATAGGTGAAAGATTCACATTAAAATATTATATAAACACATTAAAAATGATATTGCCCTCTATTGAGGTCGGTCAGCTATATACACATCTACCCGGTGATTGAAAAGTGACTTCCTATTTTAAAATTCTTATAATTTATTTCTAAACTATAATTCTTACAAAAAATGAATATGAGAAGAAAGTGTATAACATGTTGGAGTTTTATTTAAAATTCGATATGGGCGCCAGCATTTGCCACCACCTTCTCAAGCCGCCTCGGAACAGCATCAACTGATTTCACAAGGAACTCTTGTGGGGTGTAAGACAACTTCTCGTATTCTACCTTCAAGTTATTCCAAACTCGTTGGTGTGTGAGAGTAGACTTGCTCCTTTAACCAACCCAAGGAAAAAAGTCGCAGGGTGTTAAGTAAGGACTTATGGCTACCCATTCATGTGGACCACGACGACCTCTCCATCTCCTAGGGAAGTGGGCATTTAGCCATTCAGGAACAAGAATAGCAAAATGTGGAGCAGCGCCACCTTGCATGAAAATCAAATCTTTAATATGCTCCCAAGTACTGATAACTGGCCAAATTTCATCTTGAATCCTGGTGAGGTACCTTTCGGCATTCATGGTATCGCGAAGGATGAAGGAACCCCCCATCCTGTCCAAAGTTCTACACCATGCCATCACCTTGGGCCGATTCTGCATTTTTTCAGAGGCAATACGAGGATCTTCTTCCGCCCAGTGACGGTTCACAAACCCACCGATATGGAATACCGCTTCATCACTTCAGATGATATTTTTAAAGAGGTCAGACCAATTTTCATACCAAGCCAGCATCACCTCCCCAAACACCATACGAATGTTGCAGTCTTCAGCAGAGAGTGCTTGACAGTAGTACCACTTCCAAGCACGCCATTTGAGCTCCTTTTTGATTGAGAACAGTTCGTACACGGCAACATAAGAATCCGCTTTCCCTTGCGGCTTGTCGAGTTGACTTTTTCGGGCTATGAGTAAACACTTCATGAGCAACATGCACTGCCTCAGGGTCACTGGAAGAATTGGAAGGGCCTATTCATCAATAGTATAAAACTCGATTGAATCACTATCAACTCCATTCTGAGGCAATTCATTTAAAAATGAACCATCTTATGACTAAAAAAAGGATGTTTGCGAATATGCAACCTACTGTAGGACTTAAAAGAATAGTTGCTAATTAATCTTTATGCTTACTTAATAGTTAAACGACAAGAATAATATCACCTCTCAAAAGCCTTATTTCCAGTGAAAACACACCCAGTTCCTCCACTCATCACAATATTCTAAGATGGCCATACTAGGAATTAATTTGCTTGTTTCACGCTGGAGCTTTTCCGGCATTTCAACATCTTTCACACATTAAATAAACTAAGTGAGATTTGGAGTCAAAAAGAATTGTATAATTTGGTTAGCCTTACAGGTCTGTAATTGTTAAATTCCATTTTACTGTACTTTATAAATTTTATTCTATTTACTTTTTACAATATCTGTCACTCACTTATTTCAATGTATCTTAATGGTCTCTTGGGGGATTATTCCTTGAAGAAATCGTTCCATTTTTCTCAGATTTGTCAAATGTTTCTGCGTTATTTTGTTTGTGTTCACTGTCCTAGTTTCATGTCCATTAGTTAAAAACTGGTTAGATGAATTGATCAAATAATTTATATATTTTTTAGCATAGAGTCATGTCAGTTGTGAAGATGTAGCGAAGCTTTCCAGAGAAATTTTGTTTTTCTACTTATTCCCTTTAACATGCTCTTATCAAGAATCATAATCTCTCCTAAGTATAAGTATTATTCTACTTGTTCTAAGTTTTGATGTTCAATTCATCATCATCATCTTAAACCACATTCCCATAACGTTGCCCCCCATGGGGGCACCTTGTATAGACTGTTACACTTGGTACCTCGAGGAGCTGCACGTCTCCCCGGCCTGAGTGCAAATATGGGAAGCCCTGACCATGGGTTGACTTGAACTCTCTGGTAGGTCCTTGGAAAATTGTCTGTGCGCTTTCCCCCTCACTTCCTCTGAGCGTTACTTTTTTTTACTCTACGTCTATTTCCTCAACCTGTTCTCTACCTGCACTTGCTACCAGCAGGAACTGTTCTCACCAAGACAGAGTGCAAATTAGAGACTCCGTCACTGGGTTGAATTGAGCTCGTTGACGGGACCGTTATAAGCTGTTGGTGCACTTCCTCCTCCCTCCCTGATAGCTTTCCTTTTTCTCTACAATTCTCCCTTCAACACTGCCTATGGTTAAGGACCTGATCAGCTACCTCATGCCGTGTCAGAAGAGAGACTTTGAAACCTCTGTAAATAACCAGGCCTTAAGGGGGCCTGCTGTTGGGGCGCGAATAATGAGAATATCAGTTTTGCCTCCCTGTAGCCACTCTTGGGTGCCTAAGGCTGTATTGCTTCTAACGGGCAGGTTTTACCGCCTTATTGGCTGCCAGGCCACCTAAAAAGCGTTGGGGCCCATCTCTGGGGCTGCAACAACAGATCTTCAGATCCAAGCCGCCCGCTCAAGGATTAGTACGTCCCAGTCAGGATATCAACCTCTGCCTCTCATGCTGCGACCTATGGGGAACGACCGGCCACTGGGTAACTTCTGATCGGTGTGAATCACTGTCCTAGGTTGCGAACATCATTCTTTAACGCACCCAGGGTGGCGCCTGAAAACCTGAGATGGAATAGGTGGGAGGGATTGGATGCGGGATATACTCCACCAATCTTCTTCCTTTTTCTTTAGTGGTCACATTCTTTCTTAAGTTCCGTAACATTTTTAGCATTTCAGGCTATGTCCTTTTCTTAATCGTCGCCCAACCTTGGTGTTGGGGGGGAGGAGGAGTTAAAAAACAGCACCACTTCGACAGGTAGAGGGGCTCACCTCCTAATCTCTGAGTGCAGCAAAGAGGTTTCCCCTTCGCCATCTTCAGATCCGCCCCCGAGCAGCTCTACCTGTGGGACGGAAGTGAACCCCCCCCTGTGCTTTCTATTTGGCCCCACCAAGACTCTTATAGCAAAGAGGACGCTTCTCCCTCTCCTTTTTTGACGGGCTTGGGGGTTCTCCCCTTTACCCCATTTTGCAGAGTTGCTTCCCGGCGACTCTCCACTTGCATCAGGTTTAGCTGATGCAGAGGAACCACTGCATCGGTCTCTGCCCCTTCCATTGTAGTCAGGGACTCACCGCAAGCCCATTAAAGGAGAAAGGAGCGGCATCGTCACCAGGGACTTCCCTACGCACCTCGTCGAACCGAGGTCTGATACGTTGATGGGAGCCGGCATGACCGCTCTTTCTTTCTTATCAATGCGGGTGCTATGATTGCCCCAGTGACGTTCCTGAAAGGCTATAGGCCCTTTGAATCCTCGGTCTGGATACCTGGCACCTTGGGAGAATGGCCAGTTGGGAGTCCCTCCTGAGGTGGAGATGGTCTGGGAGGTGACCCTGTCCCAGATGAGAGGGGCTTCTATGGGGTGAACAATGGCTCGGTGCCAGATATCAAACCTGAGTCCGTCCCTGTGCAGGGCCCTTCTTAGGCAAGACGGGCCTTCGAAGACTCATAAGGAGAAGAGGTACCTCTTCCTCATCTGGTGCCCCCTTGGTAGCCAAGAACTTCTCCCACTCGGAGAAAGATCTGGCCGAGTTTGGTCTTTCCAGCCTTTGGGGCCCCTTCAGGGAGAGGAGAGAAGCGGGTTCACTCACCACTCTAATCTCCAAAAAGAAGTCACATAAGAATAAGACATTGAACAGGAAAAGGGGTTCCTCTCCATCCGTCGGGGCTCCGAGGACGGACAGGTCAGTTTCCGTTTCGGCAAGCGATCAGGACAAAACTGGCACGTGATGCCCCGAGGTGCCTTCTGGAGGGCAATCTTAGACCAAGACCAAAGTCGCAAGTGCACTGAGCGGAGCTCAGAGATTACCTGGTGCTTATGAGCCCGCTGGCTTTAAACGCTTTTTAGTTATTCTCTCCGCTAGTGGAAGCAAGTTGGCGAAAGGATCACATGCTCCATCAAAGGAGATTTTTAGCTAGATTGACTGATAAAGAACCAAAGGTGGCCTGGTTCTCTGATGGAAGGCTTCTGGCAAATGTGGCCTACCATTCCGGGGCAGGCAATATTAATGTCATTTGGACAGCTCATGGCTAGACGGAGTGTGACGCCGCACTCTATCATTAATTTCATGAAAGGAGTGGTTTATGCGAAAGAACTCGTGAAATACAACTTAGAAGACATCTTTGAAGAGCTGGCCGATCACTGGGCGGTCAAGGTTGAACGTGTGATGAGGAAACGGGAAGGGGCCTTAAGACCCACCCTACACTCTTCGTCACGTTCGACTGTGGCAGGCTGCGCGAGTCGGCTGGTATCGATACCGCGTGAAGCATTCAGGACAAGGCAGCGGAGGTGCTACTACTGCCACCACGTCAACCATGCAAACTTCTCATGTAGACGTGGAAAGTTGGGTTTACCCGAAGTTTGTGTAAGTTGCTCCAAGGCCGTACACGATAAGTAATTATCGTGTATGGTCAAGTGCGTCGATTGCGGAAAGACGCACACTGCTTTTTCGAAGCAATGTGGCTCAAATCTCCTAGATAAGGAAAACCTGGCAGTTCAAACTACGGCTGGTCTCTCCTTTCACGATGCTAAGGACCTGGTCCTGGCTCGTTCGGTACTGCCTGGGACGTCTTATGCCTTAATTTTAAAAAGGCACCTTCTGCTCATAGCCCCTCAAGGCCTACGAACACGGTCGTTTCCGCGCCCATTTGGAACCGTTCATTGTTCCATTAGAATGGAAATAGCTGTTAATCAGCATATCCCGAATACCACGATAAAAAAAGAGTTTGGCTTAAATCGTGATTTAAAAAAAATTAGGGTATGAAGCTTAATTCAAGTAAACCTAAGACCCTCTTGGTTAGTGGATCTCGTACCATTGAGCCACCTCATCCTCCACTTTGTGTTGGAGATACACTTCTTGCTGAGTCGGAATCCCTAACGATCCTTGGCATTACCTATGATTCTCACCTGACTTTTTGAGAAGCATCTTTTAAATGTATCGGCTAATGCTGCCCGAAAACATGGTATTGTACGTAAGGCCTCATATATCTATAATAATTAAGATATTAATGCCACTTGTTTCAGGTCCTTTGTTCTCCCTCTTCTTGAGTATTGTTCTCCAGTTTGGATATCCGCATCTGCCAGAGATCTGTCTCTCTTTGATAGGGTTATTCGTGGAGGCAGGTTCCTTTTTCCGAATGGGGCTAGCTATGACTTAGATCATCGACGGATGATTTCATGTTTGTCGATATTCCATAAATACTACTTCAGTAGGGAATTGCCACCATCATTTTTAATTCCTGAGCCCCTGCCTCTTGCTAGAGCAACCAAGGTTTGCGGATGGACAACACCCACATGCACTATGCATTTTCCCGCTTCTGCACTTCTCAGTTTCAGCGTTGCTTTTTGCCAAGTACGGTAAAGCACTGGAATGATCTTCCTGCAGAAGTTATGCAGGAAGATCTTAATATCTTCAAACGAAGTTGCAATGCTAGATTAAGGGTAGGTGCTACTGCGTCATAATTTTAATATTGATTTGATTTTAATCATTTTAAACTTATTTATTTATTTATTTACACATTTCAATTTATTTCTTCTTTATTCATTCTTTCTTACTTGGCATATGGACACTGTTCTGTGGGAGCTTGTTTTCAAGTTCATGGCTGCAAGACTTTTCCCACAAGAATTTTGTGGTCATTATCTCAAATAATAATAATAATTCTACTTACCCCGGGTGCTTCCCTTGCTAATGCTGGTGGAACAAAGGGTTCGCGACCAACCTCGGCTAAATCCAGGGCCCTCCCCCCCCACCTAACTGTTTCCCGTAAGGCGAAACGGCCGCGCGCCTCTACCGAGTCATTAGACTCACAGGAGAGAAACTCGCCGAAGGTGATCGTGACGCCTCTTCGGAGACTCCTAAAGCTCTACAACGAAAGAAGGAACGCATCAAAGGAGCTTCGCCTCCAACGCCCCCACTCAAGGCTGGACCTGGCCACTCGGAAACACCGGACGTTCCAAAAGAGGAACCTCATCGGTGAAGCCGCTTCCTTCCGCCAAAGGTTTCGAGGCGGAGGGAGGAAAAGACTCGCGTGGCGAGCCCAGCCTCTCCCGACATGTAAGTCCTCGAAGGCGACAGCGCCTTGTACAGCCAACAGCGCCCCGAATTCTGCCCCCGAGAAGTGTACAGCCTTTGCCCTTTCCTGTCAGGGTCTTTTCTTCGATGAATGCCCCCGTATCTTCTCCGAGCTAAAACGGGACGGCCTATTCTTTCAATGGAATTGCCACGGACTTCAAGCCAATTGGGAGGAGCTGCCGAGGCTCGTCTCCTCCCGTTCTCCATTAGCTATTTTTCGCCAGGAGACCATGCAGGGCACGTGCCCTTTGCGCACCCTCCAGAAGTATAAGGGCTTTGCGATCCCACTACTACGATATTTGGGCCGACAGAAGGATGCACGATTCCGCATTAATGCCCGATAACCGCCTAATTTTCCTACCTCGATCTTCCCCTGTGCTATCCGGACGCACAGCCTGCAGAAGGGAAATGACCAGAAAGATACAAAATAAGTGTCATACGAACATACATCAGACGTACATACAAATGCAGTTCTTCATGTGCATTATTCCATAAAGAAATTCAACGAATAAAGCAAGTATTAATTAACAATGTTTTTTCCAACATTTTGGTAGACAAAGAGACAAAAACATCTGCGAAAAATTTACATATGAATAAAAAAGATAATAAGAAACGCCCAATAAATGTCTTTTATAAAAAACAGATGAGTGATTCATATAAAACGGACGAAAGAACAATCAAAAATATTATACACGAAAATACAAATTGTACGAATCCAGAAGAAAAATTTGACGTGATAATATTACTGCAAAACCAAGACAATTAGCAATCACATCATTGATAATAACACAAACAAAACAAAAGGAATGAAAGTTTCTAATGTAATTTATGAATTTAATTGCCCTTCATTATTCGAATAAATACATTAGAATGACAACCACATCCTTATCTCATCGACTCCTCACCATGCACTTGCAAAACGGCGCCATCAAAAATCACTACTTAATGCAACACGGAACCCACCTCTCAAGAGAAATTTTGGTGGAGGACACCGTAATCAAACGGAGAACTGACCGCACCTGCCTTCACAGCATGGATGCTATCTTAATCCAAGAAGATAGACCGAGGCTTAATTGCCAACAGACGGCCACGCATAGGACCTTGAAACTCATAACGGATTAAATGGTTAATACTAATAAAATTCTCATTCTCCAGATGCCCTAATATGAACCCTGGCTCCATTCTTTTTTGATATCCACATTCTTTGACCTTTTAACGTTAGAATATAAATGTACGGTTTCGAGATGTCTAAACAGGGTAAAATAATTTCGCTCAGAAGATGGAACGCTTATTCATAACCTTTCGCAAGGAGAAAAAAGTATAATAAAAAATTAGAGAAGCAAATAAGAAAGATAATCAAAACTCAGCTGGACCTGGTCTTTAATAAAAAAAAATATATATATATATATATATATATATATATATATATATATATATATATATATAAATATATATATGAGGACAGATCTACCCCTCTTACAAACAATACAGATTCGGAAAAGATCGCTCCACCCCACTTTACCTAATTTTTCTAACGCATCACCTTTTAGAGGATTTCAACCGGCACCTCCCCTCCCCTTCCCTCATGCGCAATCCTCGCAGCAATCGACAGAAACAAAGTCTTCGAAAAAAGGATCTAAACATATTCTTGCATAAAATCTATAAATACCAATTTTACTAGCAACGAAAAAATGACAAACTAAATTCATCATAATCACACACTACCACTCCATAATGGCGTTCCACAGGGTACGCTTCCTCTCTCCCATAATTTTAAACTTATTCACTCACGACACTCGGCAAACCCAATCCCTCGACCCATCTATCCAAACAAATGCATAGCCAGACGACATCTCGATAAAAGCATGTCACCTCTAATTAATCATAACACTCAAAAGACTCCAACGATACATAATCACAACGGAACAATGCCTTACACTGTGGTGGAGCGAATGTGAGTGTGTGTAAAAGGGCCATTCTCCCACCCCTTTTCTCAGTACCCTCTCCCTCCCTCTGTAAGAATGTGTGTGAATGGGAATGGGTTTGTTTTATTTTTGTTTATTTTATGTATAAAATGATTACCATGTTTTTCTTTCTTTCCAGGCGTTATATTCTGGAAAGATAGTAGCTAATTTTGAGATATCACTATAATAATATTGTACTTTGCTTAAATTAATCTTTTATCAAAGCGTTATATTCTGGAAAGATAGTAGCTAATTTTGAGATATCACTATAATAATATTGTACTTTGCTTAAAATAAACTTTTATCAAAGCGTCATATTCTGGAAAGAGAGAGTGGAAGTGTGGACTGATAGCAAGAGGGGTTCTCTAGACGAGTGCTCCGCCCCGCCCTGAGACGGAGGGCTTTCGTGCCTCTCTAAGCACCTGAACCGCCATACCCGCCTTCGTTGACAATCCTGCCTCCTTCTAAGTTAGCCTACTACCACCCACCTCCAGCACACAAGTGATAGCGCGTGCCCCCTTTTCGTTCGGTTGTTGTGTTTTTTTTTGTTTTGTGTAGAATATAAGTAAATTGTTGTATTTCCCGGTTATAAAATTCTCTTTTGGTATCGTGTTTGGATTGGGGAATTTAGCCTCATTTTGAAGTGTGCACACTTCCCTAGTAAATATAAAATTGTTGTAAATATAAGCTGTAATTATCATTGTACTTTTTTTTTGTAAGTAAAGGGACTGTATATACAATCCGTTTTATTCTCCCTCGATTTCTCACGTCCGGACAGTGTAGGAAGCGGGTTGGATCGATTATCGATTGGGATTAGAGATATATTTTCGGCCCGCTACAACACAACATTGAATGCCAAACCACATATCATCAGTGATTACTTCAATAACAAAGAATGTACAATGAAAAACTTTGGTTGTCGATCATGACTACCAAAGGTTATTCAGTCTTTCATCTCCCGGATGACATAAGTGTTCGTCACTGTCAAAGTGTCCAAAGTAATCTTGTACATAAATATCTCCTCAAAAGTGAAAATATAGTTAATAATCTTGACTAATTTCTTATTTAAAATTACCAAAAGAGTTATCGCTGCTACCTTCTTCCATCATCTACATAAAACTGGTCATAATGTAAATCCGTTGACTACCATGGATCGACGGAGACGTACATTACATGATCGTATTTGAGCATAGTTAAGTAGCTTGGTTTGTAACGCCACCCGTCTCTTGGCAAAAATAGACTCTCCGACAGGATAATGAAACCAACATAAATATTAGAATGACAATTGCTGGTGAGCTCGAGGCCACCAGGAGCCAATCATCTTTTGGAGGCAAAGGTGCCTAGAAGTATTTTTTTTTACACAAAGCTTTCGGGGCAAAAGTTAAAAATTCATAAAAATAACCAATCTTAATTAACTTAACTTTCCTTGCTATTTTACCAAAAATGTTGAATTTGAGAAGCTACATGAGTAATTGAAGATTTGGGAATATTAGTTCTCATCTTTCATATTTAACCTTTCTCACTTCTCGAGATTCGGAATCTACAACATTGACCAGGGTTTAGACTTTTGTATCAAATCGATTGGAGCTTAATTTTTAAGCAAATTGAGTAATTTATAGCTGATATTCGAGCTAGTAGGAACCTAATTTAACCCCTTGAAACAGAGAAAAAAAATGTGTGTGTGTGTTATAATGTGAAGGAAGGAGGGGAAAGACATGAGTGTTGTGATTGGCTAAATATTAAGTGCGAAAAAAAATAGAAGATTCGGCCGCCGATCTCACCCCTTCCTAGACTTAGCAGGGGTAGAAAGGGATGCACTGGTGTGGCTTTTAAAAGCGTTTCAGCTTCTTGTTATATGGAGCCAAATGGAGTTTTATTTAATCCCAGTACTTTACCTTATGGATGGTATCGGTAGAGTTGTTCTTCTATTTCAATATCCGCTACCTTTTGTCTTGAGATCGGGACTATGTTGAACCTTCCTCTGTTTGTTCTAATTTTCAACTCCTTCTCGAATCAGTCGATGTCGCCGATCTCAATGGCTCGTCACAAAGACTCAGACCTAATTTCCCTACCTATATAAAAGGAAACGCGACAACGAAACAGGATTTCAATTACTACATAGAACCTACTTATTATGGTAGCATGTAGTGATTACACAGGAATACTTATCACCACCAACAATAATCCGATTCAAATCCCAGCTAAGATTAGAAAAAAAACGTATGGATAGGCAGATTGGCAAATATACAAAAAAAAAGTCTAAAATATTAAATTCCAAAAGAAATGAAAGTCGCAGATCTAAAAGAAAAAATTCAGATCCGTTTATGTTTATATTTATTTTTTAAGCCATAATTATATTCTGCTATTCAGAAAAAGTTATGTAATAATATAGAATATATTTAAAAATTAAACAGTTGCGATCGAATAGACCTTATATGATGCATGTCTAAAATAAAGGTAAATCTCAAAAATAATTATTTAAGTCAGTATTTATAGTTTAGCTGACGTCCAAAAACTACAATTCATAATTTTCTGATGTGTAGATAAAAAAAACTCGGATCTGAGAGAGTTAGTGCTCACTCAGTTATGAGATGCTGTTATTTATTATCAATGATGTGTAAGATAACTATTCAGAGGGATGAATTCAGGTTGCCCCCCTCCTAATTTTTATCCTGAATCCTCCACTACTTATAACAAATACAAGAAGAATCGAAAGAAGAAAACAGAAAGACCTACATAACAGTACATATAAAGAGTTAACAAGATATTAGAGACCCCCACCCCGCTCAAAATGAAAGAGAAAATGTTCGATAAACTAGAAAAAAATATAAGTATTGATATACTTGAAGATAACAAAAGGAGATTACTGAACCAAAAATACCCAAGCTTTGTGCAAAAACTGGAAGAAGAAAACTAGGAAGAATGCTATCCAAAAAATGCTGACTCAAAAGATGAAATTTACGGAGAAAATTAAGAAAAGTTAAGGAACACCGAAAATGACAGCAATATTACGACCTAACCAGGAGACTTTGTCTCCCAACCCGGAGCAAAGGCCGGATATGAAACAATAACGAACCGAATTAACCAACGTGGCGTTGAATGGTGGATACATCTTGTATTTCCACTAACCCATGCCTCCCACTTACCTGAATTAGACAACAACGCGAAAATAGCGACGGTTTTGAGCGCATTTAAATAAAAGTAATTCAAGCACTAGATAGGGATCAAGCTGATTGACACCGAATAGAAGGATTAAAAACAAAATTAATAGAGATTAGACGGATCTCTCGTCCTCTTTTTTGATCGGAAACGATCGACTCAAGATTAAACGAGGAAGAAGAATAAAAAAAAAATAGAAGGCTCCTTGATGAGCCGGTGGTTCGGATTCCACATTAATCGCGCCTTTGAGACAACCAAATTCGAGACGGCCGTTCAGGAAAATGTCTGCCGCTAAAAGACACCTCCTAGACGACGAAGGTCCGAGTTTTCGCGCCGTCGTAAACTGCGACGTGGGGCGAAGGTATGAAAGATTTACTCTGTCTGGCAGCAGATGAAAAGGTCTTTCGCGCAGCGATACGGATTTTATGAGAATTCGGTGCCCTCTCCCGATTTTTTCTCGTGAGGGAAATAAAAGGGAAACTTCTCCTGGAGTCAGGCAGAAGACCTTGGACCTACGTCGAGTGTGTGGAGCTCGTTCCACAAAGGAAACAGTTCGCCCGTTGTAAGAAAGAAACTTCGGGGAATTTGTGTGTTGCCGTCACGGTACTTGTAGGTGCCAAAAAACTTTTCGCAGGCCCCGCATTCAGAGTCTGATGTTATACATGACCTGCCTTTGCGGATTACCCTAGACGTAGCCAGGTAATCGGTTTTGGCTACCCACTCCAGGAGCCGAATAATAGGACAGTCACTTCGAGGAAGAAGAAGTCCGATTTGAGCCACAGTTTGGCTCGCCTTCGTGATCCGGCATAGGATCAGTATATCACCGGTCTAGGATTCCCTTCTCATTCAGGAACATCAGACGGTCGGACTAAGTGCTATCATCGTCACCAGAAGAAGATCTTAGCCGTCATTCTCAAAAATACTTATGAACTCAAAGGTATCGTTAAAGTGAATTATCCCTTCCCCTAACTTCACGAGTTTATTCGTTAACTAGAATTCCCATCCCGAGCCCATAACTTAGAGTATTAAAAGTGATTAATTCAGTGCTTAATTCAATAGTATTATTCCATTTATTCTGTCGAATGCCATTAAGACGCAAGCATCCTAGTGAGTAATTTTCAAGTATAATCCCCACGACATGTTGTAGACTTACTTATTCAGAGCAAAGATTAATTATATTTATATCTATATACGCTGTTTCATATTTCTAATTCATGTACATTAAAGATTATTTTTGTATATGTGTGTTTAACTATTTTGGACGATCCTTTGGCAATTAATAAGCAATCCACTCAGCTTAAATCTCAATATTACACCGGTCCACCCATGATTGGCTTTTACTGAGTGGGGACACACTCAGGGGATCATTATCTTAATTTTGATCAAAATGGAAGCACCGGGGTAATTCTTATTCACCGGAAGTGGCTACGGTAGGTGTATTGAATACACTTCACCTCCGCTTCACCTTGGTGCGGTAATAAAATATATGTCCAGGAAGTGGGACTGGGATTACCCACTCACTATATCTTGACACTCTCTTACCACCCCCAAAAGATAGTAAACTAACGTATTAGAATTCCATACTTGGATTGCTTTCTTAGTTATCGCTTTACAGCTTGGTAAAGGAGGAAACCGCATAAGAAATTAAAAAATCGTCACCCTAAAGAATTCACAGAAGGAATACAGCAATTTCATTCGACAATCTCCAAGAGATACATCTCATTGAAAACAAGCTGACTTCAAGGAAAGCCTCAAGCTCCGAATCAGTCTAGAGTATCATTTTCATCTTTCGTTCATCGTTTCTTCCTCCCCCCAAAATATCACTTACTTTCCCTGGCTAGTCACTCTCATACCATGACTGCTAAAACTCCCCACCCCCTCCGACCCTTGATCTAAGTACTTAGATAATTGGCCCTGTCATCATAACCTCGTCGCGACTATGCAATTCAGTTGTAATTTCACAATTTAGGGGACGGATGGAGCAGGTTTGAGGGATAGCCTACTGCAGAGACCTGTGTAAGAGGTACTCCAGACAGAGGTGCGGGGTTGCAGCCCCTACTGGAGAGCCTTTGCGCTCCGCTAGTAGTGGTCCACCAAGACCACTGAGAGACATGTAACCGTCAGAATGTATAGTGGACGCAACCGCGATACCTAAACCCTAGAGGAGGCGCCACCCCCCGGTGAGCGTGGTTAATTCCAACGCTATCGAACAAAAAGCCGTCATAAATCACCCCTCAAGAGGAGCCTACACGGGACCATCCATCCATCAACATCAACCTATCATACATAACAGTCTTAATTTGTGAGGGCCGAGCCGAAGGGAAGGGAGGGGTACACACAGGAGCACAAATGGAAAACACAATGGAATATCACAGGTTACCGCTACGACCGGAACACGGAAAAATGAAACTAGAACGAGGACTACTTATAAAGAAGTTGTAGCCGGAAATCAAGATGACACTGACGAATCTCATAGAGGTCTCAAATATCTACATCGCTCTTTGCCCCAAACAAGACGATATAGAAAGACTAGTCTGGCCAGATGGAAGTAAAGATCTTAGCAATATCTGATTACCACCCAAATTAGTACAATAACTGTTTGCAAACCGATCAGTCATCTGTATGAAAATCGGTCTCAACGTGGGATCACACACCAAACTAGAACTTAAAGCAGAACTAGAAAGAGAAAGACACCGCACAAACCCATGTTTATGCGACAGAAGAAATAGCCAAGAGAGCAATGAACAACAGGGTCCTTGCATTCGGTATGAAGATTCCTCCCGAAAACCTGGAAAAGGAGCAGTTGATCAATTTTCAAACATATTTTCAATGCTATGCGATAGAAGACCGCATAACAAGAAACAGCCCCCGAGAAAAATCTAAAGATATGTTCCGAGTTCGGTAAGGAAGGTCACATCTTTCGAGAATGCTCAGAGGAGATGAAGAGGTATATTAACTGCCATGGCTCTCATATTGCAATAGCTGTTAACTGACCCCCAAAAAAGAAATAATAAAGGAAAACACAAGAGGACAAAAACGAAAAGAAAAACGTACCCACCAAACTCACGAAAACATGGCAAAAGCAACGCTAAAGGAAGAAAAAGAAACACAGGAACCGAAGATAAGCATAAACATCTCATGTTCTTCAAGACTATTTCAATTCGTTTTGGTATGCTGAAGACAAGATCTGTGATGATATCTTGAGTGATATTGGTCCATTTCTGGTCAAAAAGGACCCGCAACTGCCTACATTTGGGTGGCTTCTGTTTATCAACCGCCAGTTTGATTATTGCCCACAAATTCTCTATTGGGCTCAAATCTGAAGAATTCCAGAGGGGCCCGAAAGTTTGAGGTTATTTTCAGTCAAGAATTTGCTATTGCTTTTGCCTGGTATCATGGAGCGCCATTATGCTGAAAAATACAGTTACCATGCCCAAGTTTGTGCTGAACTGTTGAGAAAAGGTGTTAATGAAGCACGTTTTGGTACCATTTTGAGTTCATGGGTGTTGTTGCGCAAAATTGGTACTACTCCAGTTCCGTTAGATGAGAAGTAGCCCGTGACATTTTGTGTCTGGATGGTTCACCGTTGGCACGAGACAGGAATCATGAAAACGCTCCCATTTTCTTTTAATGATCTTACAGAAGCTCCAAACAAGCGAATGGGAGCTTGATTAGAGAATATCACTTTGTCCCAGTCTTCTACAATCATTCTTTAAATTTTCTACAAAAGTGGAGCCTATCCGTAAGATTCTTCTCTGTGGTATATATATATATATATATATATATATATATATATATATATGAAGCTTCTTTGCAGCTCTTCTCGACTTGAGACTTTTGTCAAAGGGTTTTCGCCTCTCTCTGCGTGCCGAAGCGTTCACACCTGGTTCTTTCCAATCGTGATCAAGCTTGGCACGGGTGGCAATCCTACGATTGAGCTGAGATCTAATCAGGAGGAGATCTTGAAGATCTTGAGCGTCCGGAAGACTTCTTCACAGTAATGTAACCAGACTTTTTAAATTAATTAATGATCCTAAAATGGTGATCCGTGATACATTACCATTCGCGCCTATCTAATTTTATTTCAGATCACTTTGGGGCAGCAACAATGGTTGTACGGTTTTCTTTGGAAAGAACCATATTTTTTTTGCAAACAAATATTATGAAATAGATTATAATTACACACCGTCATTAATTTAAACTCATATTCTTATCATTTTACCCTTTTGATCAAATAGCAAAGCTCCAGGGTTAAAACTGACCTCTTACAGGAACAGGACCAGAGCGCGATTTTGGATTCAGCCAAGAAATCCAGTTTTTTCTTAATATTTCTGTGCAATAATTTAAATACAATAATCATTCCTATCGCGTAAATTTTAAAAACTAATGAAAAATATATAATAGACTTAAAACTTATGCCTATGCCTGTACAAATAAAATCCCAGTAAAACGACACCAAAAACAAAGAATAAAAGAATGGAAAAAGGTAACCACAGCAAAAGAGATCATCCAGTAACCTGCCCAACGACACACTCCAACTAAAACATTCTTTCCTCCAACCCACTACTCGTCTATAGACTACCCCCCCCCCTTCATACTTCTCGCACCTCACACACCAACGAACCTTCCACTATGCTAGCAAAAGCACTTATTTGGGCACATCTGAGCATTAGCAAGAGGACGCAACCTCCACTCTCTAACCTGGAGCTGTCCTCTATCAAATTATGAAGAGAGACATGAAAAAGTAAATAAACACTTACAACTTTATGATAAAATGTTTTATTCCGCTTTTATTGCCACTATTATGAATTGCATTTGTTTCCATCTTTTCAGAGTTTAATATTGACATTATTAAAAGTACCTACAAAGCAAATATTCTAGTGAAATTCCAGATTTCAAAGAGGTCTATTTGTGTGTTAACCCGAGTGGGGCCTGTGCCGAAGACAAATTGCTAGGAATCTTCGAGTATCCATTTCTTCCATTGAGAAAATTTTAGTTCACTCGAAAGAAAAAGGTCAAACATCAGAAGAAAAAGCTCTTCGTAGATTCATTGAAAACAACCCTCGTTTAAAAACTTCTGAAGTGGCAAAAAAATTCAAATTAACACAAGAAAAACAGGAAATTAGATGCGCTTCCTTGGATATTATGGGTGGGCAGCCATTAGGAATCCTCTTTTAACCATGTCCAATATTAGGAAGAGGAATTATAGGGAGTGTTGCCCTGTTGTGAGTGGTTTGGTTACTAAGAGTGATTTGTCAATGAGTTTTGGTACTACTCCTAGGTAACCAGATAGTTTTCTTAGTTCGCCTTGGTGGCTATCGATTCGATTCCTCGGGGAGTACCTTTTGCATGAGACACTGACTCCAGGTAGTAGTTATTTTCTTTCTTGATTACAGGCTAGGTAAAGGTGATCAGGAATTCTCTAAGGGAAAAGAGATCTTCGGCACTGTATTCAGTATTCTTTATTCGTCGGGAACTTCGAAATTTTTCCCATGGTGTTATTTCCATATCGAGGCATATTTAATTTTCCCTTTTATATCAATGGACCACATACTGTGGAGAAAACATGAATCAAATGGAATTAATTTTATTACATTAAAAATAAAATAACATTAAGTTTGTTCATTTTAATTATATTAATTTTCTTCAATATTTTACATTATTATAAAATCTTAAATTAGTATTTAATTATTTACAAGTATTTAGTAAGGTAGCTTTCCTTAGTATTTTATTAATAAAATTGGTTCCTAATTAGAGAATTTAATAGACTCAACTAAAGTTTTTTGGTAATTTAGTTTATAGTATATGGGTTGTTTATAATTAAAAAATATTAATTTTGGCAGAAATAAAACAAAGCCATTTTATTAATTGTTTTTTTACATGATTGCAAATATTTAGAAGGCTAAGTTTCGATACTTAATAACTGAAGTGATGACATTTGGGAAACATCCATTCATTAGTTGCTAAATGCCGCCATATCTTTCATTTTAATGGTCAAAGGCGCAAATTATCTTAATCAATCCTCCATTCATTTGATTAAGTTAAATATATAGAGGCCATTGCATTGTAATTATTATCTACACTCGTATACATAGATTTTTTAATAATAATTACTTTTTTAAGTGGTATTAAAGTTCCTCGCGTTAATGCCAAAAAAAAATGCTTTAGTTAGAGACAAAATTACGTACGAAAATGGTCTGACTTGGAAAATATGACAGGCTGTTGTTTTTACGTTAGGGAATATATCGATTATAATGTTGGCGGCATTTTATTGTTATAAAGTTTACTAATTACTTTTCGGGCTGAACATTGGACGTCAGGAGAGCGGTGGTCTTGCAGTATCTTATAGACGCTCATTATTGTTTTTTTTTGTAGTTTTGCATGTTTAATAATCTTACTATGCACCGCTTGTACAGATCGCAGCAGCATAGGGAACAGAAACAAAACGGTCATTTGACCACTGTCCATTTGGATTCTCCCAGAAGAAATGTACTACGACTTCGAGAACAAGATATCTTTTTAGAGTACTATTATCCATTTGGACTCCCTTAAGTTAAATGTTATTTTAGTTTGACCTGAACCGATTTAATATTTCATAAAACACATCAAAGTGCTCATTTTTTAGGTTTATTTGAGTCTCTTATTCCATATTACAATGTGAACACCACAGATACTCACATTCACCTAAGCAAAGCTTAAAACAAGGTAATGTGAGTATTTAGAAATAAATCTTTTTCACACATATTTTTTATGCACATATATATTTCACAGTACTCAGCTAATCTAAAGTTCTTTGTATAATAATCATAATAATAACTAAGCAATGGTTTCGCTACTAAGATTAAATAACTTTGCTAAAAAAAACATAAGTCATAACCTAATTAAGATGAAATTATTATTCAAATACTCAAAAGAATCCCCTTCTTAAATTATAGTTAGTGATGAAGTGATAATAATAATAATAATAATAATAATAATAAGCACTTTAATTCGGTCTCGTGACACTCACCCAAGCTAAGAGCCCTATGCCCTTGTTGGAGGTCGCAAGATGGGCGCAAAAAAACAAATCCAACACACGAATGAGTGATTCACTTTTGTAAGCCCAGGGCCAAGTCCGGAGAGTTGCGTGGCCTCCAAGTCCCGATCGCCCAAGTAGTCTCCTCTATTGAGTAATCGGATTATATGAGGCGTGTTGTGCAAAAGAGAACTAACCCGCCCGACCTTAGTTTTGAGTAATCTGTGGTTGAGGAGGGATTGTCTGGTCTTGGTCAGTTTGGGGAGGGGTTGTCTTCACTTAGTTGAGGGAGGGGTTGTCTTGCCTTTTATGTTTAGGAAGGGATTGTTTTCTCTTGGTCAGTTTGCGGAAAGATTGTCTTGTATTGGTCACTTCGGGGATGGGATTGTTTTGCCTTAGTAAGTGTGGGGAGATATTGCCTTTACTTGGTCATTTTGTGAGAGATTGTCTTGTCTTGGTAGTCTAGGGTGGTATTTTCTTTATTTGGTCAATTTTAGTATGGATTATCTTGTCTTGGCCAATGTGTATGCTATTGTCTTTCCCTAGTCAATTTGGGAGAGATTGCTTTGTCTTGGTATGTTTGGGGAGTGATAGTCTTTATTTGGTCAGTTTGAAGAGGGATTACCTTTTTTTGGTCCTTCTGGAGAGGGGTTGACTCCTCGTGGTCAGTTTTAGGAAGGATTGTCTTATTTTGGTCAGTGTAGGGTGAACTGTCTTGTTCTAGTTCATTTTGGGGAGGAATTGTCTTTACATGATCAGTTTTGTGAGGGATTAGCTTCCATTGTTGAGTGTGGGGAGGGATTGTTTTTCTTAGTGTGTGGAAGGATTGTCTTTACTTATTAGTGTTTGGAGAAATTGTATTTTATTGGTCTTTTGGGGATGGGGGCATTGTCTTGTCTAGGTCAGTTTTTGGAGAGATTCTCATCACGTGGTCAATTTTAGGAGGAAATCCCCTCACATGGTCAGTTAGGGGAGGGCTTGCCATTGATTGGCAAAGTTTAGGAGAGATTCTTTTTTCAATTTGGGGAGATATTCTTTTACCAATTTAGGGAGATATTCTTTTGCCAATTTGGGGAAATATTATTTACTCAGAAAGGGTATAGGATTTGTTTGATCCTTGAATATGGTTTGTAATTCATTTCCGTAAGTTTTCCATATTTATGTTCAAGCATAAATAAACATAAATCCACCTCTTTCTAATGATCAATTAACAGGGTGGTCAGAAAGTCTTGTCGCTCCCTACCGAAGAGTAATAAGAATAAGAGAGGAACAATATAATAATATCAAACACATGTTCTGGTTTTAGTGTATTCACTTTAATTGACACTGTCACACATCGAGAAGGTCTGTATGAACAACAGAATACACACGATCATGTGCACATACACTTGCAATCAGCCTCTCATCAAACTGTAGGAGCTCGTGTCAGGCATCTGGGTTGACAGGACTTTCCGAACACCCTGGATATTTTGGTACGGTTATTTATTTTCTTTTGTAGAAATTATTCAATTTTTCCTTTAGAGTTTCACCCTTTAATTTTTTTTGGTCTTACGCTCTTCACAAATCCAAGAGATAACTTAAAAAAAAAATGACATTTATATTTTGAATTCCAAGTCTAGGTTTGTTGGTTTGTTTGTTTTTCTGTTTAATGTGCGTCAAATCATAGAGTCAATGATACCCACAAGGTTTGTTTCCAAGTCTCCCTTGTCTTTTGATTGGGAACGAATCGGGGAAACAGGCGTAGAAATGATAATAACAATCCCTAAATAAATAATTTTGCGAACAATTCTAGATAAAACCTGATTTGATAAGGGAGGTAACCCTAGGAAAAAAATGTAACGAACGAAGAATTTGATTGAAAAAGGCCAGTTCCTAATTAATATAAGTAATCAGAGCACAGATTCGCTGTAAATTTAAACAAAAAGAATTTGCCATAACCAAATTGCTAAAGTTTTTATTTGAAAAATGTGTCCATTCAGCCTTATTTTACAATTAAAACCACATAATCTTGGGACATGTGAGTACTAAATAGGCATATGTTAAACTATGTAGAACTAGAGTTGCAACTTCTTTATTTCAGAAGAAATTTAATAAAAAAAAATTTGTCCCGGTGATAAACAAGCAACGCTGATATTAGATTTGCATTTAAATTATTGTGAATAACCCTTTTTCATGATCAATTCAACTTCCACGAGGCATTACTAACAAGTTACAAAGCTTATAGGATGAATATTGCCTAGTACTCTTTATATCTGTGCAATAATAAAAATTCGTAATTAACCAATTAGCTGCGAAATAAATTATATAAAGACGAAGGGACTGGCTAGATTATTTTTTTTTATAAATAACAGTGGAATTACAAGAAATTGATTGTGCAGAAAGAGCAGATCAAGAGTTATACGAAAGAGAAAGATGGATCAGATTAACAGCTTCCTTCATGTACCCATTTTTGCATCCTCCACCAAAGTTTGGTAATTGATTCCCACACTCTCAAGCTTCGGCAATGAAATTAAAGGAGATATTGCAGATAATTTATAATAAAATAAAAGATTAATAATAAATTTATCGGTAAATTTTGAATACAACGCCACCGATTTCCAGAAAAATTTAAGACACCATTTTGAGCTCCGCCCATTCGGGATGGAGCACTACATAAAAACAATAAAGATTGGAGCGCCTATCAACGTCTGGCAATTGTATGAATTCGAACCCTAACGTGATTATTTCGAAATGGGGGTTTTTCTCTCCGATAGCCCCCTTTAATGGTGGGGGACCACCCACCATTTTTTTATCAGTTAGTAGTATTCACAATTCGAATACAAAGGCGATGGCTAGACGTCGTTAGGCGCTTAATTTTCATTGTTTTTATGTCGTGTTTCTTGACTTCAGACATTAAGCCCCGCCTCCGAATGGTAATTAAATCAATCATATTTTCTTTAATATTGATTAATAGGAAATGTCCATATAAAATCTTAATTCGGAAAAAAATCCCTTCAAAATGATATACAATACGATATGATGCGATTCCAATTAACAATTTGGCTGTGGACTAAATATTAACCAATTTATTAATAATAATAAAGAACAAAGAACAAGAGAAACGAAGGAGAAAGAAGAAGAAGTAAGAAGCATAAGAAAGAAGAAAGAAAAGAATAAGAAGAAGGAAGAATAAAAATAAATAAAAGAAATAAAAAGAAGAGGAAGAAATGAGAAGAAGAAGAAGGACAAAAAAGAAAGAAAATGAAAGAAGTAGAAAGAACAAGGAAGAAGAAATAAAAAGAAAAATTAAAAAAGAAATACGAAGGAAAGAAGAGAGAAGAGAGAAGAGGAAAGAAGAAGAAGAACTACAGAACTACAGAACTACAGAATCTAGGACCAACAAGGACCCTAAGGTCCGCTCGAGGCTAGTCCGCTACACTACATCCGAAACTACGATACACACTTATCTACGAGTGTATCTCTAACATGCTATATATATTTTTTTTTTTTTAAATATATAATCTACTGTACACACTTATCTACATATGTACAATGTCAGGCATATTAACTACTTCAACCTAGGGGGGGGTGATAGAAAGTTTTTCTTCTCAACTTCCGCAGCCCTCGACTGCTAGTGGTGAAAATCTAGTTATAGGATAGGCGGAAAAGAAAATGGATATCTAAACTACACATGCAAGAGAAATCGCTGGCATCATTTTTACTCTCGTTGTTCCTCCGCTCCAAACTCCTTTTGCAAAGACTTTATTATTTACTGTGCTCAGACTACGTTATATTTATACTATTTAAGTGCGCGTCGAGACGGTTTTTAAACATATTTACCGACCTACTATCCACTACGTGGGTGGGTAGCCTATTCCAAATTTGAGTAATTTTAAACGTAAAATAGTTTTGGGCTATACTAGTGTTAAATCGCTTGTTCACTAATTTTAATCCGTGTTGCCGAGTATTTCCCCTATGATCCAATTCGAACAAATTCCTATAATCAACGTTTGAAAATCCTTTCAATATTTTAAATACTTCAATTAGCTGGCCACGTAATCTTCTGCCTTCGAGAGATGGCAAATCTAATGCCCTGAGTCTTTCCTCATAGGGCCTGTTTCTCAGCTCGGGAATTAATTTTGTAGCCCTACGCTGCACTCTTTCTAATTGCGCGATATCTTTGTTTAAGTATGGAGCCCAAAATTGAACCGCATATTCGAGCAGTGGACGCACAAGTGATTTATACAATGGTAAAATTATTTCTTTGGATTTGAACGTGAAATTACGCGCGATATAACCCAGCACACGATTTGCTTTTTTACATGCATCCGCGCATTGTTTCGTGACTTTGAAGTCATCCGAGACTAAAACTCCCAGGTCTTTTTCCAATTTAACTACGTCGAGGACCTGGCCTTTCATGGTATACTCTACCCTCAAATTATGGCAACCCAAATGCATCACCTTACATTTACTTAAATTAAACTGCATTTGCCACTTATCCGCCCATCTGACAATCAAGTTTAGGTCCTTTTGTAATTTTTCTACATCCGATCTTACGTAGGCACGGTTGCCCAGCTTCGTGTCGTCAGCAAATTTAGAAATCGTACTAAATACGCCATTATCCAAATCGTTTATATATATTAGAAACAATAATGGGCCAAGAACGGAGCCTTGTGGCACTCCACTACTGACGTTGACCCAATCTGAACATTCACCATTTATAACTACTCGCTGCGAACGATCCTTCAGCCAATTTCTAATCCAATTTAATATCTTACCCTTCACACCGACTGCTTTAACTTTCATTAATAATCTCTCGTGCGGAACGGTGTCAAACGCCTTTTTAAAGTCTAGATAGATTACATCTACAGCTTTGCTTTCGTCGTAAACGCAAATCATTTTATGGAAGAATTCGAGCAAATTTGTCAAGCACGATCTCGCCCGCCTAAACCCATGTTGGGAATCTTTAATCAGATTATTTACCTCGAGGTGGCACACTATTCTATCTCTAATTACCGATTCTAAAAGCTTTCCAACTACCGAAGTTAGACTAATAGGACGAAAATTCGTTGCTTCGTATCTATTCCCATTCTTAAATATTGGTGTAACGTTTGCACGCTTGAAGTCTACAGGGACTACGCCATCTTCTAATGAGCGATTGAAAATTGCACGCAACGGCTTCGCAAGCTCATTCTTAAAGAAGAAGAAGAAGAAGAAGAAGAAGAAGAAGAAGAAGAAGAAGAAGAAGAAGAAGAAGAAAAAAATAATAATAAGAAGAAGTAGAAAGAATAAAAAAAGAAAGAAGAAGAAAGAGGAATAAAGAAGAAGAGAGAAGCGAGGATAAAGATGTTCACATTTATGAACTTAAGAAATACTTTGAAACCTCACTTGTTGCTTGATCTCCCGGTGCTTCGGGTGGTGTAATGTATGAGAGAAAGAGTTGTGGTGGTGCCGCTGAAAGCAAGTAGAAGCGTTTATGGTAGGATTGCGACGATTTGTAACCTAGCTTATGGCTCCACATGGCTATTTGGGGGGAGGGGGTGAAACCACAACATAATATAGGAGCCGATTGCCCTGACTACTTATACTTTAGAAGGGAACCATCATGTAGCTTAGAGCGCTGTAGTGGGGGGAGGGTTTTACGCGTGTTCGTGTGCATGTGACATGGATGATATAAGAAGATATAAGTACGTGTACTTAATATGTGTGTGCGTGCATGTTTGCACAGGTGTGATTGCGACCTAGATGTCCTTCATTGCCCATTGGGACTCGAGGGGAAAGGTGGGCCTTCGGAGGGGAAAAAGAGAGAAGGTTTTCCCTTAGAACAACGCTGGCGTCTTCTTTCCTTTTGGGACATCTGGACGAATAATTTTGTGCCCCGGTTGCTGGCCATAAATTTGTGTCCCGGTCACTGGCCATAATACTGTGCCCCGGTAGAAATCATAATTTTGTGCTCCGGTAGCTGGCGATAATTCTGTGCCTCGGTCTGGCCATAGTTCTGTGCCCCCGTCGCTGGCCATAATTTTGTGTCTCAGGTGCTGGCCATAGCTACCTTTTCAAGGCGCCTTCAAAGACACCAGTCTCATTTTCTAAAGGGAGCCTATTTCTGGCAGAGGATCCTTGCCAATACTATGTGGAATTCTCTCGTTGTTCTTTGGTTGCAACCCTAATTTGTTGCCAGGGTCTTCTGTTAATATTGTCTCTCAACGCTCTACTGCATGTAATCTTTTTAGACTCGTTTTATGTGCTCCCACACATTTTTCCATTCCACTAAACTCCTAGTATTATATTTTCAACCGATGGATATTTTCACCTTCCCTACTTTGTCTGTCTGCCAGATCGCTCTATCACTTGTAGGCCTATTTTGTTATCTTTCTTGAGTCTTGTTAATCGCTCGGGACTGAGGCCTCCCCACGACCAGGTGAATGCCGTGCACAGGAATGGTTGAAGTCCTGGTTGCTCCAAATGTTGTTGTTTTTTGACATACTATATGAGGGTTTTATTTTGCGGTGACCATTTGAAGTGAAGTGTTTTCATACATAACTAAACTCAGACATTCTCCCACTTCGGGGGGAGTAAATCCTCTGGCATCCAACCCCGATGGTCCTAATATTTGATTCTGAGAGGCACGCTGTGGTTCATCTAGGTAGGGAGTCAAGAACATCATAAATTAGAACAGGTAAAAACGTCCTGGTAGAAAGCCACCATTCCAAAATATTCTCATCAGAAAACCCCTTCCAAACACTTCAAACTTTTCCACTTGTATTTCAAAGCTTTCTCGTTTCACTCTTCTACTTTGATTTTTTTTTTTAATTAAGTATTTTTACTATTGTGTGCCAGTCTGTCTATTCACGGTTTGTCTACCTTCGCGTTTCGACAAAGAGATAAGCAATCCCTTTATTATTATTCAAACTTGAAGCACAATCGTGACTCATTTCAAAATGAGGGAATCCAGAAACTAATACGAAAGGAGAAAATGAAAGTAGACAAACGGGAAAAGGAAAAAGTGGGATATAGAGCATCCATTTGCTCCTTAATAAGTTTATAATTATCTTAATATTTATTAATTTTATTGTTAAACACGCACAGTAGACAGCCTCACTTTTAACAAGTTGCTAGAGTAAATGATGCCATATCTAAGTAATTTTATTAAAGAAATTCCGTGCTATCGTAGTCTTAAATCTACCCCTGGTAAGAGGGAAACCATTATTTCTAGTAGTTATTCGATTTTCTAGCTCACATAGCATTCATAGTTTATGTTAGCGAAATCGTTTAGTATTTGAAAGAGTTCAATTTTCCAGTGAAAGTAAATAAAGAACTCGCTGGCTGAGTCAAGCTTCCTAATTCGAGATTATTATTGGTATGGGATACTCTCTCGGAGGAGGAGTGGGGGCGTTCAACAATTATAAATGGGGTAAAGTCAGGGTAGACCAAGCGAGACAGGAAATAATCCAAAATGGGTATAATAATATACAAACTAATAGAATAAATATAATACAGGTGTTTCTAAACTCTAAATTTGAATCGTAATAAGAAACACCCCCAAAATAACCCTTGGCTTCGATAAAGGCATGTCCGGTGACGACAGTTTTCGGTGTTAAAGGACGCGGACTTATATCAGTGGCATGGGTGGGGGCAAGGGAGGTACATAAAAGATTGGGAAAACAGTGTACACACCATGCTGATTTAAAGAAAACACAAAGTTTCGATAAGTAGCATCTATGTCAATTTTCCGCAATGAACCCATAAATCCTGCTCATGGCAAAAACTGTTGTTGCAGGAATACAACTTATGGCAAAAAAACATCAACTGTTTTTGCATGAATACTAATGGCAAAAAATATCAACCGATGTTGCACGAAAACTACTCATGGCAAAAAACATCAACCGGTGTTGCACAAATATTACTCATTGTAAAAGACATCACCGTTTTGCACGAAAAGAACTCATGACAAAAAAACATCAACCGCTATTGCATGAATATTACTCGTGGCAAAAAACATCAACCGGTGTTGCACGAATACTACTCATGGCATAAACGTCAACCGGAGGGCTGCTACTCAAAATGCAGCCCTGAAAGTATCTGCACTACTTGCATATTGACGCGAGAGGTGGAGAAATTAAAAGACCTCTATAGAGCCTCAGAGGAGAGAGCTCAAATTCTTGAGAGAAAGGTGGAGAAATTCGAAGCCCTTAACGCAGCTCAGATTCGATGCCTAGAAGAGGCGCCGCCCACTGACGTGTCGGAATCCCCTGGTACCCAAGCGGAGATTCTGGCATCATCTGAAGCTAAGCTAGCTGAGGCGAGAGAAAAAAGAAAAAGAAGAAAGGAAAAACGAAGAAAAAAAGAAAAAGAATAAAGTTGAAACAAAAGTAGAACCAAAAATAGAAGAAAAACATAAACAAGGAGAAAAAGAAAGATAAGAATGTGGAGAGTAAAGAGGAAAAGGAAAGGCCTCTTCCACAAGGGAAGACCCCTTCTTCAGAGACCAAGTGTCTGAAGGTCACCCTCATTGGTAACTCGCAAAAACGGGATCTGCAGCCGCTGCTAGCGGCCCTCCTTCGCACTAGCGTGAAGGTAAGCTGCCTGTCAGGAAGGGGTAACGACAGCATCAGAGTAGAGGCAGAGAAAGCTCAGATTTCTGAGAATTCAGTTGTTGCTCTAAAGGTGAGCGGCAACGACCTCTACCTCAGAGGGGGTAAGGTTGGCCTCAGTGGTAAGACCATCCAAACAGTGATGGGAGCCGTGGATGACATAGGGCTTAAAACCCGCAAACGTGTCGTGGTTAGGATGCTTTCGAGAAGAGGTCCATTCCGAACCGCTCACGAGAGATACGTCGCAGTTAACAGAAGGTTGGCGAATCTCTGCACGGCAGAAGGAGTATTCTTCGTGGACCCCTATCCTACCTTTATTGGTAGAAACGACCTCTCCCAAAGGGATGGGGTACATCTCTCCTTTAAAGGGAAGGCCTTTTTCGCCAACCTAATTCAAGATGTCGTGGAACGCACCCAAAGGAGCGTTCGAAACAGAGCGGAAGCGGACGTGCGCCAGCACGCCCGTGTGACTCCTGGAACGACCTTTTCGGAGGTCGTCAAAAAGGGTGTGACCACGAAAACAGAGAAGCCGGGAAACGGAAGAGCGTAGGGAGTCCTACACTAGGGGACTCCCTCAAAGTTCTTCTGTTCAATGCGAGGTCAATCAGGAATAAGTTTCTTAAGCTCCGTGGCCTCGTAGCGACAGATTAACCTGAGATGGTGGCCATAACGGAGTCGTGGATAAAAACCTCAAGCCGAGATTTTGAAGGTGAATTCACGATTCCCGGTTACCAGCTCTTCCTGAAAGATAGGCCAGACAGAGAGGGTGGCGATGTGATGTTGTATGTCAAGAATACTTTCAACTCGACGGATTGCAACATCGTATCCGACCATGAACTACTTGGTGTTGACCTAGAGATAGGTCCTGCCAAATACAGGACCCTGGTGCTTTATAGACCTCCTGCCCAACTCATTGAAAAAGACAGAGATCTGTACCAGCTACTAGGAGAACTTGTCTAAGACAGAGTGTGTATCGTCATGGGGGATTTCAAAACACAAGTTGACTGATAAACCAGAGAACCCTGTGGCGAGAACGCACTACTCCTGGAGTTCGCGAACAACGAGTTCCTCAGTAAATGGGTGAGAAAGACAACGAGAGGAAACAATATCCTCGACTTGGTTTTCACCTCTGAGGATGACATCGTTGAGGACCTCTCTGTTGGCGAAGAGCTCAGTGGCAGTGACCACCGACTAATTAGATTTGTAGTCAAAGTCCCGAAGGCAGGGCCTGCAACTAGTAAATCGAGGAAACTCGATTTGAAAAGAGCAGACTTTGCAGGTCTTCGTGCTGGACTGACTGATGCGAGGCTAGAAGTGTGCGATGCTGTTGAAAACTCGTGGAACAGTCAAAATCTGCTACTAAGAAGTTCCCAGCACGGCTTCCGAAGGCAACGGTCATGCCTGACGAACCTTGTGGAATTCTTCTACTTCGTCGTGAGTGAGCACGATTGGGACAAGGAGGTGGATGTGGTCTACTTAGACTTTCAGAAAGCCTTTGATAAGGTACCACACCGCCGCCTTCTCTGGAAAGTGCGAGCGCTGGGCATAGACGGAAAAGTAGCCGACTGGATCGAGAACTGGCTAAGTGGCAGACGGCAACGGGTGGTGGTGAATGGACAGGCTTCTGAGTGGGTGCCCGTTAATAGCGGGGTGCCTCAAGGTTCTGGACTGGGACCACTACTATTCATCATCTACGTCAACTACATAGACGGTGACATGGTTGCCAAAATTTTAAAATTTGCCGACGATACCAAGCTTGGTATGAACGTTGCAAAGGATGGAAATACTGCCCGCCTGCAGGAAGATCTTGGGAAGATTGGAGAGTGGTCGGACACGTGGCAAATGCCTTTTAACGTGAACAAATGCAAAGTGATGCATATCAGCCACAGAAACCCCCAATCTCAGTATATCCTTAAGGGCAATGCTATTGAATCCACCGACACTGAGAAGGACTTGGGTGTAACAATCACTAGTAACCTCAAGTTCTCGAAACCGTGCATCGAGGCAGAGAAGAAAGCTTAAAGGATGTTAGGCTACATAAAGCGCCAGTTTGGATACCGTAACAGGGAGATAGTACTTTGTCTGCTCAACTCCCTGGTTTGGCCGCACCTGGAGTATGCCGTACAATTTTGGAGTCCTTCGTTTCGAAAGGACATCACAAGGTTGGAATGCGTAAAAGCTGAGCAACCAAACTGATTCCCTCTATCCAACATAAAACTTATGAGGATAGACTAAGGGAATTAGATCTGTTCTCGCTGGAAACCCGTAGACTGCGTGGTCAGCTCATCGAAGTTTTCAAAATATTTCGAGGGTTCGACAATGTTGACTACCGGGATATTTTCACACTGAGTGAGAACAGAACGCGCAATCACGGCTTCAAACTTGAACTGAAGCGTTACAACCGCAATATGTGTGGAAATTTTTTCACTTACAGTATCTGCGGTAAGGGGAACGCACTTCCAGTGGAAGTTGTCAACAGTGAATCTGTTGACCAGTTCAAGTCAAGACTAGACAAAGTCTTCAAAAGTGGCCGTTTAGGGACGCAAAACAATTGAGCAGCCATGTGCCCGCTTGATTGCTAGTCCAAAGGTACCCTCTTTGAATGGACCGTAAGGTCTTCTAGGGTACTTCCTTTCCTTGTTACTCCTTGTTAATATTACTCATGGCAAAAAATATCAACCGTTTTGCACGAAAAGAACTCATAGCAAAAAACATCAACCGGTGTCGCACGAATATTACTCATGGCAAAAAACATCAAAAGTGAAGAATATATTTGAAACTCATTTATTTCATTCTTGACATAATACAAATAAACATTTTTGCGTCTATTCTATCAATAATTGATATTTGATGTGTCCTCCTTTTGCTTCTATAATCGCTTTTATGTGTTTTTGCATACTTGAGATTAAGTTGGCACAATTTCGTGCCACTCTTCATGAATTTTGGTAGTTAGTTCACTTTCTGAGGAACATTTGTGCACCCTCACTCTTGTGCTCAAGTGTGACCACAAATGTTGAATGGGGTTGAGCTCTGGAGATTGAAGGGGCCATTCCACCAACGTAACCCCTTTTTTTTCAACACAACCCTTTGAGACTCTAGATGTGTGGCATGGAACATTGTCTTGTTGGAAGATTACACCATCTGGTATGTCTTCATTGAAAATTTTACCTAAGGAAGGTTGTTACAGCTGGTCTAACATGCTGGTGTAAGTGTTAGAATTCATTCTGCCCTCACAAGTGAACAACAATCCTGGACTTGAAGACGACATGCAGCTCCAAACCATTACATTGTCACCTCCAAATTTGACTGTTGGGACAACACATCTCGGATCATAAGCTTTCCCAACTCTTCGGTGAACATAAACTGCTCCTGGGGTTCCAAAGATCTGAGGGGAAATACAAATTTTACTGATCATTTTTGGTATCCAATAAAAATGTGTTCAAGCGTAATAAATTGGTGGAAACTAATGTGGAGAACCTACCTCAAAGTTGCTTTCATCAGACCAAATAACTTTAGTCCAATCATCATCAGTCCAATCTTTTGCCCAAGACAATCGCTTCTTCTTGTTCACCTGAGACAGCCACGGTTTCTTTCTTTCCTTTGAGCTCAGCTTCCAATAACCTTCTTCTCACTGTGCGTCTTGATCTCTCTTTGTTTGTTGCTGCCCGAAACTCAGCAGGTACATCAGAACCACATTGAATTGCAAAAAATTGAGCCAACCACCTATGCCAACTTAGTCTCAAGTATGCAAAAACGCATTAAAGCGGTTATAAAAGCAAAAGGAGGACACATCAAATATTAATTATTGATAGAATATACGCAAAAATGTTTATTTGTATTATGTCAAGTATGAAATAAATGAGTTTAGTTCATATTCTTCGCTTTTTCATATCTGCTCCATAATTTTGGCCAAGGCGTTATATTATTGATATGATATATCATTTAGTGATTTGGCACATTTATGGATACGGAAAATATTTTAGGAATATGACATATTTTTTATAGATATGACATATATTTTAAGGATATGGCTAATCTTTTAAGGATATGCCATATTTTTAGGGAATTGTCACATCTTTTATGGATAGGGTCCATATTTAAAGGACATGACACATTTATAGATATGACACTTGTTATAAGGTTATAGGGCATATTTTATGGATATGACAGAGCTTTAAGCATCTGTCAAATTTAAAGACATGGCACATTTTAGGGAAGTGGTACATCTTTTATGGATAAGGGCGCATCTTTTAAGGATATGACACACCTTTTAACGAGACGACACTTCTTATAGGGATTCAGCACATCGTTTCGAAATATGGCACATATTTCAGGGATATGACACATATTTTAGGGATATGGCACATACTTTCAGTAATATAACACATTCTTTAGGCATAGGACACATCTTTTAATGATATGCCACATCTCTATGGATATAGCACATACTTTAATGATATGCCACACGTTTTAAGGATAGGACACATCTTTGAAGGATATGGCACATCTTTTATGGATATGGCATTTCTTTTTAAAAGAGAGCACATCTTTTAAGGATATTAAATTTCTATGGATATGGTAAATCCTTTAAAAGGGACATAACACATATTATATGGATATTGCATATAATAGTTTAAGGATATGATAAATCTTGTAAGGATATGACATATTATTTACGTATATGGCACATGCTTAATGGATATTGCACATATTTCAGGGATATGCCACATCCGTTATCGATATGGCATGTATTTAAGGATATGGGACATATTTCATGAACATGGCCATTTTGTAGGGTTATTGTACATTTCTGAATGATATGGCACTTCATTCGAGAACATAACACATGTATTAAGGATATGACATATCTTTTTATTGATATGAAACACATTTTAAGGATATGAGACATTTTTTAATGATATGAGAACAATTTTAAGGATATAACACACTTTTTATGGGTATTGCAAATCTTTAATGATATGGTACATCTTTTATGGATATGGCACAATTTAAAGGATATGAAACGTGTTTAAAGAATATGGGGCATGTAAGAATATGGCACAACTCTTGTGAATATAACGCATACCGGGTTTAGCAACAATTCTGTTACACTCGGGGGATGGGGGAGGGGGTATCTTTCGAGTAGTTTACGCGTGTGATAGAAAAAGTTTCGCCAAACAAACTTAAAGCTCTACTTTTCCAGCGCGTGTCATTAAAACGTCTTTTCCATTGTGTGCAGATGTGTCGAGAGGGAAGGAAAAGAATCAAGATCTCTGCTCTCCCTCGTGAGTGCCAAAAACAAGTCCGAGATCGCAAAGCGGCTCAACGTCAGCCGAATGACCGCCCAGAGAGTCACAGAGAGGCTCAAGAACTGGTAAGACCTCAAAGATCGACCTCGTTCAGGCAAACCTCAAGTTGTCACATGTTTGTCTGTGAGAAAGGCCTTCGAAAGTGCTCCGAAGCGACAGCGCTCGCGAAGAAGTAGAAGAGCATCTCGGTGTCCACGATATCCAGGGCCGTCAAGGAGGAGGGTGACAAGAGATTCAGGTGCGTGGAAAGGCCGCTGCTCACCGACTGCATGGGAAAACAACGTCGGGGGCGCTGTCGTCGCCTTCTCAACGACTTTAGGAGTCATGGCAATCGAATTTTCACGGTCGATCCGGTCATCAAGAAGCAGAGCGAGCGCGTGATAACATCCGGCCAAGACTTCTATGCATCCACGACCAAGCACCTGTCCTCCGTGGCTTCGAATGGTTACAGGTGTGGTTCGCGGCCGGTTACACTCTCACCGAGGCCGAGTACAGAGACATCTTGGCCTACAAAGTCCTACCCTGGGTGAGAAAGATCACGAAGAAGGCGGAGTACGTCTTTCAGCAGAACGGTGCCTCGGCCCACACGGCCAAGACCGTGCAAGAGTGATTAGGGTCGAACATGAACTTCTGGTTGAAAGGCTTTTGGCCACCTCAGTCGCCACCGAGGGCGGCCACATTCATGAATATTACAATATAAATAAATAATTATATGTTAAAACAATAAAAACGTGTCTAACCGTATGCATCTATCATTGTGGTCTTTGTTGAGAGAGTCGTAACGAATGTAACAGGACCTTTGCAATGTTTTAAGGATATGGTACATCTTTTATGGATATGGCGCATCTTTTCAGGATATGGCACAACTTTTAATGAGACGACACTTCTTATAGGGATGCAGCACATCTTTTACGGATATGGCACATATTTATAGTAATTTAACATATTTTTTAGGCATAGGACACATATTTTAATGATATGCCACATCTCTATGGATATAGCACATACTTTAATGATATGCCACACGTTTTAAGGATAGGACACATCTTTGAAGGATATGGCACATCTTTTATGGATATGGCATTTCTTTTTAAAAGAGAGCACATCTTTTAAGGATATTAAATTTCTATGGATATGGTAAATCTTTTAAAAAGGACATAACACATATTATATGGATATTGCATATCTTTTAATGACATGTCACTTTCAGGGTTATGGTACATCTTCTAATGACATGAGATCTTTATGGATATAACAAATCTTTTAAAGGCATAAAACATATTTTAGGGATATTACGCACCTCTTAAGAACAGGGAACTTTAAGAGTTATGGCATATTTTAAAAAGGATTTGGCACGTATTTTAAGGATATGGCAAGTGTTTACAATCAGATTAAGTGCCAAGGACTTCAGTTTTTTTATTTTCCTTTTTCTAGTTTAGTTGGTTTTATATATTTATTTAGACATTTATTCACTTTTGAGTCATTGCTATAACAAAAATATTCCCATTAACAATTGGCTCTTTTGGCAACCCAACAATGGTATGTAGTTAACATACTTTTGTCCAAAGCATTCTTGAAAATGTGACATGACTAATTTGTGTATCTATACCTCGTCGATTCCGAATTTGGTAGATAAGTCGCCTGTTGGCCAACCATGGACGTTGCGAAGCCAGTTCTGACGCCTTTGCAAATGTGGCCCACAACTTTCTAACGACCCGCTAAACCATTTTGGGCCGAGGTTATATTTGTTGTAAGAGTTTCTTTGGAAGTAGCCAATGATAGTGAAAAATAAGGTTATCGATTAATTTCGCTGAGGAGGGGGAGGGGGGATAGCCAGAATTGTCCTTCAGCAATAAATCTGATTTCAAATGCTTTCGTTTTTATTTCACAATGGTTTATTGATTACGATTAGGAAAAGAAAAAAATGAAATTCCAAAAGTTTTCACCATTATTTAACAAAGCCTCATTCAGAGAAAATTTCTGTGAAATTATCGCCTGTCAAAATTCGTCTCAACCAAAATTGGTTTTGTTGATTTACAGCATACTCGTAATTTGCATAAAAAAACACAATCAAACTGTTTATGTATGTAAAATGTATGTAAATAACACTACAAGTGGCGATATAATCTGTGACTTAATCCTCAATATTTAATTTTTGGAGCGAACAACCATGTCAACCAAATGAATGAAAACGTATATCTTTCTTTTTTCTTGAAGTTTCTACTGCCGATAGAGTTAATGAAGATTTGAAAAAGCATTTCATACTTTACTGCACAAAAGACTTTTAATAACGTTAAAAGAGGCCATGGGCAATGTACGTAAATGCATTGAAAACTGAATAGTTGACAGCGGACACAAGTGGTGATACATGGGATTAACTCAGCGCTAAGCATCATTTACTAGTGGCATCTCTCAGGGAGACATTCTTGTACCCTTGTTGTTTATAATCGAGGGCAACATAACATAACATAACATAACATAATTTCACGGATGACAAAAGCCACAAGGGCCTATCAAAGGTCATCCGCCTCGGTCAAAACCCACCCACAAAAAAGCACCATCACCAGGGGAAGACAAAATCAAAGTCCCCCACAATATAATATAACAGATGACAAAAGCCACAAGGGCTCATCATAGGTCATCCGAGTCAAACGGCCTCTTTTTTAAGGCACCCAAACTCCCAGAAAAAACTACATCCAGAGGATTGCGTCCAGAAACAAGGGTATCACCATTCAAGGCTTGTCAAGAACTAAATGATGCAGCTATAGATATATACAAACAATATTAATATATACCAAACTTAGGAACCATCACAACCTTCCCTCCCCATAAACTCATCCAACCTACTCTTAAATACATTTAGATTTGGACTACCTACTACCCTCCGCGGCAATTTGTTCCAGAAGTCTACCACTCTATTGGTGAAAAAATATTTTCTTAAATCCAACCTACACCCTTGCTTTTTAATTTTCAAGTGGTGACCTCTAGTCCGATTTCCATTATCTAACTCAATCATATCCCCTCTCACACACCTCCTTTCGAACGAGAACATATTTAATACCCTCAGTCTATCTTCATATTCAAGGTGTCTCAGGGAAGGAATAATCTTTGTTGCCCTCCGTTGCACTGACTCAAGAAGGTTAATATCGTGTCTAAAATGTGGGGACCATGCCTGTATACAGTACTCTAGTTATAGAGTTTAAGAATAACCTCCTTACTTTTGTAACTGACATTTCTCTTAATATAACCCAGCACTCTATTTGCCCTATTTCTTGCTTCAATACACTGCTTAGAAAACCTTAATGACTTATCTATTACTACTCCTAGATCTTTCTCATCCTCTACTGAGCTCAGCCAATGCCCATCCATTTCATAGTTAAATTTTCTATTATCTTTTCCCATGTTAATAACTTTGCACTTATCAAGGTTGAAAGTCATTTGCCACTTATGTGCCCAAGATAACAATTTATTTAAATCCCCCTGCACTTAAAAATTATCACCAATATCTTTAACTACAGCTGCTAATTTGGTATCATCCGCAAAAAATTGACACTTTATTATTAACTGCCTCCCCAAGATCGTTTATATAGATGACAAATAATAATGGACCGAGAGCTGATCCCTGAGGAACCCCACTGATAACATCCCTCCACTCTGACTTTACACCATTTAGCACTACCCTTTGCTTCCTGTCTTTCAGCCACTCAGCTATCCAATTTGAAACACCCCCACATATCCCAATCATTTTTAATTTATGAACTAGTCTCCTATGTGGTACCTTATCAAATGCTTTACTAAAATCTAAGTAAATTATATCTACATTCTCTCCCTTATCTACTTGATCTGTTACAAACTCCAGAAAGTCTAGTAAATTAGTCAAACATGATCTACCTGATCTAATCCCATGCTGAGCATCGCTGATTAACCCCTCCCTCTCTAGATGTTGGCAAATTCCTTTTTTAACTATTTTCTCAAGAATTTTACAGACTACAGAAGTTAGGCTAACCGGTCTAAAGTTATTTGGATCCTCTTTACTCCCCTTCATGAAAATGGGGACTACATTCGCTCTCTTCCAATCATCGGGTATTTCTTCATATTCCAGTGACCTAGTATACAACTTCTACAGAGCTATTGAGATACTTTCTACCCCTTCTTTAAGTATCCAAGAATGAATATTATCAGGGCCGGAGGCCTTGGTAGTATCTAACTCACCTATTAGTCCTTTTATCGTCCTCCGATCCACACAAATGGTAGTAAACACCTCTTTCCCTGACCTATGAGTACTATACATAAGACTATTTAGTTTCTCCTTTGTAAATACTGATGCAAAATGACCATTTAGTACCTCAACTATTTCCTCATCAGTTTCTCTCAGGGTAGTGACATTGACAATTTACTATCAAAAATGTCAAAGTTTACGGATGATAGAGAATTGGGGAATGGAGCAAAATATCGACGCGACTTCAAAAATGTACAAAGCGATTTGGATACAGTAGTGAAAAGGGGCGAATAACATTTAACGGAGACAAAAATAATCCCAGAGCTAGGAAATAAATCATATGATGAGGACGGACGGATCTCAGTCCGCTCTCACTGAATAATCATGGTTTGCGCTTACAACTAATCGATGTCTTTAAAATACTAAACGACTCTACTAATATAAAGTATCAGTTGTTTTTTGAGGAAGTTAATTGAACAGCAACAATAAATGATTCAATCAAAATTGTTAATAAGAGATTTAACCTTGGATATCACTGATTTTTTTCTCGTATAAACTTACTTGAAAATGGAATAACTTCAAGTCACTAGTAATTAAAAGCATAATAGAAAATAAAAATATTACTTCGACTTATAAAGGTAATAAAAATACAGTGCGCCCTCCCTCCAAAACGGGCCCCAATTTTCAATAGGCTTCATTTCTTAATTCTTTGTCGAATTAAGAAACAAACATTGATTCCCTTTCTTCCTCTTTTGCACTGACCTCGGGTGGATCTTAGGGTCTTTACTGGTCGTAATTCGGTCAAGTATAACTTGACAACCAGCCAAGATTTATACAGGGTGACCAAAAAAATCGAACCCCAACTTTAAACAGGCTTCATTTCTTAATTCGACAAAGAATTAAGAAATGAAGCCTATTGAAAATTGGGGCCCGTTTTGGAGGGAGGGCGCACTGTGAATCAAAATGGGCAATCATTCAAAATTGGGTCACATGTTCAATTTGTTCAAAATAAATGCAATACTATTTGTACCAATGACCATTGATGCTAAGTAGTACTAATCATATCCCCCCAGAATGTATCCCATTAATCTTTATAGCGTAATCTCGATTTTGTGTAATCTTAATACAATTTAATCTTGATCTAGTGTAATCTTGATTTAGTGTAATCTTAATACAGTGTAATCTTGCTCTAGTGTAATCTTGATATAGTGTAATCTTGATTTAATGTAATCTTGAATTAGTGAAATTTTGATTTAGTGGAATCTTAATTTAATGTAATCTTAATTTAAGGTAATTTTGATGTGATATATTGATTCAATGTAAGCTTAATTGAGTATGATCTTAAAAAAGTGAAATCTTGATTTAGTGTAATCTTAATTTAGGAACTAGAATTATTTTATTCGACATCTAACCATTGGAGTTCATATTTACTAAAAGAAATCAAACCCAATTTTCATCTGTCATAGCATTTCAAAATTTAAAGTGGGTTTTTTTAATCTTCCCCATACAGTAAACTATTTCAGATCGCTGCCCCCGGTATTCAGTCACCGGTGAAAATGATTGAATCCGCAATTCAGCATCAAAAACATCTCACCACCCTGTTTAAGCTGTCCAGATATTTAAACATGGGAAGTTATTGTCATTCCTCATATGCTTCGACCTAAATATGCTTGAAACAAGCTTTCAACATTCATTTATTCATCGTTTTATTCATTCTTCTCGAATGATTTTCATCAGGAAATCCCAAATCACTGTTTTGAAACATACTAAGCCACTGTTGCCATTTGGAGGCACGTGTGCGGCTTCATAGAGCGCGCAGCTATTTTGTACGCTGCCTGTTGAATTATTGTAGTTATGATCGCGTAAATGGAGGGGGGGGGGGCTTTGTAGGCTGTTATCCCTCACACCTAAAGAAACGGCGTTACCTTCCCGCCCTAGTGACCCAGCAGTCTCAAACTAGATTGAGACGACCTGTTTTTTTCCTCTAGACAGCTCTATTTTATCCCCCTTTCGACTCTTTCTTTACGAGCATCTTCTCACCATTTTGGGCGTCGCGGCTAATTTTGTAGGCTAGTCGTTAACCATATTTCGTTTCACCCATCCTTAGTTAAGGTTGAGAAGGGTGTTATACCTCTCCTCCACCCTCTCAGCTCCGGTGGTGGTAGGAGTCATGTTTTTTTTAACATCCCTGCTTTATTCTCTTCTTTATCCATTCTACTGCCTTGTTTTTCTTTCCTATTACTATCCCCAGAAGAGGGTTCTATGTGTAACAGAGGAACCATGCTGCAAATGACATCTGAAAGATTGGGTGCTCTCCCAGTCCTAAGGTCGCAGGGGAGTTCCTTCCGGCCCTAAGGCCTGTATGGGAGTGTATGGCTATATATCTTCCACATATTTTTACTTCCTTTATCTTCTCACTATACTTACAGATCATTCCTTACAAACTTTCAGCACGAGACGTCCTCGTTTGTTTTTGCTTTATATTTTGAGGAAAAAAAATCCTCCCTGTACAACAAACACCAACCAATACAGATTTAGAAAACTCAGGAGTGTAGAAATAGTAATTAATATCATTTATGAAAAAAAGGCCTAGGCTGAAAGGAATAGGGGTTATGGAGACATTGTCGTGATGTCTCGAAGGCGTTTAATAAGCAGTGGCAGAAGGAGATGCAACACAAAATCCTCCAGATGAGGTTAGGTGAAAAGTTAGAGGATACTCTCCGATTATGTAATGGAGAAATTAGAAAATTTAGTATTAAGAGAGTGGACGGGACGAAATTCTAGCTCCGAAGAGCTCTACCGCGAGGGAAATGATTGAGCCCAACCCCCTATACTCAATGTACTGCATGTTGCAGATATCCCAGCCCAATGCAACCGCAGCTGCCCCAACTTGCAATTCACCTATAATGTCACACACATCATCGAACGACTGCATAAGAACGCGACTATGCAAACACGAATGACTGCCATAGAAATATAAAAAAAACCATCAATGAATATGAAGCTAAATGGAAAATCCAAACCAATAGCGATAAATTTAAAATTGATTCTGTAGGGAGATATCAATTATCAGATGTAACCTTGGGAGATAAAGAATATCCATAGACAACAGTGTGTTAGAATTATTACCCTGAAAGCAGGGCAGGGCTAAGCAAAGTAGTGGCACTTAAGTGAGAGACGTTCGTCTCCAATTTGATTTGGAAAATTATTGGTCTCTCCAGAGAACTTATTCGAAACTATGTTTAGTTCCAAATGCCGTCGTTAGTAAAGAGTTTATTTTAAAGATAGTTTGAGAGATGTTTGAAGGTTCAGAAATCGATAGAGGGTTATGAGTTCGAAGGACCGAAGGTTAAATGAATTTAGGCGAGAGAGGGGGACAAAAGAGAGAGAAATTTTGATGGGAATTCGAGGAACTCGCAGAACCAATACAAGAGAGGTTCTAAAAGCTTACCTGGGTCGGAGAAACCGGGCGAGGACCTACTTGCGAGTTGGAGTCTTCAAGGTGCCGCACACTTCCGAATTTTTTTGTCCGGCCGAATCCAAGAGTTTGAGGGGAGTTTTGAATTTGATTGTTCTTTCTTCAAGCTTCAAAACGGTTCCGCCCAGAGTCCAAGAGTTTGAGAGGAGTTTGAGATTGTTGTTTCTTCCTCAAGCTTCTGATTTATAGTGGCTATTTCTCGCTCCCGCAAGGGGATTTTCAAGGAACCGAGAGGGAAGGAGTTGAGGTATGATTAGTGGGGAGGGGTTGATGAAGGCGTCCGAGGCACGAAAAATGCGTAACACCCTCTACCCTAATAACCATAAACTACCCGGATTCATACTCACTCGCAGCAATAGACTGTAATCTTAACAACCCCCCAGGCAGAGAAGCTTAAGCAAAGATTCCTGAAATTTAGTTAGGGTAAAAATCAGATAACAGAACAGAGTATTCGTTATGAGATATTTGAAAGAGGTTCTTGAATAAGTACTCAAGGGGAAGTATTTGGAGGGGGAACATTTGAGAGGAATTTATTTGAATGTTGCAACATTCAAAATAAAGAATTTTAATGAAGTAATTGGAATGATCAAATATTTGACTTGATCATGGATTTGAAATATTTTTTGAGACGATCAAGTATTAGATTTGTTTATACTCGTAGATTTTCTAAAGTTTCGAGACGATCAAGTATTAGACTTGATCATGAATTGGATGAAGTTGTGAAACGATCAAATATTAGACTTGATTATGTGTTTAATGAAGTTTGAATAATGTTTGATAAGTTTTGAGATGATCAAGTGTCAGACTTGATCATGAATGATGAAGTGTCAGACTTGATCATGAATTTGATGAAGTTTAAATGATTTTTTGAGAAGTTTGAGACGATCAAGTATTAAAATTGATCATGTGTTTGATGAAGTTTTGAATGAGGTTTGATAAGTTTTGAGCTGATCAAGTGTCTGACTTGATCATGAATGATGAAGTTTTGAATGATTTTTTGAGAAGTTTGAGACGATCAAGTACTAGACTTGATCGTGTGTTTGATGAAGTCTTGAATGAGGTTTGATAAGCTTGAAGTGATCAAGTTTCCAACTTGATCATGAATTCGATGAAGTTTGAATGAAGTTTGAGAGGTTTAAGGTGATTAAGTGTCAGACTTGCTCACGAATTTGATAAAGTTTTGAAAGGATGTTTGCGTCTTCGGGAAATTGGTCATTTTATGGTACTAAAAAGCAGAGTAAATGAACCTTTTGCAGATAAGACAATCGCTATGAACTTTCTTAACAGTTTGGCAGGTGGACGCAACCCCGAATCCTTCCTTCTTAAGGCGGGTGAGAGTGGCGTCAATCGCCAAGATGTTCGCATTTCAAATGAAAATTTTGAATGATTAAATTAGATTAATTTTTGAAAACAATAAATTGAAAATCTGTAGTGAGACGAGCTCGCATCGCAAAATATTTTAAGCTCTGCTCCACCATCATCCTCAACGGCATAGCTTGAAATTTTTACCTCGACCAACTTCCCCAAATTGATGCGAAGTTTTTCGCAAGACGTGACATCGGGGCCAGAAATCGGACTATCCCAATCCAACCTCTGATACTGCAGCTTTCTGATGAGCAGTCTACTACGAATAAGAACCGGCTGATATAATCCGAGGGGGTCAAACAATTGAGAAACCATTGATAAGACATTACACTTGGTTTTAACGATTGCATCGAATTTAGGGAGAATTAGTTGTTTAAAACTTGAGGGTGACAATCCTCAGGAAACTTCTCAAAATGATGTTTTAAATGGAATTTAACGCAAAGGGGAAGCAGGTTGGACGGAAGACGAGCGATTTATAGCCATAGGAAACGAGTCTGACTTCTTTAAACTAGAAAAAGCAGAAACGATTCTTGTCGCTCTCTGACTTTAATCGAATTTGAAGGAAAGCTTGTTTATTGTCGGAAAGTAGAACAAATTTGTTAGAGCGAATTCTAAATTAAAGGGAAAACAGAGAAGCAAGTCAATTTACTCTTCCGAAGGAAGCCTCGTTTAGAGAGGGCGCCTGGCCACATTTCAGAGAGCAATTAACCACAGGTCGTATTTTTGTGGTAGTCTGAAGAGCACTTTTTATGACAGAGCGATGGGGGATCCAATTATAAAGGGGATAGTCTTTGGGTTCAACCACGATTTCTTCCAAAATTCCAGGCTCTAATTGGGTTTGAAACACTTTGCTATATGCTTGATCTAGTTCCTGTTTTTCTAAACTCTCTTTAACACGCTTCACTGTTGCCAAGGCAATTTTGAAACAGGATGGTGGATGGAATTTGGAAAAATACATCGTGGGACCAGCGTAAATCAACGAAGTACTTCCTATTCCTAAGCTCTCTTGACCTTTTGAACTGTTCAATTTTAGATTTGTCGATCGATCCCGCATCGGCATCATTTAACCCGAGAGATTCTAGGGAAAACGGATACTCTAGGCCCAAATCTAAATCAAGTTCTGATATTTTGAAATCCAAAGGAAGGAAATAAGAAGGCGAAGGACTAAGGGCAAAGTTGACTACATGTTCGAAAATTTCGTCAGCGTCCGGTTCCAAATTAGGCCCTTGGGAAAAATTAACCTCATTTTTCACTTCGTTTGCCCACCTCGCTCTCGGAAATGGAGGAGCCCCCACCCCCCAGGATTACCATCTAGAAGGGAATTACCATTATCCGTGTACGAGTTATTTGAGTGTTGTGGGAGGTGTTTGTAGTTAGTTGGAGTGAAGTGGTCCCCAACGGGCCAGCCCACCCGTGAATTGGTAATTGCAACCAACAACCAACTGAGGATCAATGGCTGTTTTATGAAGCGTAGCGGCTTGGGGCACGGGGTACCGCGAGTGGCCCTCTAATGCTGGGGTATCGCTTATTAGGTATTTGGTTGACGAAGGTATCAGGCCCTTCTCTGTCTCCAGAGAGGATCCCCCATGCAATCCCAATTTGAAAACTTCAGATTTTGCATGGCGTCAACCCCCAACAGACACCCTATTCCCGTTATTCTATCCCTTTGAACAAAAGGTTGTGAAAAGGCCTCGTCTTCCAGTGGGGTGTCGTTCTCCTTCGGAACTAGAATTGCATATTCAACTCCTTTTACCGTAAAATACAAGTTTAAATTGGAATCAACCAAGAATTTGATCGACATTTGGAAAGATCCGAAGCGAAAGACCGCGAGGTAGCAAAGCACAGACAAGAATGTACTCTCCAATCCAAGATACCCGGTCAGAGTCAGAAGTAGGAAATCTGAATAAAGTTTTGAATTAAGGGAACCTTTAACTACTTCCACATCCGACTCTATTCATAATCTGCCCAAGGTTCATCACAAATTTACATTGTGTTTAACAGGGATGGGACAAAGAGCAGATATGTGAGGTTTTCCTGGCAGAACTTACACGGGTAAGACAGGAAGCGTTTGGGCGCAGGGCATGATTCTAAGGGATGTGGCGTGGAAAAACAACGGGAGCACAGGCTTAGTTCTAAGCAACGTTGAATCCTACGATCAGGGGTTTCGTATACGTAACAATTCACCATGTTGTGAGGTCCGGTGCACAACATGCATTTAGAAAAGAGAGAGTTTGAGTTTAAGTTTGAAGGGAGGAATGAGTTCGAAGTTTGAGTTTTAAAATTATAACTAGGTTTAGACTTGTTCTTTGAAAGTGACTCTCTCTCTCTTTCTCTCTCTTTCCTTCTCTCTTTCTCTTTCTATCTCTCTCTCTCTTTATCTTTTTATTTTTTCATCTAGAGAGAGAGAGAGAGAGGGAGGGGAGGGTGGTGGGTGGAGGGAGAGGTGACGGCCCCTTGTCGCGGGAAGAGAGCTTGTGTGTACCTTTGGCTTTTCGAGTTATGTCGCCGGGGGTACCTCTCTTCTGGGTATCCCTGGTAGGGCTTCCCTTGTCGATTTGGTCGGAAACGAGGTTCCAGACTAAGCGCGTCCTTCCTTTTTCTACTCTATCCTTATTCTTTTTTTACTTTTATCCTATCTCTTCTACTTATTATACAAAAACAAAAAAAAACCTACTCCTATCATGTCACTCTTACCCTTTTCGGCTTACTAAATTTCTATTCAGTTTTTGTTATTGTGTATTTATTTGTTACCGTACACTGTTATACTGTGTACTACTACTTTGATTTATACATTATAAATATGTTATTATTTATATAAGACTGTTGACTATGTTAACTACATACCTCTTGAAAGAATCGCTGGAAATAAAATAGTTTTTTAATTTATCTCAAAATTTAAATTATATAATTATTCATTATTTGCAATCATTACAATGGTTAGGTTCTTAAATGAATATTAAGTTGTTTATATTTGTATAAACATGAAGGGATTTCTAGTCTTGATAATTTTATGCTTAGTCTTAAGTTTCTGCCCTAAAAGTCACTGACTTATTTTGGGCCCATAAATAATCCTGTATGTATAAGTACTTATAGTAACTTGGCATTAAGATTTAAAATGTAATATGTTTTTACTGTACATTGGATTAATATGGAATAAATAAATAAATAAATAAATAAATAAAATAAATAATTTTTTTTCATCTATCTACATATAAGAACCTGGCAGCTACCTCACACGTCAGAAGAAAGACTTTGGAACCTCTATAAACAACGCCAATCGACGCTCACTGGTTGCGAGAGACTAGGACTAGAGGTGTCCTAGGCGTTGGGGCACGATGAATGGGATGAGGGTAGTGCCCCGTTAACCCCTTCCCTGGCGCATAATTATTGACCATTCCCAGTGGCCGTTGATGGGTGCCTCTGGTAGCATCGGTCCGAGGTGACGGCCCTTTGTTTCCAGGTTGGTTGCCAGGCCAATAAAAAGCCTTGGGTCGAGTCTCTTGGTGTGGCGGGATTTTCATTGAACGCTAATCCGAGATCCTGGCCGTCGTGAAGGGAACTAGTAGGAGTTTATTGCAGGGCGTGCTCCGTTGTTCACCTGGTGAGAAATCGATGGCCCCTTCGGGGACCATCAGTGCTGCTTGTTCGGTAGCCACGGCACGCCGAGGTTTGACGACTCGGTCGGATGAAGAGCAGCACATGGAGCGTGCCTTCTGAAAGACTTCGAAACGTCTCCGATCGATAGGCGGGAGCGACTCACGTGGGGAAAACTCACCAACCATTGATTGGTTGCAAAGAAGTTTTGAGAGAGAGGAAGTGTTGAAAATGACAGGGAAAAAAGGACCAGCTGCACTCAAATACACATGTGCGATATGCCAAAAGGATAAGTGGTGCGTGGACTTCCCGGAGCGATGTTTTTCGAAATGCCACCCGGGAAGTATATGCACCGACTGCATCCTTAAAGGAGAGGTCCGAGAGGCAGTGGCATACTGCAATGAAATCAAAGATCTCTTCACAACCTCTGAAGAAAAATCTAGGGCACTGAAAAGTAAAATACAGACCCTAGAAACGCAGCAAGCGCTTAAGATTCGGCGTTTCGAGGAGAGAACCCTAGAGCTAGCCTCTAAACTAAAGACCCAGTCAGCTCAAGCTCGAGACGAAACTCCCACTGACTTGGGTGGTTCCGCCGATGAGACTCCAACTCAAGGAGCTGAAACTGCATTGGCAGTGCCACTTCAGACAAGCGGAGAAATTAAGAAGAGAACGAAAAAGAAAAAGAAGAAAAAAAACAACGACCTTAATGCAGCCCACCCCAGTGTAGAGGATTCCAGTGTTACTGGTGGGCAAGCGAAAGTGGAAAGATAAGAAGAGAAAAAAGAAACAGAAGAAAATACAAATGAAGATCGAAAAAAGGGAAGAAAAAGAAGAAAAAGAAGAAAACCAAGGGAAATATGGAGACGAAAGAGAAAAAAGATAAGTCTTTCTCGAAAGAAAAGAGTGCAGACAAATGAGTGAGGGTCAACCTTATTGGGGACTCTCAAGCACTGGCCCTTCAACCCCTGCTAGCAGCACGCCTTCGCACGAGTGTGAAGGTAAGTTGCCTACCAGGAAGGGGAAACCAGCAGATCAGAGTAGAGGCGCAGAAATCTCAGATTTCTGAGAACTCAGTCGTTGCCATAATGGTAAGTGGCAACGACCTCTACCTCAGATGAGGAAGGATAGGCCCCACAGTAAAGATTCTCAACACGGTCGTGGGTGCTGTGGACGACTGTGGGTTGAAAACACGCAGACGTGTAGTGGTCGGGATGCTCCCGAGAAGAGGTCCAACCTGGACCGCTCACTCGAGGAACGTCTCCCTTAATCGACGCTTGGGAGATTTGTGTATGGCAGAGGGGGTCTTTTTTATAGACCCTTACCGCACTTTCTATGGTAGAAACGATCTCTACCAAAGGGATCGAGTACATTTTTTCTTTAAAGGAAAGGCTGTACTCTGTAGCATAATACAGGAGGTCGTGGAATGGACCTTAAGGAGTGTCAGGCCCAGAGTGAAGGCGGACGTACGCCCGTACGCCCGTGTCACTCCTGGAACGACCTTCTCGGAGGTCGCAAAGAGGAGTGGGATCGTTCAGCAAGCAAACCGGGAAACGGAAGAGAGTAAGGAGTCCTACATTCCAGGACTCCCTGAAAGTTCTTCTGTTCAATACGAGGTCAATCAGGAACAAGTTTCTTGAGCTCCGTGTCCTCGTAGCAACAGAAGAACCTGAGATGGTAGCCATAACGGAGTCGTGGATAAAAACCTCAAGCCGAGATTTTGAAGGTGAATTCACGATTCCCGGTTACCAACTCTCCTAGAAAGATAGGCTAAACAGAGAAGGTGGCGGTGTGATGTTGTATGTCAAGGATAGGCTCAAATCGACGAACTGCAACATTGTATCCGACTACGAGCTACTAGGTGTTGACCTAGACATAGGTCCTGCCGAATACAGGACCCTGCTGCTTTACAGACCCCCTACCTAACTGGTTGAAAAGGACAGGGATTTGTACTGGTTGCTGGGTGAACTTGTACAAGACAGAGTGTGTATCGGCATGGGTAATTTCAACACTCAAATTAACTGGGAAACCAAGAAACCTGTGGCGAGAACGCACTACTCCTGGAGTTCGCGAACAACGAGTTCCTGACTCAATGAGTGAGAGGCAATAATACCTTCGGCTTGGTTTCAATCTCTGAGGATGACATCGTTAAGGATCTCTTTGTAGGCGAAGATCACCGACTAGTTAGATTTTTTTCAAGGTCCTCAAGGTAGAGTGTGCGACTAGTGAATCGAGGAAATTCGGTTTAAGAAGAGCAGACTTTATAGGTCTTTATGCTTGATTGACTGATGCAAGGCTAGAAGTGTGCGAAGGTGTTAAAGATTTGTGGAATAAATTCAAAACTACGTTCATGAGTCTTCAATCACGATTTATCCCTTTGAAAAGCCTCCATCGGTCTTCTATTCGACCAAAGTGGTTTACTCGAGAAATTGTTCAACTGCTGAGGAAAAAAAGAACGGTGTACCGGCAGTCAAAGATTTCTGGAAACTTTGACGAGTACCGTAGGCTAGCTAGGAGGGTGAAGTCCAGCATAAGGGCGGCAAGGCGTACCGAGAAGCTTCGAGTGACAAGACCTTGTAAGGAGAATCCCAAGGAGTTCTTTGGTTATGTAAACAGCCGTAAGATAATCCATCGCACGATTGGCCCTTTAATGAATGAGGAGGGGGCATTAAAGCAATCAGATGCAGAAAATGCTAACTTCCTCAACGACTACTTCTCTTCAGTGTTTACTGAAGAGTGTGGTCCCATCCTCCAGCTCACAGATTCCTACTTGGTTGAAAAGCTGGAGGAAATGGACTTCACTCAAGGAGAAATAGAAAAAAAGATCACTGATCTAAAGACGAATAAGTCCCCTGGCCCAGATGGGTTTCTACCTAAAGTGTTAAAAGAAGTGCGCCATCAAGTGTCACGACACCTGAGCGCAATCTTCTCCATGTCAATCCGGACCGAATGCGTTCCTAGAGACTGGCGTGAAGCGGAGGTGACTCCTATCTTCAAGAAAGGAAACTGTAGCCAACCGTCGAACTAACGACCTATCGGTCTGACTTCGATAGTCGGTAAACTCATGGAAAGCATGATGGTGGACAAAATGACGTCGCATTTAGAGTCAAACCAGCTACTGAGGAGTTCTCAGCATGGCTTCCGAAGGCAACGGTCATGCATGACGAACCTTGTGGAATTCTTCTACTTCGTCTTCAGTGAGCACGATCGGGAAAATGAGGTGGATGTGGTTTATTTAGACTTTCAGAAAGCCTTTAATAAGGTACCACACCCCCGCCTACTCCGGAAAGTGTGAGCGCTGGGCATAGACGGAAAAGTAGCCGGCTGGATCGAGAACTGGCTAAGTGGCAGACGGCAACGGGTGGTGCTGAATGGGCAGTCTTCTGAGTGGGTGCCGGTTACTAGCGGGGTGCCTCAAGGTTCTGTCCTGGGACCACTACTATTCATCATCTACGTCAAGGACATGGACGGTGACATGGTTGCCAAGATTTTTAAATTTGCCGACGATACCAAGTTTGGTATGAACGTTGCAAAGGATGGAAATACTGCCCACCTGCAGGAAGATCTTGGGAAGATTGGGGAGTGGTCGGATACGTGGCAAATGCCTTTCAACGTGAAAAAATGCAAAGTGATGCACATTGGTCACCGGAACCCCCAATCTCATTATATCCTTAAGGGTACTGCTCTTGAATCTACCGACACTGAGAAGGACTTTGGTGTTACGTAACTATAACTAGGGATCTCAAGTTCTCGAGGCAGTGTATTGAGGCGGAGAAGAAATCCCAAAGGATGCTAAGCTACATAAAGCGCCAGTTTGGATATCGGAACAAGGAGACACTACTGTGTTTGTACAACTCACTTTTCCGACCGCATCTAGAGTATGCCGTACAATTTTTGGAGTTCTTCATTTCGAAAGGATATTGCGAGATTGAAACGTGTGCAAGCCAGGGTAACCAAACTGATTCCCTCTATCAGACACACAAGTTACGATGATAGATTAAGGGAATTAGACTTGTTCTCGCTGGAGACCAGGAGACTGCGTGGTTAGCTTATAGAAGTGTTTAAAATACTTCGAGGCTTGATAATGAAGACTACATGGATATTTTCCAACTTAGTGAGGGCAGAACGAGAAATCACGGATACAAACTCGAACTGAAGCGTCCCAACAGATATCTGTGTGTTAAATTTTCACATACAGCATCTGTGGTAGCTGGAACGCACTTCTAGTTGAAGTTGTCAACAGCAATTTTGTTGATTAGTTCAAGTCAAGACTGGGCAAAGTCTTGAAAAGTGGCCGTTTGGGCACTTAAGTCGTTGTGCAGAACTGTGCTTTCTCAACTGTTAGCCCAAAGGAGCCTCTTTGAATGGACCATAAGGTCTCCTAGGGTACTTCTTGTCCTCATAGCTCCTTGTAGCTCTTCGGCGAGAGGGGTATTGAGAGTTATAAACAGTTTTGAAAGCAGGAGGCCGAGTAGAGTTATGTTTAACACTTCCTTGGAGGTAATTCTCCTTGCCGGGCCCGAAAAGCATCTCAATTTTTCGAGGCCTCTTATTATACTATTATAGTTGTCTAAAATTTGTGCCAGGCAAGGATAGTCAGTCTTGGTAGTCAACCTTAGCTCCTTTTTAAAGTTTGAGGGTAATTACTATAAATTACGTGAGATATAATATTTCTGGCGCTGTTTTCCTTAAAAAAATCAATCCCAAATCCTTTCAATTTGTACAAGATGCCCCATATTTCATGAGGAACAACGATAGTTTGCAAAGACTCGAGTCGGGGATAGTCTCGGAGTTTAAGATCTTAGACAAATACGAATCGATCACCGCATTTTGTCGAAGAATTCCCTTTCGAGTAATTCTAGAGCAACCTCATAATTGGCATCTGTACTTCTCAGATGCTTGACTATGGAGTACGTGTAATCTTTAAGATACCTCTTTAAATACGCAAGTTTGGTGGCAAAAGAAAGGTTAATCCTAGAACTTACAAGGTTTTCAAATTGTGATGTAAAGGAATGATAATTAAGTTTATCTGTCCCCCGTAAGGGGCGCGGCGATTTGCCTTCCTGGCCGCCGTGATTACGGGACTCAGCGCCCCGTCTGGCCCCAGCTTAGCCTCTTATCTTTCTATCTGATACCCTGCTTCCTCACTTCCCCTACAATCTCTCCCACAACATTCTCTGGCCGGCCTCTAATTTCACAGGGTAGATGCCCACCAGCTTCCTCTCACCCACCTATCCCGAATCGGGTTTGGGGCGGTGAGTTTTAACTACCTGCTACTTCCCCCCACATTCAACCTCATCGCATCCCTTTTTTTAATTTCTGTAGTCTATTAATTTTACGCCGAGCCCAAGGTGGACCCGCCATGCTGATGGGCTTCCTATCCACTGGGCGGGAGGTGTGGCCTCGAATGGTGGCAGCCGGCTTAGCCGGCCTCTTATTCACCCCTTGCAGAGCGGGCTACTGCAGGGGGTGATTACCGTTTGCGTCCCGCACTCACAATAGGGTCCCCATGCCCACCAATGAAAATCTTAAAAAACCTAAATCTCATTTTCGGACTGATCTCTCTGGCATAGGGACTGAGTCTCTGGTTAACCTGGACCGTATTAAGGATTTTGATTTGGATGTTCCTTCAGCTCCTGCTATTAATAGCGGAGCTACAGCAGGCAAGCCGGATGAGGTAGTTGCTCCTCACTCATCTGGTCTTGCTGCAGAATATCGCAGCAGAATCTACTGAATTAAGCACTGAAACTGAATGCACTGCCGTGGTTCCCACAGACGACAACCATGCTCAAACTATAAATGAAAATGATAATGAAGGCTTTAAGGAGGTTCCCAAACGACAATCTACGGATGAGGCAGAGGCTCCTCCCACTACTACCCAAAACACTAGAGACTTAAATGCTATAACACTGGAACCTTACGTATCACGTTTCACTCATAGTCCAGGTAGTTCCACAGCTGAGAATCCTTTGATTCCAGTAGTGAGGTGTAGAAAGGGACGACAAAGACAGTATCAACTGCAAGCTACTTTTGATTTTAGTTGTGCAGTCACAGCTCCAATTCCCTACTTTGAGAAATACTTTTTATCCAGCTTCCTGGATTAGAGTTAGCTATAGATGTAAATAACATTAAACTCGATCAGGACATCCAGTCTAAAGTTGGTCAGACATTAAAAATTGTCAAGGCTACAAAAAGTTCTCTATGGTGGATGCCCAAACTAGTGTGCAGGCCACCAAGATCAGATCATTAAAGTCTTTTGCGGGAAAGCAAATCACTGTTACTGCACACCGCCACTATAACACTGTTAAAGATGTAATTCGCACCCCTACACTACGGCAGTCATCAGAGGAGGAAATACATGAACAGCTAAAGGACTAAGGTGTCACAGATGTCCGTAGAGTACAACGGAGATGAGATGGACAATTAGTAACAACCGACACTTATATCCTCACTTTTAACCTCCACTCCTGCCTGCCAGTGCTTCGTATCACTCGCTGGGTATTGGTTGAGGTGGACCAGTACCACTACCCTCTGCAGCAGTGTTACAAATGTCAGCGCTTTGGCCATGTAGCAAAACATTGCCGTAGAGGTAGACATATGTGCCCGATGTAGTGGTGGAGTTTATCGCAAGGATGCATGCACAAGTAAGGTGTCTTGCTTCCATTGTAAGGGACCTCACTACAGTAATGATAGACAATGTATAAAATACAAATGTGAGAAAGATAACTTAAACCTACTCTGCTCCTGCTCAAGAGGGCAATGTCGCAATAAACAATACAGTTGCCTCAGCAAGGACCACACCTAATCTTCCTACAACGTCAGCCACTGCACATACTCCTTCCACACCCACGCCACAGAGATGGCATCAGCACTCTGAAGTTGTCATAGATGTGGATGTGGAGCGTGAAACAGGACCTACTCCTCTTGTGAAAACTAGGGGATCTCCTCCAAAAGTACAGTCTTCAAATAAAATGGATGCATCTCCTATTTTGAAGAAAGCAGAACAAACAGAAAAGTACTTGAAAGACCATCTGCGTAAGTCTGACGACCCTCACACTCAAACGCGATCGCCTTCACGATGGCAAAAAACCCTCTATTCCATCTAACGAACAACAACCCAAGCAACTTCAAGACTGGAAACCAAAAACCCAGCCTAGTGAGACTTCTGAGACTGCCCGACAAATGGAGACTCGTACTACTCACAGTCCCGCCCCCAACGTCTCCTTACTTCGCCTACAAACCCCTCCACAATCAAAAATATCATGTTACACCTCGTCTACTAGAGAGTAATGTGCAAAAGATCCCTGTTATCGGCGCTCAATAGACGCAACTTCTGCCCCGCTCCCAGAAAGGTAGGTTCTCCTACCTACAAAAATAATGCCTTCAGACTTCTCTCCATCTACTGTAATTCTGCAATGGAACCCGGAATCATTTCGTACCAGGTTTCAAGACTTAAAAATTTAACAGACATAGGTCTCCTTCGAGACCTATAATGTGTTGCTTTTATTCAAATTACTATTATATTGTTATTTACTTAGATATTTATGCTTTCAATAGAAATTTATTAATTTAAATATGACTTAAATTTTATTTTGATGCCTCTTTACTGAAAGCTTCTGATCTCGCTATAATAGATATATCTTATTTTCGTGTACCCTTTTTATACTCCAGATTGCTTCTTATAGTCCCGAAATTTTAGCCACATAATTCTACTTGAAATTCACTGTTGAATCACCTTATGGTGTCTACGGTGGTAAAACACCTAATATAATAATAATAAAGTTTATCTATCGTACCGTGAAAGGCGATGCACGGTAATACAGACGAGGGAAATTCCTGTACTACGCGTTTGCACAAGTCGCTCAAAATATCTTTTAGATCCGAGAATTTAACGTTAGACTCCGAGGAAGCGGGGGGGGGGGGAGTTATATTCATCGAAAACTCATTTAATTTAAATATAAAATCAAGATCGTATTCGATATGAGCAGAATGCTCCCTGTCCCCCATTGATTCGCCCCCCCCCTCTCTCTCTCTCTGCGCAGAGGGATTCGCAAGCCTCAAGAATCTGACTATCTAAATCATTCACGGAGGCAAAGTGGGACTTGACCGTATCTATCTTAGTTTGCAATACATCGGAGGCAATGACTTCCGCCTCTTCTAACTCAGAGCTGATTTTATTTAAGATGACGGTGATTTTACGTTTAAACAATGCCCAATCTCTGACGAAGACTTTGATGTGAGATTCAATTTCATCAGAAATGGAAATTTGAGGATTTTCGGCCATTGTTAGTTAGGAAGGAAAACGGGAAGCTCAGGCAAAACAGACTTCTCCAAATCAATTGGAATTTCCTTTAGAATAACTAATGGAAATAAAAAAAAAGGCAAAGGCACGTGGGCATCCACAGGTCAGCCTATATCGAACCTTTAACAAATACATAAATAAAAGAACAAGAAAGATGTATAAAACATGACCCTCAACATAGAAGACGACATAAACTCACTCCTAGAGGAAAAAAAATGTGAAAGAGGCACGCTAGGTATCCAAGCAGTGCCCACATGCCCCAACAAGGCGAAGGAGAGAAACTATAGGCCTGGGAATCAGAAACCCAATGACTCAACCCAATCAAGACAAGTGAGTACAAGAATTGGCGCACGAATTAGACATCAAAAAGGACTAACCCAATCAAACAAAAAACAACTAAAAAATACGAAAAAGAACAGAGAAAACAAGAAATTAAAAGAACAAATGGCTACTCATGAAGAAGAATAAAACAACAACCAAAAGGAAAAACTAAAAAAAGATAATAACAGCTTGAACACCAATAAATAATCACCTAAAAACACAATATGTGAATTTTATACCAAATGAATATACACAAATAACAGGCACCTCGCATCAATTTGAAAATGGTAAATATGTTACAGCTTCTTTAAATAAGCTTGTTGATATGTATGTTCCTATTAAGAAACCCACAGGTAAGACTGTTCCATGGGAAAAGAGTATCCCTCGTAACTTAACTAAACAGCGTGGTAAACTTTGGAATCAGTACAAACTATTAAGACAGACCTATGGAAGGCTGTATCACCAAACCCTACAAAAACTTTTTCAACTTAATGAAATTAAGGTTCAACTTAGATATTTAGTTCACCAGTCCCAAATCAAATATGAATCTAATCTCATCGATCAACATTATACTAAACCTAAACTTTTCCACTCATATATTTAGAATAAAATAACTGATCGTCCTAAAGTTGGCCCTCTTATGAACAATGGTTTCCTCACAGATAATCCCAGCATAATGTCTGAATTGTTTGTGGAGGCTTTCTCATCAGTCTTCATTCTTGAGACTCAGGTAAACATCTTACCTCATCGGATTTGTCATAGTAATCTTACCTCAGTCCAGTTCTCCCCCAGGGACGTTGAACTCCACTTGAAAGGCCTAAAAGCGGATAGTCCGATGGGACCCGATCATCTCCACCCTAGAGTCTTAAAGGAATGCGCCTCTGAGCTGGCTTACCCCTTTTCTCACCTTTTTAACTTGTCCATGTCTACTTGCACTCTACCACTGTCATGGAAACTCTCACGTGTCTCGCCCATTTTTAAGAAAGGGTCTCGTAGTGAACCCTTAAGCTACACACCTATAAGTCTCAACCCTATACCATGCAAGACAATGGAGAGGATCATTACTAAGTCCTTATTCAGTTTTTTGGATGACCTCCAGCTATTTGACAATCATCAATTTGGGTTTAGACCCAATAGATCTGTTACTGACGAGCTCCTTCTGACATACAATTATGTTACCTACTGGTACGACAAAGGCCATGTAGTAGATATCATCTTATTTGACTTTACAAAAGCCTTTGATCGTGTTCACCACGGTATTCTTTTGGACAAACTTGCCTCCATTGGGATCTCTGGGAACCTTCTTAGCTGGATTGGGAGTTTCCTTGTTGGTCGTTATATGAGTCTCCATTAGTGGCAGTGTCAGCTCTCCTAGACCGGTCCTAAGTGGGGTGCCTCAGGGCTCTGTCCTGGGTCCCCTTCTATTTCTCATATTCATTAATCACACTTGCTCCTATCTTCAGTGTCAATACAAGATGTTTGCTGTTGACCTAAAGATGTATCTCCACTTCTCATCTTCTAGTTATTACTTGCCTTTACCTGATCTACAACACACTATTAACATTCTGTCTGCTACTGCCTCATCCTGGGGTCTTAAATTCTCTGTAGACAAGTGCGCTCACCTCCGTTTTGCTAGACATCTCATTGATAGAAACTCAAATTCTTGCTATTTCCTTGATGACACACCCTTAAACCTCTGCAATACCTATAAAGACATTGGAGTCATTGTTGATGACAAGTTAAAGTTTCATCACCACATTAGAAATTCAGTAAGTAAAGCAGGAGGCATGGCTTCTAATTTGCTAACTACCACTGTTTGCCGTTCTTTTGAGTTTATGTCCTCTCTTCTTGTCTCAGATATTAGACCCCTGTGTAGACTGCATCCCTGGTTTGGCACTCTGGGTATCTTGAGGATCTAAAGCTCCTAGAGTCTGTTCAGTGGAGGTGGACAAAGCAAGTATTAGGCTTAGCTGACTTGCCCTATATTGACAGACTAAACTCTCTAAAGCTTTTCTCCATAAAGGGTAGGCTACTTAGACATGACATGATTTATTGTTATCGCATTTTCCACAATCTCTGCTCTATCCGTTCTGATATTTTCACTTTATCCCCAGATTTAGCCACTAGAGGTCACATACATAAAATTCAAGTAAAACACTGTTAGTCTAAAGCTCGTAAATGTTTCTTCTCTTCAAGAGTGGTGGAAAGATGGAATTCTCTGCCCTCGGAGGTAGTTGATGCTCCCAGCCTTTGTGTTTAAATCCAGATTGCAACTTTTCCTACACGAGGAACTATTCTCCCTGTAGCAATCAGTTGCCACTCCTATGTCCTTTTTTCCAGTAACCCCACAAGTTTTTTTTCCTGTTTTATTCCATAGGAAGATACACTCAACCAGTCACTTTTGTCATTTTTTTCTAGTTATTATTACTCGTTTGTCTGAATGGAGTATCTGTCTGAGACTGCGACTCCCCCCCCCCCTGCCCAGCTCTGATTGGGCAATGGTGGTGAGGCCCTACCGGGTAAGAATACCAGGTAAGAATCGGGGTAATCACTCCCAAATTGAGATGCCCTGAGTTAACTTAAAGCTTAACACGTTAGAACCAATTATGGTAGGAATCAGAAGATTGTATATCCGTTTTTTTTGTTAACATTTGAATAGAAACAATTAATTTGTAGTTATAACTTCATGATTTAAAAATGCGATTATCCGGAATACAACCAGTAAGCATATTGTAGAGTTTTAAAAGCATTAAACTTTGGCCTTTGACCTTTTAGCACATAGAGGATACGAAAAATAATTTGAATGTAGTCACTGTTTGATAACACTGGGGAACAATGTATTTGGTGAATTGACAAAAGTAAATTTTCCTACCGAATTCGAGCATACTGAATTCAAATCTGAAATCAGATTCTCTAAATGCTACAGATTTTTCGTAATATCAATAATATTATACCATAATTTTTATTTTATCACGCCTATCATCATGCCCTGAAGTAATTTTGAATCATCCTTTTGCGTTATTTATAGTAAAGCAGGTTTTTTTGCACAAACATTTTATTGCATATGGGAAGAAACTTGAATTACACATTAGGATTACAAATACTGTTATCAAATATATGCTGATTTATTAATGACCGTACATCAGGCTGGATGACCTCTTCTTGATTTCAATCGGGCAAATATTTGCAATTGTAACTCTTTCTCTTGTAAGTCTTCTCTGGTTGATCTCTTCTGATCGTCCAGCAGTAGTCCGCCATCATATGTCTATCCCAGTGATAGACATCGTCATCAAATCCTGATGGAAGCGTTCCCCTTGTTCGTCGCTCACGGCTCCCAGAATCTCTGGGAATCGGTCGAGGTGACTATTTAGGAAATGCAGCTTCACACTCATGTTGCATCCCAGATCACGATATGCTAAAAGCATATTAGTAACCAGATCCTCGTAGTTATGCGCTTTTTTGTTTCCCAAGAAGTTACGAACAACGGTAGAAAATGAGAGCCAGGCTGCCTTCTCTTTTTCATTCATGGTGTTCACGAATCTAGAATCACTCAGGAGTCTTCGGATTTGGGGACCATCAAATACTCCTGCTTTTATTTTTTCGTATGACAAAGCAGGAAACGCCGATACTATGTACTGAAGACAATAATTGTCAGTGCTCAACGCCTTGACATACTGCTTCATCAACCCCAGTTTGAGATGAAGTGGAGGGAAAACGATCTTCTCTCGACTTACGATTGGCTCATTAACAATGTTTGGCATTCCTGCTTCCAAAGTTTCCCGAACTGGCCAATCTTTTGGGGACCAGTGTTTGTCACAGGCTCGACTGTCCCAGATACAGATATAGCATGGAAACTTTGTATATCCCTTCTGCTGGCCAAGGAGGAAGTTGACCATCTTGAGGTCTACACATATGATCCAATTGTGTTCATGGTACTTAAGTAAATCCATGATGATTCTTATGTCATCGTGAGTTTCTCGCAGGTGGACAGAGTGACCGAGAGGAACTGTACCAAAGTCATTGCCATTATGCAAAAGGACACACTTGAGGCTACGCTTGGAGCTATCCAAAAACAGTCTTCACTCAGCAGGGCTATAGGTGCCGAGTCCCAACTTGGTAAACAAACCAGGAACATCGTGGGAGTATAAAAATTGTTTGTCCTCAGAGAAATACTTAACAAGTGTACTCTTCCTTGTTCAATAATATGATAGCCGTACCGACCTGTCAAGCATATGTCTTTCACTCAAATTGGAGGCTAAAAGTTCTGCAACTTTCTTGGAGAGCGCCAAATCACGTATCAAGTCATTCAAATCATCTTGAATGAAACAGTGAGAAGCTAATGACTGTTCACCATCTGATGATGAATCTGCAGACTCTGAATCCATTCCGTGGACGTCAATATCACGTACATCATTTTCATCCTCGGAGGAAGCATATCTACTGAAAATCGGAACTGGTAAAGACTCAGAATGAGGTACTGACCGGATCGCCGAGGAAATGTTGGGGTAGTCGATCTTGTGCCGATTTTTCTTGCCAATCCCTTTAGTATTCACCAGACAGAAATAACAGTCCGATACATGATCCTTTGGCTCTCGCCAGACCATGGGGATTCCAAAATAAAGACCATTTCTCTTTCCTTTCGTCCACTCACGAAGATGTTCAACACAATTATGGCAAACAGCATGTGGGGCCCACTTCTTATCTTGATCACCAAGAGGAACATCAAAATATGCCTTATAAGTGCCGATCACAAAGTTTGATATATTGCGCCTTTGACAAACTAGCATGTAACAGCCACATATGTAGCAGAAGGTGTATGGATCATTAACACAATTTCCTCTTGACGAAGCCATCACTCAAATATGAGACATGAAAAAAAGAAACAATAATGTCAATATTTTTCAAAATAACACTTATTACTATCTTACTACTATGTACTGTGAAGTATTTGCTTTCTACTAACACCCTCTCTGTCCGTCCGCAGGGCAGTTTTTTTTGGAAACGAGAAAATAGAAATTACAGAATAACTATAGTATGTAGGTAAAAATGGATTATATATTTGAAATCAGCATGAAAAAATAGATTAAAATTGGCAGATAAATCTAAGTCACCAGAAAATGTGATTAAAATTGTTCCCCTGTGTAATCTGAAAAATGTGGCAGATAGTCAGTCAATTGCCTAATTAGGCCCCGCCCACTTCACCCTTCCCGAAAAAAAACCCTGCAAAAAACTTAATCTGTAATGACATTACGAAACTATGAAGCGCTTAGCCAAATAAGGAAATTGAATCGAGTATTTATAATCTATAAAAATGAACACAAAAAACATGTTCCTATTTAATTATGCATTTTAGACCTTGATGAACGTTAACATTTTACGTCCCGATTAGGGTGTAAAAAAGAATTTGTAAGAAACTTCAGGCTCGCATTTGAGTTCTTTATCTCTTTTTTTTTGGGGGGGAAGGGGGGGGGGGGTAAATAGAAGTAGGAAACCATAAAGAATGAATAAATGCGAGAAAAACAAAACATACATATTACCCAATCAGGTACGTCAAGTCTGTGAAGCTGTGTACCTCTCTCCCTTACGCAAGACGGAAGAGACAAACGTGCGCAATAGACGTGCTTTATCCTCGAGAAGCCAGATTTTGCAGATCGCATCTTGAATAGTGTCAATTGTAGTAATAAAAGAAATTGTATCGATGGGTCTTAGATCAGAGGCTGGCTGAGTCTTAATATTAGAGCAAGTTCTTTATTCCAAGATTATCAAATGAATAGTGGAATAGCGTTGTATGGATGTACAAAAAATGGCAACAACAATTCAACCGCCCACTCGTTTTAGATGAATTCCGAATAAAGATCATAACACCAGGAACACATATGCTAAGAATATTAGAATCCAGACTTTTGGGTGAAAATTATTTCTAGAGGGGATTCAAATCCATATATTTCATTTAGAAATTATAAAGGGATGAAATCTACACTTTTAAGTAAGAAATATTTGTGAGAAGATTCAGAATCATACGTTTGAGTAGTAACTTTTTATGTACTTATTCTTCATCTTGACTAAAACCATCTTTCGACGACAAAAGCAAATCATGTCCATTTTAAATGGATTCCGAGTGAAGATATATAAAATTAATGAAACCAGGCAAAAATTTGTGAACGAGATTTAAATCAGAACTGTTTAGTAAGAATTTATTCCTGGAAAAAAATCAAATTCCTATTTTTAAAAAGGAATTGGTTCCTGAGAGGAGATTAATGTCCATATATTCGAGTAAGAATTTGTTCCTGGAAGAGATTCAAATCCATATTTTTGAGCAGGAATTTATTACTCGAGGAGATACAAATCCATACTTTTGAATAAGAATTTGTTCCTGAAGGAGATTCAAATCCATAAATTTGATTAAGAATTTGTTCCTAGGAGAGATTCACCCAATAGGCCACTAATAACTATTTAAGTCTAATTTCCTCCACAAGACCACAGTCTGCTCAGGAACACCACCCTATACAGGAACCTCTGCCTGGTAAGCCGATTTTCCAATTCTTATTAATTTATTTATTTACTTGTCGTTTTTCTGCGTGTTCACCTTTGTTTTTGTACGTTTCTTCTTCTTTTTTGTCCAATTAACTATGCTATATTTTAAGTATGGTTTTTAATACTTATTCTAATTTTTGTAAAATTTACAGAAACTCTATTGATGATGTACACAGTCGATGTACAAAACGTTCAGATACCTTTATTAAAGGTTCCGAATTCGTCGTGTTGGCTTTAGTCTTCGTTATGTATATACTACTCGTAGAAAACGACAAAATTCAACCATCTCTTTATGAAAAACAACAGCTGCCAAAACTCTTCGAATCTAAAGTCAACCAACATAGTTTACGAGTTTATTTGCCCCAATAAAGACTGCAAGCTTTAAAATAACTCAAAATATCTTGGGATGACAAACACCACCCTTTCGAGGCGTTTAACCATGCACCTGCAAAGCGGAAGCCTTAAAAATCATATGGAGACGCGCATAGCATCAACCTAACTAGAGATATTCTAGTTGAAAACACCACAATTAAAAGAAAAGATGGAAATAAAACGAGGCTGAATATCTTAGAATCCATATTATTAACGAAGAGAAACTGGCTATCAACACTCAGGCCACGAGTTGGAATAGAACATTAAAACCTCTTTTTAAATTCCACTCACCGGATTGGCTCGTTTCCTTTGACGTTACGTTTAGGCGAGGAGGAATAAATATCCCCTAAAAACCGGTAGTGTAGATCTTCAATGCCCGCCTAAATATGGGATACTTTCCCCAAGCATTTAAAACGGCAACGATGTTCTTCCTGCCGAAGCTGGGCAAACTGAAACATCAAGTCGAAAGCTTTCGTCCTATCCCGCTCCTGGAATTTCTAGGCAAAGTCCTAGAAAAGCTCATTAACGAAAGGTTTATCAACCATATTAACACAAACAACTTATACAACCCACACAACACGAGTTCCGGTGCAAGTGAGGGACGGACACCGCGCTAGCAATCATTACCGAAAAAATTGCTACTGCAACAGCCCGAGGCAACAGAGTTGACATTGTACTTCGTGATGTTGCCAAAGCATTTGACAAAGTGTGGTTGCCCGGCCTAAAAGCCAAAATCTGCGACCTTAACCTGGAAATAAACCTCTGCAAAATACTCTGCAGCTATCTAGATGAGAGGAAAGCGATATTGCACATAAACGGCAAAACGGGCGATGCAATCAACCTGCAAACGGGGGTGCCACAAGGAGGCTGCCTCTCACCTACGATGTACACAGTGTATACCAGGAAACTTCCACATCCAACTGATGAAAGTTCATTGCACATACAATTAGCGGACGATATCACTCAGATAGTGACCAGCGATAGGAAAAACCCCAAGGACATCGCCCTAAGAACAGGTATAGAAATTAAAAACCTAAATGACTACGAGAAAAGGAATAAAATAAAAACTAACAAGGATAAGTTCAAACTAATTCCCATGAACAGAAGGAAAAAAGCTACTGTACGCGTAGATGGAGAGGCATATCCTTTCTCAACAGAAGGACATGTCCTCGGACTAAAAATAACAACGACAGGAAATACAAGTCACCCACCACAAAAAATCATAGAAGTAAAATCATCCTTATCAGCCCTATACAGATTCAGGCAACTTTCAACCAAAAATAAAAGAAAACTATACCTGGCCCTAGTTCAACCTAAGCTCCTATACCCAATTGTACCATTGAATACGCTAAGTAACTCCCAAATCCAGAAGATCCAAAGAGTCCAAAATCAAGCCACTAGATTCATAACAAACACAGGAAGACTAGATTACATACCAGCAGAAGAACTCCACCGCAGATCTACCATAGAACCCATAAACATAGTCATACAAAAAAGAGCAAGAAAACTGTGGGAAAAGATTAAAAATACGATTCCACAGAATATAATAAACCAAAGCATCGTACAAGAAGACCGAATCCATCGTACGCAAAATAAACAACGCTTGAACGGTAGCCTGAGAAAAACGTTAATAAACGTCAACCCAATCTATAGGTTGTAAACCATAATGCAACATCTAGAAAGGACAACCGATTGCGACTACCAATTATACAACCCAAATGAGAATCCCGATGAAGAACTATTATATTTACATAATAGCATTAATAATAATAAAAAAAAAAATAAATAAATAAATACATATTTAAAAAAAACAAACAAACAATAAAATGATACAAACGCTCTATTGAGCAAAGGAAAACAAAGGCTCCAATGCTTAAAATAATAATGTATCGCAAAAATATAATAAAATTAAAAGAAAAACGAAAGCGTTAGCCAGGCAACCTGGCACAAATCTCTATCATCTTCACATATCATCCTACACACATTAACATACACACAACACTTTAATTTCTATCTATCCTATCTCACTCTCTCTACACATTCTAACTTTATTTATCTTATCTTATATTATCTTCTTTCCCCTGCTATTGTTCAGATACAGGAGGCAAGGCCCGAAAAATTTCCTTCTACGCTTCTCACTGAGAACAGTGCGATTTCGGCAAGTCATACTGTGGACGGTATCATCTCGAGAGGAATATACGACATCCAGAAAAGCCTCCTGCTCCCCCTTCCACCCTCCCTGAATAAAAATTCCCTTATTTCCCTGGCTCGTCATAGTGATATGACGTGCTAAACCCTCCTCATCCCTTACCCGCCGTGACTTGGCTCTGTGAATGTGAGTCTACACATAGAGCTCCGTTGCAACTATGCGGTTTTACTTAGAAAGGGCATAATTGCAAACTTTGGGAAAGGAGGTCTGAGGCTTAGCCCGCTGCGGAACCCAAAGGAAGGAGCAAACTTGGATTGGGACTCAGTTACCAATGCGTGGAGGATTAATACCCTACTCTGTGGCACCATCCAAGACCACAGAGGAAGATACCACCGTCTCTGTGAGAAGTCGGACGGAACTGAGAAATACTCAAAACCCAATAGAGGGGGCGACACCCCTACTGGAGTCAGTTGATTCGGGCTTCAGTCAGCATTAAGTCCGCAATGTTTTCACACTCGCTGAGGAGCTTAACCAGGTCCATACTCACTAATCATCATCTCATCTCAGTCATTTTCACGGGGTCGTTATCGGCAGGGCGAACGACCCCCTCGTAAGAAAGAAAAGAAAGTTTTTAAAAGCGATCCTCATCATGGTACATAACAATACATCCACACTCACACTCCTACACATAACAAGAAAAACACCCTCCACCAGCAATGAACACACACTTCTAAACCTAGCTGCTACACATGACACCCCTATCACAAACATAATAAAGACTCACAGGCCACAAACTCGTCTTCCGCTCACAGGAGGACGAAGTCAGGTTCCACGAATTTGTGTCGGACACACTCGCCGCACAAGACCTTCACACAAAACTAGCTAACGGTGTACACAAGAAACACCAAATACGAGTCTTCAAGGCCAACTACCTATGGTTGGCTTTCTCCACCGATGACCTCCGCACACATTTCAGACAGAAGTATGGGAAGGAGGTCATCAGAAACTTCTACTACAACTCAGCAAAACAATGGTCGGTAATTACACTGCCCGATGAACACAACAAAACAATGCTGCTAGACCAAGGCATAAATGTCTGCGGCACACTAACACATCCACATAAGATCGAGCCACAGCTGAACCTAAAACCCACACAGTCCCACCGGTGTTACAAAACCGGACACAAGACGCAAACTTGCCAAGCAGACCTGGTCTGCTCAAGGTGTAGTGCAGTAGGCCACCACTACACCACCTGCACAACAACCTCACCCCTCTGCACAAACTGCGGCGGCGACCATGTCACCGTCAACCATAAATGCCCCTACTTAAGTAAGGCCCGCTCTGACGCCATAGCGGCAGTATGGCATCAACAACCCACCAATACGACCACACACTCCGCCCTCGACCCTGCCCCTCCTCCCCTCATAAGAACATTCGCTGCTGCTGCCGGCAACGCTGTCCACACCACCCCCTGTCCTACCCTAGACACACCCTAACCCAACAGCAACCCAGACTCACCCACATGTTCCGACACCCGCCCCCACCCAAACACCCTACACCCAGAGATCCCCATTACTTCCGACACCCACCCCTACCCCTCACCACACACCCAAAGCTACACCTAGACGCCTTGATTTCAACGGTGGCAAACGACATGTCGAGGGGTGACGCCCGACTAAACGCTAACACACTCAATACACTCTTCGCCTCGCACGGTCTAGAACAAATCACCTTCCCCGAGAAGGTGTTCTCTCTAATCGACGAGCACACACACAGGAGACCCGCTCTCCTCCCCACCCCGGTGGGCACGAACACCATCCCCCTAGACCTACCACCCCCTCACACCCCGCCCCCATCTTCACCACGCTCCTGCCTCCTCCCGCCCTTCTGTCCTTGCTCCTCTCGCCACTACACCCTCCTTACCTGCCCCTTTGCCCACTGCTCCCACCTCTCTTCCTACCGCCTCCTCTCCTCCCTCCACAGCTACCACTCCTTTCTCTTCTATACCTAAACTCCCTTCTACCACCAGCACTCCTCCTTCGACAGCCTCAACTCCCCCCCCTTCCTATTGCACTAACCCCCATCCTGCCGTCCCCACTCCCACTGATACCACAACTGCCACCTCCTCGACCTCACCCACACCCATCACACCCTCTCCTCACTTCGCATTAAACAAAAAAACACCATACCCCCCCCCCCGCCACACACAACCACGCGTAAAGCCGACCAACCCCCTCCCTGCTGTTCCTTCCTCTCCTCCTTCCACCCCTCTTTCCTCGCAATCCCAACCTCCTCTCTATTCTGACTCTCCTCCTCTCATAATCGGCACCTCTCCTACTATCTCTAGCCCCCCCCTTCCCCATCTACTAGCTCTACTCCCTCCTCCTCTGCTCCTATCTCCTCCCTCCTAGACTCTACTCTCTCCAACCCTCCTTCCATGACCACCACCCACTCTCCCACTATCTCCAGCCCTCCTTCCACAAAACACACTCTCCCCTCTACCACGGCCTGCCCAGGCACGGGACCTGCAGCCCCTGCTAGCGGCCCGCCTTCGCACAAGCGTTAAGGTAAGCTGCCTGCCAGGATGTGGTAACCACCACATCAGAGTAGAGGGTGAGAAATCACAGATTTCTGAGAGCTCAGTCGTTGCTCTGATGGTCAGTGGAAACGACCTCTACCTGAGAGGAGGTAGGGTAGGCACTACAGATAAAATCCTCCACACGGTCATGGGTGCCGTGGACGACTGTGGGCTGAAAACCCGCAAGCGCGTGGTAGTCGGGATGCTCCCGAGGAGAGGTCCAACACGGACCGCTCACTCGAGGAACGTCTCCCTTAATCGACGCCTCGGAGATTTGTGTACGGCAGAGGGGGTCTTTTTTGTGGCCGCGTATCGCACCTTTTATGGTAGAAATGATCTCTACCAAAGGGATGGGGTACATCTTTCCTTTAAAGGAAAGGCCTTTCTGTCGAACATGATCCAGGATGTCGTAGAGAGGACCGAAAGGAGTATCTGGCCCAGAGTGAGGGCGGACGTACGCCAGTACGCCCGTATCACTCCAGAAATGACCTTCTCAGAGGTCGCAAAAAGGGGTGCCTCGCCAACAAACAAGCCGGGAAACGGAAGAGCGTAGGGAGTCCTACAGTCGGGGACTCCCTGAAAGTTCTTCTGTTTAATGCGAGGGAAATCAGGAACAAGTTTCCTGAGCTCCGTGGCCTCGTAGCGACGGAAGAACCCGAAATGGTAGCTATAACAGAATCGTGGATAAAAACCTCAAACCGAGACTTTGAAGGAGAAGTGTGCGATGAAGTATCACGACATCTGTGCGCTATCTTTAACATGTCAATCCGGACCAGGTGCGTTCCTTGAGACTGGCGTGAGGCGGAGGTGACTCCGATCTTCAAGAAAGGAGACCCCAGCCATCCGTCAAACTACCGACCTATCAGTCTGACTTCGATAGTCGGTAAACTCATGGAAAGCATGATGGTGGACAAAATGACGTCGTATTTAGAGTCAAACCTGCTACTGAGGAGTTCCCAGCACGGCCTCCGAAGGCAACGGTCATGCCTGACGAACCTTGTGGAATTCTTCCACTTCGTTTTCAGTGAGCACGATCGGGACAAGGCTGTGGATGTGGTTTACTTAGACTTTCAGAAAGCCTTTGATAAGGTACCACACCGCCGCCTTCTCCGGAAAGTGCGAGCGCTGGGCATAGACGGAAAAGTAGCCGGCTGGATCGAGAACTGGATAAGTGGCAGACGGCAACGGGTGGTGGTAAATGGACAGGCTTCTGAGTGGGTGCCCGTTACTAGCAGGGTGCCTCAAGGTTCTGTCCTGGGACCACTACTATTCATCATCTACGTCAACGACATGGACGGTGACATGGTTGCCAAGATTTCTAAATTTGCCGACGATACCAAGCTTGGTATGAACGTTGCAAAGGATGGAAATACTGCCCACCTGCAGGAAGATCTTGTGAAGATTGGGGAGTGGTCGGACACGTGGCAAATGCCTTTTAACGTGAACAAATGCAAATTAATGCATATCGGCCACAGAAACCCCAAATCTCATTATATCCTTAAGGGCACTGCTCTTGAATCGAGGGACACTGAGAAGGACTTGGGTGTTACTATCACTAGCGACCTCAAGTTCTCGAAACAGTACATCGAGGCAGAGAAGAAAGCCCAAAGGATGTGAGGCTACATAAAGCGCCAGTTTGGATACCGTAACAAGGAGATAGTACTTTGTCTGTACAACTCCCCCGTTCGGCCGCACCTGGAGTATGCCGTACAACTTTGGAGTCCATCATTTCGAAAGGACATCGTTAGGTTGGAACGCGTACAAGCTAGGGCAACCAAACTGATTCCCTCTATCCGACATAAAGGTTATGAGGATAGACTAGGGGAATTTGATCTGTTCTCGCTGGAAACCCGTAGACTGCGTGGTAAGCTCATCGAAGTTTTCAAAATACTTCGAGGGTTCGAAAATGTTGACTACCGGGATATTTTCACAATGAGTGAGAACAGAACGCGCAATCACGGCTTCAAACTTGAACTGAAGTGTTACAACCACAATATGTGTGGAAATTTTTTCACCTACAGTATCTGCGGTAAGTGGAACGCACTTCCAGTGGAAGTTGTCAACAGTGAATCTGTTGACCATTTCAAGTCAAGACTAGACAAAGTCTTGAAAAGCGGTCGTTCAGGGACGCAAAACAATTGAGCAGTCATGTGCCTGCTCGATTGCTAGTCCAAAGGTACCCTCTTTGAATGGACCGTAAGGTCTCCTAGGGTACTTACTTTCCTTGTTACTCCTTGTTACCTTCCGACTGTTTTCCTTTCGACTAAATTGTCAATATTAATTTGGTATTCACTCTCACTCTCTTATTTCCATTTTCTGTATAAACATAGTTTTAATCTCTTATCCTTCTCTGGTTTACACGAACCTTGGAACTGGGTTCGCTCTTAACAATTCGCTGCTACTCGGGAATTGAAGTTTCATTTCGATTCCATCTCTTATTCTGTCCAACCAACCATTTCTCAGCTCTTCCTCGTTCTTTTTGCAGATTTCTACCCCACTCTTATGTAAGACTATATTGACTGGTTTCATTCTAACTTCCCCATGTAATTCTTCTTGCCTCCTCATGTCTATCAACCTTGTGACTGTAATCTATCGGGTACCCTGGTTTTGTACCCTCTGAAGTTTAACCAGGGCACTCTTCGTAAAACTATGTAGCGGAAGTAGGTGAGAGAAAATGGGGTTGGTAGTTGGAATATAGCATGAGAGGGTTCTTTTGTTTTTTAGGGAGGGTGAGTGAAAGTTGTGTATGTGTGTTAAGAGGGTTCTACAGTTGCCAGGATACTGGCTGATCTTCTTTCTTTGGAAAGTCTTCTTTTTTCTATTTCCTTTGTGTTTTTTCTCTTTGTCAGTTCATTTCTAATTCATTTTTATTTTTTGTATTTATTTTTTTCTTTTATGGTTTCGAATGGGGGGTCTCTTCTCAGGTAACGTTAATTCTAATTCTTTTATAGTTTATTTGTTTTGCGTGTATGTTTGCGTTTACTCATTCCTGTTTTGTTTGCTTCTAATTTTGCTTTTTTTCTTTCTTGATTATCGGTTTGTTTCTATTTCAGGCATTCATGCCTTTATTTGAAGTTATTCTTGGTTAATTTTATTTTTGGTCTTATTTGGCTATTGGTTCTTCCTCTCTTCAGAGGTGATGCTTCCTGCTTCGGAAGGATTTGCGTTCGGAGGTTTGATTTTTAACGATAAGTTGTCTGCTTGGTTCTCTGTGTTTTTCCTCGATCTTTTGCCAGACCTTCTTGGTCCGTTCTTTTAATATTTTGTTGATTGGAATTAGTCCGGCCGTGTTGATAATTTCCTCCATTCTTTTCCTTTCTCTTCTTCTAGTGTTTGTAATTACATAGACCGATTTGTTGTGGGCCCTTTGCAGTTTCTTTTTATTACTTTTTGTTGTGGTGTGAATTGGAATCGGAGAATACACCAATACCGATTCTACGAATGCTTTATATAGTGTCTTTTTTCGTTTCCGATCAAGATTTATAAGGGTGTATAATAGCCTTATTTCCATTTTGGATTTGCCAATTCTTTCCTTTATATGCGCTTGATATCCTCTTTCCCCCATCTGTAGGCCTAGTACCTTTCCTTCCGACGTGTATGCGTATGATTTTGAATTTGTTCATATTAGTTTTAATTTTCCATTTTTTCTCGTAATCATTTATATTTTTTATTTCCCGTTCCGTAATCCTTGCCTGCCATCTGGGTTCGTGGTACGTGTGGAGATCACTTGGCTGATGTCATCGGTGAACTGAATGTTCATACATTATTTCGTTAGTGGGGGGAGGAGGTCAGCCGTATAGATGGCATATAAGGTGGAGCTCATGCACTCCCTTTGTAGGACCCCAGTTTGGTGGTAGAAGGTGGGTCCTTCGTATTCCTCAATGCTGATGTATGCTACCCTGTTTGATAAGTAATCAGCCAATATTCTCTCCGTCCGGATGCCGAGATCGAGTTGAAAGAGTTCATGTTTCAATCCTTCCACCCATACCTTATCAAAGGCCTTCTCGACATCCAGTAGTACCAGTCCACATACCCTTTTTCAGATTTGGCTTGGGCAATCTTCTCCGTTATTATTGCGATTGCCATGGTCGAGTTCGTCTTTTCTGAATCCGTACTGATGTGTGTTTAGTTTTACATTTTCTTCTAGGTGTTTGGCTAGTCTGTTGTTTATTATTTTTTCAAACACTTTACCCAGAAAATTCAGGAGCGATATTTGTCTATAACTAGAGACTATGTTTGGTGGTTTGCCTGGTTTAGGTAGAAATAACATTTTTGCTACCTTGGACACTTCCGGGAAGGCCCCTATATTAAGGTACGCGTTGAATATGTCCGTAATATTTCTTAATAGGTTTTCTGGTGCCTTTTCTGGCGTCTTTAATTTCCTGCAGTGTGATCGTCGCTCCTACTCCCGTCTGCTGGTTTGTTCGTAGGTCAACTCTTCTCTCCGATGTTAGCCTATGTATATTTGTTCTTATATTCCCATTTACTATTTCCTCCGTCTCTCTGTCGTATCTTTGATTGTCTTCTTCTTCTATTGCGTAAATTTTGCTCCACTGGTTTCTGAATTTTTGTTCTGTTTCTTCGCAATTCCTTAAGTATTCACCTTGTTCGTTTATTTTTCTTATCGGCTTTCTTGGTGGTTGATCTTTTATTTTCTTGATTAACCAAGACTCACTTGGGTTTTGTGTGTTTTTTACCTTTTTGGTAAAGTTGTCCGAGTTTTCTTCTTGTTTCTTTTCTATGGGGACGATCATTTCTCTTTTGACTCTTATTAGTTCTTTGCTCTTTTGTCTGTTCGGTCCTTGTTCTCTTATTTCTGTATATTTTTCTTTATTTTTCTAGCTTTTCTCTTCATTTCTTCGGTCCATTTTGGATGTGGTAGAGTTATGCACCTTATCCTTGGTACACTTGCATCGTATGCTTTACTGATGCTCTCTATTAATGATTTTAGTGTTTCTCCCAGTTCTCCATGGGTTTTTCCGTCTAGGTCTTGCTGCGTGTGACTTTGCAGCATTGTTATGTATTTTACCCGGTCTACTTTCCTGTATCATTTTCGTAGCTTAATAGGGACCTCTATTGGATTCTGGTTGATGGTCACCAAAATGCCAATGTGGTCGCTGCATGGAATTGTTATTGGTTCCATGTACATATTGTAAGGATAGTTTTCGTCGGTTAGTATTATATCTGGTTTTGTAGATGCTTTTCGGGTGATGCACGAGTATGTCGGGAATTCCGGGTCGGCTCTCCTTATTATTTTCCTCTCCATTAACAGTTTGAGGTTTCTTCTTGCATTATTTGTTGTTTTATATCCTGATTCCCGTATTCTCGCTTTCAGGTCCACCAGCAGTATAGTTGGATTGTTCTTGTTGAACAATTCCATTACTGGATGGACAGGAATGTACGAATGCCGGGGTGGTTGGTAGGCCGCTACTGTCGTCAATGGAGTGAACTCCATTTCTAGAGTCACAGTGACATAAGCCTCGTCCACCTCCTGTTCCTCTGTGTGTTGGAGGTTCTTTTTTACTGCGATGGCTGTACCATCGTACCTTTATCAGGTGGGATTCTTCTTAATTATGTGATAGTTGAATATTTTCATTGTCTTCTAGTCCGTTCTCCGAGATGGTGATGACATCAGGGTTTATTTGACGAAATATATTCACGTACTGTATTGGTTTGTTTTTGCATCCGTTCATGTTGATATGTAGTATTTTTGAACTTGATATCGTTTTATCCGTTGTTTCTTATTTTGGTGTACTAATTACCTTTCGTCTTTGGGTTTTTCCATTTTCCGTTAGTGGTTTTTTTTTAACGTTTCCTTAATTATTTTTACGTCGTCGGGGAAGATTCTGATTTTATTCTCTTCTAGTAATTTTTGTAGTTTTTTACGTCATGATCCGACACGTAGTTCCACTTACACGTGCCTCTTTCTATACCCTTCATTATGTCCGTTTGTTTGGCTCCTTTTGGCAGCGGGTAGGCCTCGTGTACGTATATTCTCATTTGGAAGCCTCTGCCTTCGTAACGACAGCCCTCCTCATTCTCTGATTCGGTATCTGTTTGTGTATCTTTTTAGTCTTCTTTGTTTGTTCCGTTTCAGATTTGTCTGTTTGTTTTCCTTCTTTGTTAGAGTCTTCTGTTTGCATCTATTTTTCATTGTCTTCTAGCGTGGCCCCTATTTCTAGCATATCTTTGACGTGTAGGGGTTTTCCTGCTGTGACCCAGTAAATGAGTGCCGATGGGGGGGTTGGGAGGGAACCACATTTTTCTTACGCCGTTCTTTTCTAGTAGTAGGTTTAGGGTTTCCGAGAAGGTCCCTGGCTGAGCAATATTCTGCACATGTGCGAGCATTATACCATATATAACTATTCGTTGAGGGAATTATTCTAATATTTCGAGTGCGCGGTAATCTGATTGACCGAGGTTAGTCCAAAGGGGGGGGGGCCTGGAGCGGCTTATTTATCTTCAATATGCTTAAGAAGTGGAACAGCCACAAGGATAAATAATATGGCTACCATTAATAAAATACAGTTTTATTAATTAAACTATCAACAACACACACAAAAACAATGTTTACATAAACGGAGAATGAAAAGGGTTGTGGGAATATCTTACTAATCCGAGGATTAAGATTTGGAGAGATTCAAAAAGGTAAACAAACAAAAAAAGGGGGAGAATGGTTCGCTAAACTATTTAAAACAGAAGGTTGCGTTGACAAAAGGTTAAATGATTAAAGGTAATGCTCAGCTTACGTAATTACAAAGTTGTTGTGCAGAGGAAGACGATGCGAAGGAATATTCGGTCCACTGGCGATTTTCAGCAGAAGGGTTCTTCGAGGGGTTGTCCTTAACGAGGGGGAAGGACTGTCTTTGAGGAGTGAGAGCGAAGTGGAGCTCGGAAGTACGAGGCATCTTTGTGACAGCAAATCGGAGATGTTCTAAATGAACAATGGAGGTTATTGTTGAAACCAAGCGTTCTCTTGAAGAACGTTAAAAAGGGGGGAATTAAATTATCCGGACGTGATGTCTTGGGAACGAGAACCGTTTCTTGACGAACGGGCTTGAAGAACAATGGCTGTTCTAACGTTGTTCTCTTTCTGAACAACAGGGGGGTGGGGGTAAGGGCCGTTTCTTGTCAACGGGCTCAAAGAACAATGGCTGTTCTAACGTTCTTCTCTTTCTGAACAACAAGGGGGCCTTGTTGACTTGGCGTCTCGAAGGGCACGAACCTTGGCACTCAAGGGATATTGTCCTCTTTTGGACAATAAGGGGTTTCTCGGCAGAGTTCCTAGGTGCACAAGGGAGACCGGATCAGCTTGATGCCTCGCGAAGATAATCTGGATCTGCTTCAATTGGGAAAAGCTATGGTATAAATACCCGGAGCCATCTCCATGGCGTAGGGGATAATTGAGTGGGGGAATTCGGGGGAATGGCCGAGGGGCGCCTGGGAAAATACCTTATCTGCCCATAAGCCTAATTCAATCTGGCGAGAACGACGTATGGAGGCGAAACGGGGGAGTGAACCTCCTTGATTAAACATTGGCTATGATGGGAGATAACGCGCTTCTGCTTCCTCTCGCAGGCAGGCTGCACGTGGGTAAGCATGTGGGTAAGCATGGTTAGCATGTGATAGAGGCTGAATCAAAGTGGCCTCAGACCGTTCTATCACACCCCTTCATTCAAGGAAAAGTTGTCACTTCGAAAAAAAGAGAGAAGGGACAACCATAGAGTTCCGTTTGGAGAACTCACTTTCTTGCACCGACCGTACCTTCATGCACCTAGCTAGTATTTCCACAATACATATGATTATGTTGATCATTTGATTATAGTGGAAACTAACCTTTAATACAAACTTAACCATAAAAGAGACATGGAACAATGAAATAATATAAAATTAGTACATATGGGATAAAAGAATTCATACGTAATTTAATAATATATACACATACGAGAAAAAAAATAGACATTGAGCCACAAAATTCAGACATATACATTAACTAATTATATTACAGGAATATCTAATTTAGGTCGTACAAGACGGTATATACATACATGGAGATCCTAATCCTACGAATTACAAATTAATCTACATTATTTGGTAACACATTCCTACTGAGTGCGTCAGCGACCTGATTATCGGAACCTTTTATGTAATTTATCTTAAATTGGTAGACTCCAGCGCATAATTCGACCGTTGGATTGTCGTACATTCCGAATATAGGCTAACGGGCGGTGGTCAGTTCCTATCTGAAATTCTTTTCCTATCAAATACATCTTAAACTTGTCAATAACCCAAATAATTGCTAGAGCTTCCCTCTCTATAGTGGCATATCTCTTTTCGCGGGGTAATAACTGGCGACTAGCATATGCAACTGGATGACTCGTTCCGTCATCCTCATATTGAAGGAGTACACCTCCAATGCCCTCGTTGCTCGCTTCGGTCTTAATCCCAAAGGATTTTTCCGTGTTGGGCAACTTTAAAATGGGGGCAGAAATGAGCTTACTCTTGAGCTGGTTAAAATGAGAAACAGCGACATCATTCCAACGTAGTCGATCGGGAAAATTCTTTTTTAAAAGGGTGCTGAGGGGCGCCGAAATTGCAGCGAAATTCGGAACAAATCACCGATAGTAAGAAGCTGATCCTAGGAATGATCTTAATTGCTTCTTAGTATTCGGGAGGGGCATGTCGGCGATTGCCTTAATCTTGTCCTCCTGTGGACTTAACTGGCTTTGTCCTATTTTAAAACCCAATTATTTTATGGTTTCGTGGGCAAAATGGCATTTGCTGAGGCCAATGGTGAGGCCATTTTGGCGCAGTCGCTCGAAGAGAGCTAATAGGGTGTTTAAATGATGACTCCATTCACGAGTAGCGACGTAGACGTTATCGAAGTAAAAGGAGACATTCGGAAGTCCATCTAACAACCTTCTCATGAGATGGTTATAGTTACTACAAGCGGTCACGAGGCCAAAAGGAAGACGCTTAAATTGCATTAAGCCTTTCTCAGTTGCAAAGGCGGTATATGCTTTCACATCGGGCTGGAGGGGAATTTGGTAGTACGCCTTGCACAAATCAAGTTCTAAGATGAACTTGGCGTCTTCAAAAAGGTGGAGGTTTTGATCTACCAACGGGATGGGCTCGGCGTCGAACACAGTTCCTGAATTAAATTTCAGGAAGTCGATGCACATCCGATAAGAGCCATCAGGTTTCTTGACCATGACGATTGGGTAACAATAACTAGAGGTGGAATGTTCTATTATATCTAAACTAATCAAATTATAGACTTCGGCGTTAAAAGCTTGGCGTAAATGAATCGGCATGGGATAGGGTTTTGAACGGACAGGTTCTAAGGTCGTTAATTTAATTACATGCTCGAAACTAGTAGCGCATCCAGGCTTCTCTGAAATAACGTCATCGAACTGACATAATAATTCTTGTAGCTGACTCTTTTGATGTGGTGTCAGCTGCGCGTCGATATCCAGGTCAGAGGGTTCTAAAAGACTCGCATGGCAGGGAAGGAAGAGGGTAATCGGCATCAGGTTGGATGCACACTGTCTGTTTGACATTAAGGGACTCCGCGGGGTAATCCTCTTCAAGCGCCGATGTTTCGTCCAGTGCTACGAACGTATCTCCATGGGCCCGTCGGTGGTACTTTTTCAAAAAGTTGACATGGTAGAGCTTATCGCCTGCTGGGGTACCAATGAGGTAATCTACTTGTCCTCGTACCTCGCAGACCGAGTACGGACCTTTCCATTGGCTCATTAATTTATTACTTGCTGTGGGAAGATGCAGGAGTACTTCATCACCAGGCTTAAATTTCCGATCTTCGGACCTGAGATCAAAATAGGTTTTCTATTTTTCCAAATTGACATCGGCATTTTCATAGGCGATGTTTGCGCATTCCTCGAGCCTCTGGAGTAGATCCAAGACATAGGCGTAGGATGACTGGAGTTCTGGATCCAGTTGGGGATTGATTAGCAACTCCTTTAAAATGCTGAGTGGTCTGCGTACATTACGTCCATAAAGAAGCTCGAACGGGGTGAATCCTAATGTACAGTGAGGAATTTCTCGATAGGCGAATAGGGCGACCGGGAGATATCGGTGCCATTCGCGGGGCTGCTCGGCACAAATCTTCTTAATGATGGATTTTAAATTTCTATTTAATTTTTCGCGCATCCCGTTTGTCTGTAGCCAGAAGGGGGTGGTAAAAAGGGGCTTTACCATGAGCAGCTTCCCTACGTACTCCAACAACTTGGAGGTGAATTGTCGGCCTCTGTCTGAGAGGATTTCCTTGGGGACGCCTACCCTTGAAAAGATGGAAATGAGGGCCTCGGCGCAAGAAATACTATCGATTCGGCGAAGGGGGACAGCCTCGGGAAAATGGGTAGCGAAGTCAACTAAGGTAAAAATATAGCTGTGCCAACCAGGTCGATAGCCACTCTGGAGAAGGGTTCAGTTATGACTGGTCCTCTTTGTAAGGGAGCAGGTTTGACCCGCCCCTTAGCGGACGTCTTCTGACACACATCGCACGATCGACAATGCTTTAAGATGTCAGCTGCAGCACCCAGCCAATAAAAATATTTAAAAATACCCTGACCCGTTTTAGTATGACTAAAATGACCGGAAAAGATGCTGCCATGAGCTATTTTGAGCACTATTGGTACATGGGATCGCGGAAGGCATAAGACAGTTGTAACAGCGTTATTACTGTCCTCGGCGGATCGGTAAAGTAGACCACCCTGCTCCAGGTACCTTATTACTTTGGGTCCACGGACAGTCTCCGTGTCCTTGTTTTGGGCCTTATCCCATAAGAGTGTTAGTGCTTCACACTCCTTTTGTGTGGACCTAAAGTCCTGGTTAAGGATCTCCGAGAATTCGGAGGGTATCGGGGTTCTGAGGGGGACCTGCTCCTGGGCTTCCTTCTTAGCTCGGCCTCGAGGAAGGGTGGCCTGGGACACAAGGTCGGAGCTTACTTAAGGGCTCTGTCCTATAAGTAAGGAACAAAATTGTATGGGTGCTGAAATGACTTCAGCTCAGACATCATAATACTGACACTGCAGGTAACATCTAACGACGGGGAATCGGTTTGCCCGCCTAAAGTAGTCATGTACCACCGCAAATTTCTCGTGGTTAGCGTCCACTGGGGGGAGGAGCTCGTCGGACACGATGAAACACGTGCCCCCTTTGTCCCTGACGAGAGTCGATACACGGCAGCCGTTCACGCTACCCTCCTAAAATTTCAAAGTTCCCGGTGAACTTTTATCAAAAATAAAATTTACCTGGTGGCCTGACGGAGGGGGAGAAGTTGCTGCTTGGGTCTGCACCACCGGGGAAGCCGGGGTGGCATTAATATGGTGAACTTGGTGGGCTGGTCTGCTTTTAAGCCTAGAATTTTGGAGGCAATTCTAGCTCATGTGGTTTTCTACACCGCAGGTGAAGCATATGATTGGTCGTTGGGGAAGAGTGATGGTGGAGAAATCTTAACGGGAGGTTTGTTGTCCCGTTGTTGGTTTGGGGGGAATAAGTTTTAGGGTTTTACGGGGCCCGGAAACTTCGTCGGCTTTCCTGGGAATGGGCGCGAATCATTCCTTCTTTCCTGGTAGGGGGATTGATGAGAATTTCGATTCTCCTTGGGGTATAAATTATGGCTTGCGGCATAGACATCCGCTTCTTCGATACACTCTTTAAAGGTCTGGCATCGACGATCCTTGAAAAACGCGCGGATCTCCGTCGGGAGAGACGCCAAAAATTGATCCCGCAACACGAAGTCTGTTAAGGACTCGTAGTTAGGATCAACCTCTGAGGATTCTAACCAGGATTTAAAATTCCTCTGAAGAATGTATCCGAATTGACGGAACGTCTGTCCGGGTTTAATACGACCTGTTCCAAATTCTTGTCGGTAGAAATTGGGAGTAATATTATAAGCGGCCAATAACTCAGCTTTTAAGGTGCTGTAGTCAATTGTACATTCCGATGGTAAAGATATGAAAATGTCGCGCAATTTACAATTTAAAAGGGGAAGTAATCTTACTACACCTTCAGCCTCCAAATCCAGGTTATTGATCTCGAGGATCTTTTCGAAGTGTGCTAAAAATGCTCCGAAATCCTCTCCATCCTTGAAATTGGGGAGCTTAAGTGGGAGATTGGGCGGGGCTTCGGAACGTGAACTTACCAATTGGGTTTCAGCATGTACACGAGCCATTTCAAGCTGATGGTGAAGCTCAGCTTGTCTTTTCCGTTCCTCTCTTTCTTCTCGTTGAACTTCACTTTGCCTTTCTTCTCTTAACTTTTCTCTTTCTGTTCGTTGCTCCTCTTGAACGTACTCAATCAATTGTCTTCCGGAAAGTCCCAAGGATTCTCCTTGCGCTTTGAAGATTTCAAACTGAGTCATATTTGCACTTGGGATGCAATAGTCAACCAACTAAATTCCTTGCGATAAGAATTATGCCTTCTAGAGAATTGGCCTACCTAAATATAGGCACTGACCTATTCGTGATTGGTTTCTCGACCTAGATAACTAATGACTAAAATAACACACAAAAAAACACAAACAAATTATTATAACAGTTCCTTGAGCTACTCCAGCTTCTTAAGTTTCAAAAAAAGGGATAGCAATCGTTAAAACAAAAGGGAACTATTATATTCTATTCTTATAACGAATAACACTATGCTTTACTCGACTAAGACCAGTGTTTGCAAAGATATAGCGTTAAACCTCACAAACTTGACATCAAATTTAAATAGTATATATATATGTAGAATAGGCTCTCGACGATATACCATATATAACTATTCGTTGAGGGAATTATTCTAATATTTCGAGTGCGCGGTAATCTGATTGACCGAGATTAGTCCAAATGGGGGAGGGAAGCCCTGGAGCGGCTTATTTATCTTCAATATGCTTAAGAAGTGGAACAGCCACAAGGATAAATAATATGGCTACCATTAATAAAATAGAGTTTTATTAATTAAACTATCAACAACACACACGCAAAAAATGTTTACATAAACGGAGAATGAAAAGGGTCGTGGGAATATCTGACTAATCTGAGGATTAAGATTTGGAGAGATTTAAAAAGGTAAACAAATAAAAAAGGGGCGGGGGGGCTAATGGTTCGCTAAACTATTTAAAACATAGGGTTGCGTTGACAAAAGGTTAAATGATTAAAGGTAATGCTCAGCTTACGTAATTACAAAGTTGTTGTGCAGAGGAAGACGATGCGAAGGAATATTCGGTCCACTGGCGATTTTCAGCAGAAGGGTTCTTCGAGGGGTTGTCCTTAACGAGGGGGAAGGACTGTCTTCAAGGAGTGAAAGCGGACTGGGGCACGGAAGTACGAGGGATCTTTGTGACAGCAAATCGGAGATGTTCTAAATAAACAATGGAGGTTATTGTTGAAACCAAGCGTTCTCTTGAAGAACGTTAAAAAGGAGGGAATTAAATTATCCGGACGTGATGTCTTGGGAACGAGAACCGTTTCTTGACGAACGGGCTTGAAGAACAATGGCTGTTCTAACGTTGTTCTCTTTCTGAACAACAGGGCGGTGGGGGTGAGAGCCGTTTCTTGTCAACGGGCTCAAAGAACAATGGCTGTTCTAACGTTCTTCTCTTTCTGAACAACAAGGGGGCCTTGTTGACTTGGCGTCTCAAAGGGCACGAACCTTGGCACTTAAGGGATATTGTCCTCTTCTGGACAATAAGGGGTTTCTCAGCAGAGTGCCTAGGTGCACAAGACAGACCGGATCAGCTTGATGCCTCGCGAAGATAATCTGGATCTGCTTCAATTGGGAAAAGCTATGGTATAAATACCCGGAGCCATCTTCATGGCGTAGGGGATAATTGAGTGGGGGACTTCAGGGAAATGTCACGGTGGCGCCTGGGAAAATACCTTATCTGCCCATAAGCCAAATTCAATCTGGCGAGATCGACGTATGGAGGCGAAACGGGGAAGTGAACCTCCTTGATTAAACATTGGCTATGATGGGAGATAACGCGCTTCTGCTTCCTCTCGCAGGCAGGCTGCACGTGGGTAAGCATATGGGTAAGCATGGTTAACATGTGATAGAGGCTGAATTAAATCGGCCTCAGACCGTTCTATCACATTTTTGTATCGTTTTTACGTCATGTTCCGACACGTAGTTCCACTTACATGTGCTTCTTTCTATACCCTTCATTATGTCCGTTTGTTTGGCTCCTTTTGGCAGGGGGTAGGCCTTGTGTACGTATATTCTCATTTTGAAGTATCTGGCTTCGTACCGACAGCCCTCCTCATTCTCTGATTCGGTATCTGTTTGTGTATCTTTTTAGTCTTCTTTGTTTGTTCCGTTTCAGATTTGTCTGTTTGTTTTCCTTCTTTGTTAGAGTCTTCTGTTTGCATCTATTTTTCATTGTCTTCTAGCGTGGCCCCTATTTCTAGCATATCTTTGACGTGTAGGGGTTTTCCTGCTGTGACCCAGTAAATGAGTGCCGATGGGGGGGTTGGGATGGAACCACATTTTTCTTACGCCGTTCTTTTCTAGTAGTAGGTTTAGGGTTTCCGAGAAGGTCCCTGGCTAGGCAATATTCTGCACATGTGCGAGCATTATGCAGGCAAGTATGTCCGAGCCGGTTCCTTCGTTTACATTTATATTTATCTTTGGTTCCTGTGTTTCTTTGATCTAATTTACTACTGCTGCTTTCGCTATGTTTGGTTTATTTTTGTTTCCTGTTCTATTTTTTGTTCTTATTTTCTTTTTGATTATGTCTTGCCTTTTGGGGCAATTTATCGCCATTATTCTATGGGGGTCTTGGCAATTGATGTATTTCTTCGTTGTTTCTTAATAGTTTCGAAACGTGAGTCCATATTTTGGACACTCAGAGCATATTTCTTTGTCAATTTGGGAGCAGTTCCTTGTCACAGGTTCTTAAATGGCGTAGCATTGAAAGCAAGTTTGTACATTAATAAATTTCTCCTTTCCTATATTTTCGGGGGAGATCCTCATACCAAATACAAGGATTCCGTTACTGGTGGCTTTGTTTGCCATTTCTGCCGTGGCGCATATGACCTTGAACATGTGCGTCTGGTGTCCATATTTTATTAGTTCCGTGATTTTTATGTAATTGTTCTCCTTCTCTCTTTCCTCCTTTAACTCTTCTTTTGTGTTTGATCCGACGTATAGATTGACTTTTCGGCAGACAAAGGATCGGTTGGCCACTAGTTGCGGTGGGAGTTTTGGGGTTAGGCCTATTTTGCTTAGAGCCTCTAACCCCTCAGATGCCACCAGTCGTTGTCTATCGTCCTGCTTGTGGTACAGAGCTACATATATAGCCATTGGGGACCTCTACCAGTTTTGTGAGGGCGATCTTCAGTTCGGTGTATAGCGTGCAGATGAATATACCTCCTTCAGGTTTTTGTTTTCCTGCTTCGGTTCTTAATGGGAGTCTTCGATATTCTAAATTGTTCTTCATTTGTGTTGTGATCTTTTGGTCCCTCCCCCTTCCCAGTGCCTCCACCCGACTAGTTTGGCTGTCATTAAATGAGATGATTATTGGTGATTGTGTGGACCCGGGTGGGCTCCTCTCGAGGGGTGAAACATGACGGACTTTTTGTTGGTTAGCGTGGAATCAACCAGCGCTAACCGGGGTGCCGCCTCCTCGATGTAATTAAAAACCGTGGTTGCGCCCGACATACGCTGAGACGGTTGTATGTCCCTCAGCGATTTTGGTGGCCCCTCACAGGCGAAGTGTTTAAACTCCCCTGCGAAGGTTGCAACCCGGCCCATTATCCGGGGTCCCTCTGATACGGGTATCTGGCAGCGGGCTATTCCTTAAACCTTCCTCCTCCCGTACCCCAATTATGAAATCGCAGGTGCACTGCATAATTAAGACGAGGTTGAAGTGACAGTGTCCACTAGTCAAGGCATCGTGCCCGGGTTAGGGGTGGGAGGTGGGGGTTTAAGCTATTATGATGAATATGATGCACCTAATTAAAAAATGTATCCTCTCTTTTTTAGTACCTCCCGAATGGGAGGATTGTTGGTATGGTAGAGAAAAGGTGTAGGAGACAATAGATGAAATTAAAATGAGAATGAAGATGAGGTGAGGCTGAGATGATCTTCTATCTTAAAATCTTCTTTTTCGCAAGAGTGAATTTTTTCATCCAGGTGACTTTCTTCGTATTTAATCTTCAAACTTCCGGGGCGAAAATCTCTTCGAAGGAAAGGGCGGTGTTGCTTTCCGTCATTAGTTTACCAAGCGTGAGTGATTCATCGAGAAGGCATCCAAGCGGCGAATTCATGTAGCGGAACGTGATATTACAGAAAGATATATTGAATATATTTGAACATTACCGTAAGAAAACGGACTAATCAACTAACTTAAAAAATACATGGATAGATTTTTGTTTCAAAATATTTTGAACATTATTGTAAGGAAAGGGACCAATCAACTAACATATGTTGGAATATCTTACGAAGAATTCACGCAATCCATACCTTCAGATTACGAAGTGATAATTTAGGATGTTTGAAGAAAAATATAAAGAAGCTTTTTGAAGAGACTGCCACTGTCAGACAAGACCTTGACCGAATTCTCTACAAAAAAAAAGTTCTTCCCTATCCTATCCACCCTCTTAGGGCGAGTCGGTTTAGGAAGGCTAAGTCTCCATAGACACCCACTCTAGCAGGAACCATATCTGAGCCGGGGTCAGACCCGTGTGAGCGGCGGACTAGAGCGGGTGGGAGCAAAACCTGTTAAGGCTAGGGCTACCGACTCGCTAACCACCGATGAGGAAAACAAGAAGAAAGAAGATCGGATAGCAAGAAAAGGGACTCCACTAGACTGGTCCCTTTGCGCGGCCAGAAGGGCGTGCAAAAGCCCGACAAGATAAATGCCTTACGAATAATATACGGCGAACTCGGAATATTGCTTGTGAGACTACTGGACTACTCTAATTCATTCGTAGCAGTTTGTCAGAGCGACGGTGACGAGGATAAGTTACTCTCGGAGAAGGCATCTGAAACGTTGAACACGATCGGATTGGAAGCTAAAGTGCTCCCCACAGATCGAAGCTCAGAAGACAGTCTAGTGTCGACAAATAGACTCATGGATCGAAGACCTTACGGCAGAAGAAATAAAGTCTGAATTCGAGAGAGCCAAGTCCTGGGAAAAGGTAAAGGAGGTAATTAAGTTTATTAACCGGGAAAATAATATGGAATACTCTCATGTCTTTAAAGTTATTTTTCGTGAGTGAGAAAGGCAAAAGAGGTAGGATTACTTGCTTTCAACCTCAATATAATCCTCGACCAAATCTAAAGTGACGATTTCGTCAGTGTGAAAACCTTGTTTAACTGTTTTGCTCTGGAGAAGCATGTTACCAAAGCCTGCCATATGAAAGAAATAAAATGGTGTTCAGAGTGCAGCGGGGAAGATCGCACGTGTCACGAGTGCAGCTCACAAAAGAAGAGGTGCCTGAATTGCAACGGAAACCATCGGACAATGGCAATGGTATACCCGGTAAAACGAGAAATGATAGATAGGAAGAGGAAAGAAAAAGCCAGGGTCGAAGAGGAAAAGCAAATTCTCACTTTTGCCAAAGTTGCAAAAGCAACGGTCGAAAAGATACAACCGGTGAAGAATGGTATTGCAATGAAACAAGGAGAATCATTAAATATACTGGCATGCATCTTGCACGCTCATGTTCTCAATGTAGCTAATCCTGGTTCATATGCAAGAGAATTGAATCTTATGTTCAAAAATAATGGGTTAGACCAAAGTTGGTTCCTCGAGAACCCCCTCAGCGGACATCTTGAACGTCAGGTATAAACCCAGGAAAAAATGATAATGCTCAAGCACAGCACAGGACAGATATTCAAAAAGAAATCGCGGAGCCTGTCAAAGAGGAAGTTAGAGACCCAAGGCTTACAGCAGAAAAACGAAGAGTTAATAGAAGTAAAGACAGCCCCAAGATAAATCGATAGTGAGAAAGCTACCTCTGTGTTGTGAAACCGAGAAGAGGAGCAAGTTGATCCCACCTATGAAGTACTCAGTTTTCCATTCTTCGCGTCTGAAGAACAACCCTTCCTGGAGAGTAACGCCGAGTTGATTCAAGGAATCAAAAGAGGAAATAATTTCGCTTAAAGAAATAAATATAGATCCCGAGATTCACAAGATAAAATTATTCAATTATACAGTAATAACAAAAACCACCAATGACAAAAATTTTGATGGTGTCGCAATTGCGGTGCGCAATGACATATGTTTCAAGAAAATCAGAGACCTAGACGAAGCATACCTGGCGATAAGCGTTCGGACTTCAACTGAAAACCTTACAGTAGCGACTGGGTACCAACCCCCGAGGAGAGGTTATTTATCCTTTCATAACTTCATCGAAATTTTCCAACACAGAGATCAAGCGGGATTTGAACGCCCGGAGCAGAGACTCGGACTACACCGGAAATTTCAACAGGACAGGAAAAAACTAGACGCATTATTAGAGAGAAGGATAGCAGAACGTATAGGGCCCGAGTTTCCGACCTACTTTGGCCGAACCAGAGCGACGAAGCCCGATATTGTCCTAGCTACCCCAGATTTACAATTCAACTACCAAATAGAGAAGGGGCCTTCATCAAATAGCCACCATGACATAACTCTCTCTCTCTCGACCCTATTCAGGTAAAATGCCCTCCGAGGAAGTCATTCATGGACGCTAACTGGGCGTGCTATTCGGAAAATCTGGCAAGACACCAACAAAGAGATTTGAGTGAGGCAATCCTGGAAGAAATTGATCAGGAGCTCGAAAGATTGATGGAAGTGATGGTGAAGGCGGATAAGAAGCACATCCCCATTATGGTGTATAGAACCTTATCACATCCTAGCAGAACAGCGCATATAGAAAACCTGGAGAAATAATACATCGGTACAATGGGTCCCAAAGAGGTGACAGAGCAAGGCTGCAACAGATAAGAACCGACCTGATAGCGGCAATTGCCTTGGAAAGAAACGCAAGATGGGGCAGGTTCATAGAGGCTTTGGACACCGATATAAATCCCACAAAACTGTGGCAGAAAATCAATATTGCCAGAGGGAAGAGAAAAACCAAGGCCAGAATCGTATTTCAACAAGAAGGAGGCGAGGCGAAAGAGCCTCAAGAGATAGAAGTGGCATTCAGAGAGCATTGGAAGGGAATCTTTGACATCTCTCCCGAAGAAAATGAGAGCTTTGACACAGACCATAAATTAAGAGTAGTGGATAAATTGAAACTTCATCGCCAGGAAATCGTCCCAAACAACAACGCCTCACCGACGCTCCTAGCAGAACAAAACATTGTACTGATTACCCTTCAAGAGCTCAAAAAGACGCTCCAGATCACCAAACAGAGGGAACCCGGGGAATCGAGAATAACAAGGGAGCACCTGATACGAGCACCAAACTGCCTTTTAAACAAAATAGTAGAAATATTCAAAGACCCGTTAAGCGCAAGATATTTCCAAGACGCCATGAAGAGGGAAAAGATCATTTTCCTGCCAAAATCAGGAAAACCACAGATCAACCCAGGGAACTTTAGACCGATTACTCTGTTAGAGACTTTGACAAAATTGCTAAAAATAATGATCAACGAAAGGCTAGTTAAACATCTAGAGGAAAGAACACAAATTCCTAACCACCAGCACACATTCAGGAGGAATAGAAGTAACGAAACGGCCCTTGCCATACTAGTCGAAACAATCACCAAAGCTAAATTAAACAAGAACTATACAGATGTTGTACTTAAGGACGTCCAAAAGGCTTTTGATAAAGTCTGGAGGATCGGCTTAAGTACATAATCCGGAGATTGGGGTTACCATCAGCCCTAGTTAAATGCCAGTGCGATTGTCACGGACAGGTCAGCTTATATTTCAGTGGAGAGTTACGACGCCCCAAGCTTCGAAGTCCCTCAGGGGAAGGGGCTCCCTAAGTCCAACTCTTTATAGTATTTTCACAATGGATTTACCAAGGCCAGTCAACGACTCTACGAAATAATATATACAATTTGCCGATGACATCACAATAATCACGAACAGCGCATACAGACATCCTCTGACAAAGGCAAGGATTATAGCGGCCGAGATCGCTAACATAAATGAGTTTGAATGGAAGTGGAAGATCCGTACAAATGCAGAAAAATTCTCAATCATACGAATAGGAAGAAGAAAAACCCCCAGAGTACAGATAGAGTAAGAAAGATATAAATACAAAAATGAAGGAAAGGTACTCGGGCTAAAGATCAGCAGATACGGATTTGGGAAACACGCCAATGAAAGGATAGACATAGCGAAGGCGCACTTAATTAAACTATTTCAACTTATAAATCTTAGCGTCGAAAATAAAAAACAGATTTACAATGCTATATGCAAAGCCTCATTGTTATACCCAGCTATACTGTTGAACAGATTGCTTTAAGCTAACACTGTGAAAATCCAGAGAATTCAGAACGCTGCGGTCTACATCATTACTAACACCAAAATGCAAGAAAGAAGAGGGTTAAGAGATTACACGGATAAATAGGCCTCCAGGCCACAAATGTGTCCCTACACTATAGAGCCTGTAAAGTATGAGACAAACTTGAGACCATTTTGAGTGAAGAGGAAAAAAGATCACTAGAAATCCCGCAAGGAGACCGAAGAAGTAACAGAGAAATATTTAGGAGCGGGAAACCCAATAGGAGAGAAGAACTGCCCCCAGTATTTACAGCTTAGATTGCAGAAAAACGGCAACAAATTAGCAATCAAGAATATCTGCAACAAGCAGAACAAAATTAAAAAAGCAAACAGAAGAAGAGTAATAGAGGTTTGAGAGCCTCCCGATAAAGAAGAAAACGACGATGAAGAAGACTTCAACAAAATGAACCAAAGATATGGCTGGTTACCCAGTGACTACCACTCCCTCTCACTCATTCCCCTTCACCACTTTATCATTACGTAACCTATCCACTCTTCTATTGCTAAACACTTTTATTTCGAACTTTTTAAAGACGTAAGATGTATGACGTAACATGAAAATACATGGATATGATAAAAAATATGTTCGGTATAAATAAAAGGAGGAAAAGGTCTAGGTATGTTCTGTTTCCATGCGGGGGCGTTGCAGATTCTGGCGGCGAGTCGTTGGGAGGATAGTCTCTGGCTGGAGTTGTGTATTGATTGAAGGTCTACGTTGGAAGATCATAAGTGCCTCGGCCATTCGGAGTCTTCAGTGGTCAGGATCACGGAAGATGATGGAGGTGTAATGGTGCGCGTGTCTCTTATAATTGGCGTAAGATGCGTTGCAACATGTCACTTGATAGCCCCGTCCTGGAGGTGCATCGTCAAGCTAGCGACAAGGATGTAGAAGTCATCCCTACGTATTTAGAGTTGCGGTGAACGCAGTCGCCGACATTGAACGAGTATTCATAGTAAAGGTTGGCCTCTTGTAGGGGGTTCGTCGCGCGGAGACAACTGTTCTTCATGAAGAGGGATCGTGTTTTTCTGGACTTGTAATATATGACCAAGTTTATTTTAGTCTCGGGGTTGGCTGGGGAAACGTTGCGGTGTATAATGGCCTTGAGAATCTTCTCGTCTTCTTTGTAGCCTGTGTTCATTGTTGCATGGTAGTATATGTCTATTGGTGCGAGGTTTTCTGGTCTGTCCAACGGAAGGAGGATAGAGTTTATCTTCCGCTTAACGATTGAGTCGAATACGGGTTGTAAGTAGCCATTGTTCACAAGGAGTTGGTTCACTCGCTTAAGCTCGCTTAAGCTCAGCATCATTCGTTACCAAATTGGAGGAGGGCGAGAATGCTCTGTTCACGAGGGCGCTAATCACCGATCTCTTATACCTATCGGAGCACTCTGAGGAACCACCTCCTGCATATATATATATATATATATATATATATATATATATATATATATATATATATATATATATATATATATATATATATGAGAAACACTCACAAAGTAGCGCGTGAGTAGAGCAATAAATTCAAAAAATCACACAGGAAATATATATATATATATATATATATATATATATATATATATATATATATATATATATATATATATATATATATATATATATGTATATATATATATATATATATATATATATATATATATATATATATATATATATATATATATATATATATATATATATATATATATATATATATATATTTGGACACTCGAAAAAGTTTATTTAAATTATTTCCAACTATAATTTATGTGTATCATTTACCTACATTATTACTTAACATTTCTTTATTGCATTTAAGAGAGAATAAAACATTCTTAAAATGTATATGTCATTATACAAACCAAACAAATATAAGGGTAGAAATGAGTATTTGGCCCCTAAATAGAGAGAGCCTAATATTTCGTTGCACCACTATCGTTTGCTATATCTGCTCGTGTCAGGCGTTTCTTATGACTTCGTTTGCTATATCTGCTCGTGTCAGGCGTTTCTTATGACTTCAAACAAGCCCTGGCAACATTGTGTTGGTCTATCTGCCCACCACTCCTCACATATGGCTTTCAATTGGGTGAGGTTTGCAGGTTTGCAATGGTATACTTGTTTCTTCAATATTTACCACGGTAGAACATTAATATTGTTCTGCAGGAACCACTCAGTGTTGCTTTCGTCGTGTGCTTCGGATCATTGTCTTGCGGGAACATCCAATCTTCTTGCATCTCCAACTTTTCCACAATTGTGGTTAAGTTATTGGCCAATATTTGCCGGTACTTAGCTCAATTCAGTCTTTCGTCACTTACATAAAGAGCATGAGTAAGTAGAATTGAAGGTAGGAGTTACAGTTAACACACGCACACACTCATAAACACATTCAAACACGTACACACGTACATGACCTTGCACTCGAGTCTACCCCTTCTCCCCCTTACTGGTTTGTCTCTAAAATTCTTGATCTCGTCGGTGCGATCACCTAGGAATTCTGCGAGTTGAAGTTGTGGATCATCTTTCCTAGCAATTAAGATGGCACTGTCTGTGTTACAGTACAACAACCTTTCACCCAACGAGTCTAAAAGGCCATAGAGATTGATTCGTGCATAGGCGGTTGTGAATGCTGCAATTGGAAGATTCGTTACGCGGGAGTCAACTTATACATGTTCAGCATTCTCCACTTTCGCGATATATGCATTGCCAACTACATCCAACGCGTTCACAATGTAATCGTCGTTCTTGATCAAGTCGATTACATCATGGTCCGAACCACAGATCACCGTTTGCATTCCGCAAATCCTCTGACCGAATTTTTTCCAGAGACTGCAAAAGAAATAAATATGATCAGGATCAATGGGATGATTTTTTTTATTATTATTATTATAGTAGTAGTATCGCCTTCGAGTTTTAGAAATTATTGACTTCATATTCGTTATAAAATGTGTAAATATTTATAAAAATTACATTTTGAATGTAATATATCAATGAAGAAAAAAATAATCGCAGGAAGAAATCCTTACCTGTTTAGACAGAGCTTCGCTATAAAACGCTTTCCAGGATTCCTTTCGATGTTGTTTATTTGGATGTTTATCCCCTCAGCCTGATCCACGCTCTTCACGTATTCCATTTTCTCCTTCTCCCCAACCACTCATCGCGGGAATCTAGAAGCTTCTATTCTTCTTCTAGAAGGGTTTTTTTATATACCCTGCGAACAAACCATCTCTCTTTGCAAACTCCCAAAACTCGTAAAATTTTCTTCATCTTGTTGGAACCCATCGGATAAATCTCGATCTTTGGAGTATCACATTTTTTTTACTTTGTTAACTCATCAGAAAAGGTTAGTTGTATGATTACCATTCATTTTTAAAGGGGGGAATATTTATTAAATAATTAATTTATGTTTCCATATATTTGTTTAACCTCAATGTATATGGCTTGGCAAAGGCAGCAAAGTAGGAGATGGGTAATATTACTCGGGCGTGTCGTGGAATTCTAATTTGGGGGTTAACTTCTGAACAAAGAGGTTTTGGAAGAAATGGAAGAAGAATGAGATAATCCCCAAATTACAATTATGCGAATACCTGATCAGTATTGCCCCGCCTTCCCCCTTGCTGTGTTTTCCAACCCATATATGTATATGTATACACACAAATATATATGTATATGTATCGATATGTATGAAATTTTCCCCTGGTGTTATTTCTGTTTATTCAGTATGGATTGCCTTGGTTGCGACGTCCTTTGCTCTCCTTGATCCTTGCATGTTCCAATGTCCCTTTCTCTTGCTTTTAAAAACTCCCGTTTCTTGTCTCATTGCTCATTTACGCCAAATTTATCTTCTCTTCCTATGTTATTTATTCATATTTATATGTACAACGTAACATTTTTTTCGCTTATCAAATGCCTCTGCTTTATATTTTTTTCTCTCCTTTTATTTTATTTTTTTAACGGTTGGTAAATAAGTTCAAACCCTTTAACCTTTTATATTATTATTCTTGGACTCGTAATGGAAGCCAGGTACTTCCGAACCCTCTCTCCTAACTAAAAAATATATATATTTCTAAAAAGGTTTTCGTAAAGCTGAGTCTTTCTTCTGATTTGAAATCTCGATACTGAGTAAAGAATATTTATATATAAATCTTAAAAAAAAACATGACGGAAGAATTTGGGGAAAAGAATTTGAAATTTATCTACTTCTGTCAACAGTGTGACAGACGAACAGATAAAAAGCTTTCTTATAATAATGATTTTGGCTCGAATTTCTTGCCCGGAATTAAAAATCACTGCACACCACTGCCAGTTCGGTTCTCGTATTTTGTATCACCGTTCATTCCTTGGAAATATTTGTAAATAAAGACGAAAGGATTGGAATCTGTTTTCTTTTTTCCTTATTGGGTGTTGTGCATAATTATGAAACGTACGACTTTATGAGCTCCTAACAATCTTCAGAAACATGAGTAAAAAACATTTGATACGGTTCGCTCAACCGCGTAACAAATAACATAAACATCGAACCTCGATCCCTAAGTCCATATAAATATTATCAGCTCTCCAAATGCCATTAGTAAACACTGTTAAGGAACGTAAAAACCAACTGAAAAATGGCCCTTAACCAGTCAAAAATTTTATACTATTTTTGCCAGCCGTTGCAACCCTACTTCAAGGAAACGAACAATAGAATATTTAGTAAAGTGAATTCCGTAACTCGTTTCTAATGGCCTAACTTGAGGTTAACCTTGTGTTATTAATCTTATGTCAGGTTGAGATTAGGTTTGTTAGTTTTTGTGCTTTCTTGTTATCATTTTACCTTATGGAGAAAACAGGACTTTTTGTTGAAAGGGGAAAGAGGACGGTGGAAGGAAATAATTTGAAACGGTGCCGAGAAAAAGAGCATTGATTCAGCTGAAATGAAAGGGGGAGGCACTTTACCATCTAAATTATTTTGTAGGTCATTAAACTACTACGTTCAAATCAAGCTTATATTCACCCGATTTTTGCGTACCGCCAACTGAGGCGGAGGAATAGAATTTAGGAACGACGGTGAGCATCGAACCATTGACTCCTCGTCACTGAGGTCTTAATTATGAGAAAGGCGCCGTACTGTCTAGGATCTTCCGAAGCTCAAAACAAATCCGTTCAAACCAAGATGATGGTATATTTATTTGAAAAAAAGCACAAGACATTATTATAAATTAATTTATATAATGTTATTCGTAATAGTGTTGAAAAAAGGAAAAAATTATCGCTGAGAAGGAGAAGGATTTAGTAGAAGGCATAGGTACATATAGAGGGGTTCTCCTGGAGCATGTTACGCAGGAGCTCAGCTTTTTACACAGTAAAAATTTATTTTAACATTTTAAATTTTACCCAGTAATAGGGTTTTGTTTATATAATCTAATTTCATTTGCTATTATAATGCTTGGTTGATATTCGCTTATTTATCCATTTATTTATATACACTTATCTAGTATATTATTATTTTACACTGATTTTTGATTATCGCTTTATATTCCACTTATTCTTAATTAATATTACACCACTTTACTCATATCTACTATATTATTATTTTACACTCATTCTTCATATTCGCTTATTTATCCATTTATTTATATACTCATATCTGCTATATTATTACTTTACACTCATTTTTGCTTATCGCTTTATATTACACTTGTTCTTAATTTTATTACACCACTTTACTCACATCTACTATATTATTATTTTGTACTCATTCTTGCTTTTTGCTATTTATAACATTTATTCTTAATTAGTACTAGACACTACACTTCCAGTTTTCGCTACTTAATAATTAGCGTACGCTCACTTATTACTACTAATTAATTTTGCTATTTATTATTAATGTATTCACATTTATTCCTTGTTTTATTATTTACTACTCACAATATAACTTAGTTGTTTATGTATTGTATTTGTGCACTTTTTCAATTCACATTTAATATAAATTAGTTATTTATGTAACTATATTTATGCACTGTTTTGATTTTATTATTATTCACATTATTATAACTTAATTATGTATTAAATTTATTCTTTCGAGTTTAACTTTTTATTGTTTAACACTTTTTAGTTTATCTCCGACGTCTTCATCCCACACTTTATGCGTTTGAAGGTCGCCGCGTTGACCGTGTGTAGGCTTGTGTCTGGTATGTATATTGTTCCACTACACATGAGACCTTCGATTTCCTTTGGGGACCAAGGCCCCTCAAAGGTCCACTTGAAGTCCCCGTTACGGATTCCTTGTACTAACTTCACCTGGTTATTCTTTTCAGGGCGCCAACTGATGCTCCCGAAGATTTTTAGGTTGAGTTCCTCCCTGTCGAAGAAAAGTCCTTTTTCAAGGACTTTGGTTCTTTCGGTGAGAGGCACCCCTGGATACCTTTCATCATCTTCTGAGCACTCGTCGGTTTCCGTATGTCCGTCCTCTTCGGCTTTTGCTACTGCTTTGACGTTGTTTTTCTCGCGTTTGTTCTTTTTCGGGCTGCTTCTGGCGGTTGCTGGGCTTTCTTTAATGTCTTCTTTTTTTCTTTTTCCATTTCCTGGCTATCGTCTTCTTTTTCTTTTGTGCTCTCTGGTTGTTTTTGCTCTTCATCTTGCTTGGGAATTTCCTCTGGAGTTACCGCCGGGTCTTCCACAAACTTGATGTTGAGGACATCCTGAGATGCTGGGCTCGGGGGGAACCACAGCTTCTTTTTTACTCCGTTGTGCTGGAGCATAGTATTTAGCTCCTCCGAGAAGCATCCTTGGCGTGCAAGGTTCGCCAAGTGGGCGACAATGACCATGGTCATGTCTATAATTCACCCGCCTTTTTATTACCACTAACCGCTATTTGTTTTAACTTTGGAAATATTTTCTTTTTGAGACACTCAGAAACGAAGCAATTTGGAATCTTTATACTAGCGCTTTAAGAACATAAAAAGAGAAGGAGTCAGCAAAAAGCTAATCAATAGCCAATACAAGGCAGCTCCTTTACTCTTGTTATTTATATTTTTCCCCCAAATTTGCTACGAGTTAGGATTAGCCCTAAAGAGTATTTGTTACTTTGTTCTGACCAAATGCATACTGGAGTTGGGAATTTGTCACCTAACTTCAATATAAAAGAAAGTAACACGGATCTCCTTTATACACATATATTCACAAAAGTTACATGTTAAAGACTTGAAGGGTTGTACTATGCATTTTATTTAATGAACTTACCGTCGGCCTCGACTACGGCCTCCAGCTGCTGCAGGCCTTTTCGACGGCCCCCCTGTTTAATTGGGTGAAAACTTTAGTGATCGTGGACCTAATCTCCACCTTGGTTGTGCACACATACTTTTTGGTCTATCCCTCAACCACGCCCCCACATAATAGTTAAGCGGTTGTAGTCTGGAGAGTTGGGAAATCAGATGTTCTGAGTGATGTGTTCAAAGAAATTGTCTGAGAGCCAAGACCGGGTCGTCCTGCTTGAATGGCATAGTGCAGAGTCGTGCCGCTAAACGTAAGGCCTTTCAGACGACCACCTCCTGGATCCAGGGCAACGCCAACTCCTCCACGCACTGCGAATGAGTTACATGAAGATAAACGGGGCATAACATGGCCCTCGCTATTGACCACCACAAACACCGTGATGTGGACCGGGAAATTGGTCTTCATGAATCTCGGTACATCTTTTGGGGGCAACAACAAGCCAGCAGTTGTTTACCACCAGGTCCTTTCAAAAATTCTTCTGAAAGGAGAATTTTTAAACCCGACGAGAGGCCTGTCTAATTAATCTCTATGCTTATTTAGTCACTGTTACAGTCATGTGTGTTTTGTAGCATTCATGCCGTTATGGTAATGTGTATTAGAAATTTAGCTTGAGTATCTTTGTTCGTGTTTATTCATTCGTAATGAATGTTTTTGTCTCTCTGTATCTAGTTTGTTTACGCGTGTTTTGTTCATTTTGGGTTTCTCCTTGGCGTATTGTAGTATAGTTTATCACTATTTTATCACTTTTCACATTTTGGCGTCTTCGTCGGGCCTTCATTATCTTGGGCTTGATCGAGAGGCTTATCCGGTGAAATTGACTTCTCTGGGGTAAGTTTTCATAAGCGGAAAATCTGGTCGTATTCGTGTTAAATCTCATCTTCGGGTATTTTTAGCTCTTTAGAAGCTGGGTCGCAATCTTTAGACGTTGCTACGCTTCATGTAAAACAGCAGTTCGTCATTCCTCCTCAGTTCTGTTCTTCCAAAAAGGAATGGTGGGCCATTAGCTACAATGGATCGTTTCAGTTTTTCTTCATTGTTTGTTTGGTAAATAAGTTACGATGTACGGTAACGCAATTGCCATTGAAGATCCTGATTTTGTTATTGAGGAGTACTTCCGCAATAAAATCCTCCTCATCTTCTGTTTTCCCTTTGAAGGCCTATTTGCATGTTCCTTCACACAGGGCTTTGACTACGCCTTGTTGCCCCCCCTCCTTAATAAGAGGGGTACTCTTCATTAATGTATACTTTGAGGTTGAGGTCTGTTACTTCAATCCTCTTAGTGCTACATTCAACGGCTGTCTTCTTTCCTTCTTTTTCGTTGGTCGTTGGATCTTGTCGGGGGATTCCTTTTCCTTCTCATCCTTTTGAGGATTTTTCTCCTGTGCTCTTAGCCACATTAAGGTATAAGATTCCTGATGAGGGTGGGTTCTCAGAAAACCATATTTTCTTTATACTATTCTTTTTTAAAGTCGTATTGAGGATCTCAGCAAAGGTTCATGGTTTGTCTTTGTCTTTTTATGTGCGCGTAAAGTATGCATGTAAGAAGTTCCATGAACGGTTCGTTCGGAACTGTGAGATGCGTCTCCACCTTTTTCATTTCTTGGACTGTGACCTTGGCCACTCCTACCTAAGATGCGTTTTTCTTGTTTTCCGTTTGGTTCCTTTCTTCTCTTTCTTTCCTTGCTATAATTTCTTTCCGCTCAGGGCAAGCCATTGCCATTGTTCGGTGCCTCCATCTTATAACAGTTGAAGCACATCTCTATGTTGATGATGTTCTCTCTGTCTATTTTTTTCTGGCGAGATTCTCATCGTAAACAAGAGTAATCTTTTCTGGCAGATTTTGTTAACTATTTGCGCTTTCTCGCACACTATTTTGAAAGCGTGTGTATTGTTTCCTAATATGACTACTTTAATTTCTGTCTTGAATATTTTTTTATTGTGTGAGAGTACCTGAATGTCTATTTTTCGACATTGGAGGTTCATATTTGCAATGATTTGGTGAGGTATTCTGAAAGAGAGTCCAATTTTGTTTGGCGTTTCTATTTCTTCAGCAGAGACAAACTCCTCTACGTCGCACTCACTGTCGCAGATTACAATGTATTCATTTGATACGTCTAGGATTCGAATAAAGGAAACTTGAAGATATCCGTAGAAGTCTCGACGATTTTGCGCACATTCTAGATGTTCCTTGGTGTAATAGGAGGCATTCGACCATACTTCCTTTTCCTGCTGCCGGAGGCGTTTCCGCCATATTCCAAGCACTCAGTTTTGCGGGGGTCTCTCTTCGATTAATTTTTGTTCTTCACCTTTCCGTAAGCAATCTGAAATGAGTGTATTATGGCAGTCCTTTTATTCTTTTGAGCCGCTTATGGGTCACTATTTACATTCCTATTTGAGAAGCATTCCTCGGCTACCCTACATAAATAGGCCTACTTCTATTAGGCACCACCACTAAATTTTGGGCTCGTGGTCCTGAGGACCCCCTTATTCGTGCCCCTAATGAGGGTTCTTACCGGGGTTCACTATGTCCTACTTTAACGTGGTTCTAAGCGCAATGAGGGTCGAGTTATATTGCTTTAGGTATTTTAAAGGTGCTGAAGTTTAGTGAGAAAGTAGACGAAAATAAGAATAGATCCCCCTTTAAGGTCACTACCCCGTCCACTGAAAACAGGAGAAATCTCCGATCAGTTTAGTAGACGCAGTATTTTTCTTCTTCTTTCAAATGTAAATATTCGCATTTCTAGCCGGCTTGTCGAAGTGGACTCCTTCTTTTAACAGACGCTGGACTCTTCTTGCGGAGTGCGTAACACCCAGACTGAATGAAAGCCGTCGACAAGATATTTTGTAGGGGGTAGTAAGAGAGGAAATCATTGTTGTCCGCTACCAGCATCTTCCACCCCTCTCTCATCTTCCTTCTCCAATTCTAGGAGTCCAAGTCGGACGAAAGAACGCCTATCTCTCAAAGAAGCTTAAATCTTATTTGCCTTCTTTATGATAGCATAGAGATTGTCCGGAAGGCACTGCGATAAGCGAATTGTCGTGAATGGGATTTCTCTCTCGATTTCCCACAATCCGCGATATAAATAACATCGCCGTTTACCCCTCTAGCAGCAGTGTTCCAAATCTACTCGCGTAATCCTCACGTTGAACGAGAGTCGTTGCAGTAACGTATCGACTACCAACGCGCCGTCAAGTCAACCTAGTCGCTGTCTCAAAGTGTTCCTGGAAGTAAATCCTGCCCCGCAGAGTCTGACTAGAAGAGTACGCTCTGTGAACTAACCGGAACTGCAGCCAGCAGCCCCTAACCCGTCGTCTTATCCCCCCTCTCACCGAGAACTCGTGTTAACGCCACCCGAACCACCCCGTCTGGACCCGAGTAGTCTTCTCTCCAATCCATCAATTAATGGTAATCTGTTAACCCAGTGTCCCTCTATTCTTAAATTACCTAATTAATTAACCGTGATTGATATTCCCATTGAGTCATTATAAATCTAGACGCTTAACGTCAGTGTTTAATATTTAATCCTTAATTTTGCCCGTTTAACTATTGATAATTATTTTATTTGTGTAAAGTAAAGTTTATTTTGAGTACGTGTGTTTATTTGTGGCTCCTCCCTTTTGACGTACTTTTGGCAAGACTTTAATTAGGAATCCCTTCGGCTAATTCATTCAATCTGTATTTTCCACTCTTAGAATTCAACAATCACAGACCTCCCCCCAGTAACAAGTGGGACTTTTATAGTGAGAATCCTGGTCGTGGCACAACCCGTCTCTAACCAGCCTTCGCACGTTCAGTAGGAATTAAAGCCTACCTATATATATATATATATATATATATATATATATATATATATATATATATATATATATATATGATCGTAGGATTGAGTCATAGGGTCAATACCACCGACTTAAACAAAAGCCGTGTGTCCAGATCAAGGACTAGAATAATTATTGGACCAGACTATGAGCAATTCTACGACATATATATATATATATATATATATATATATATATATATATATATATATATATATATATATATATTGTTGGACTTCCTGACGTATAGGCAAAAATGGCTGGGTAAAGGAAGTAAAAGTCCAGAAACAATCTGGAGCTCTTTATTAACTTTTCGCCTTACAACTTAATCAAAACAGAGCTGCAGACGAAAAGAAATCACTCTCTATATACGAGTATGTACGCAGATCTCATTCCGGGTCATGGCTCTCGGTCCTCTTTCGGATTCTTCGAGTTAGTCAGTTGATGTGATCGAACTCCGCCCTTTCCGCATCATTTGCTATGACGCTATCTGCACCATTTGACAGCCGGAAGAATCCATCTCGGTGATTGGTTGGCCCGGTAGAAATAATGTACGCTGCCTCAGTCAATCTTCTTTCTCTCTCTTTCCTAAATCCTTGCCAATTACTTTATCCTATCCCAATTAGGCAAAGAGCCATATTAATCGATATGTATTACCATCGTGTTTGATGTTCTATGTGTTTTAATATCCCTTTATGCTTATTAATCCTATAGGGATTAAGGTCTCCTCCTGATTCACCGTAATAGCTGCAGAGCTCGCTATAAATATGTATATCAAATTTCCTAAGAGAAGTTAATTAAAGATCTCCTTAGTTGCGTTAATTTTCTCACCTGTAATAGTATACCGAAATAATGAATATGGATATATATATATATATATATATATATATATATATATATATATGAAAAAACTCACAAAATGCACGTGAGTCAAAGTTATGCAAATACACCCACAAAGGAAAAGTGAAAAACGATTCCGAGTGCTTTCGTCTTTATACTTAAAGACCTTTTCAAGGAATGAACAGGGGGCTGGACATACATTGCCATAAATGGTGGAAGGGGGGATTAGACTACCCATAATAACATGGACAAACCGGGAAAGAACATGATGTCCGGGTTAAGCAACATAAAGCCAATGTACGTAATTACAGTGAACAATCTGCGCTTTTTCTACACATGTACAATCTTAACCATAGCATTAACTGTAAAAATGCCAAACCAGTCATAAAATGCAGCAATTATATTTCGTGAAATATTTTAGAATGTATCTCCATTAACGCGTTCCCAAATTTCAATCTTAGCCCTGGTTTGTTCACGCTAGACCCCATTATCACTACATACATAAAATCTCAGATAAAGTTGTTTCAGGATTTTGTACCCTATAATTAAGGTCCAAAGGTAGGTAGTCTAATCTCCCCTTCCACTATTTAAGGCAATGTATGTCCAGCCTCCTGTTCATTCCTTGAAAAGGTCTTTAAGAATAAAGACGAAAGCGCTTGGAATCGTTTTTCACTTTTCCTTTGTGGGTGTATCTGCTTATATATATATATATATATATATATATATATATATATATATATATATATATATATATATATATATATATATATATATATAAGTAAAATAACTCAATGACGAGTTACGGTATATGCTATTGAAACCACTGTATAGGAGCCAAAGGTTTAATTTACGAAACTAGTTTCGGTATGTAGTTTATCATACTCTCTTCAGTCGTAGAATGAAAATGCAATTGTTACAAAAGTCTATAAATAGCGTACATATAAAAAAAAACCCACAAAGAAACTCAAAACGGGGGGAAAGGTCATTAATCAGGGAGTGTAAGTCTAAGATCGTTGACTAAACTGTTTACGATGAGGTTACGGGAATGGAGGCTGCATTTCAATTGCCCATCTGCCAAATTAAAATTGGGAATTTCTCCTATTAATATAGATTCTACTATTTTTCTTTTATGGAAATCTTTACAATTATATATGATTTGGGCCTTTGAATAGTCAATTTGGTGGTTGAAATTGCTAATATGATTGAAAATACTGGATGTGGTGCTGCCTCGTCTGACATCACCTTTATGTTCATAAATTCATTTTGTTAAGGTTCTTCCGGTCTCTCCTATGTAAAATGAGGGACAGTTTGTAGAGCCACACGGGATTAAATATACACCTGCTTCATTTGGCTGGTCCGAGGAATTGGTCGAAGGGAAAGATTTAAGGATAGAAAAATTGTATTTAAATGTGGTTAGGCCTGGGGAAATAACTTTGTTCACTCCTTTCAGGAGGGGAGAAAAAGGGAGGGATAGACACTTTGTATTACTAAATTTGTTTTTATCCTTGGGACGGCAATGAGTAGATTTTGAGTTAGATAAATTGTCATTGATCACATTGAGGAGATAATTTAATTCAATGAAACTGCAGGTTATATATGTAATCTCATCTTCTAGAAAGCAAGGGTCACCTATCATAAGTGCTCTTAAAAATATACCTGATGCAACTGCTGGCTTAATCATTATCATCCTCACTAACTCTATAATCTAAGAAGGGGATTTTTTTTTTTAGTATTTGAATAATAATTTCATCTTAGTTTGATTATGACTTATGTTTTTTATCAAAGTTATTTCTAATAATTCTTTTATAATATCAAAAAACAAAATGGTGAAGTTCAGAAATAAATATAAGTATCGAAATTTTGTGAATTTTTTAAAACCTAAAGAATTACAAATGGTGAAGTTCAGAAAAATTATTTTTATATATCCTCTATTCTATCTATAACTCTATATTTTAGCAACATGATATTTTGAAAGGGGGGGGGGGAAATTTAGTTTAGAGTTCCTTTTTTAAATTATTATAATTGGCAAAGTTCCGAATATTGATAAAAATTCAACCATGGCTGCTTTTTTTTAGATTTTAAATTTTAAACTTATTAGCGAAGCGCAAACTTCCCTCAGTGGCGAAGCCATTGCCTGGTATCATGATGAGAAAAGAAATGGATATACGAGTTAGAATGGGTTGGTTTTCAATACACAGTAAAGCTAATTTTGTCAATGACTCTAACAATTTTTACATCAAGAAAGGATATACAATTATCTTTTTCCCACTCTACTTTAAAAGTGATAGTGGGATGGAGGTCGTTAAGATTTTTAAAGAAATTGTCAAATAAGTTTAACCTATTTATAGGCCAAATCGATATTACATCATCTACATACCTATACCATACAAAATTATGATGGGAAATCACAGAAGGGAGTAATGATACTTCGAAATGCTCCATAAAAAGGTTACATAATATGGGCGATAAAGGATTACTCATGCTAAGACCATATTTTTGACGGAAATAAAACCCATATCGCTGAAAAATACATTGTCAGTAACACAAAGTTTAACAAGATTTCTAATTTTATTTCTTCCTAGAGGGAGGTTTAATTTTTGATTATCTAATACATTAGATAGAACATTAAGAGCTTCGTTGACTGGGACATTAGTGAACAGGCTGTCGACATCAAAGCTAACTAAACGGCTTCCTTTTATGTTGATTTTCCTAAATTTGGGGATGGGGTCACAGAGGGGAGTAGAGACATTTCGAAATGTTCCATAAAGAGCTTGGAACATTTCGAAATGTCTCTACTCCCCTCTGTGACCCCACCCCCAAATTTTGTAGGGTACAGATATGTTGATGGCGTCATATCGATGTGGCCTTTAAATCAACTGGAATCTTTTAACAATTTCTTAAACAACCTCAATGACCTACACCCTACCATAAAATTCAAATTTGAATCGGAAATTAATAATTGTTTACCTTTCCTCGATGTTAAAATTGTAAGAGTAAATAACCGAACTACCTTCTCTGTATACCGTAAAACCACTAATTCAAATTCTTAAATCCATTTTTACTCATGTCATGATATAAAAATTAAAAAAACCATTGTAATGTCTATGTTTTTGAGAGGTTTTAGAATATGTGACCCATGTTACTTGTCCGATGAAATTACTTTCATCACCTGTACATTTATAGAACTAAAATATCCCCTTCATATCATTAATGAATGCTTATCCAAGGCTAATTCAAACTTCCATTGCCCTAAAAGTAGGAATCCAGATACTAAAAGAAACTGCCTCTCCCTTCCATTTTCTCCATTACTGAAAGGTTTAAATAGTATCATTTCCCCTAACCGCACCACTTTTAAATCCCCTTCGACCATTAAAGAATCATTCCCTACCACCACACCTATAGAAGGAACCAACGAAGAAGGAGTCTATTTAATCCCCTGTAAAGAATTTAACTGCCCTGTATTTTACATAGGCGAAACAGGAAGAAATGTATCAACACAGAGGAGACAATAGACTGGGAAACACAGCCTCTAGTCTTTTCACACACAGTAATAACTTTAATCACCCAATAGACTTACCACAGACCAAACTAATCTACCCGTGTAAGGACTTCCGCAAAAGAAAGGTCATTGAATCCACCCTTATAGATGAAATCCCCAACTTTAACTTTTCGGTTGGGAGATTTAAATGCAGCCCCTACGTCAAAGATCTAATCTCAAAAGATATCCTTAATGAGTTTAAATTCACCCCTCCCTGATTAGGAACTCCAGTAAGATCTCTGTAATATATATATATGTTGTACGCTTGGTGTGACTCAATGAAATCTTAGTGTTCGACTGAGGCTGGCATAACAAACTTCCTGCCGAAACTGATCTCGAGATAATAAATACTACGTTCCTCCACAGTGGTTTTATGTTTTTATTTACATATTTTGAATCTGTCATTGGAGGTAACATTTGTTCTGATATATATATATATATATATATATATATATATATATATATATATATATATATATATATATATATATATATATATATATATATATATGTCGTAGAATGGACTCTCGACGATATACCATATATGACTATTCGTTGAGGGAACTATTCAATTATATTTAGAGTGCGTGGTGTCTGGTTAACCGATATTATTTATCTTCAATATGCTTAAGAAGTGGAACTGAGTTTAAGGATAATAATATGGCTATCATTAATAAAATAGAGTTTTATTAATAAAACTATCAACAACACACAAAACGGAAAATATTGACATAAACAGAGAATGGAAAGGGTCGTGGGAAATCTGACTAATCCGAGGATTAAGATTTGGAAAGATTTTAAAAGGTAAAACAAATAAAAATTAAAGGGATGGGATGGTTCGCTAAACCATTTAAAACACAGGATAGGGTTGACAAAAAGGTTAAATACTCAAAGGTAATGTTCAGCTTACGTATTTACCAGCTGTTGTGCAGAGGAAGGCGACGCGAAGGAATCTTCGGCCCGCTGGCGAGTTCCAGCCGAAGGGGGGGGGGGGAATTAAATGATCCTGACGTGACGTCTTGGGAATGAGAACTGGTTCTTGACGAACGGGCTTGAGGAACAATGGCTGTTCTACGTTGTTCTCTTCTGAACAACAGGGGGGGGTGAGAACCGTCTCTTGTCTACGGGCTCAAAGAACAATGGCTGTTCTAACGTTTTTCTCTTTCTGAACAACAGGGGGGGTGGGTGAGAACCGTTTCTTGTCAACGGGCTCAAAGAACAATGGCTGTTCTAATGTTATTCTCTTTCTGAACAACAGGGGAAGCCTTGTGGACTTGGCATCTTGAAGGCTCGAATCTTGGCACTCAAGGGATATTGTCTTCTTCTGGACAATGATGGTGGATCTCGAAGTAGAGGGCCCTTGGTGCACAAGGTGAGAACGGATCGTATTGATGTTTCGCAAAGAAAATCTGGATCTGAATCTGCTCTTAGTGGTAAAGTTTCCGTATAAATAGCCGAGCCATCACCTTGGCGTAGGGGACAATGGAGTGGGGGCTTCGAGGGAATGCACAGCCGCGCCTGAGAACAATACCTTATCTGCCCATAAGCCTAACTCAATCTGGCGTGATCGGCGCATGGGGTGAAAGGGGACGGGGGGGATGAACATCCTTGGTTAAATATTGACTCAGGTGGCGCGATAACGCGCCCGCCTTCAAGGCGAAGATGCACGTGGGTAGCATCGTGTTTCTAAACAACATGTGATAACGGTTGAAATTAAGCGGCCTCAAACCATTCTATCACAATATATATATATATATATATATATATATATATATATATATATATATATATATATATATATATATATATATATATATATATATTCATTTTCCATGCAAGTGGAAAGAAATTCAATCTTTTCAAAAACTCTTTAATAAGAGATACACAGGCAATGGCTTCGCCACTGCGCTTCGCTACTAAGATTAAAATGTAAAATCTATAAAAAAGCAGCCATGGTTAAATTTTTATCAATTTTCTGAACTTCGCCATTATAATCATTTTAAAAAGGAACTCCAAACTAAATTTTCCCCCTTTCAAAATATCACGTTGCTAAAATATAGTTATAGAAGATATATAAAAATAAATTTTCTGAACTTCACCATTTGTAATTCCTTGGGTTTTAAGGAATTCACAAAATTTCGATACTTATATTTATTTCTGAACCTTGATAAAAAAATATAAGTCATAACCAAACTAAGATGAAATTATTATTCAAATACTCAAAAAATCCCCTTCTTAAATTATAGAGTTAGTGATGATAAATATTACCACACTTTATAAATAATTTAACATTATTGACCTAACGATTCCACCAGTTTATGGATTTGGAATTCCAATCGAGGCACAATAATGATTAAACCTTAGTGAAGATCGTGTTTCAGGTCTGAATGGATAATATTGCGGAAATCGGTCGATACTTTGTAAAGATTATATGCCTGCATAGTTGGGCACTGTACTTATGAACAGCTAGCAATGAATGACTATAAAAATATATCAATAAAGCTAAGTTTTGGGGGGTTTTGTATGTCCAAATCAGGTGGCGAATTAAAATTACTACAATGAATGGATGGGCGAGCTTAGTGACGTCAAGATATGAAATGTTTGTATGAACATTTCCAACGAGTGTCGTTGTGTGTCTAAAAAGTTGCAGTAACCACGTCATGTTGTCCATTTTGGGTGCATCCCAAAGGAAATGTGTATTGCGTTGTATTAGGTACGCTTCGTAAGAGGGATCTGACCTAGATGATTTCTCCTGAAGCGAAAAGTTCCGTTGATTGCCAAAACATCGCAGTACCTGAAAGTTGAGTGACAGAATGTGCCAGAGAGTGCCACTCGTTTTATAGGGTGAGGAGAATGCTAGAATGCTACATAACACCCTACTTTCTGATGAGGAAAAATGCATTTGAAGAATGCGAGCGCGGAGAGACTTATAATTAAGTTGTATGTGTGGAATGGCTGAAACCATAAGCAACTTTGCCCAATCAATCACCTCGAAACTTAAGGTACATTTAAAATCAATCAATCTCAATAGTTATTAAAACATAAAGTGAATAGGCTATGTACAGATGATGGCAAATAATATACCTTATTATTCTTAGTTGTGTTATAGCCTGAATAAAAGATTGAATCTTGTATATTAAAGTTGCTATGTTGCTAAATAAAATAAATTAAAAATAAAATCAATGAAGAGTAAAATAATAATTAAGTGTTAGCTATATAATACAATTGATGTCATGAACAAAATAATAGCTAACAAGGGAAAGAACAATAATAATTATAGCATACAAAACATGGTAATATATACAGTATATGTAAATTGATTCCTCCAAATACGTGCAGATTTCTTTAACATATCGCATATCTTTTCTGTGTTACACAACAATGAAATTTATTATAAAAGTTCAATTAAAACAGTGTGCAAGAATTTTCAGACCAATTATGATGCAGCTTTCAATACGATTGTTCAGGTGTACTTTGTCGTGTTTGCTCTTAAGTTCCATTGAACTGTCTTTGTCGGTTGTGTATGAGGAATTTGTATGTCGGATTGCATGTGATTGTTATCTGTGTCAGAATGCGTCTTGTTTTCCATGTTTGCTGGATTTATATTTCGTACCTGAGCACGAATATTTCTGTTACCTCTCTGACGGATATAAGCTGGTTTTCGCTACTGTTAGACCTTGAATGGGCCTTTATATAGGGTGGAGAAGGTAGGAACTCTCTAAGTGCTTTTTACAAAAACGTGCCTATGCTCCTTCAGATTTTTTGGAATGAAACGTTCTGGTAGAGCCAAAAGGCAAGAAAGGAGTGGAATAATGGGATTTATTGCTTCTTACTGTCGCTGTATAGACTTGTGTTATAGAGGGTTGCTATTTATGGTAACAAATAGATCACCTGGAATGGGTAATGGAGGGCAATAAACCAATTGAGCAGGGAGAAATCATGTTTCTTGGCTTACTAGGTTTCTCATAGCAGCGAGTATAGATGGAATATTGAATAAGCATTCTCCCGGAGGCCCTTTTACCAGCAGAGATGATCATATAGTTCTGTGCTGTCTGTCGAGAACAGCATTTCCGGTTGGATTATCAGGGGATTTGAAAATGCGTTTTGTAACAGTGAATTTTAATAACGCCTGAAACAATCCAGAATCAAATTAAAATTCATTATCTGAGATTATGTTAATAGGAGCACCAAAACATGATATGTAGTTGGTGAAGGATATTTCAATCACAGATTCTGATGTTATATCTTTAAGTGAATATGCCTCTAACCACTTAGAATAGCGGCATATTATGGTGAGAAAGTGTCTGTAACCCTCTTTTGTGGGTAGAAAACCACTTAATATATCCACATGTATGGTGGGAAACCTTGATAGAGGTGCAACAAATTTTGTAAATGATGGTTTCGTATGTCCTTGCATTTTGGACTTTCTGACATTGAAGACAATTTGTAACCCACTGATGTATGTATTTTCTCATTACACAAGAGAAAAATCTGTCTGAAATTGATTTGAGGGTAGGGGGATGCCTAAATGATCCAAACTGTGATAATACAAGGGGACCCCCCTCCCCCCAAAATAAACACAAACTGGGTCCCAACTTTTCGATAGGCTTCATTTCTTAATGTTAAAAAAATTAAGAAATTAAGCCTTTCTAAAGATGGGACCCGTTTTTTGAGGATCACCTTGAAGTTGATTAGCTTGCGAAAATCCGAAGTGAGATAAGGATAAACAAAACATTTCGATATATCACAAATGATAGAATAAGAGGAAGATGTTAGGCTAATCTTATGAAGCTGAAGCGAGGTGGAGTCGTTATCCTATAAATTTTTCAATTGCAAATCGGTCAACTGAGATTTGGCTAAACTTCATAGTCGGAAATGGCAGAAGAAGGAAGAGTTGAATTAATATAATGACGTGAAGGGATTAGATTGTTTTCTTGTGGCGTAGATGGTGGTGTTGATGTAAGAGATTGGATGAATTACGTGTTCAAATCGCTGATGGATGCCCGGGAGAGAGCATTACTAGAATGATCTCTTCCGGCTGTGTGACGAATATCATTAGTGTACTGATAAATAAATTCAAATGCGTGGGGATCTTTTGTAAAGTGACTGGTTGTGAGACGATTGCCTTTGTTAATGATTGCCTTGGTCAGTGAGAACAAAAATATAGTACTTTCACTAAGTGTTTGAAGTGTTTTGTTGTAAGAGCTATAGCGATTAATTTTTTAGTAAAGGTGGATTATTTTCATTCTTAATTCTTGAAAGCCTTACTAAAACATCCTAATGACTCCCATTCTTCCTCAAAAAGGTGTTGCAAAACAATTTCAATGCCTTAGTCAGACACATCCGTAATTAAAAGAATTGGACTGTTTCTTTTTGGAGGGAGTAAAAGGGTGACTTTTATTGTATCGTCCTTTATAGTGTTACAAGCCATGGTTTCGCCACTTCCCACTATAAGCAAGCTTGCGCTTCGCTACGCTCGCTACCAGCCCTTTGGGATGTTAGCCTCCGGCATTTTTGTTATTTCAACCCCTTTTCATAACGGTTTTAACTATTTGTTTAAACACCCCTCTCGATCCCCCTAAAAAGAAAAAAATACATAAAACACTAAAAATGAAAAGAATCAAAGAGTTTTTATTTATTTACTTGATATATATATATATATATATATATATATATATATATATATATATATATATAAAGGGTGTTCCATTAAGACGGATCGAAGTTGGCAGTAAATAAAACAGTGGTATTGGATTTATTGATTTCACTATTGGATCAGGTTATTTGAGTCATGGCAATTATGTGTGAAAAATAATATCGCCTAAATGTCCGCCAAGGCTTCGGCGATACACCTCCACTCGATGGTCAAAACTTTTGATGACGTCTCTGCATAGTTGCTCCTCGATCTCACCAATATGCCTTATTATCTCATCCTTCAGCTGTTGAATTGTTGTTGGCTTGTTGGCATAGACCTTACTTTTGAGATGACCCCAAAGGAAGAAATCTAAAGGCGTCAAGTCACACGATCGTAGTGGCTAATTGACCTCACTGTTTCGTGAGATGATGTGACCTGGGAACTTCTCATTCAATACAGCCATTGTTGCATTAGCTGTGTGGCATGTGGCGCCGTCCTGTTGAAACCACAAATCTTCGACGTCTATAGAATTCAATTCAGACCATAAAAAGTTGGTTATCATGGCACGGTATCGCTCGCCTGTCACCGTAACAGAATTCCCGGCATCATTTTCGAAGAAATACGGCCCAATGATTTCGCTAGCAAAAAATGGACACCACACAGTGACCTTTTATGGATGCAGTGGCTTTTCAACAATCTTCCTGGGATTTTCATCAGCCCAAATGCGACAATTCTGCTTATTAACGAATCCACCAAGATGAACATGGGCTTCGTGACTAAAGATGATTTTTTGCGAAAAATCATCATCGGCTTGTCTTTGCTCGTGCACCCAATTGACGAATGTACGGCGCTTCAAATGGTTAGCAGTCTTCAGTTCTTGTGTCAATTAAATTTTGTAAGCGTGTAGAGACAAATCTTTTGTCAAAATTCGATGTAACGTTGTTGTGAAGAGGTTAAATTCCTGCGCGCGATGACGAATAGAGGTGTCTGGATCTTCGGTCACATTCTCGCGCACTGCAGCAATGTTTTCAGCTGAACGGCGTGAACGAGCACGCAATGACATTTTCATATCTGCCACCGACTTCGTTTGTTTGAATTTACAAACAATTTTCGCAATTGCACTCTCGGTTGGTCGATTATGTTGACCAATAAAATCGCGAAGTGCCCGAAATGCGTTTCTGTTTTAACGTCCATTTTCGTAATAGGCTTCGATAATTTTAACACGTTGCTCGATTGTTAATCCTTCCATTGTTGAAATTGCCAAAGACTGAAGTTGTTAAATTTGAAAGAAAAAGAAAAAATCTTTAGAAGCTTAAACTTAACTCATATTTAAAATCGGTCAAAGTTATTGGAACACCCTTTATATATATATATATATATATATATATATATATATATATATATATATATATATATATATATATATATATATATATATATATATATATATATATATATATATATATATATATATATATATATATATATATATATATATATATATATATATATATATATATATATATATATATATTATACATATATAAAGAAAATCGAAACTAAAAAAAAATCCAGTTTGAGTTCTGTAACAATCCTGTGACAATAATGAGAGTGGTGGCAGCATTTTTAATAAATATACAAAGAAAATTGACTAAACCCAGAAATCTTTGTAACTTTTGCAACGTTTTTAGTCTAGGATAATCCTTGATAGGTGTTATCTTATTGTTATGTGCGTATATAATGTACCTTGTGTTAACTTTATATCCTAAAAAATCAAATGATTCTACTGAGAAAATACAACTTTCAATGTAGATTTATTTGCAAACCATGCAAGAAAGTTGTTAAAAATATTGCCAAAGTAGACATTCATTTTCGGTTGCAAATATCAGGTCATCAACATGTGCGAAAACGAAGTTCAGGTCACGCAAAAAATGATTGTATACGATTGAAATGTCTGGAAAGAGTTGGATATACCTTGAGAAAAACGGGGAATTTATAGAGACCCACTGGCGATATTATAGCCGTATTTTCAATGGATGATGGTTCTATTGGTATCTGTAAATAAGGCGTTCTTTAAATCGATTTTATAAAACACCGAACAGTTCTGTAAAGTTGCAGTAAAATTGGCGAGGTTAGGGACTGTGTATTTATCACAAATCGTGCCAATATTTTAATCGGCAGCAGTCACAGGTCAAACAGTAATTGTTGTCGGATTTATTTGCAAGATGAATGGGGAAGGCATAAGGAGATCTACTTGTCCCAATCAGTTTTGCTTTTAACAAGGCCTGACTGTTATATTTGACCACGTCTAATAGCTTTGGAGATAAGCACTAGGCACCTTTTAACTATCAATGTGCTTGTTGTGTGGTTTTTAAAACTACCTGTATTTAAGAAAGAGCTAGTCTAATGCAGAGCTGGTTGAAATTGCAAAAACGACAGATGGAGGAATGATACTTTTACATATAGCGCTTATTGGCAGATTGTTGATTCCGTCCAACATTCGAGAATATTTAAGGTCAACTAAAAGATTTTTATTTGGCAAAGAAAAATCTGCCCCTATTATCGCACACTTTATATCGCAAACCTAAAATTTCCAGGTAAGATTACATCTTAAACCCACTACACTGAAGTAGAAGTAGGAAGCTGTGAAGTACGTGCTGGAGAAGATTCCTTATGGTCAGCATGAGTGGTCGATTTGTGGTGACCTGAAGATGGTAAACTTTTTGTTGGGACAAAAGTCTGGGTTCACCAAGTACCCGTGCTTTCTGTGCATGATGCAGGGTAGTAGGAAGCGAGCTCACCATTACACGAAGAAGGACTGGCCTTTACGGAAGGAATTGGTGCCTTGCAGAGCAAGGAACGTCATAAACAACCCTCTGGTGGACAGAGACAAGATACTCTTCCCACCTCTGTACATCAATCTCAACTTGATTAAACAGTTTACCAAAACTCTGCAGAAGGATGGTGACTGCTTCATTTACTTGTGCCCCGCTTTTCCAGGATAGACCATGAAGAAGTTGAAAGTTAACATCTTTGACAGTCCTCATCTAAGTCAGCTCGTGATAGATCCCTGTCTGGATGTTTCAAGGCTGGCACTTGAAACGGTGCCGCTCGTCATAGGAATTACACAATCCTAAGATAGAAAGAAAATTTGGAAGATGCTTAGAAACATATTTTTTACTCAGATGAGTAGCAAAGTCTATTTGTAGAGGCAATATAAAAGAAATTAGTCTAGCTGCTGTTGTTTGTATGTAAAATTTCTGTATATTTTTATCTCATTTATTTTTATCTCGTTTTTTCTTTTTCAAGATAATAGCTTTAGTAAGGTAGTTGAGGGTATCTGCTATAGAGGATTCTAAGCCGTTCAGGAATTTATCTGGTGGCAGATAATGCCTAATCTCATGCATCTGCGACCTTATATTTTCAGCAATATTTTTCCGGCTGTTAGTACTATCCTAATCTGCTTTTCTTTCGCATCACGGAAACACAATAGGTTTTATGTTTATGTTTGATGATATAAGAATATCTTCATATTTTTCGTCAGTTCAGATTTAATTGTTTTATCAGCTTGGTGGATCACCAACATATCACTCAAAGTTTCCACTGAACGAAATTTGGCATTTCTGTCAATTCACTTCAAGTTAAGTAAAAGTATGACTCATTTGCCTCTGGAACTGTAACCGTTGGGGGACAACCAGGTTTCAGTCTGGCAAATGTTTTATAGAATTTTTCACGTAGGTTGAATGGTAGTCATTCATGTACGTTCTTGATGTGAGTATTAACTGTTTTGCTCCAGTTATCATTTCTCTTTTCACCGCTTTCAAAATAGAGTCCTTAATATGAAAAGTTTCGACAGGGTGCTCAGCGTCTCGCCCACCTAAAGGTTTTCGCCATAAAAGAGAAAATGATGCAGAAAATTAAAATCCAGCACTAGCTATCTCTAAGAAGTAGGCCTTGGAGAGGTTTGCTGTTTTGATTTCAAAGCTACAGCACTTGTTTTTTTGTGTACATTTTTCTACACTTCCCATGCGCTGTCACGCTTTCCAGTCTTATTAACTAGGAATGTTTTCAATATTTATTTATTTATTTATTCCATATTAATCCAATGTACAGTAAAAACATATTACATTTTGAATCTTAATGTCAAGTTACTATAAGTACTTATACATACAGGATTATTTATGGGCCCAAAATAAGTCAGTGACTTTTAGGGCAGAAACTTAAGACTAAGCATAAAATTATCAAGACTATAAATCCCTTCATGTTTATACAAATATAAACAACTTAATATTCATTTGAGAACCTAACCATTGTAATGATTGCAAATAATGAATAATTATATAATTTAAATTTAGAGATAAATTAAAAAACTATTTTATTTCCAGCGATTCTTTCAAGAGGTATGTAGTTAACATAGTCAACAGTCTTATATAAATAATAACATATTTATAATGTATAAATCAAAGTAGTAGTACACAGTATAACAGTGTACGGTAACAAATAAATACACAATAACAAAAGTTGAATAGAAATTTAGTAAGCCGAAATTATTTTGTTTTTAAGAGCTTTTTTGAATTGTGCTAAATTGGTTTGGGATTTGATATTTTCGTCCATGCCATTCCATATTTTGATAGATTTGTACAGAAAGCTACATTGAGATTTTGATTTTGAATACAAGGGTGAAATAAATTTTGTTCTATTGCGGGTTTGGTGATTATGGGTATTATCAGCTGTTTGTAACATATTAAATATATAGCTATTATAGGAACACTTTATTGTTTTGTAAAGGAATAAGGATGTTTGAAAAACAAAGAGATCATTTAATTTTAGAATTTTGGATTCCTTAAAATAACGATTAGTGTGCTCATTGTAGTCAAGTTGATGGATGGCTCGAATTGCTTTTTTCTGTAATATGACTAACTTATTGAGATAATTTTGATATTTTCCATACCAACTCTCTATGCCATATGTCAAGTAAGGTTGCACCATTGTCATATATAAAGAGTGGAGAATAGATTTAGGAAGAAACTTATTTAATTTATATAATATTCCAATCGATTTTGATAGTTTTGTTGAGATATGCGTAATATGTTGCTTAAAACTCAGATTTTTGTCAATAAAGATGCCTAGGAATTTGATATGAGTAGTTTCATAAATTATTCCGTCGCCCATTTTAATATTGGGCAATTCAATAGATTTTTTGTAAGAGAAAAGAATATATTTGGTTTTATCTACATTTATTGATAGTTTATTAACATTTAGCCACCTGAAGACATTTTCGAGTTCTTTATTTATTGTAGATGCAATGTTGCTCGGTTTGTCATATGGCAAGGGAGTTGATAAGGCACTATCATCCGCGAATAATATAAATTTAAACAGAGAAGATGATTTAACAATATCATTAATATAGATTAAAAATAACAGTGGCCCTAGCACGGAGCCTTGTGGGACCCCAGTTGTAATATTAAGGTGGGATGAGTCATGACCACTGACGGAGACAAATTGCTTTCTTTCAGTTAAATATGATTTGAACCAATTTTGACAGTTGCCTCTAATTCCGTACATAGCTAATTTTGACAGTAGAATATTATGGTTGACACAATCGAAAGCTTTTTTAAAATCGAGAAAAATTGAGAATACAATATGGCCCTTTTCAATGTTATGATATAAATATTGAAGGTGGTTAATTATCGCGTGAATCGTTGATTTCTGACGTCTAAAACCATATTGGTGTTTATACAACAGTGAATTAGATTCCAGAAATTTATAAAGTTTATTGAATGCTATTTTTTCAAATATTTTACTGAACATTGTAAGACATGAAATAGGGCGGTAATTGCTAACGTTTGTGAGGTCTCCGGCCTTTGGTAACGGTGTTACTCGAGCAACTTTTAATACACTTGGGAATATACCCTGCGTAAATGATTTATTGATTATTGATGCTAAAATTGGAGCAACTATATCGGAGATGTATTTTAAAATTTTAGTGGAGATTGAATTAATACCCGATTTTTTATTTTTTAGTGAACTAATGATTTTTTTTTATATCGGCTACGCTTACAGTAGAAAAGAACAAGGAATTTGGTACATTAATCTCATTAAAATACGAAAGAAAAAATTTATCGACTATTTTGCAGGAGTCTGAGATTTTTTTACCTACGTTGACAAAAAATTTATTAAATTCATTCGCTTTTTCCTTATTGTCATCAACTGGTTTACCGTCAATGATAATTTGTTTAATTTGGTTTGTTCCTTTAGTAATTTCAGGTTTTATCACAGAATTGATTAATTTCCAAGTTTGTTTTATATTGTTTTTCGTTTGATTAAATCGTTCATGGTAATAATTTTACTTGGCTATTTTAATTTGGTTAGTAACTTGATTCCGAAAATTTTTATATGTATGTTCTGGAATTTGACTAAGCTTATAAAGAGAAAAGTATTTTTGACGTTTTTTGATGTTATTTATAATTGCGTTTGTTATCCAAGGTTTTGTTTTGTGTTTATATGATATGGTTTTAGATTTTAGAGGACAATTAAGTTTAAAAGCATCGTCTAGCCTTGAAATTAACTCTTCGGTAGCAGAATCGATGTCATTTATATAGGAAATTTCATATAGATTCTGATTTAGAACATAGTTATAGAAGTTTGATAAGGTATTTTCGTTAATTATGCGGTAGGTTATTGTACGGTTTTGATGAATATTGTTCGAGTTGAAAAAAGACTTTTGGATCATGAATATAGGAAGATGGTCCGATATGTCACAAAGGAGAATACCGGAAGAGTAATTTTCAGGGTGAACTCTGAAAATATTGTCAATTAGTGTTGCTGAGTTTTGGGTTATTCTTGTTGGTTTTGTTATAATTGGAAGTAAGGAATGAGAATAAAAAGTATTGAGGAAGGACTGAGTTGATGCGTGGTTTTCAAAGTTTAATAGATCAAAGTTAAAATCTCCTGTAATTATTATGTCGTCATAGTTTGTAACATTGAAGTAATTGATTAATTCAGTAATCTTATCTATAAACATCTTTGGGTCACCAGAAGGGGGCCTATATACGGTTCCAATGATTATCGTTTTACCATTTGATTTTACTTCGATAAATAAAGTTTCTATATAGTTATAGGAAATACTAATTTCGTCAACTTTTTTAGTATTGAGGCTGTCAGATATATACACGCTTATACCTCCCCCTATCTTGTTTACGTCGCGTAGTGAATGAAAAGAGCTATAGTTTGGGACACTGATAAGGTGTTTATTATTATTTGTAAGCCAGCTCTCGGTGAATGCCAAAACGGAAAATTTATAATTAAGTGTTGACAAAAATATTGAAAATTCATCAAAGTTTGCGTGCAAAGATCGAATGTTAAGATTTAAAATGGACAGGTGTGTTTTTTCAAATGAAAATGTAGTGTTAAATTTATCACAATCGTAGTATTGGTTTCTTACGTTATTTTCTTTAAAATTTGGATATAATTCATCAAAATGGTTTATGTCTGGATCGATATTATTGAAGTGATCGAGTTGTTCAAACATAAAGGAATTTAAAAATTAAAGGTTACAAATTGAAATTACGTATAAAATATCTATAAACAGTTAAAATACTGTTTTTATGATAAATTTAATAAGCGAAAAAGGAATAAAGTATGTAATACAATTGAAATTAAAGTAAGTGAATACTAGGTCAAAATATGGTTTGTTTGTTTTTGTTTTTTTCATCTAAAACAGTAATATCGCCGAATGTATTATTACTGATCGTTCCAGAGATTCTCAGCATTTAAGTCTGCAAGCGTCGAATTGAGCTGTTCCGACAGAAATTTTTGGAGGGCAGCTCGGGTATTGATAACTATACGTAGGTCACGGCGACCAGAGGGTCATGGCATTATTTTCACATTTTTATTTTTAACCTTACGAGTCACACCCTCAGAAAGTAGGAAAAACATTAATGACAACTAGATTTTTCTCATTCACAGTATCTGAAACAGAGGAAAGATTACAATTAATTTGTGAGTGTATAACATCCTTCAAAATCACATGCAAATAAATAAAAACATTAAAAATGAACAAAGAAAATAATTAATATATCAGGTAAGAACGAAAGTAATATCCGATTATAGTGTATATATTAAAAATGAAAAAGCTTTTGACTATGGAAATATTTAGTCATAAACATAACCTCCATTGCTTTCTAGAACCTCATTTCATCTGCAACAAGTTTTTAAATGCCGCGCTTGGAAAATTCTTTAGGTTTTTATGCAAAATATGAATCAAACTCATCTTCAACCTCTTCTCTTGATGTCATCCTAAGACCATCCAAATGGTTCTGTAATCCCATACAAGTAATAATTAGAAGGAATAAAGAGGATGAAGCAATACTTCCCAACCGAACTCCTCCAAGAGGTCTTTGGTCATTCGACCTGTGTGATGACAGGCATTATCGTGATGAAGGATGAGACCATTTTTGTTGATTAAGGAGGGATGCCTTTGGCTCAAAGTGACTTTCAAACGAAGAAATTGATTGCAGTAGAGAGTAACATCTATTGTTTAATTATTGTCTAACAGTTTGTAATGGAAAATTCCTTCAATATCCCACTATACACTCAACATGGTATTTTTTGAATGAAGCTCTCCTCTCGGTTGTTGAGAAATTCTACTTCCTCGACTGATTCCTGAACGTAGGTGTTTAACCTTATGATATGGGATCATCATCTCATCACCCGGAAAAGGCCTGCCCAAAATGGTACCTGAAGGTGTTGTGAAAGCAATTGCTCACAGCAAGCAACACCCTGTTGCAGATTTTCCATGAACAGTTGGTGCGGAACCTATTTTCCTATCACTGGAACCTTTCCAATAATTTTCAGTTGCCGTTGAACAGTCATACAAGTTCCATTAAATTGTTTTGCGAGTTCCCTAAAAGTTCTACCAGGAATTACCTGACCAACAGCTTCCGACTCTTCGGAATCAAGTTCTTTTGAACGACCTTCTTAAGGCCCTTCTTTTAGACTGAAAACACCACTTCGAAAAGATAAAAACCACGTTATATAACTTCTTTCATTTATTGCAACATCCCCCATAAGTGTTTTGAATGGATTTTGCCGCTGTACTTGCATTGACACCTTTATGAAACTCATAGAGTACAACATGTCTAATGTGATCTTTAGATGGGAGGACATAGATGTGAATACTGAAGAAGATTATGAACAATATTTTGTAAAATCTAAAAGAAAAAGTATCAATTACTAGACGATAACAAGAGGCGCTACTTTAATAAATACTATTTAAAACTTCCAGAAAATCGGACATTATTTTCGTTCTAGCCTGATATATAAAACTGAATAATAATAAATAAATAATAAAATGTTAAGAATCGTGAATAAGCCACACTGACAGACAAAGAAGCATAATTCCATAGTTTAATTGATTACTGTGAACCATCATCACTGGTACAAAGAGAATAACATCAATTCTTGATTTGTGAAAGTGTTAAAGGTAAAATAGATTAAATAAGAGAAAGACTAAAGTACAGGAATTGACTGAGCACGTTACTGTGATACTTCTAGCTTCTTTTGAACTGTCACACACGTCAATTTTATTATATCTACTTTCGATCATATACAGGGTGTCCCTAGTGTCTCGATACGGCAAAATGCACATTTCCACTAAAAATAATTGAAATAAATTTTCTTCAACTGAAATATTAATAAATAACATCTTGAATGCGAATTCCGCCAATTGCGATGCAAAGTTCGATCCGTTTTGATTCAACTCCAAATTTCGGTCAATTTTAGCACATTCATTTATAAGGCGCTGTCACCTTAGCCAAGGGGGCTAAGGTCTAATGAACGAGACCATTTAGTCCCGCAAAAAATGAGTGAGGTCTGGTGAACGAGGAGACCATTGAGTACACCTTTAGTATACTCTCGATCAGGGGCGGGCAACCTCCGGCCCGCGAAGGCCTAGCGTCTGGCCCGCCACCTTGCTCGGCATTAATATTACAATCCGGCCCGCGAAACCCCAGCTCCCCCTAAAATAATAATAAATTCTGCCAAACAGCATCTGTCTCAGTAGACTCGTAGAGGGAGAGGGGAATGAGTCTTACTCTGGCAGTGAAAATGAATAAAAAATGAGACAAAAATGCATTTCCCTCAGATACGAAAGATTTCATATAATAATAATAATAATAATAATAATAATAATAATAATAGGTATTTATAATGCGCGCTTCAGGGCTGTTAGCCCTCCCAGAGCGCAGGTTGTGTAGCGAGTGTAGAGAAAGTTTAGAGGGAAGAGAAGGCAATTCTGAAGAGATGAGTCTTCGGGAGACGTTTAAAAGTAGCGAGAGGATCGGACTTCGGCAGGAAGAGCATTCCAGAGTCTAGGAGCACAAACTGAGAAGGAACGGTCACCCATCGAGCAGAGGACAGAACGAGGAGTGTTCAGGATGGGAGTGAGGTTAGACCGGGGTGCCCGAGGAGTTTGACGACGGGAGAGGGCAGGCGAGAGATAAGGTGGAGCCTCGAGGTTTAGGGCTTTGTATGTGATGAGAAGAATTTTATAGTGGGTATGGAAGCGAATAGGTAACCAGTGTAGCTCCTGTAACAGAGGCATCGAAGGAGAAACCCGGGGGCGGCGAAGGAGGAGCCGGGTAGCATAGTTTTGAACTGGTTGTATTCTAGTATATATGGTCACTTTGGGGATTTCGTTTGTCACTCTGGCCCGCGGCCTGCTCACAAAAGTCTCATCTGACCTTCACTCTGAAAAGGTTGCCCGCCCCTTCTCTAGATAAAGGAAGTTAAGGGAGGGGGGAGGTCTGATAAACGAGGAGACGATTGTGATATTTCCTTTGTGTCCAGAATTGAAGCACACCCTGTACACATTAACTCACCAAGATTTGTCTGGCTTTGGAGAATCTCCCGCTTCAATCATTAGTAGGTTATAAGGATATGGTTTAAGCTACGATTCTTGGTTCAGTTTTATTGATTTCACTTCGTTATATTAACTGGCACGACCATACACTTTGAGGACCAGTTGACCTTTGTTTGGTATTAGTAATCACTAATAGTAATCTAGTGAACAAGGAGACCATTGAGTACGACTTCTTCTTTAGCATAGCCCCGAAAAAGTAATAGTAATCTAAAACTGTATGGAAATATATTTCTTTGTTTGGCAGAGTAGCTTTTATCGCCTATTCTGTTTTTCACTCCATTGTGCCTCTTAAAACCTCCCCCCGACGCCGGAGCTTGCTTCCTAATTGTTGTCATCTTCCCTTTTTATCGTTGTTTTGTTTTCAAATTTTTATTTTAAAGAGCCTAGAACTACTTTAATTGCGGCGACTTATGCCCAAGTGGGTAGTCGCCGGATAGCCCCTTAATAAAAAAGTGCCTCTTAAAAATAAGATGCGAGTGAATTAAAGAGGGCGGGAAAATTCCCCCACCTCTAAAGCCAAATCGGTGCAAAAATAGTGTTATTATGTCAGAAAGAAGACAATAAACCCTTTTCATGATTTCCACTAGTTTTTTCTCCCTTATTTTATTATTTATTGACTAGAGCAGTGGTTCCCAACTAGTTTTGGCTTATGGTTCCCATAAACATTATTTTCCGTAGGCGATATGCAGTTTAACTATTTTACAAAAACAAATATACTGTATATAAAGGATATTAAAACAACTATTTGTATTCAGGTACTGTATTATTGGTCACAGATCCTATTTGTTTACAGATAAATTCGAATTCTATTATAAAATATCTAAAAAAAGGAAAATATATGTATTAATATTTTTAAAAATATAATTCAAATACATAAATTAAAATTAGCTATTGGCTTAACTATAATTTAAGTTTCAATAGGGTGAGTCTTGTGGCTAGGAATAGAACATCAAAAGTAAGAACTAGATTTCTTTGATGAGGTTGTGGCAACTTCCTAACTTAAAATAAGGCAAAATTGTAACACCGTTAATCGATATTCAACACGCCATCGGAAATTGCAATAGTCACGAATATACACTGCGAATGAATTCTTTTTTAGGGCATAAAGCGCTTTAGACTATGCCTTTTAATTACGCTGCTTTCCCACCATAGAAACGTATATAGTTTCGTAATAAAAATAAAGTGAAAACTCAAAAGGGCATCTCCTCCCGCAAGATTTTCGAAAGTAGGTGGTAAATCGTCGAATTTAATAATTAGAAACAGCAAAGAAAAACAGAATTAGCGTCTTTCCACTTGAACATAAGCCTTAGGCGGTATGGGGAGGTTGCAAGCAATGACAAACCAAAAATGACAAACAACGAAGCTGAGTTAATGATAGAGAAAAGGAAAGGAGCGGTGAAAAATGGTACCATGGTGTCAAGTGTTGAAAGAATCCAGTTAGGGAAAGGAGACAAAACAAATAAATCAACAGTAATCATCATCATCACTAACTTTATAATTTAAGAAGGGGATTTTTTTGAGTATTTGAATAATAATTTCATCTTAGTTTGGTTATGACTTATATTTTTTTTATCAAAGTTATTTCTAATAATTCTTTTATAATATCTAAAAACAAAATGGTGAAGTTCAGAAATAAATATAAGTATCGAAATTTTGTGAATTTTTAAAACCCAAAGAATTACAAATGGTGAAGTTTAGAAAATTTATTTTTATATATCTTCTTCTCTATAACTATATTTTAGCAACGTGATATTTTGAAAGGGGGGAAATTTAGTTTAGAATTCCTTTTTAAAATTATTATAACTGGCGAAGTTCAGAAAATTTATAAAAATTAAACCATGGCTGCTTTTTTTAGATTTTAAATTAATTTCAATCTTAGTAGCGAAGCACAATTTTTTCCCGTAGGGGAGGGGGGGCGAAATCATTGCCTGGTTGTAATAGTATATAAAATGAAACAGAAAGAGTCATTAACTTAATGCTAGCTCCTATAAGCTTATTTAGAAATTCCTTTAAAAAACTATGCCAATGTAAGCCTAAGAACTAAAAATTTACGGATTTAGAAGGCCTATAATTTCTTTATTTTCTTGAATGTTAATTTTGCCAGTTTAGTTAAGCAGGAATGCAGGCCTACCATTTTTTAACCAAATTTTCGCACCAATTTATATTATACTATTTTTGATTCAGTGTTTTTATTAACTCCTTAGCTGTATGTAATTCTTCCGTTCCCAGAAACTTTGTTAACACCTTTTATCTTTCCACGTAACAGCCTGAAGAGGTGAGAAAAGAACAGCTGCTCGTAAAGAATGGAGGTATTCTCAGAATCGAGCATACAATGGGAAAGTTCCGAAGAAACCAAATTTAAGCGGACGCATACAAAGCATACCTTCGCCTAAAGGGCATAAAGTTGTAGTCTATCTTTCGAACGGTCATGAAAAATGGGGTAAAAATGCTTAAATTATCTTTTTTATATAATCATAATTACCAGGCTCCACCCTTAAAGTCTTTACGTAAATTGTTTGGGAAGTTCTAAACTTGTTCAGACGTTTGTTTAATGTTTGGTTCGTTAATCATTAGCAATTTAACGGCTTGTCATTAAGCCAATTATGGTTTTCGTCTACAGAACCTAAACTATGAGAGAACAGAATAAGGACAAGCCTTTATACACAAGTACATCGGCGTTAATAAATCCGATCTTGCATTGCGATTTAATACGTTCTAAAGTTAAGCTTCTACTTCGATGTTTCCGGTTTATAAGTCCACAAGAAGGGGTACCGGGGAAGCCCCTGCTACAACCAAAATGTGCGGAATGGTTACCATGCAAACTCCTTTCAAGGGTGTAGCATGAACCGACTCGCTCCAACTTCATCGCTTTCTTTTCACATCTGTCCTTATGAATTTTCTGCGAGAGAGGCCCTCGTTGCTCTTGCGCTTAAAATTCCGGGGGAAATCCCACAAGTGGGGTCGGCGCGCATCAATCCCGGCACTGAAACAACTAACCCCTTCACCCCCCTTCCCTCTACATATTATCAAGCACCCATCATTTTGACCCCAAACCAATTTTCCCATTATTAGCGATGGGGTTCCACATGATGTAGCGATGGGGGAGCCCCATGCTGTAGCGATGGGGTGCCATGTACTGTAGCGATGGGTTGTCGTGTGTTGTAGTGATGGGATGCCTTGTGCTGTAGCGATGGGATCCATGTTCTGTAGCGGTGGAATACCATATGCTGTAGTGACAGAGTGCCATGCATTGTAGCGATGGGGCCCCTATGTTGTAGCGATGGGGTGCCGTGCGCTGTAGCGATGGGATCCATGTTCTGTAGCGATGGGGTGCCGTGCGCTGTAACGATGGGATCCATGTTCTGTAGCGATGGGGTGCCGTGCGCTGTAACGATGGGGTGCCGTGCGCTGTAACGATGGGATCCATGTTCTGTAGCGATGGGGTGCCGTGCGCTGTAATGATGGGATCCATGTTCTGTAGCGATGGAATGCCGTGTGCTGTAGCTATAGGGTGCCCTGTGATCTAGTGGCTGTGTCATGTGCTGTAGTGATGGGGATTATGTGCTGTAGCGATGGACTACTAAGTGTTGTAGCGATTGCGTACCATAGGATGGGGTGCCATGTGCTGTAGCAATAAATTTCTATGTGTTGTAGATATGTCTTGCAACAGTGGCGGACCATGTGCTGTAGCGATAGGATGCCGTGTGCTGTATGATGGTGTGTCATGTTCAAGAAAATAATGTCACGCTATCTTTTGCAAATAAATTTACTTTTATTTATCCTTTTCAATTTAACTAAATAGATTTAGTTTTATTTATCTTTTGAAAATAAAGTAACTAAATTTCCTTTTATTTATCTTTTGAAAATAAAATATGGCTACTCTAACACATTTTTTCCCCGGCTGATAAAATTCAGAGATGTATCCCAGAGGAGACCCTTTCCTTGATCGACAAGAATTAACTTCTTTATTTCCTAAGTTACTGATGCGAAAATGTTCTGGTGTTCTAAAAAAGATGCTAGTCCAAAGCCGGTAGGCCTCTTATTCATGGAGGTTGTCAAACCTTTTCGGGCAAATGATTAATTTTTCCTGTATGTTTGGCTGCTTGAGTCTTTGTATTGTCAAAAAACGGAACTCCTTCCTGTTCCAGAAACTGGAGCATTTCTTGTCCACTGCGTTATTGAAATGTTTGAGGTATTGGCGCTAGTTTTTCCCGAATCTGGTTAAATCTATCGCAGATGTTATGTCACTATAAAGAATTTTGTTTATTTTCATTGTCTTATTCCAGTTATTTAAATCGGTAAACGCAAATAAATTCCACTTACCTATTTCGTTGTTGAACAACAAACTCGGCCAACAGTATAATTTTGGTAAATAAGGAGAAAAAGGTAACCATTTTTTCTTCTCTCATATTGCGGTTTGTTGAATTTTCGAACACAATTCTTTGTTTTCCCCGTTAAAGATAGATCTGAAATAGGCTCCCATTGAAAATCAGACTCGCTTTATCCGTGTAAGCTTTCGAAGGAAATTGATCAATTAATAATCTCTCAACTATGCACTTACATTGTTTTCACTTATTGGTTACTTCCATTTTCGAATTGAAGGATTGAATTTTAAATATAACAATTAAATTAGCAACTCTAATTAACCCCAAATAATTAATCAAATTGGACAACGAGACAGTTTGCTTTGTTTCCTAATATTGCAATAATATTATTTATTCTATGTAGTTGTATTCTAATTCTTGTGTAAATAAAGCTGTTATGAAACTGTAATTACTTTAATATCAATTTAAGATAATGCTTTTATTTAATTTTAATAAATTAAATCAGGAATAATAATGAGATAGTTCAATAACCACGCAAAATTTCATGAAAAACAACAACTAGCCTAATACAGGAATCTGTAAGGTTTACTTTTGAATGTGTGTTGGTTGATTGCAATATGATTCAAATTCACTTGATCTTTGAAAAAAGAAGTCCTAAACTAGACAGATAGACAGACTAATACATAAAGACATCCAGAAGACGGCTTGATAGAAGATGAGACTGTAAACCTCTTCTCGAAGGCATGAGTAAGAGGGCAAACTCGACCGCTAGACTAAAATCAGTAAAAGATTCTTGGGAATGCCTTTGCTTACAAGTTGGATTGGATAGACGGATGTCGATTTACTCAGGATAGCATAAGTCGCGGACGGAGTACCACATCTACGGTCAAAAACTGCTATTGATCTTTAAGAGAAGATGTTATAACCCATATTGATCTTTAAATTTTCCATCTAATAATATTATTGGGGTAATTTTAATTGAAAGCCAAAGGTAGAGCGCCTCAATTAATCAATAAATGGAAGGTACGAGGGGTGGTCAATAAGTTTTGCAATTCGGATATAAGGAAACGAGATATGAGGAAAAGTGTTTTATTATTTTTCAAGATAACTACCCTCGACTTCAATGCACTTGCGCCACTTGTCCCTGAGGCTTCGAATTCCAGACAACCAGAAATGTCCCGACTGCTGTTCAATCCACTCCTGGACGGCGAGCTGGACATTTTCATCGTCCCCAAACTGGCGTCACACAGTGCAACCTTGAGCTGGCAGAATAAAAAGTAGTCGCTAGGGGCCAGATCTGGACTGTAGGAGGAAAAGGGGTGAGCTCCTCGAATCCGCACTCGCGCAGGGCAGCTTGTGCAACTCTGGCCTTGTGGACTTTGACGACGTTGAAGTCGATCATGGGGCGTGAGGTTTTTAGAGACCCAACGGCAGAGACCTTGGTCATGGCCAAATTGTCGTGGATGATGTTGATAACACTTCCATGTGATATTCCAAGTTCTCGCTCGATTTCTTCGACCTTCACCCGTCGATATTCGAGGATTATCCTCTCCACACGGGCCACATTGTCCTCGTTGGTCACGTCTGACGGGCGTCCTGGACGGGGGTCATCTTCAAGGGACACACGACCATGGCGGAACTCCATATTCCAGCGAGCAATGGTGGCATAGGAAGGGGCGGTGTCGGTGTACACTGCAACCATGCATTCATGGATCTCTTTTGCATTCTTGCCTTCCTTGGTCAAAAATTTGATCACTGCGTGGTGCTCAACCTTCTCCATTGTTGAAAAATTTGTGACTGACGATCTATGATCAGCTACTGCTTCTTAAATAGACAGGGCAGGAGCGTGCGGCTGTATGTCCTGACTTGTTATAACTTGTCCTAACACCCCCACAAACAGCCCCCCCCCCTCCTCTGTTTTGCCCTACCGATTCGCAAAACCTATTGACCGCCCCTCGTATATCTTAAAATGACTAAATAACCTTAAAACATTAATGGAAGGTATCTCTTAAAAATGACTAAATATTCTTTAAAACATTAATAGAAGGTAGTTCTTAAAATGACTGAATAGTCTTTAACACATTAAGGCAACGTAGCGCTTAAAAATGACTAAATAGTCTTTAAAACATTAATGGAACGTAGCTCTTAAAAATGAATAACTAGTCTTTAAAACATTAAGGGAACGTAGCTCTTAAAAATTACTTAATATTATTTAAGACATTAAGGGAACGTAGCTCTTAAAAATTACAAAATAGTCTTTAAAACATTAATGGAAGATATCTCTTAAAAAAATTACTAAATAATCTTTAAAACATTAATAGAACTTATATACACGGGATCTACACTATTAGTCGTACCTTCAATTCGAAGAGAAAAGCATGATGGAAGAAGATCCCTGTCGTGTTCAAGAATGTATGGATGAAAATTGAGGACACCTATTACCCACTATTTTTAGACCGTAGTTTGTTATCTAGCAAGATAAAAATTCCCCAGAATTATTAACTTTAAATAAATGAATTTTCTGGAATCACATAAAATAACATATTCGGTAGCCTTAGCAATCTCTCTTCCCCATTGATTGTGCAATAATGTGCGCCCTCTGTACAATGTTCTTCATCCAATTGCTTGGTGTGGATAAGGAGCGTTCCCCATTGCGCCCGATGCAGAATCAACGGGGCGAGAAATTGCTATAGTAGCCGAATATCATAAATCGTCAGTTCAGCTTATTAAAAAAAAAAATTAGTTAAATGGTTCAGTAAGCAGTACAACCTGTTAAAATAATTAATTAAATTATTCATTAATTTTTGAGCTCGGTTAAAATAATGATTTAAATACTTCAGTAACCTAGGAAACCCGTTATAATAATGATTTAAATACTTCAGTTTCCCGTGAAACCTAGTATAATAATGATTTAAATATTTCAATAACCTGTGAAACCCGTTATAATGATGATTTAAATGATTCAGTAACCCGTGAAACCCTTTGTAATAATGATTTAAATAGTTCAGTTACCCGTGAAACGAGATATAATAATGATTTAAATAGTTCAGTTAAAAGTGAAACCAGTGATAATAATGATTTAATTACTTCAGTTACCCGTGAAACCCGATATAATATTGATTTAAATAGTTTAGTTACCCATGTAACCCGTTATAATAATGATTTAAATACATCAGTTACCCGTGAAGCGAATTATAATAATGATTCCCATTAAGCCCGTTATAATAATGATTTAAATACTTCAGTTACACATGAAACACTTTATAATAATGATTTAAATACTTCAGTTACCCGTGAAACCCGTTATAATATTGATTTAAATCCTTCATTTCCCGTGAAACCCTTATAATATCGATTTAACTAATTCAGTCACTCTTGAAACCCATTATAATAATGATTTAAATACTTCAGTTACCCGTGAAACCCGTTATATTTATATTTACACTATATATATTTATATTTACACTAATATTGGTCTTTTGATTTATGATTTACTTATTTATACTTGTTTAATTTTTGTTTGTTAGCTTTCATTTTAATCTAATTCTATCATTTGGAATTCACTGACACTTTTATCATTACCTGATTACTTGTTGTCTATTATTGTTTTATATATTACAGTTTGGATTTAATTTAATGGTTTTATTTAATGATATTTACTTCTATATTTATTACACTGTACACATTATGTTCTTATGATTTACTGAATTATAACTTTCAGCTCACTTCGTTTTTACACTGTTTGATACTTCTTAATTTTATTATTTTTTATGTACACTGGAACTTGCGTAGACTATACGTTATACGTTCACTTACGTGACGTGTTTAAACACTTGATTATTTGGTTTTCGCTTGATTATAATTTGACACTTTTATCTATTCGCTTAATTATTTATTTAACACTTTTATCATTTTTGCTTTATTATTTATTTAACACTTTTTTCACTTTTGTCACTTTTTACTGTTAGCTAATTGATGAGGCATCATCCCGCACTTTATGTTTTTGTAAGTAGTCCCGTTTACTGTATGTAGACTAGACTCCGGGATGTACATCGTACCGCTACACAAAAGGCTTTCTTTTTCTTTTGGGGACCACGGGCCCTCAAAGGTCCACTTGTACTCGCCATTTCTAATGCCTGACACTAACTGAGTCTGGTTGCGTTTTTTTCAGGTCTGCATGCAGTAGTCCCGAAAATCTTTAACTTTAATTGTTCCTCGTCGAAAAAATGTCCTTTTTCCAGGACATCGACTTTTTCGGTAAGGGGAACTCAGGGGGTAAAATTTGTCGTTTTCGGATTCCCCGTCAAGCCTCTCCTCTTCTATTTGTTTTGCTGCGGGTCTGGTGTTCCTCTTCTTCTTTGATCTCTTCTCCTTAGGGTTATTCTTCGTGTTTTCAACGCTTTCGCCTTTTTTTTGTTCTTGGCTCCCATCTTCCTGGTTAATTGTTGGTTGTTTTTCTTCTTCTTTTTGATTTGTGGCTTTGTTGGCAGTATCAGATTGTGTTTCATCAACGAACTTGATGTTCAACACGTCTTGAGATGCTGGGTTCGGTGGGAACCACAACTTTTTCTTTACTCCGTTGTGCTGCAACATGGTGTTGAGTTCCTCCGAGAAGCAGCCGGGACGCGCAAGGTTCGCCAGGTGGGCGACTATGACCATTGTCATAATCTCCTTGCTTTCGGCCCGGTTGCTGGTATGACGTTGCCTAGAGTAGATGCCGCGGTGGCATAAGAGCTTACCTCGGGCCTTTTCCTCCTTTTGTAATTTTTACTTTTCTCGCTTCTTTCCTATGGCTTCTTTGCGTAGAGGGCATCTCATGGGCAGAGCCCGATGTTCCCCTCTCCGCAGTTTACGCATTTCAGTTGTTCTTCGCCGCAATCTCTCCAACCGTGGTCAAATTTGGAGCATGCCGCACAGATTTGTTCCTTAGTCGGGCAGTTTTTTGTTGCGTGGGTTTCGATGGCCAGGCAGATTTGGCAGTTTTCCAAGTAAATGTACTCTTCTGCCTCTATCTGCTATGGATCTACTCGCAGGTAGAAGTCCAGGAGGCCGTCCCGCAACGCTCTCTGAGCCATCTCGCTGGTGCTGAATGTGACCTTAATCAGAGTTTTGCCGATTTTGTCGACCTTGTATACTTTTGCCTATGTCTGTTTTGCGTTGAGTTCATCCTTTATTTCATCCTTGGAGTTGTCCGCAAAGAAGGGATCTACTCTCCTGAAGATGACGGTACGCCTCACGAGTAGTTCGTGGGGGGCTACCGCTTCGAGCCCAATCTTGTGGAGGGGTTCTTTTGCCTGGTCTGAGACAAGGGCCTTCACATCTTTGTTCTTCCATCAGACGGCGGCCCACCCGTTCGGTGTCTGAATGAGAATGGTGAGCTCAATATTAATTTTTCCGAAAATCGTTTCGAACACCGATTGCCTGGTTGGCTTTTGGTTTCCCGCTATTAGACGGGGGGGGGGATCCGTTTGGTGTCCTGGGGGCGGGGGAACCCATGTCCCCCTTCGGGCAGTGCTGCCCTTTCTCCTTCTGGGCCTCTCTTGCTTCTAGGGGAGGCGGAGTACTTCACTCCACAACGCTCGAATATGAGATTGTCTGGTAATGGCGTTTTGGCGGTCCTTTCCCTAAACGTTTCGTCCTTTGCCAGGACCAGATGACACAACACTCTACTCTACTCTCTACTATACTCTACTTTGGACTTTGGACTTTAACCATAATAGGTGATGAAATTTAGGTAGAGTTAGAGAGAAAATAGTAAGAGAGTAAAGTGGTTAAAGGGTGAATTTAAAGAAAAGATGATGTGTGGGAGACAGAATAAAAAAGTCCATGGTGAAAGAGTAGCTCTGTTGTTTTGTGTTTTTTGATGGATTTTGTTAGGGTTTTTTTGGGTGGGGGTTTATTTAATAAACTATAAATTTATAGTTTATTTAATTAAATTAACAAGGTTAATTTAATTATTAGTTTTTTTTATCTTAATGATGATCTTTGGCATTCAAACCTTTATTTGAAACGGGAATTTAAACCCGCTGTGGGTATTTGAACAGATTTTATTCTAAATATTAATTTGAGGTTGAAATTTTTATCAAAGTATGAATTTGGATTATGGATTTATTTTGGAGTTAATTTTCACTAATAAAAAACTTGCGCATTACACTAGTCATTTCCTGTCTATTGTCGATTCTGTAATGTGTATTTGGGAGTCACGTCACCGTCAGACTGTATTTTGCTGCTTTTAAATGGTCTTATTTGTCGGTTGGCCTCGATGTCTAAGTGTGTACGAGAGAATTCAGGGGTCAAGCGGGCACCAATGGCTTGCCATATCCTCTTAGCTCTCTCGTGGAGCGCCACATTGATCGGAGATAATCCAACCGAGTCGTGGAGCTCCCTCTGTCGTTTACGTTCTCTTCTTCGGGTGTTTGTAATAATTAAAACCGCTTTGTTCTGGATGATTTGTAGTTTCGCAATGTGGGTCTGTGCGCTCGCGTTCAGCGGCACCGGGGGGTACAAGAGTCTCGAGCGAATGCACGCATGGAACATCTTGAGTTTAATTGAGCGATTTAGTTCACGGAGCCTATAAAAATCCCTCAAATCTCTTTTGCTATTCACGACTGTTCGTTCGATATGGCTTTCGTAGCCCCCTGCGGTGATTTTGAGCCCCAGAACCGTCCTTTCTAGGCAGTAGGGGATTCGCTCTCCTTCTACCCGTATGCCGTTGAAGGTCTTGCGAAACATGGAAATTATTTTAAATTTTGGGGCATTGGTCGATATCTTCCATCTCCTCTCGAAAGAGTTGATGTTGGAAATCTCCCTAGCCGTATTTCTCGCCATAAATTCCCTGTGAACATAAGCGGCTGTACAAATTTGCGATATATCGTCAGCGAACTGAACGTATATCGTACCCTCGGATAGAGGTTGTGGTAGGTCACGTGTATATATGTTGTATAGAAGGGGACTGAGACAGCCCCCTTGTGGGACCCCTGCTTTGAGCTCGTATTCCGGGCCTTTGTATCCTCTGATATGTATATATGCTCTCCTCTCCATTATGTAGTCGCATAGAATCCTCTCAAGACTGGGGTTGAGGCCTACTTGAAGGATCTTAAATTGTAGTCCTCTCTTCCGAACCTTATCAAAAGCTTTTTTAACATTGAAGAGCACAAGGTCGGCATGCCTTTTGTCTGCCTTGATCTTGGCAAGCTTTTCGGTGATAACGGCTAGTGCCGTATCAGTCCCTCTTTTCCTTCTGAAGCCGTGTTGTTGCTCGTTATGCAAGTTGGCTTCGTCGAGAAAAGAGTTGACTCTATTAGCCAATATCTTCTCGAAGACTTTTCCAGCAATTTCTAGGAGAGATATCGACCGAAAGCTGGCAGGGCAGTGCGGGGGCTTTCCCGATTTGGGACGAAAATTATCTTGGCCACTTTCCACTGATCGGGAAAGTAGCCCGTGTTCAGAGCTGCATTCATGATGTTAAGCAGCACACTCCAAACATTAGGCGGGGCCTTGATGAAATTCTCCGTGGTCAGCCCCGTGGTACCCGGTGCTCTTTGACGAAAGAATTTTAGAGCAACGGAGAGCTCTAAGGCAGTTATTTTACTACCATAGCCCTCCATTACTCTTTCCTGCGACACACAATGATGAGGAGAGGTTCTGTGTATTTGTATGTTTAGTTGTTTGATTATGTCAGTCTCGAATTCGAGGTCGTAATTGTCATTTTCTTCTGGGGTAATTTTGAAGATTGAGGACCAGAAAATCCTAAACATTTCCTCAATCTCTTCCGGCTCGTCAATTTCTATACCATCGTTTATAAGGATGATTCTTTTTTGGGGAGGTCTTCCTTTTAGGCGTTTAAATGTCTGCCAGAAAGTGTGTGAGTCTCTTTCAATGTCGAGTATTTCTATCAGTCTGTCCCATGTGAGTATCTGTTGGTCTATAATTAGTGTCTGGAGTTCGTCTTTAATCTCTCTTAGTCTTCTGTGGGTATTGTGGCTGGGACCTATCAGCGCCACTACATTGGACAGGTCCTTATATTACTGGGCCAGAGCTTTCATGGGAGGGGTCCAATAGGGAACTGGAAGGGTTTTATATTTTATATGGGGAATACTATTTTCATCGGCTTTAATTAGGAGGTCAGTGATTCCTTTCAGCTCTTTATCCATTTCTTCTAAATTGGCATCGAGTTAAGGGTCTGGGATATAATTTAGAAGGTAATTTCTGTAGCTTTCCCAGTTCGCCTGCTTATAGCGTTTGCGTTCTGGGATTGCAATTTGAATGGGATTTACTCTAACTGTAATTTTAATAGCCTGGTGGTCGCTCGGAATAATGGGCCCGGTTCAATGTAGTAGTTGTATGGAAACCTGATACTGGATAAAACAATATCAGGTTTCGTTGCTGCTTTTCCCGTTATGTATGTCGGGAATTCTGGTCTAATTCTTGTCACTATTGTCTATCAAGTAATACTTCGATGTTTCTGCCTGCATTGTTGTAGGAGGTATACCCTGCCGCTGCACACCTTGCATTCAGATATCCAGCAAAGATTACATTTTGCTTATGGCTGAAAATCTGTAGAGGGTTTGCATGGGCACATACCCACGTCTTAGGGGTTGGTACCCCGTAGCCACGACCAGCGCCCCCCCCCCCAGGGTAGTGCCTACCTCAATGGCAAGGTATGATTCATCTAAGTCGGGCAGGTTTTTCTATTTTAGTCCTTTTTTGACGGCTATTGCGCAGCCGTCATACCGTTTCTGGCTATGATTCTTGCTAATGACGTCGTATTGAAATATTTTTAATTCTTTTTGCGCGGTCAGTCCGTGTTCTGAGATAAGTACAATGTCAGGGTCACTTTGTCGTAAAATATTGCTATAGATGGAACCTTTTCCGTCCCACCCATCGACATTCATTTGTACAATCGTAAGTCTGTTGGTCATTTTGTGTAATGTTGGGTCTTTTAGTGTGTGGGATTAAAGTGGACGCTTATTCGCGATCCACTTTAGCCCCATGAGGTGTACTGGGCGGGGTGCGCTCCCTGCCGTTTCGTTTTTTCCTGTATTCTGTGTCAGTGATTGTGTGGAAGCAGTCGGTGGTCAATTTAATCATATTTTGGACGAGAGCCTCCTCACCCTGTCGTTCCGGAACCTCATTTGAGCATTCCCACTTATATCTTCCTGTCCTAAGACCCTCCGATACTTCGTGGGAATCGATTTTGGTTGGGAAGGGCGCCGATTCGGGGGCATATAGCTTGAGATTGGACCCTCTCGCATGGTACTTGAGTTAGTGTTCCCTGCCTGGAGATGAGGAGGTTGACCTTGGGCCACGTGTTTGTGAAGTTTTTCTCGACCGTGGAGACCTGGTCTTTGGTCGCACTGCTTCCTTGTTTTTGGTGTATCGGTATTATCTTTTTGGTATGTAAGTGGCGATTGTTTTTCTGTTTGTGTTGTTGGTTTTGCTTTGTTCAGACGTGGGTCGCGTGTGCTGGCTGTGCTTTTCGGTGCGGGTACCTTTTGGCACGTTTCCTGGCACTGAGAGCCTACGCTTATACGCATAACCTCCTCTGAAGGAGGGTTATCCGGGAACCACATCTCCTGCAGGCCGTTCTTTACGAGCATGCGGTTTACCTCGGTGGCAAAAGTACCTGGGCGTGTTATGTTGGCTATGTGTGCATAATAAATGCAGTAAATTATTTTGGTAGAGTGTTCGTTTTCGATGTGGAGAAAATTCGTTTGGTTATTCGTCTCGGCAATCGCGGCTTTGGCTACTTTTGCATAGGTTGAATTTGCCTTCTTTTCCTTTTCACGTCGTAGCTGGGTTTGTTTTTGTATTTCGTTTTTCCTGATCGGGCATGCCATGGACATAGTCCGGTGGACGCCTTCACAGTTAAGAAACTTTGGAGAGGTACTCTTACAATCGCGCCAAAAATGATTGCGACCGACACATATCGAGCATAACGTGAGGTTTTTTTCAGGGCAGCTTGAAGTGGTGTGTTTGCCGTACTTGTAGCACCTAAAGCACATTTGCAAGTCGACAAACTCTTCCCTTTCAATCTGCTCTGGGCAGACTTTTACGCTAAAAAGAAGTAAACCAAGATCTTTTGCCTTTTGAGCCATTGCCGTGTCCTGGAAAACAACCTTGAAAACGTGCGTGTAGGTTTTGAACTTAATTACCTCCGCTACTTTTGCCCAAGGGTGGTTGCTTTCAACTTCATCCTTTATGTCTTCTGCCGAGTGGCTCCCGACCCAGGAGTCGAGGCGCCTGCAGATAACACTGCGGTGTGTTTTTATTTGTGGGGGTGTGTGGAGTTTCAGGTTTATCGTCTTCAGGCATTCAACTGCTTTGCTTGAGGTCAAGGCTTCTCAGTCGGCCTCCCTCGCACAAATAGCAGAGTATCCATTTTGGATGTCGATTAGTCTGATCAGTGCAATTTTCAAGTTCCCGTATACCTGTTTAAAAACCTTGCCTCTGTCCGGTTTTGGGCCCTCCGAGAGGACCTAAAGAGTGATGCGAAGCGTCTCCCTCCTTTTTCCTGCATCTTACCGTAATTTAGTTGGTAAATATTTATAAGTGTAGATATGTATATAAGAAAAAAGGGGGGGAGAGAGAGACAGAGAGAGATCTAAGAGCCAATGTCCAAGTAAAAACTTTACCTTAATATTTTTCTTTGCTTCTGGCTTACGAGTGGGCCAATTGAGACTTCAGTCCTCTCTCCACGAAGGAGCGAAGATTCGTCCTTCACCGTCTTTTATCGAAGAAGGCCAGTGGTCCACTTTCCGAACGATCGAGCCTTTTCGCTATTCACTTTGCTTTCGCAGAAATTCACTTTATAAAAATTCCGAGTAAGGAGTTGTCACAGCGGAAGATCAACTGACTAAGGCAACCAAAGCAGTCTACTATACTCTACTTTTGGAATAACAGCCTTAGCATTAACCAATTGACCAATCATCCTTTAGACATAAGCACTGTAATGATTGTCCAATATGCTCCATGATAGATTTAAAAGGTTAATAACGCTTAAACCGTTTGCACATAAAAACGAAATTTTTGTTTTGTCGTCATGGCTCGTACTAAGCATACAGCTCGCAAGTCTACCGGAGGTAAAGCTCCGCGTAAACAATTGGCCACGAAGGCAGTGTAAACTTTTTGTGTAAAATCAAGTGAAAAGGCGGACGCATATAAAAGCGGACCGCAATAAGTGTTAAATTTTTATTAGTGCAAAACTACGTACACACCCTCTTTCAAGAACAGCCACTAGAAGAGGGGCCCCAACATGGGGGCAGCCCGTCAGGACTGCAAAAAGATCCCCCTCCGTACCATAGGGGGGGGCACCAAAACCGGAAAAAATGGAAGTAATACAAGCAATTTATAAAAAGATCCACGTGGTGCTGATCAGACTCCTCGACACTCCCAATGGTTATGCAACCATTTGCAGCACAATGGGGGACGTCGAGAGGCTGGTCTCCGACGAGGCTCAAGCTCATCTCAAGAAGATTGGGCTTGAAGCAAGTGTACCGCAGGAAATCCTGGCCCAACAAACCCTCATACTAACAAAACTGGACCTAATCTTTACAGAAAATTCCTGTGAAGATATAAAAAAAGAACTTGAAGCGAAACAAGAGTGGGCCTGCATCACAGCAGTGTCCAAGTTCGGTAAAGGAAACGGCGTGGTAAAGATTGTATTCAGTACCATCGATATGGCATACTGAGCCAAAAAACGACGGGCTGCTCGGCTTCTACCTAAAGGTCAGCCCGGAACAAATCGTCAAAGAAGAATACATTCAAATCGACTGCTGCTTCAAATGCTATGCAGTCGAAAAACATGCCACAAAAGATTGCACAATTGCCGACCCTGCATGCTCCAACTGCGCCAAAACCGGACACGGTTGGAAAGAGTAGAGGGAAAGGGGGCAAAAATGTGTAAATTGTGGGGGTGACCACAGGGCCCTGGCCATGAGGTGCCCAATCCGAAAAGAAGCCATCCGCAAGAAAAGAGATAGGCTGAGAGAAGAAAAAGAAGAGAGAAAAAAATCCACGTACGCGGATACGGCAGCAAGGAATACCACTCCGGCGCAAACAAACGCGATGAAGTTGGTCATGCCTAAGGAAGGGCAAGAAGTCATGGCCATGGTCATGGTTGCCCACCTGGCAAAACTAACAAACCCCGGTACCTTCTCGTCCCACCTCAACCTTCTTCTTGAGAAGAATGGTTGCAAAAAAAAGGTTTGGTTCCCCGAAAACCCAGACTCGGCGGGCCTTTTTAATCTCGAGTTCATCGAAGAAGAAAAAAAGGCCCCATCAAGTAATGGGGTAAAGGAAACCGAAAAAGTAGAAGAAGAAAAAATACAAACGCCATCGGAAGGAGAAGAGGAGAAGAAAGGCGCAAAGAAGAAAAAGAGGAAAAATAAGAAGACACCAACAAAAATACCGCAGAAGCCACAATCCACTTCGGACGAGGAAGAAGAGGAGGACGAGAGGCACGAAGGGTTCCCCCTCACCGAGAAAAAGGAAATCCTCGAAAGAGGTCTCTTTTTCGACGGAAAAGACGTGGGTCTACGTGTCTTCGGCTCCCCCCTGTCCCCGGCCCCCAAAGACGACCTGGAACTACTCATCATCGGCCTAGCTGCGGGTGAGTACAAATGGACGTACGAGGGACCATACTCCAGGAAAGAAGTGTCGGCCCTACTCCTAAAATCCCTAGTGTACATCAACCCAAGAGATGTACACAACGTAAATATGATAACATTTAAAGCCATAAAGAGTGGTCAAAAAACATCACAAATCAAATAGTGAATACCGAAAAAAGTGCAATCAAAGTGAATAATAACTGTGAGCGAATGAACCAATCAAATTAGTGAAATAAATCTAATTCAATAAAAGTTATATAGTGAAAATAGTAAAATAAATGGAATAAATACAAATTAAGCAAAAGTCAATAAACAGTAAATTATAGACAACAATAGAAAATCTAGTCTTAACATAAAGTAACGAACAATTAAAGTATTACTAAACTAATTTAGTGAGAATAAATTATGTAGTAAATAAATAAGCAAAAATAAAAAATTTATACAATAATAATAAATCAAATTTTAATCAAATTAATGTCAAACTATATTAACAAATTACAAAAACAGAATTAATAAACATTAAAAACTAACGTAAATATAAAGTGTAGTGAAATATAATAATCTAACGAATTAAATAAGTGTACAATAGCAGTAATTTTAAGATTGTATGGTAAATTATCCTTAACCTCTCTAGCATATTTGAATTGTAAATAGAAAGCGTAATAAAATAAACTAAAATTAAATGAACAATAACAAATATATAACAACAGTAATCTTAAGAATGTATTGTATATTATCCTTAATCTTTGTATAGTATTTAAATTAAACTTCCAAAAGTAAATTGATAACGATTTCCATGTCTCCGGGAAGCTATCTTTTCCTACTCCAACTCAGTGCTTTTACCTCCTCTGCTAAATCTATTTTCACCACTATTTTCTATCATTCTAACTACATATAATGTATGTAATTACCCCTTTTTCTATTTATTACTTAATAAACCGTTGAACCGTTTGCACATAAACACGGCTGAAATCTATTTTCCGAAATTTTTAGCATTCAATTAGAGCTCGGATCCAGCAGACGATACTGAATGTGTGTTCTTGGCAAAGGAGGTAAAGTTTTGAGGAAGCGAAATCGATGGCGTGAACTTTTCCCTACGATGATTTACAAGGAGAATAACAGAAACTCCCAAGTAGCATCAACTCAATAATGTCGCTCTTTTTGAGCCGCACGATTTGTGCTCCAAAAATAGCCATCACATTTCCCTTTACCTCACTACCCGGCACAGAAGGCAAGGGTTTCGGAAGGCTCCTTCACCGACCGAGTGCACTGGGATTTTCGTTACTTTATTTACAAGATACGAGGGGCGGTCAATAAGTTTTGCGAATCGGTAGGGCAAAACAGAGGTAGGGGGATGGCTGTTTATGGGGGTGTTAGGATAAGTTATGACAAGTCAGGACCTGCAGCCACACGCTCCTGTCTCGTCTATTTAAGAAGCAGTAGCTGATCGCAGATCGTCAGTCACAAATCTTTTAACAATGGAGAAGGTTGAGCACCGCGCACTGATCAAATTTTTGACCAAGGAAGGCAAGAATGCAAAAGAGATCCATGAACGCGTAGTTGCAGTGTACACCGACAGCGCCCCTTCCTATGCAACCATTGCTCGCTGGAATATGGAGTTCCGCCATGGTTGTGAGTCCCTTGAAGATGACCCCCGCCTGTGTGGAGAGGATGATCCTCGAAAATCGACGGGTTAAGGTCGAAGAAATCGAGCGAGAACTTGGAATATCACATGGAAGTGTTATCAACATCATCCACGACAATTTGGCCATGGCCAAGGTCTGTGCCCGTTGGATCCCTAGAAACCTGACGCCACATGATTGACTTCAACGTCGTCAAAGCCCACAAGGCCAGAGTTGCACAAGCTGCCCTGCGCGAGTGCGAATTCAAGGAGCTAAACCCTCCCCCCTACAGTCCAGATCTGGCCCCTAGCGACTACTTTTTATTCCGCCAGCTCAAGGCTGCACTGCATGGACGCCGGTTTGGGGACGATGAAGATGTCCAGCTCACCGTCCAGGAGTGGATTGAACAGCAGTCGGGAGTTTTCTGGTTGTCGGGAATTCGAAGCCTCAGGGACAAGTGGCGCAAGTGCATTGAAGTCGAGGGTAGTTATATTGAAAAATAATAAAACACTTTTCCTCATATCTCGTTTCCTTATATCCGAATTGCAAAACTTATTGACTGCCCTTCGTATAATACTGGAGAGTTTAACTTTCCATTTACAAAAGGAATACTAAGCGGGAAGTCCATCTTCCTATTTACGAAAGAGAAATACTACAAAGCGGGAAGTTTGTCTTCCCATTTATAAGGTTCAATATGTGAGCCGTTTAAAATTTTCAAACAAATGTTTACTTGGTTCGACCCCCACAGCCTTATCCCTTCCCCACTCTCCCTTGCAGTCTAAATTTTAGTATTACCAAGTCAAGTATAGTAGCAATTATAGCTTAAATATTGCTTCCTTTTTTCCGGCACGAGAACATTGTCTAATATAATAATTTAATTATAAAATTGATCCATAAGTTTAGTATTACTAAGTCGTCCACAGTAATATAACTTCCTTCTCAAATATGGCCGTAATTTTTGCCAGCACAAGTAAACTAGTAGAGGACAACCTGACCAAAGAGAGTCAGTACGGAATTAGAAATCGCCCCTGTATATAAAAACCCACATAATCGAGAGATACTTGCGATGGAGACAGACCGGAGCTGTTGACGCAATTTCGGCCGATTTGAGAAATGTGTTTGATTTAATGTCTTAGTGCGGCGATGAGGTAGCCTTGGTTGTAGGAAACACTCCGCGGTCTTTATAACGTTTATTTACAGCTGCATGCAAGGAATTGGTCCTTCTCTTGTAATTGGCGGTTGTGGGAAAGAGAGAAGAAGAGAGGGAATAGAGAGACAGAAAGAGAGAGAAAGAGAGAAAGAAGGAGAGAGGAATCGAGGGTGAGCGAGAGGGGAAGTATAATGCTGACCATAACGAGAAAGTACTATTTTAAAAAATCCCTAACATGCAGTATGAGAAAAAGCCTAGCACAGATCAAGGCTCTCTCTACCCACCTGCTTTTGCAGGCACAGAAAGTGGAAAAGAGACCTGATGTGGAAAAGGACACAATCAGGAATTTTAATAGAAAGCTGAAGCCTATCTAACTTACTTCTATACTATACTCGACACTACGTTCGATACATATTGATGGATTGCATCATCCACTCTAGATTTGAACTGTTCTATAGACGAACTATTCACCACCTCAGCCGGAAGATGATTTCACGTTATGCAGATCTTATACGAGAAATAGTTCCCGCAAATACTAGTCTGGAATGGGGGCAAATCCAGCTTGTAACCATGGTTACCAGTCAGATTTGTGTTTAACGTGAACATATTCCTGTAGTCCACGTTTTCAACACCCCTTAAAATTTTAAAGGAATCTATTAGCTGGCCTCGTAATCGGCGAGTCTCCAGGGAGAAAGCCCCCAATTCTTGAAACCGGTGTTGATAATCTTTATGCCTAAGCGATGGAATTAACTTAGTGGCCCGCGCCTGGACTCGTTCCAGTCTATCTATGGTCTTACGCAATGTAGGGGACTAGAATTGAACGGCGTTCTCCAGGTGAAGTCTGACTAGATAGTTGTACAAGTTGAGGGAAATCTCCTTGTTTCGGAGGTGAAATTGCCTCTTTATGTATCCCGCTAGTCTTTCATCCTTTTTTCTATATCGACACACTGCCTGGAAAACTTTTCTAGGTCAGTTAACTCCAGAACTTTATTTAAGAAGTAGTAGTCTTCTCGAGGATTGGCATGACTGATGTGCATGACCTTGCATTTGTAAAGGTTGAGTTGCATCTGCCAAGTCTCAGACCACTCTCCTAATCTGCGAAGGCAGTTTTCTAGGCTTTCCACTGCTTCGCGTGAGCTCACGCCGCCTCTCAATTTTGTATGGTCCATGAACTTGAATATCGAACAAAGTAATCCATCGTCTATAGCATTTATATAGATGATGAACAAGAGGGGACCGAGAACGGACCTATGGGGCACCCCACTACTTGCGGGGGTGGCCTGACAGTCAGCCACCCTACCAGCTATTCCAACAGCACAGACTTTGCGTAGCAACCTGTGGTGTGGTACCTTAGGAAATGCCTTTTGAAACTCAAGGTATAAGATGTCCACAACCCGACAACGATCGTACTCACTCAGAATGTCGTGAGGAATTCTAGTATATTTGTAAGATACGCTCGGTTCCTGCGAAACCTATGTTGGGAATCCAGGATCAAGTTGTTTGTTTCTAGGTAATTTACTATTTTAATTGCGATTATACTCTCTAGGAATTTGCCTACAACGAATGTCATATTTATAGGCCGGTAGTTACCCGGGCTTTCGCTCTCTCCCTTTTTAAATATGGAAGTCACGTCCGCCGTCCGCCGTCCTCCAGTTCTCTGACACCTCCCCCGTTTCTAGTGATTCGGTAAAGATCGTATTAAGTTGTGGCGCAACTTCACCATTCACTTCAAGAAGGATTCTAGGGAGAAAGCCATATGGACTAGGAGACTTTTACGGGCTAAGGTTCTTTATTCTAGCCCCCACTTCCTCTCCGTCTAATATTATCTCGCTTAGGCTGTCTCTTTCATTGAGATACACCCCAGGCCTTGGAGGGGGACCGTCTCCTTCCCTTGTAAACACAGAGGTGATGTAGTCGTTCAACACGTTAGCGATAGCCAGCTTCGACTCTTGCAACACACCAACGTCATCTCTTAGCGGTTCTTTGCGATGGCGAACTAGTTTGTGCCATTTTACATTTTACTTGCAGGAAGAATTCCTTCGGGTTCTCTTTGAAGAGGGACACGACCCGAAGTTCTTCGTCGCACTTAGCTTGTCGCACCAGTGTTTTAACAGTTCTAATATTTCAGTGAAACAAAAGAAACATCAATGAAGGGCGTAATCACCCTTATTTTCGAACACCTACTTCCAACGACGGAATAGATCATGAATGTTTTTGTTGTAAAATTCAACTGGTTTGCTATCAAAGAAGTCTCCAACTGCAGTTTTCATTTTTTCAGAATTTTCGAATGTTTTGCCATTCAAAAAGTTTTGCAGTACCCGGAATAGATAGTAGTCTGTTAGCGCCAGGTCTGGTGAGTACGGTGGGTGAGAGAGAACTTCCACAAGTTTTTCCTGGGTATTAAAACATGAAGTCACTCAATTATGGTCGTTTCTGCGCAATTGCATTGTCAACTGTTGTAGTTGTTGATTGTATAAGTTAGCGTCGTTAGATTGATTGCGTTCCAACATTTCCCAGTAAATCACCCCTTCACATCCCACCAGACACAAACCATAAACTTCTTTTGATGTCGGTCAGCCTTTGACTGAAGTTGTGCAGGTGCACCTTTGCCTGCCCATCTTCTTTTGGGTGTCATGTTTGAGTGTAGACATATAGCGTATGAGAAGTGCAGGCGAGCGGCTTAAAAGCTTCGTTTGAATGAGTCTTTTTTGAGACTCAGGATGGCAGAGTGGATTCGCCGCTGGCTAACAGTGGTCCAGCGACGCGGGAAGCTGTTCGCAACTCGCCAACGCTATTATTTTTTTCTTTGCCTCTTTCCTATTCCCTTCTATCAACAGACACCATTTCTCATATGGAGTATATACTTTGTTCAGCTAATCAAACGAATTTTCATGGACAGTAGTGTTATGCAGGCGTTTATGCGGTGCTGACGGTCGAATTCAATCAGTTTACTTGGAATCCATACGTCCAGTTTGCTGACTTTGCCCATTTCCTTTAAATGATGCAAAATGGATGTATGCCTGACGCTAAAGTTTTCAGTCAGCTCGTGTGATGTCAGATGTGGATCAGCTTTGACACAGGCGCAATAAGTGAGGGTCGACCACTTCTTGGTTGATATTGGAGATCGAATTGGCCACGCTGAAACTTCTTAAACCAATCGTAGGCTATGCGACGACTTATTGTGTCTTCTCCAAATGCTTGGTTAATACGATGTTGCGATTGAGCAACGTTTAGGTGGGACTTGTAATCGTACAGTAAAAGACTACGTTGCTGTTGACGAAAAAGAGTCATTTGATGGGTAATTTTTGAAATTGTAGATATTACATAGGGTGTACGACTAATTAATGTATAGTGTCCTAGGCTTTCCTAGGCCACAACACATTAATAAGTCGCACACCCTGTAGAGCTTGTATCCAAGCGGTTTAACCTCCTACACAAGCGGCAAGCGTCGTGAGACAGAATTCAACTTAGTCGGTTCTAAGAACCTTGCCATTGGCTAAATTAGTAATGGACTTTCCTACAAAAAATTACTAATATTTTAATGACATGTGCCGATAAAACTGTTCTATATATTTTTAGAATTCATTTAAGTATTAGCAGGCCCTGTACCTCCTACGTCAAGATGTTTAACTCAGCACCTAAAAACTAACCTAATCTAACCATAACTGCGCTCAAAATTGAAGAATATTTGGCTACAGCTAAGCGTGTTCAATATGAAATTGGAAATCCGCTTCCAACACAGCAAAAAGAGAAAGACATAAATTTAGGCATCAAAATTATCGTAGAAAAGTAATGTACCACAGATAACAAAATATCCTATATGAGTTCCTTTGCCTATAATATATAAATTTTCAAAATGTAATCTGTTTTTTTCTTAAGTGTTTTAATAGATTATTTTCCAACTATAATAAATTATTTTTAAAAAAATAAGGGCAATATTATAATCAATATCTTATCTTATCCTGGTTATTCAAGTTGAATTTTTTTAACATTTGCAATTTACCCCAATGCAGTTTTCTTCTCGGAAATCTTCCTACATAATATTCCTGGGTTAGTTTCACCCTATGAGCAGTTCTCCCAGGGGCAATATAACAAGTGGCACTGATGTGCGTACAAACTTATTCATGACTGGTGTGATGTGTAGACTGTTCAGGAGGATGTTCTGTATCTCAAGAGCTCTTCTTTCGTTCCATAAATGACAGCAAGTATGAATTAAGTAAAATCAGTTAGTTTGAGGACGATATGAAAATAGGACTTACGGCGTTAACTAAGCTTGATATTAAAAAGAACTATAATATGAATTATATTAGATAATTATGAATTAATATTTTTAATGGACACTAAAATTCAATGTCACAAAATTCAGTTATAAAAATATGAGATGATCATAGTGATGTTCTCAATTATGAAATGTATTACGTCTGGGTGTAAAAAAGTTGATGCAGTTACGCAAGAACCTAAATTGCAATCTCTGATGAATAGAAATTTGAAGGATTTTCTCTTTAAATAAGTTCAACATTTTCTTTACTTCTCAGAATTTTAAGGGGGTGAAATCCCTCTCCCAAACTGCGAATTTTCATCTTTTTCAGACATATCGAATATTCTTTTTGGATCATAAATCCTGTGACTTAACACAATCCAGTCGGTGTCTAAATCCCTCTTGATTAAGCCCGATCAAGGGTGGGTCTTGAAAAAGAGATCTGCTTGAAATGGGGCAATCCTGAATTTAAGGGCGCAAGTCCTGCCTAATGAAATAATCCCCATTTGAATCAAATACTCGTAAGTTCACGCTAAATTAAAGGCGAGGATATTTTAGATGTTGTTTATGAGAGTGTAAATAATCGGTTGCCAATCTAGTGGATAAATCAATGAAGTGTGCAGTGGAACCGTAAGTTCCAAACGCGTGAGGAGAGAGAGAGAGAGAGAGAGAGAGAGAGAGAGAGAGAGAGAGAGAGAGAGAGAGAGAGAGAGTTACATAGAGTTACATAGAGTTACATAGATACACAGATCACACGGGCCTTACGGCCCAGACTAAGGTGATCTGGCCTTAAATCTACTGCCACTTACACATAGAATAGTAGAAGTAAAGGATAGAAAAGTTTTAGGCTCTCCCCACCCTCCACTCCCTCCGGCAAAAGCCGTACATGAAATAATTTGGCAAAAGTACCTTGCAGGTGTAAGAAGACAGTACCTGAAGGAAATTTGCATTGAATAGTAATTAAATGAAATGAATATGAAAACCACTTACATAAACCTGAAAGAGTTATATTTTTGTAATATTATTTTATTTTGTAGCTTATGCTAAACAATTCCAATATTTGTTAAGTGTTTGTCTAATCTCATTTTAAATGAATCTATAGTTCTGCTGTCCACTACTGCGTTTGGCAAATTATTCCAATCATTAATAATCGAGTAAGTGAAGAAGTTTTTTATTACATCCATAGTGGCTCTTTTACCCTGAAGTTTTGAATCATGTCCACGGGTGGGACACTCCCCTGTCAGTGTGAACAAGTTATTGGCATTAACGTTGTTAAATCCTTTAAGTATTTTGAAGCACTCTATAAGCTGCCCCCTTAGTCTTCGTTTTCTGACGAAAAATAGATTGAGTTTTTTTAGCCTCTCGTGGTAAGGTTTGTTACGTACTGACGGGATAAGTTTAGTCGCTCTGTGTTGTACAGCTTCTAATTTATCTATGTCTTTTATTAAGTAAGGGGTCCAGAACTGTACAGCGTATTCGAGATGGGGCCTGACAATACTTTTATAGAGTGGCATAATTATCTCCTCGCTTTTATAAGTAAAGTTTCTTTTTATAAATCCTAGTGCTGTGTTAGCTTTGTTTGTAAGGAAATCTCAAAAGCCTTACGGCCTACTAGAGCATATTTTCATGTTTGTTTACATATTTCCATACGTATAAATTTGCGTAACATCTATTTAAACATTTCGACCGACGCTTATACTTATCACATATTCGTGCAGTCAATTTCATGCGTTGACTATCCGATACGAAAGTAATTTCCAATAGTGTTTGTCGAGAATCTTCTAGCCTCTAATTTCCACCCATTTGCTTGTTTTGATTTTCATTAATTGTGAATATTTTTTTGTAATCCAAATCGTCGCTGCTGTTTAAGACTGTCCTTCTCAGTCTTCTTACCTTCAGTGAAAATAAACTGAGATCCAACCGCCTTGTTTCGTAGCTTTTGTGTCTGATTGATGGTATTAATTTAGTTTCACTAGACTGCACCTTATCCAGACGTCTTTACTAAGGGTGGGTGACCAAACCTGTGCACAGTATTCGAAGTGTGTCCGTACAAATAAGTTATATAGAGAAAGGACGATCTCTCTATTTCAGAATTGAAACTGACGTTTGATATAACATAAAACTTCCATTGCTTTCTTCTCTGCATTTATACATTGTTTCGAAGATTTCAAATCGCTTATTAAAAGTACTCCTAGAGCTTTCTATTTTTTTAGATATGACCAACTTACATTCAAGTAATGTATATTCCTTTCTTTGATTTTTGTATATTATATGCATCAACCCGCACCTATCATCATTAAACGGCATCTGCCAGGTTTCGGACCCTTTGCTTACTTTGTCCAGGTCCCATTGTAGTTTAGCTATATCCTCAGAATTTGCCACGCTGGCTCCCCGTTTAGTATCGTCTACGAATTTAGAGATGCTACAGTGAATTCGTGTATCTAGGTCATTGATAAATATATAATAAACAACAATGGACTAAGCACTGATCCCTATGTCACTCCAGTGGCTACCGGGGCCCAGTGTGATGCCGATCCATTAACAACTACACTTTGCAACGGTTTTCCAGCTAATCTTTTATCTATTCAGCTACTTTTACTGAAATTCTGAGCGCCTCCACTTTTCTCATCAATCTCTTGTAAGGAACCTTATCGAAGGTCTTTATAGAGTCCTGGAAAACAATGTCCACTGCTTCATCATAGAAAACAAAGATATTGTGATAGAACTCTAAGAGGTTTGTTAGACACAATCTGTGTTTCCTAAAGCTATACTCTAATTCATTGATCAATTTATGTGCTTCAAGTTGTTGGACTATTCTGTCAGCAATTATTGACTCAAACAGCTTCCTTAAAGAATATGTTAGGGTAATAGGTCTATAAATATTTAGGTTTTCTTTTGGACATTTTTTAAATATTGATGTTAATTTCCTCTCATTTTTTAATAAATAATAAAATAAATATTTTAAATATATAATCAATTAATAGTTTACAATGTGAAATTGTGAAACAAACAGAAACAAGGTCTGCTGACCAAAAGTCGCGTGCTCTCATTTATTCTGATTTATGACCTTACGACCTTCAAAACTTTCAATAATTCCCGAACTAACCTTGGGAGAACCTTGGCCTTTATATCATTCGAAAGAAAATATAAAATAACATAAGAGTTTCCAATTTTGTTAGAATTGGCCGAATAGTTATGATGTTATTGCCAGAAAATTCCCAGGCTAACCTTGTTAGGACTTTGGTAATTGTATCATTCAAAAGAGAATGTAAAACAACATAAGAGATTTAAATTTCGTTAGAATCGGCCGAATAGTTACAATGTTATCACAAAAACAATAAAAAGCAAAACTGGGACCGACCGACTGACATAGTGAGATATAGAGTCGCCCGCGACTAAAAAGAAAAGAAAATATCATAAATCTAGCTAACAAGTACCAAGGGGAGCTCAATGTCTAACAACTAAATGCGACCACGACTCTCAATAATGGGAGCTGTAGTACTTTGAGCATGGGGCAGCCACATGCTACGGGATGGCTTCATGCAACTAACCAGAACCATTCAGCCATCTCTCACTTGTGGCTCCAAGTAGCTGCTAGATTAGGGCGGGGGGGGACTGGTTAAATACAGTTTTTAACGATGGAGCTACTTCTTACTTAATATCTTTTAGAATACTCGGTAAAATATCGTCAGGACTTGGTGACTTTAACCTGTTCATTTTTTCGATTCCTTTTATTATTTCTTGTGCAGTACATGTTATAACGTCTAACATCCTGTTTCCTTTGTACTCGACCATTGCTTCAAGGATTGTTTGAGTCATGTTTTCGGAGGTGAATACAGTTGGAAAATATTTATTTAATACAGTTGTTACTCGTATTTCACGATATTGGAATTTTATGGTCCCTTTAACGTCTTTAATCGGACAAAAGTTGTTTTTATCAGCTTTCTGCTGCAGACGTGGGCAAAGAACTCTTTTGGATTAACCGTGCATCAGGGACTCTGATTCCTGAATCCTTCCAGCAAAAGTTAGGGTTAATAGATGTTTTTCTTTTATTTATTAATTCATTAGTTTCGTCAATTAAATTTCCTTCAGAAAAAGAAGAAAATAATAGCCTTCCTTTCCTAGATGTTCTAATAATTAGACAACCAGACAGGTTTAAGTTTTCTATTTTCAGGAAACCAACAAATAATTTATCCTATGTCCATTTTATTCAGGTCATTCTAAAAATATTAAAACATCAGTATCTTCTCCAGGTATCTTAGGACACTCAGAATATGTAGTCCTGACTATAGAGACCAAGAATTTACAAAAATTGAAGAGATTGCCTTCAATCCATGTTACCCGAAATATTTTTTGGAAAACTGCATTTATAAAACTAACAAAGACATTCTATAACCGCAAGTTAGGGAAAACAGAACCTTTACACAACATATTACTTTTACCTTACCATGATAATTTTTTGTATGTAGTACCAATGTTAAAACAAATTGATATAAATGTAACTTTTAAATACAATTATACATTAAAAAAATATGTTAATAAAATACAGCTCAAAGAACGATAATAATGTAATATATAGTATACTTTGTTTGGATTGTAATTTATTTTATGTAGATAAAACTTCTAAAGATATCTCTGTATGAATTAAGCAACATCAAAATGCAGCATCTAAGGAATATACAAATAATGTTTTGGCCGTCCACAGGCTAAGGATGGGTCACCAGATTAACTTGTCAAAAGCAGATACCATAATGCATATAAATGATTTTATTAGCAGAAATATCGTTCCTAATCTCCAGCACAAAGGAGATAAATGTAAATATTAGCCCCGGTTTGCTTTCCTTAGATCCAGTCCTATCTTTCTTCCTCAAATCTAACTTATCAAAGGTCATATAAAATCTGACCTTATAAAGAAAACATTGCTTTGTATAAATACGGTGTACAGTATCTCTATTTCCTAAACTATTGTGAGTTTGAAAATGTTATTAAGATAACGAAAGTAATAGCACCACTCAATCTTTCTTTTTCCCTACGTGTTACAACCAAATATTTATACTTATTCACCCGTTACCTGTCGTGATTTTTACCCATATATATATATATATATATATATATATATATATATATATATATATATATATATATATATATATATATATATATATATAGTGATCATGTACACAAAAGTTGTGCACATTCATATACACGTTCTTTCTTACACTTGGGCATCACCTAACAACTATGTGAGCCTGATTCATCTTCTCTTAAAACTCCGTCGACACAAGCTCTACAACCAGTTTTATTGACCCTTGACCTCTAACACCAATAATTCTGTTTGTCAATTTCCCTCGAGAGTCAGTGTTAGGTTCACACGACCTCGCTCGCTCGCAGTCTTTCTTGAATGCAAATTTTGTTGAAGACCATGGCAGATTTCGCCTTAGTTAATTTCCTTCTGTCTTTTTTTATTCCATCTTGTAGATGGTAGATCACTTGCCTTGTATTTATCTCTCTTTTAAATTAATGGGTTTGGTATATATATATCCCATGGTCGTGCTCGCCTTCTATAAAACAAGAGATTATGCTTAGAAACTGAGATCAGCCTTAGAAACAATCGAGTACACTTCTTCATCGTTGTGATCCGTTCCGTTTCGGTGGATGGATTCACCAAGCTCCAGCCTTTCATTATAAGAACCTCAAATTCCGAAATAAAGTTATGTTTTCATCAAGTTGTTTATAGAAATCCAAGAACGAATTTATTTGGTCGGACATCCACAAGAAGGAACAGAGCCCTCTCGCTACATATATAATGTATAAATCCTTCATGAAGGCGAGAAAGAATGATGAAATGAATCCAGCAAACCGCAAGAAACAGAAAAACAGGATAATCTTTCTTCGGAAATGTTATTTCCTAATTCGCAAAAATTCCGTACAGACTGCACACTGAGGCAGCGAGGAACCACTTTGATCTCAACTAAACCGTCCCTTAGACCACTCGGCTATATATATTAGTTATGTGAATTCTTTTGTATGTGGGTTGCGGGGTGCAGTTCGGTGTTTGTCGGGGCAACCTGGAGCATTATGTAACTCATTTTGCGTTGACGAAGTTTGTGATTTTGTCTATTAAGTTTTCGTAATTTGCTGTCTTTCTCCGCTAAAAACTCAATTAAAACTGTTTTATATAATGATTTGATTCATAAATCGAAGAGCCCCCGACTTAATAGAATTTAACACTTATACACTCACTAACTAATTTAAATATTTTAAAATCTTCCCAGTTTTTTTTTTCTTGTGAATTTAAGCCCCATTTTAAAGTTTTATTTAACTCTAGACTCATATTCAAAGCCAACACTCCCTATCAAAGTTCTAGTTGTACCCATAGCACTGTGCCCCATCTTGAAATCCAAGAACATTAACTGTCGAATTGAAGGACGGAATAATTATCACGATTTCCAATAAAAAAGGTGAAGATTCGAACTCGTGAAACTACCGCGGTATAACGTTACTTTCAATCGCCTGTTGCGGAAAACGTCCTGCCTGAATAGCAAAACAGATTCAGATCAGCAAGAGGAACCGTAGACATGATTTCCTCTGCCCAACAACTGCAAGAGAAGTGAAGGAAACAGAACCAACCCATGTATATGGCTTTCATTGACCGTGAGCTTCTATGGAAGATCCTAGTTAAGAGGGGAGGATGTCAAGAAAAATTCATCCGAATTGTTGGGCTATTCCACGACGACATGAATGCCGCTGTCACGGCGAATGGATGCACAACCAAACCTTTCTCAATAAGATCTGGAGTCGCCACTGCTATATATATATATATATATATATATATATATATATATATATATATATATATATATATATAGTACAAGACGCGAATGAGCAAATGAGACAAGAGAGAAGGACATTAGAAGAATCCAGAATCTTGTACTATATGTATTTATAGTCAGCTATACAAGGCTTCTGCATCTTTCTTTCTGTCTTCAAATTTATTTGAAAGACAGAAAATAAAAATGGCATAGCCCTGTGGTGGTTGTATAATCACCCGAAGATCCTGTAGTTGCTCTTTGTTTGTATATATATATATATATATATATATATATATATATATATATATATATATATATATATATATATATATATATATATATATATATGTTTCTGATCCTAGCAGGCACGTCTACTTTTAAAAAATTTAGTGCTGATGTGAAAAATAATACCAATAGTCCAATACACACAAAACCATCGAGCGTTTTATTTGATTATTTCAAATGTGTCATTAATGATTTCTTTTAAGATGTTCTAAAATGTTTCATTCTTATCGTGATATTTTGGCAATTCCGTTATGGACAAGTAAATCATAGTTGAGTGAGGATGTTGCTACTTTTATGTATCTTATAGTGTATATTAATACTTGAGTTACTTTATACCCAATTTTACATTTCAACTTTAAAAAGCAAAATATTAATACATGATTTTAAAATAAAATCAGAGTTCTTGACGATGTCCTGTGTGTTCAATACAGTTGACTGGTGGTCTGCCCACAAAAAAGCTTACTTGGGTATGACTGTCCACTGGTTGGACCCCACCACCAGGCATAGGCTGCATGGAGTGCTCGCGTGCATTAGGCTAACAGGCCATCATACCTATGATGCAATTTCTCAGGCTATTTTCAACGTCCGCTATGAATTCCACATTCATACTAAAGTCAAGAGGTTAGTTTTTTGATAGTTGATATTCTAATTCAATTAATATCAAATTATTTTTATTTGTTTATTACTTTATTAGTTCTTTTAACAATTGGTACCAAGTTCTTATTTATAGTACTTTTATTTATTAACTAAATTAATTTTTAATATTTACTAATTGTAATACTCATTATATAAATACTTTAAAATGTCTTTCTATTTCAGGGTATCAACAGACAATGACAGTAATTTTGTGAAGACCTTTGTCCAGTTTGAAGCAGATCCTGACACACTGCCAGTGGCTAAAAATGTGAACGACCACCCTGATAGTGATGGTGCTGCTGCTGTGGCTGCCCTGTTGGCTGGGTCCGTGGACGAGTTAAAGCAGAAATTTAAGTACGTCTCTCAAGCAGACTTCCTGGCTGTACCTGTGGCTGACCCTGGGTCTTACGATGTCAACAATATTATTGACAATCCCATCAACCTGCCAGCCCACATAAGGTGTGCTGCCCACACCTCTAACCTAGTGACCAGCTAGGATGCAGAGACTGCGCTGGGAAAGCAGTGTTTAAGGTGTCCTACAGGGCTGTTAGATTGATGTATTGGATACAGTCGATTAGTGTGGTGAAGAGCGTACCCCATGACCGCCCGATGCAATATGAAGATGGATATTCACTGCTATACTAACTCCATACGATCACTACATAGATTGCAGTTTTCTTTACTATTATAAGATATAGCGTGCCCTCAGGGGTAGGAGAAAACGATCCCATTTACTCCCAGCTTATCTCCAATTCTTCATATTATAAGAATATTATTTACTCGTTGATTTTACCATTGGCTTTGTTAACATCTTCAAAGTGGGAATATTTTTAATTGTAATGATAGGCTCCTGCCAGAGAGAAGCAGCATGGTTGTACATAATTTAATTTGCCCTGGGCATAGCTAAGAGACCTGCATAGGTAGCACCGAGCGCCCTCTTGAAAGCTAGAGTCTGGTCGCATCTCGGTATTAGCCTAAGAACGGGCAATTTTCTTTGACCCCACCCAAAATAAAAATCAGCAATTCGCCACCATTCCATCAGTTGCAAAACTGAGGTGTCTACTGAAAATTTAAACATTTGGGGCTCTACTGAAGAATACACATCACTTAGGATTTTACAATTTCTTTATCAGTGGCGGCTCGTGTATAGGCACTGCGGAACTGCAGCACCCCCCTTTTCCACTCGATATTATCGATAACATTGAATATAATGAGTCCTTTTTTCTTTAATTCTTTCTTTATACTTGTACATTATATAATCGTTGAGCTTAATGTCAGTAGCCATCCCCCCGTTTATAAAAAAATACAAAAATCCTTCTATAGAACTGTGCGTTTCACAGTTACATAGAGTTACATAGATACACAGATCACACGGGCCTTACGGCCCAGACTAAGGTGATCTGGCCTTAAATCTACTGCCACTTACACATAGAATAGTAGAAGTAAAGGATAGAAAAGTTTTAGGCTCTCCCCACCCTCCACTCCCTCCGGCAAAAGCCATACATGAAATAATTTGGCAAAAGTACATTGCAGGTGTAAGAAGACAGTACCTGAACGAAATTGGCATTGAATAGTAATTAAATGAAATGAATATGAAAACCACTTACATAAACCTGAAAGAGTTATATTTTTGTAATATTATTTTATTTTGTAGCTTATGCTAAACAATTCCAATATTTGTTAAGTGTTTGTCTAATCTCATTTTAAATGAATCTATAGTGCTGCTGTCCACTACCTCGTTTGGCAAATTATTCCAATCATTAATAATCGAGTAAGTGAAGAAGTTTTTTATTACATCCATAGTGGCTCTTTTACCCTGAAGTTTTGAATCATGTCCACGGGTGGGACACTCCCCTGTCAGTGTGAACAAGTTATTGGCATTAACGTTGTTAAATCCTTTAAGTATTTTGAAGCACTCTATAAGCTGCCCCCTTAGTCTTCGTTTTCTGACGGAAAATAGATTGAGTTTTTTTAGCCTCTCGTGGTAAGGTTTGTTACGTACTGACGGGATAAGTTTTGTCGCTCTGTTTTGTACAGCTTCTAATTTATCTATGTCTTTTATTAAGTAAGGGGCCCAGAACTGTACAGCGTATTCGAGATGGGGCCTGACAATACTTTTATAGAGTGGCATAATTATCTCCTCGCTTTTATAAGTGAAGTTTCTTTTTATAAATCCTAGTGCTGTGTTAGCTTTGTTTGCAGCAGCTGCGCATTGGTTTGATGTTTTTTAAGTTTTCCGTCATTATTACTCCTAAATCTTTAACCTGCGGGGTTGTGTTTATTAAGCCGCCTTGCATTGTATAGGTGTATTTTTTGTTTTTTGTTCCGCACTGAAGGATTTGGCATTTGTCGATATTAAATGGCATTTGCCATTTCTCAGACCATTCGGTAATTTTATTTATATCAGCTTGCAGGCTAGTCCTGTCCTCTTCGCATAATACTGAGTTACCTATTTTCGTGTCATCTGCAAATTTAGATATGATATTATTTATTTCAACGTCTATGTCATTGATGTATATAGTAAATAAAATAGGCCCCAGGACTGATCCCTGGGGAACACCGCTGGTAACAGATACCCAGTCCGATTCCACGCCTTTTATTATCACTCTCTGCTTCCTGTTTTTTAACCAGCTACTAATCCATCCGTATATATTACCGTTAATTCCTAGCGTACGCACTTTGTTCATGAGTTTCTGATGGGGAATTTTGTCAAATGCCTTTTTGAAATCTAAGTAAATTATATCTAATGATTTAGTATCGTTATATAGGTTGAAAAGGTTATGGTAAAAATCAATTAGGTTTGTTAAGCACGATCTCTTAGACCTAAAACCATGCTGGCTATCTCGTATAAGGTTATTTATTGTTTTCGAGGAACTCTACTAGCTTGTCTCTAATGATCGTTTCGAGCAACTTTCCAACTATTGAGGTTAAGCTAATGGGTCTGTAATTACTGGCCTGGTTTTTACATCCCTTCTTAAAGATAGGTGTGACGTTGGCTTCCCTCCAATCATCAGGGACGACCCCATGCTCGAGAGATTTGTTAAAAATGAGAGCAACAGTGACTCTGCTAACTCATTATGGACGTGTTTTAAGATTCTCGGGTAAAATTTATCAGGACCAGGAGTCTTGTACGAGTTCATTTTCTTTAATTTATCAATTACTAGTATGCCGATTTACTTCCAGGCTCCTTAGTGATGGGTGTCTGACCTGTATAGACTCGTTGTTATCGTTATTAGTATATCCTAAGGAGAAGACTGAACTAAAAAACTCATTTAAGATATTAGCCATACCCATATCATCTGAAATAATTTCACCCAACTGGTTTTTCAAGGGGCCAATCCCGCTTCTCATTTGCCTATTTCTATTGATATAAGTATAGAAGTGTTTGGGATTAGTGGTGCTTGCTTTCGCTATCTCGATTTCGTATTGACGTTTCGTTGATCTTATGAGTGTTTTAACCTTTCTTCTGCTAGTGTTATATTGTTGATTAACTTGATAGCTTCTATTGTGTTTTAATAATGTGTGGAGACGGTTCCTATCTCTAATTGCTCGTTTGATGTCATTATTAAACCACGGCGGCTTGCCTCTATTCGCGTTACTATTCCTTGTCTTAAGAGGAACATGTTTTTCTTGGGCTATAAAAAATAGTTCTTTAAATTTATTCCAAAGTTGATTTACATCTTCTATTTCTATCAGCTGCTCGTGAATATTTCCCAGGGCTTCTCTGAGGCCCTCTAAGTTAGCTTTACTGTAGTCTGGTACTATTGAATAGTTATTGGTAGTTGAACACCTGGCATTTAGATCAAAGCTGATTAGTTTATGGTCACATGTACCTATATGTCCCAGCGTGGTGTTTGGCTGTTGTGCGCATGCTCATATGTCCGAGATAGGAAGCTGCACGCTAGGGAGAGTCAATACTGTGGCTCACGAGGTGCCGCCCCTGGTGTGCTGATAGAAGGTAATGTTTCCTTTTTACTCCGCGTGTGATGTGCTTAAAAATGTGTTTATATTCTTGAATGTGATAAAGTGTGTAGAATTTAATTCATATTTGTTGGGGTTCTTTACTAATTATTTGATCAATTAATTAATTAATTGAGCTGCTGAAATTTATCTGGGAAAATAATATAGATGATGTTATTGAAATTACGAAACTGATAAAAATCCTCTTGAGAATACCCATGACTACATCAGAGGCAGAACGCTGCTTTTCAACACTGAAAAGAATAAAAACTTTTCTAAGGAGCAAAATGAATTCTGAAAAACTAAATGCACCTGCAGTACTTTCAATGGAGAAAAAGAAATCCTCAGTAGTCATCCAGAGATCAAGGAGAAAATAATTAATCTTTTCGCGCAAATTAAAACAAGAAGAATGGATTTCGTTTTTAATGAATGGATCAATCTTGAGGTGTAACAATTTAGGCTATTAGTAAGTAAAAAATGTTTGATTTTGTTCCGTTTAGGATTTTATCAAGTTTATTTATAAATTTTCCTTTCATATGTTTATTTCCTTTTACACAATATTAAAACAATGGTAAGGAAATTATGATGCAGCACCTCCACTAATTTTAGCTACGAGCCGTCACTGCTCTTTATATCAAACAGTTTAATCCTTCTCTCAATAGCGACTTAACCTCCTTTCCATTGTTAATCACATTGTGTCAACCGACCAACATATGCCCCCCGAAACGTCTCAATATATGAATCCTGAACCTAAAGATTCACCTCCATAAGAGCAATCCTTCGCGAATATATATACGAGTATATATATATATATATATATATATATATATATATATATATATATATATATATATATATATATATATATATATATTCAACAGCCCAATGAAAGGATACACTGGTATCATAACCCGGTGAAACGCTGAGGAATATATTACACGAACCATTAAAGCTTAAGAAAGAAAACGGGAGATTTAGAAACTGAGAAAATACGAAAATTACTTTAACCGCTATATGAAAGTGAATAAAGGAGTTGGACTCGAGCCTGTATCGTCAAGCGCTCATCTCTTTCCCTTTCAGTTCGCTGTCATCATATAAATCTAATTGTTCGCTCCTCAATCTTTGTTAGTCAATGAAATCTCCATAAGTAAAATGCAGTGGGATATTTTTCTTTGAAACCTTTTTTAAGTCCTTTCAGTTCGCTTGCCATAACACTTGCACCATCATAAGTTTGAGTAACAATTTTTTCCCCAATATTTAGTTCTTCTACTTTATTAAACATTATTATGGATAACCCTTCGATCGTACGATCAACGCTTATGTTTATAACCCGAAGGAACTTTCCGCAAACATTACCATCACTCAAGAATTACCGCACAACAAAATAAAGTTGCGAAACAGTTTTAATATCAGTATTCTCGTCTAAAATAATAGCCGCAAATGAGGACTCTTCTATTTCACTTTTAATCTTCCTTCAAAGAACTTCGGCCATGCAATTAATCCAATCATTTTGGAATCTATTTGAAACATCAGAAAAAAACCCGCTGGACTTTTCCAAATGCAATGTTAGTAGGGGGTGGTGTTTCTTACATAAATTAAGCAACTGAATATAATTACCCTTGTTTTTATCATCTGTTGATTCATCATGAGCTCTGAATGTTAATTGCTGCTCGATTTAAAAATAAACCACGTCTCTTATTCTTTTTAAAATCTCTCTATTCTTATTCACATTTTCATTGTGGATTTCCACATTCCTCTTGTGTTGGCTATTTAATAAGAAATCAATTCGTGTTTTTCCGAACGTAAAGTCTATCGCAGATGTTATGGGAGTAGAAGAAAGTTCGTGTGTTTTGATTGTTTTATGCAGATTATTTAAATCGATAAAGCCAAATAAATTCCATATTTCTATTTCGTTGTTAAACATCAAACACGGCCAGCAAAGTATTTTCTGCATGCAAGGACAAGCCTTTAACCAATTTGTCCTTTCGTATTGTGCTTTGTTAAATTTTCTAACGCAACTCTTCGTTTTCCCTGTTAAAGCTATATCTGGATTAGGTCTACCATCTTTAATTTTCCTCTTTTTATCTACGGGAGTTTTTCGAAAAAAATTTATTGACTAATAAAATAATCTCTCAAATATGCATAGGCAATGTTTTTGTTTCACAATGTCTTCATTGTTCCTTTTCATTATCGACTTGAAGTATTGCGCTTTAATTATAACAATTAATCTAACCATAATAGTTTACACAATAGCTAATAAAGTAGTCTAAACTCTAAACGGATTTTGACAAAGTTGCCAGCAAGCTGCAGTTATTTGTTTCCAAATGTCACCAGAATTAAACAACTACTTATAATAAATATTATTTATTCTACATATGTTGTTGCATTCTATTTTGATCGTATATAAAGCTGTCATGAAACCATAATTTAAAAAAAAAGATAAATTTATTTAATATAAATGTATGTCTTTTATTTAAATTTCGTAAAATAAAAATGCAATAATAATATATGAAAAGAAACTCACGACTTGTACGTGAGTCAAAATTATGATAAATAACACCCACAAGGAAAATGGAAAAACGATTCCGAGCGCTTTCGTCTTTATTCTAAAAGACCTCTTCATGGAATAACGTAGGTCAGGACAGACAATGTCTTAAATAGTAAGGAGTGGGGAGTTAAAACGGCTACCTGCATCAAAACCCTAACTAGGGGGTACAAATTCTTTAAACACTTTAATTTATGATTTAATATAATTAGATATGATAGGATCTAGGCTAAACATTCCAGAGCTAATATTAAAATTTAGAAAGTAATAATAGAGATACACTCCAAAATATTTCTTGAAATATAGTTTGTACATTTAATAATAGGTTTATCACTATTCTAATTAATAGTATGATCCTGACTATAGCTATGTAAAAATAATGCAGATTGTTGACGAAAATTACGAACATTAGTTTGGTGCTGTTTAACTCTAACATTCACTTCTTTACCTGTCTGTCCATAATAGCATTTTTCACAATTATTGCAACCAATAGAATATACAATGCCTGGTTTAGGGGGGTAATTTTTTACAAGAAGGCGATGGATAGTGTTTACTAAAACCTTTGAACATAAAGGTTATTTTTAAATATGAAAACACTATCCATCGCCTTCTCGTAAAAAAATTCACCCCCTTCACCGTCCACGAGAATCCCTTTGCTGATGACTTCTTTCTTCAGTGTGAGTGGGACGCCTGACCGTGAGGAGTTCTCTTCTTCATCCTTCGTTTCCTTTCTACGTTGTTCTTTAGGGATCTTTTTCTTTGATGGTAGCAATTTTTTGCCTTTCAGTTTCTTTAAGGGGGTTTTCTTCTTTTTTCGATTCCTCTTCTTCAGTGAGATTCTCTTCCTCTGGTTCTTCGTCGATTAGTTCTATTTTTAGAATGTTTTCAGATGGTGGATTCGGAGGGAACCATATTTTTTTGTTAAAACCATTTTTTTTTATGAGGCTGTTCAGAACATCGCTGAAAGTGCCAGGGTTTGCAACATGGGCGAAGATAATCATATGCATTATTTTCTTGCCCTCTTTAGGCCTAAGCAATTTCAGCACTTCCACTTTCTGGGCTATGGTGGTACTCTGGGCTACAGCCTATACGTGGCTTTTTTTCTTGGCTTCTTTTTCTATCTTTATATTTTCCTTCTTTTTCTTATTGCTTCCTTGCGGACGGGACATCTCATCCCAAGTACTCTGTGCTTCCCTCAGCAGTTCGCGCACATTGATTTTTCGTTTTGACAGTCCTTCCAGTTGTGGCCATTTCTCGCGCAGTTAGAACACACCGGCTCCTCTTCCGGGCAGACCTTTGTTGCATGTATCTCAACTGCGTAACAGCTGAAGTAGCATCCTAATGAAATGCATTCATCTTGTATCTGCTCCGGCGCTATGCGAAGGTAGAAACCAAGCCGTCTTTCTCTCTTAACTCTTTGTGCCATATCCACGTTCGAGAAGAATATTTTTATTATATTCTTCGCCTTTCCGAATATGTCTACCTTGGTGATAGTAGCCCATTTTTGTTTGTTTGACAATTCGAACTTGATTTCCTTGCACGTGTTTTCCGAGAAGAAAGGGTCTAGTCGTCTTAGGATAATGTTTTTTTTATCGTGATGTCCTGCGGAACGGAGGCTTCAAGCTCGATCTTCTGTAGGTTTTTTTTTTACCTCTTCGGATACCAAACGCTCCACGTCTTCCATGATGTCATAGATGGAAGCATAACCAGTGTACGTCTCTGTCAGCCGGTGAGGGCGATGTTGAGTACACCGTAAATCATCTTCATGACGTCCATCCGGCTGGGTTTTGCTCCCCCCCCCCATGATAGTGTGGAAGGGGACCCGCTTATTCTCGTAGGGGATTGACCCCATGGGCCTCTTGGGGCAGCGAACCTCTCCTCTTCTTTTAAAAAATAATTTGACCGCAAGTTCCGAAAATGTTGAGTCTGGAGTGGTTTTCCTCTTAACTTTACCTTAACTTTTCCTCCTTTGCCACGACCAGACATGATGATAGCTCAGACTCAAAGCGGAACTACGAGTATATGTGAATTACGAATTACCGAATGAATTTCAATTAACGATTAACAATTTATTATAGAAACAAATACAATAAGATTGTACAAATATGTAAAAATAAATAGTAATATGTAATGGTGAAAGGTGGCAGGAAAATTCAGCAGAGAAGAGAAATTTACAAGTATGAGTAAGAAATAAGTAAATAAATGCCCCCAGAGACACAGGAGATCAAATCGTTTATTCTATACAATTTTAATTTTTAAATATATACATGAAATGCATTATTTATGTTTGGTTATATATACATATTGCTATATTTTTTTTTTTAAATTGGGGCAATTTTTGCAATATTAATTTTTTTAATATTTCGTTTTAGTTCTTTCATGCGTTTTATAAGTCGGAGTCAGAGTTCGATTCACTTTTCTTTTAGCAGAAAAGGTGTAATAATCACTCCGAGCTGGTTCGCCTTGTGTTCAGTTTCGGGCTCATCTCTTTGATGTGAAGAGCCTCCAGAATCTTCATGCAGCGGAGATCTCCGAGTTTTTTTTTCTGAGGATGGAAGTGTTTTCAACAAAGATCTTTCTTGCAATTTGTTCCTTGTGTTGTTCATTGTAGTTCGTTTTGATTCCTCCTTCTTGCAAGTGCATTGTTAGGCGTCGGCTGAGGGTATTGGTGGTCATTCCTATATATTGGTTGTTTGGATGAGGCTTGAAGTCCTCATGGGAGCATTCAAATTTGTATACCATATTTGTAACCTTAAGGATGGATTCCTTTTCACGGAGCTTGTTTTTCATTAGTAGGTTGCTGACTTTTTTTTATAATATATTTGTAGAGATAACTTATTGTCTTTTTCTTGGATGGTGTTACTTTTTATGATGTTTCCTAGTATTCGTTCGTCTGTTTTGTACGCATCCGTCATTTGGTTCTTGTAGTAAAGTGGTATTACTATTTTTCTTTTTCCTCCCGTAGCTCAAGCTTTGAGGTGAGAATTTTTTGCTGTAGTTTAACAAATTCTCTGTTGAGGTAGCCATTGTTTATTAATATTCTTCATCAAGAGCGTTGACGTTTATCAGTTCTTGATAGCTCTTCTTATGTATGAGCTTATTACCGATTTTTTTATAGTTCTGGGTGCACTCACTTTTGGCGTTAAGGCATCGATCGCAGTTTGTTCCTTTTCGATAGAAGATGGTGATATATTTCCCATCGTTGTTCTGTTTTACATCTAAATCCTTCAAGGGAATACGACCATTTACACTAAACTCGTATGTGAATTTGAGAATGGAATGGGATTCTAAGGTTCTTTTGAGTTGTAGTAATTGATGTGCGTCCTTAGTTGTAGGGCATATGTCATCAACAAATTAGGTGTAAATTATTGGTGGGTTCGTTATTTTTGTTAAGAGCAATTCCTCTAGATTTCCCATGTAGAAGTTCGTAAAGGTAAGGCCCAATGGGGATTCCATCACTATTCCATCAATTTGACGGTAAAGTTTGCCATCTGGGCTTTGGAATAGAGCTTCAGTTGTACATATTTTTAAAAGTTGCTTTGATATTTGAGGTTCTATTTGTGGGGGAGGCAAATCATGGTTTTCGTAGACGCACTTTAGAATTATTTCAATTGTTTTTTCTATTGGCACATTGGTGAAAAGACTCTCGACATCGAGATAAGCTGGGATGCTTCCTGGGGGGAAACTGTGAAGAATATCAACGAAACCATTGGTCGACTTTATGGAGAATTTTGACGGGATAAATGGTGTAATAATTAAATTCAAACATTTAGCGAGTTTATATATCGGCGTTGGGACTTAAGAGATGATTGGGCGAAGGATTATTTTGCTTATGTGATTTGACAGTCCCGTAGATGTATCCAGGGCTATATTCACCTTTAATTGGAAAGAGTTGGATTTGATTGGGGATACTGTTGTTTTCGGGCATTAGTTTGTTGACATTTTTCTTCATTTGGTCCGTTGGCTCTTTGGTAATTCTTTGGAATTTTACCGTAGATTCTGACCAAATTTCTTGGAGGTCGCGGTCCCCTTAACAAACCTTGATCGGCTCCAGTACTACGATGTCTAGACTTTGGAAAGCAATTCATCATGCAAGTTGATGAGTCAGAGAATGGAGTTGGCGCGGTCCTTATGCAAGAAGACGAGAATGACATCCTGCATCCTACTTGCTGCACATCCAAAAAACTCCGAGTGGCTGCACTAAATTATTCCACGATTGAGAAAGAACTATACGGTGTAATGTTTGTTATAGATAAATATAAAATCTACATATTAGGCGGAACCCATAGATTGTGTGTTCAAAGTTACTATAAACCATTGGGGTATTTGGCCTGATTTAAAACTAAGAATCACCGATTAATGAAGTGGCTCTGGCTTTACAGCCATATAATCTGACATAGAATATATAAAAGGGAAGAATAATGTTATAGCAGGCGCACTTTCTAGGGCATAAGATGTTTGGTTAAATTTATATAAATGAGTTTATGCATCAGAGACTTCACTTAGAATTCACCGCTTGGATCGCCTTCACTCGGAATAATTCACGCTTGGCAAATCAAACGCCCGAAAGATTTTCAGCATTTCCACCGAAGAGAATTTTCGTCTTGGAAATTAGAAGATTAAGTATGAAATTATTCACTCGTACCTATTCCATTTCAACGTCTAAAATTTATCCCTTCCATTTGGAAGAAATTAAGCAACAATTCGCCCGCTCAAGAAAATCTGAAGAAAGAAGACTCCCTCCACCTCAATTTCATTATTTCTTTCATTTTCATCTATAGTCTCTTCCACCTTTTCCTCTCCCACACCCCGAATTCTTCCTTCCCGCAGGTACCTAAAAGGAGAGAAATACGTTTTTAACCACAGTTAGTCAATCCATCATGACTGGCTAATTCCCCCCCCCCCACCCACCCCACCCCGTGGCCTAGCGCCCCCGCTGATGGAAGCTGTCACCAAAACCTCCTCCCAACTATACAAAGTAGTTAGCATTTGTATAATTAGGGGTATGGGAGGAGGGAAGTTTGAGGACTAGCCCACTGTCAGATACCCGTACCAGAGGAGCTCCCGGACAATGGGCCGGGTTGCAACCTCTGCAGGGGAGTCTAACCACTCCACCTGTGGATGGCCCCAAAAACCACTGAGTGACAGACAACCGACTCAGTGTATGGTAGGAAACAACCGCGGTTTTTAATTCCCTCGAGGAGGCGGCACCCCCGGCTAGCGATGGTTGATTCCGCTCTAGCCAGCAAAAAGTCTGTCACTTTTCACCCCTCGAGAGGAGCCCACCCGGGTCCATCCACTCATTCATCATCATCCTCATCCTTGACAGCCAAATTAGCGGGGATTGGACCTACGGGTCGAGAGGGTCCAACCAGCGTACATACATACTAACCATGGAGTATCGAAGACTCTCGTTGAGAACTGATCCCGGGAAGCCAAAACCCGAAAGAGGGGTTTTGATAATAGTCTTGTACACAGAACTAAAAATAGCCATTACAAAGCTAATCGATGTACTGAACGGGTACATAGCATTACGCCATAAACAAGAAGATGTGGAACGGCTAGTAGCGCTGGAAGGTACTAGAATACTTGGGAACATCGGACTAGCGCCAAAACTACCACCACAACTACTGGCCAATCGATCATTCGTATGCAGAAAAGTAGACCTGTTCGTGGGATCTCACACGAAAGAGGAACTCAAAACGGAACTGGAAAGAAAAATCCCACGCCTTAATATAACAGAAATAATAAAATTCGGCCACCACACTCATGTCTTTAAAGTAGTGTGCTCATCAACAGATATGGCCAACAGGGTGTTGCAGAACGGCCTTCTGGCATTCGGAATGAGAATTCCTGCGGAGACATGACAATAGAAAAATTCATAAACATACAAACGCGTTTCCAGCGCTATGCACTAGAAGAGCACGTGACAAAAAACTGTCCCCGCAAAGACAGAAAAATGTGTTCCGAATGCGCGAAGGATGGCCACTACTCCCGAGAATGCACGAAAACAACCAAAAAGTGCCTAAACTACCAGGATCCACATAGGATTATGGTTGTCAATTGCCCCCCAAAAACAGATGAACAAAATATAAATGTCAATGAAGGAACAGGCCTACACATCTTTGTGTATAACTGTCCCTAAAAACACATAAAAATGTGTTCCGAATGCGGGAAGGATGACCATTATTCTCGAGAATGCACGGAAACAACCAAAAAGTGCCTAAACTGCCAAGGTACCACAACATAGCACAGCCAAGAACATTCGCAGACACCCTGAACCTGCTCCTCGAAAAGAACGGAATAAGGAAGATGTGGTTTCCGCCCAACTTCCCATCGGCACTGATATACGAAGTCACGGCCGACAAAACCCTCCAAGTGAAGGACATGCTGGAAGTAAGTGCCACATTAGAAGAAAAAGGAGACCGAAGAAACAACAGAAGAAGAGAAAGAAACAGACAGCTCCGACAAAGAACCAGAAAACTGAAAGAAAAGGAAGACCCCCCAAAAGGCAAATAAAAGGCAAAACACGGAAGAAATCACCGATTCAAAAACCTCGTCGGAAACAGAAAATGAAGAAGGATGCAGATACGAGGCTCAAGATTTCGAATTACATATCTTTGTACATGAAGCCTACCCCATGCCAAAAGGGGCCAGACCAGCTGACATCAGGAAAGGACTGGAAAAGCGCACATGCGAATGGACGTACGTGAAGGAACATGAGGAAGGCTCAATTGAAAAGCTGATTTTGGAAGATCTCATCCGATTCTCCTCAAACGACATTAAACTACTAAACGAAGAAACCTTTGACAAACTATCGAATGGAAGATAAAAAAAAGAAAAAAACAAAGAAACAAAATTAAAACAATAGACAGCATAAATAGTAAAATTAAGATACTACACATCAATACAGATGGACTACCCGGCCGGACATAGTAATGACAACCCGAAGATTTGCCTACAATATTTATATGGAACCAGTCTCCATCTCTTGTAGTGTCACTTAGGAATCATGGTAACTACAAACCAGAACCCAATTATGGTTCCCATAAGCACTAGAAAATCCTACAAGAAGGCGGACTGGACACAATACGTAACCATGCTAGAAGAATACTCCCAACCGGACCTGGACGGGAAGAACCTGGGAGAACTTGACTTAATAACAGACAAGATGATCAACAGTATTATTAAAGCCGACGAATAGACCATCTCAAAGACAAAATACAAGACCTTATCGCACTCAAAGTGGACTAAAGAGATGAAGAGGAAAGCGAAAAAAAATCAGAGACAATGGAACGAATAAGCAGAGAAATAAAGAATTAAAGCAAATAAGGAGAGATGATTTTTCTAATAGAAGAAAAGCAAGATAAAATGTGGAAAGAACTAGTAAAGAAAGCCGAAACAACAGATAGCCCTAAAGGAAGCATGAATATTAATTAATATAATTAAAGGAAGACCTCCCAAGAAACCAATCAAAATTACCAACAACAACAATGAATATCTAAGAAGCAACGAAGAGATCGAGGAGAAATTCAGGGAACACTGTGGGGGGGAGCGGTGTGTGTGTGTGTAGGGCCATTCTCCCCCCCCCCTTTTACATATATCTTTCCCTACCCCTGTGTGATTGTGTGAGTATAATTTGCCTTCCGATTTTTTTTATTATGAATACAAATAATAACTGATTGTACTCTCTTTTCAGAGATATATTTTGTTTAAATAGTTTATAAATATAAGAGTAAATATTTAGAGAGTTAAATTGTAATGGGTTGTCTAGCGCATTGGGATATTACCCTAGGTAAGATAGTTTCTTTGCTAAAATTATTCTAACAAAGTCTTAACCCTTTATGGTCCCACATGGAATTTTAATTAAGAGAGAGAAGGAATTAATTAAACAAATTAATGGGATATCTTTATTTGGCTTCCATCTTTCTATTAAAGGACGTTCCGATTCATCATCTGATGCTCGCTCAGATCGCTGTATTGCATCCTGTGTCTTCAAAGAGTGAAGCTTCAGCGGACTGTGACAGGAATCCTCGAGGTGAGTGCTCCGCCCAGACCAGCCCTAAAACGGAGGGCGTTACCTGCACTGCCTACCTGCATTGGCTGATGAGCCTGTTCCCTTTTTTATTGGCCGACTACTACCCCCCCCCCCCCCCAGCGCATAAGTGATAGCCCCGTGCCCCTTTTCGTTCGGGTGTTGTTTTTGTTTTGCTGTGTACACCTTGTTGTGTAGCCTGTCATATTTTATTTTTGTTTTCGGTTGGAAGAATTGCAATTAGTATAGAATATTTATTTTGAATGCGCACCGGTGTTTATTTTTTTTTAAATATAAACTGTAATTTTCACTGTACTTTTTTTGTAAATTAAAGGACTGTATATCAAATCATATCAATTCTTCTTCGAAGTTCTCACTCAAGGTCCATAAATCTTAGGATAAGGTTGGAACCCGGGGTTAGTGTTGCTTTCGGTCCGCTACAACTGGACCAAAGTTTACATAATAGAAGAGGCATAAAACGAAAGATTCGATAGAAAAACGGGAAGAAGAGTCGCATAGTTCATATATAGAGTGACACCGGCAGTACAGGTGGATAATAGTACAAAAGAAAACAGGGACCTAGAGAGGCGATAACGACTGATGAAGTTAAAAGTGCTATAAACGCCTTCAAACAAAAAGCACCCGGGACAACAGGCCTAACAAAACAAAATTACGAGAGGTCTCCCGTAAATATAGTCAGGTGCATTATCCAACTTTTCAATGCTTACTTAAATATAGAAGCCTTCCCAGAGAGGTTCAAAGTAGCGAAGATAGTCTTCCTGCCCAAACCTGATCTCGAGCTACAGGCCAATCTCGCTGTTGAACTTCCTGGGAAAAGTCTTCGAAAAGGTTTCGAATAGAAGACTGGACGCTTTCCTTGAAGAATCAGGAAAATACAACAAGCAACAATACGGTTTTAAAAAAGAATGATATGCAACCATGGCACTAGCAATTATCACAGAAAAGTTAGCACAAGCCTCTGCCGAAAAGGGTTACGTGAAGGTGGTCCTTCGTGATGTCTTGAAGGCCTTCGACAAGGTCTGGGTCGAGGGATTAAAATACAAACTAATTCGACTCAATCTCGGCATCAAGATGGAGAGGTTACTGGCTGATTACATAACGAATAGGAAGGCATTCATTAACATTAAAGGCCAAGAAGGGCCCACTTTCCATCTTCAGACCTGTGTCCCGCAAGGGGGGTGTCTGAGCCCCACCTTATATTCCATCTTCACGACAGACCTTCCATCTTCATTATCACCGGACTGTATGAATATACAGTATGCGGATGATATCAGCCAGGTAATCCCATCACGATCTACAAACCCCAGAAGGCAAGCAAGGACTGCCAAAAGAGAGATAAAAAATATAAATGAATTAGAAAACAAATGGATGATTGAAACTAATACGACTAAATTCAAAATAATACCAACTCTCAGAAGAAAAACAGACTAGATAAATATAGACCGAACAGAGTACGAATATTCAACTGAAGGAAGTGTGCTAGGCCTGCATATAGGTAAAAGCGGTTATTACAACCATATTAAAACCAGGATCACTGAAGCAAACACCGGCCTAAGACTGATTCATTCCCAAGATACATGAATTTACAAAGACAAAGGACTTTATACAAGGCCTTCATAGAATCAGTCCTAGTATAGCCACCAATTCCGTTACATTCAACATCAACATCCTGCAAAAAGAAATTACAAATAATTCAAAACAAGGCGGCATACTTAATTGCAAACAAGAGAAGAATGGAAAGGAGAAGAATTCAGGAAATAATAGAAAGGGCTAATATTGGCCTAATCTATAAACCTTAAAAAAACGGGCCAGAAATATTTAGTCAAAAATAGAGAATAAACATCCAGAAATGAGTAGAGAACTGATTATCCCACTAAGGAATGACGTTGGTAAATCATTTCCCAGCAGCAGCCAACGCCTGCTTAACGTAAAATAAGATGATGGCAAAACGAACATAAAATCCAAGACAAACTCAAGACAAAATGAGTTAGAAGAAACGTTACCTAAAAGGTACATAAATGATAAACTATAAACTGTATAAAAACAAACCTATATTAAGACAAAATGAGTTAGAAGAAACGTTATCTGAAAAGGTACATAAATGATAAACTATAAACTAGATAAAAGAAGCCCATATTAAGACAAAATGAGTTAGAAGAAATGTTAGCTAAAAGGTACATAAATGATAAACTATAAACTAGATAAAAACAAACCTATATTAAGACAAAAGGAGTTAGAAGAAACGTTATCTGAAAAGGTACATAAATGATAAACTATAAACTAGATAAAAGAAACCCATATTAAGACAAAATGAGTTAGAAGAAATGTTAGCTAAAAGGTACATAAATGATAAACTATAAACTAGATAAAAACAAACCTATATTAAGACAAAATGAGTTAGAAGAAACGTTATCTGAAAAGGTACATAAATGCTAAACTATAAACTAGATAAAAGAAACCCATATTAAGACAAAATGAGTTAGAAGAAATGTTAGCTAAAAGGTACATAAATGATAAACTATAAACTAGATAAAAACAAACCTATATTAAGACAAAAGGAGTTAGAAGAAACGTTATCTGAAAAGGTACATAAATGATAAACTATAAACTAGATAAAAGAAACCCATATTAAGACAAAATGAGTTAGAAGAAATGTTAGCTAAAAGGTACATAAATGATAAACTATAAACTAGATAAAAAGAAACCCATATTAAGACAAAATGTATTAGAAGAAACGTTACTTGAAAAGGTACATAAATGATAAACTATAAACTAGATAAAAAGAAACCCATATTAAGACAAAATGAGTTAGAAGAAATGTTAGCTAAAAGGTACATAAATGATAAACTATAAACTAGATAAAAAGAAACCCATATTAAGACAAAATGTATTAGAAGAAACGTAACCTGAAAAGGTACATAAATGATAAACTATAAACTAGATAAAAAGAAACCCATATTAAGACAAAATGTGTTAGAAGAAACGTTACCTAGAAGGTACATAAATGATAAACTATAAACTAGATAAAATGAAACCTATATTAAGACAAAATGAGTTAGAAGAAACGTTACCTAAAAGGTAAATAAATGATAAACTATAAACTAGATAAAAATAAACCCATATTAAGGCAAAATGAGTTAGAAGAAACTTTACCTGAAAAGGTACATAAATGATAAACTATAAACTAGATAAAAGAAATCCAAATTAAGACAAAATGAGTTAGAAGAAATGTTAGCTAAAAGGTACATAAATGATAAACTATAAACTAGATAAAAAGAAACCCATATTAAGACAAAATGAGTTAGAAGAAACGTTACCTGAAAAGGTACATAAATGATAAACTATAAACTAGATAAAAAGAAACCCATATTAAGACAAAATGTATTAGAAGAAACGTAACCTGAAAAGGTAGAAAAAAGATAAACTATAAACTAGATAAAAAGAAACCCATATTAAGACAAAATGTGTTAGAAGAAACGTTACCTAAAAGGTACATAAATGATAAACTATAAACTAGATAAAATGAAACCTATATTAAGACAAAATGAGTTAGAAGAAACGTTACCTAAAAGGTACATAAATGATAAACTATAAACTAGATAAAAATAAACCCATATTAAGGCAAAATGAGTTAGAAGAAACTTCACCTGAAAAGGTACATAAATGATAAACTATAAACTAGATAAAAAGAAACCCATATTAAGACAAAATGAGTTAGAAGAAACGTTACCTAAAAGGTACATAAATGATAAACTATAAACTAGATAAAAAGAAACCCATATTAAGACAAAATGTGTTAGAAGAAACGTTACCTAAAAGGTACATAAATGATAAACTATAAACTAGATAAAATGAAACCTATATTAAGACAAAATGAGTTAGAAGAAACGTTACCTAAAAGGTACATAAATGATAAACTATAAACTAGATAAAAAGAAACCCATATTAAGACAAAACGAGTTAGAAGAAACGTTACCTAAAAGGTACATAAATGATAAACTATAAACTAGATAAAAAGAAACCCATATTAAGACAAAATGAGTTAGAAGAAACGTTACCTAAAAGGTACATAGATGATAAACTATAAACTAGATAAAATGAAACCTATATTAAGACAAAATGAGTTAGAAGAAACGTTACCTAAAAGGTACATAAATGATAAACTATGAACTAGATAAAAATAAACCCATATTAAGGCAAAATGAGTTAGAAGAAACTTCACCTGAAAAAGAAACCCATATTAAGACAAAATGAGTTAGAAGAAACGTTACCTAAAAGGTACATAAATGATAAACTATAAACTAGATAAAAAGAAACCCATATTAAGACAAACGAGTTAGAAGAAACGTTACCTTAAAGGTACATAAATGATAAACTATAAACTAGATAAAAATAAACCCATATTAATACAAAATGAGTTAGAAGAAAAGTTACCTAAAAGGTACATAAATGATAAACTATAAACTAGATAAAAAGAAACCCATATTAGGAAAAAATGTATTAGAAGAAACGTTACCTAAAAAAGGTACATAAATGATAAACTATAAACTAGATAAAAAGAAACCCATATTAAGACAAAATGAGTTAGAAGAAACTTTACCTAAAAGGTACATAAATGATAAACTATAAACTAGATAAAAAGAAACCCATATTAAGACAAAATGTATTAGAGGAAACGTTACCTGAAAAGGTACATAAATGATAAACTATAAACTAGATAAAAAGAAACCCATATTAAGACAAAATGAGTTAAAAGAAACGTTACCTAAAAGGTACATAAATGATAAACTATAAACTAGATAAAAATAAACCCATATTAAGACAAAATGAGTTAGAAGAAACGTTACCTAAAAGGTACATAAATGATAAACTATAAACTAGATAAAAAGAAACTTATATTAAGACAAAATGAGTTAGAAGAAACGTTACCTAAAAGGTACATAAATGATAAACTATAAACTAGATAAAAAGAAACCCATATTAAGACAAAATGTATTAGAAGAAACGTTACCTGAAAAGGTACATGAATAATAAACTATAAACTAGATAAAAAGAAACCCATATTAAGACAAAATGAGTTAGAAGAAACGTTACCTAAAAGGTACATAAATGATAAACTATAAACTAGCTAAAAGAAACCCATATTAAGACAAAATGAGTTAGAAGAAACGTTATCTAAAAGGTACATAAATGATAAACTATAAACTAGATAAAAAGAAAACCATATTAAGACAAAATGAGTTAGAAGAAACGTTACCTGAAAAGGTACATAAATGATAAACTATAAACTAGATAAAAAGAAACCCATATTAAGACAAAATGAGTTAGAAGAAACGTTACCTAAAAGGTACATAAATGATAAACTATAAACTAGATAAAAAGAAACCCATATTAAGACAAAATGAGTTAAAAGAAACGTTACCTAAATGTTACATAAATGATAAACTATAAACTAGATAAAAAGAAACCCATATTAAGACAAAATGTATTAGAAGAAACGTTACCTGAAAAGGTACATAAATGATAAACTATAAAGTAGATAAAAAGTAACCCATATTAGGACAAAATGAGTTAGAAGAAACGTTACCTAAAAGGTACATAAATGATAAACTATAAACTAGATAAAAAGAAACCCATATTAAGGCAAAATGAGTTAGAAGAAACTTTACCTGAAAAGGTACATAAATGATAAACTATAAACTCGATAAAAAGAAACTTATATTAAGACAAAATGAGTTAGAAGAAACGTTACCTAAAAGGTACATAAATGATAAACTATAAACTAGATAAAAAGAAACCCATATTAAGACAAAATGAGTTAGAAGAAACGTTACCTAAAAGGTACATAAATGATAAACTATAAACTAGATAAAAAGAAACCCATATTAAGGCAAAATGAGTTAGAAGAAACTTTACCTAAAAGGTACATAAATGATAAACTATAAACTAGATAAAAAGAAACCCATATTAAGGCAAAATGAGTTAGAAGAAACTTTACCTGAAAAGGTACATAAATTATAAACTATAAACTAGATAAAGAGAAACCCATATTAAGACAAAATGTATTAGAAGAAACGTTACTTGAAAAGGTACATAAATGATAAACTATAAACTAGATAAAAATTAACCCATATTAAGGCAAAATGTATTAGAAGAAACATTACATAAAAGGTACATAAATGATAAACTATAAACTAGAAAAAAGGAACCCATATTAAGACAAAATGAGTTAGAAGAAACGTTACCTAAAAGGTACATAAATGATAAACTATAAACTAGATAAAAAGAAACCCATATTAAGACAAAATGAGTTAGAAGAAACATTACCTAAAAGGTACATAAATGATAAACTATAAACTAGATAAAAAGAAACCCATATTAAGGCAAAATGAGTTAAAAGAAACATTACCTAAAAGGTACATAAATGATAAACTATAAACTAGATTAAAAGAAACCCATATTAATACAAAATGAGTTAGGAGAAACGTTACCTAAAAGGTACATAAATGATAAACTATAAACTAGATAAAAAGAAACCCATATTAAGACAAAATGTATTAAAAGAAACGTTACCTGAAAAGGTACATAAATGATAAACTATAAACTAGATAAAAAGAAACCCATATTAAGACAAAATGAGTTAAAAGAAACGTTACCTAAAAGGTACATAAATGACAAACTATAAACTAGATAAAAAGAAACCCATATTAAGGCAAAATGAGTTAGAAGAAACTTTACCTGAATAGGTACATAAATGATAAACTATAAACTAGATCAAAAGAAACCCATATTAAGGCAAAATGAGTTAGAAGAAACTTTACCTGACAAGGTACATAAATGATGAACTATAAACTAGATAAAAAGAAACCCATATTAAGACAAAATGAGTTATAAGAAACGTTACCTAAAAGGTACATAAATTAAAACTATCAACTAGATAAAAAGAAACTCATATTAAGACAAAATGTATTAGAAGAAACGTTACCTGAAAAGGTATATAAATGATAAACTATAAACTAGATAAAAAGAAAACCATATTAACACAAAATGAGTTAGAAAAAACGTTACCTAAAAGGTACATAAATGATAAACTATAAACTAGATAAAAAGAAACCCAAATTAAGACAAAATGAGTTAGAAGAAACGTTACCTAAAAGGTACATAAATGATAAACTATAAACTAGATAAAAATAAACCCATATTAAGACAAAATGAGTTAGAAGAAACGTTACCTAAAAGGTACATAAATGATAAACTATAAACTAGATAAAAAGAAACCTATATTAAGACAAAATGAGTTAGAAGAAACTTTACCTGAAAAGGTACATAAATGATAAACTATAAACTAGATAAAAAGAAACCCATATTAAGACAAAATGAGTTAGAAGAAACGTTACCTAAAAGGTACATAAATGATAAACTATAAACTAGATAAAAATAAACCCATATTAAGACAAAATGAGTTAGAAGAAACGTTACCTAAAAGGTACATAAATGATAAACTATAAACTAGATAAAAAGAAACCTATATTAAGACAAAATGAGTTAGAAGAAACTTTACCTGAAAAGGTACATAAATGATAAACTATAAACTAGATAAAAAGAAACCCATATTAAGACAAAATGAGTTAGAAGAAACGTTACCTAAAAGGTACATAAATGATAAACTATAAACTAGATAAAAATAAACCCATATTAAGACAAAATGAGTTAGAAGAAACGTTACCTAAAAGGTACATAAATGATAAACTATAAACTAGATAAAAAGAAACCCATATTAAGACAAAATGAGTTAGAAGAAACTTCACCTGAAAAGGTACATAAATGATAAACTATAAACTAGATAAAAAGAAACCCATATTAAGACAAAATGAGTTAGAAGAAACGTTACCTAAAAGGTACATAAATGATAAACTATAAACTAGATGAAAAGAAACCCATATTAAGGCAAAATGAGTTAGAAGAAACGTTACCTAAAAGGTACATAAATGATAAACTATAAACTAGATAAAAATAAACCCATATTAAGACAAAATGAGTTAGAAGAAACTTCACCTGAAAAGGTACATAAATGATAAACTATAAACTAGATAAAAAGAAACCCATATTAAGACAAAATGAGTTAGAAGAAACGTTACCTAAAAGGTACATAAATGATAAACTATAAACTAGATAAAAAGAAACCCATATTAAGACAAAACGAGTTAGAAGAAACGTTACCTAAAAGGTACATAAATGATAAACTATAAACTAGATAAAAATAAACCCATATTAAGACAAAATGAGTTAGAAGAAACGTTACCTAAAAGGTACATAAATGATAAACTATAAACTAGATAAAAAGAAACCCATATTAAGACAAAATGAGTTGGAAGAAACGTTACCTAAAAGGTACATAAATGATAAACTATAAACTAGATAAAAAGAAACCCATATTAAGACAAAACGAGTTAGAAGAAACGTTACCTAAAAGGTACATAAATGATAAACTATAAACTAGATAAAAATAAACCCATATTAAGACAAAATGAGTTAGAAGAAACTTCACCTGAAAAGGTACATAAATGATAAACTATAAACTAGATAAAAAGAAACCCATATTAAGACAAAATGAGTTAGAAGAAACGTTACCTAAAAGGTACATAAATGATAAACTATAAACTAGATAAAAAGAAACCCATATTAAGACAAACGAGTTAGAAGAAACGTTACCTAAAAGGTACATAAATGATAAACTATAAACTAGATAAAAATAAACCCATATTAAGACAAAATGAGTTAGAAGAAACGTTACCTAAAAGGTACATAAATGATAAACTATAAACTAGATAAAAAGAAACCCATATTAAGACAAAATGAGTTAGAAGAAACGTTACCTAAAAGGTACATAAATGATAAACTATAAACTAGATAAAAAGAAACCCATATTAAGACAAAACGAGTTAGAAGAAACGTTACCTAAAAGGTACATAAATGATAAACTATAAACTAGATAAAAATAAACCCATATTAAGACAAAATGAGTTAGAAGAAACGTTACCTAAAAGGTACATAAATGATAAACTATAAACTAGATAAAAAGAAACCCATATTAAGACAAAATGAGTTAGAAGAAACGTTACCTAAAAGGTACATAAATGATAAACTATAAACTAGATAAAAAGAAACCCATATTAAGACAAAACGAGTTAGAAGAAACGTTACCTAAAAGGTACATAAATGATAAACTATAAACTAGATAAAAAGAAACCCATATTAAGACAAAACGAGTTAGAAGAAACGTTACCTAAAAGGTACATAAATGATAAACTATAAACTAGATAAAAATAAACCCATATTAAGACAAAATGAGTTAGAAGAAACTTCACCTGAAAAGGTACATAAATGATAAACTATAAACTAGATAAAAAGAAACCCATATTAAGACAAAATGAGTTAGAAGAAACGTTACCTAAAAGGTACATAAATGATAAACTATAAACTAGATAAAAAGAAACCTATATTAAGACAAAATGAGTTAGAAGAAACTTTACCTGAAAAGGTACATAAATGATAAACTATAAACTAGATAAAAAGAAACCCATATTAAGACAAAACGAGTTAGAAGAAACGTTACCTAAAAGGTACATAAATGATTAACTATAAACTAGATAAAAAGAAACTCATATTAAGACAAAACGAGTTAGAAGAAACGTTACCTAAAAGGTACATAAATGATAAACTATAAACTAGATAAAAATAAACCCATATTAAGACAAAATGAGTTAGAAGAAACGTTACCTAAAAGGTACATAAATGATAAACTATAAACTAGATAAAAAGAAACCTATATTAAGACAAAATGAGTTAGAAGAAACGTTACCTGAAAAGGTACATAAATGATAAACTATAAACTAGATAAAAAGAAACCCATATTAAGACAAAATGAGTTAGAAGAAACATTACCTAAAAGGTACATAAATGATAAACTATAAACTAGATAAAAAGAAACCCATATTAAGACAAAATGAGTTAGAAGAAACGTTACCTAAAAGGTACATAAATGATAAACTATAAACTAGATAAAAAGAAACCCATATTAAGACAAAACGAGTTAGAAGAAACGTTACCTAAATGGTACATAAATGATAAACTATAAACTAGATAAAAAGAAACCCATATTAAGACAAAACGAGTTAGAAGAAACGTTACCTAAAAGGTACATAAATGATAAACTATAAACTAGATAAAAAGAAACTTATATTAAGACAAAATGAGTTAGAAGAAACGTTACCTAAAAGGTACATAAATGATAAACTATAAACTAGATAAAAAGAAACCCATATTAAGACAAAATGAGTTAGAAGAAACGTTACCTGAAAAGGTACATAAATGATAAACTATAAACTAGATAAAAAGAAACCCATATTAAGACAAAATGAGTTAGAAGAAACATTACCTAAAAGGTACATAAATGATAAACTATAAACTAGATAAAAAGAAACCCATATTAAGACAAAATGAGTTAGAAGAAACGTTACCTAAAAGGTACATAAATGATAAACTATAAACTAGATAAAAGAAAGATCAAAGCATGGAAATAGAAGTAACCTCCCCTCCCCCCCACAAGCTCTTAGAAGAATAAAAGGAACACAAATAAACTTAAAGGATAAAGAGATCAGCCAGTAACCTGGCAAACCACACTCTACCTCAAATCTACACTTCATCCCCCTCCCCATTAACTCACACATACGCGCGCACACACAAAAACCAACAAAAAAACACACCCCTCATGCTATCCTTCCAACACCCCTTCTCCTCCCACCCATGACTTCACTTAGGCCTCGCTCCTCTAAGAGAAGATTTTGCCCTTTTGGGGATCCACTTTGTACATAATTCCCCAAATTACTTTTTCCCTCTTTTTTTAAAATCTGATATCCAATTTTTGTGCAAACCCAGATTTATGTCCTAAATATAATTTAATATTTTAATAACTTAAGAAATCTTCATGCCATGGAAATGCACCTTACATCCATTCGTGGTATTCCAATATTTTTTCGAGTTGTTTATACTAAGAGTCAATTAACAAATCGGGTGGTGTAGGGGTTGAAGCCCAATCAGAAAGGGGGAACGGGGCGAAGCCCCCTTTGTTTCATTAACTGTTAACTTGAAAATTGAAGAAAAAGAGAAAGGATTACAAATAAATAAGCAAGAAGTGACGGCATAAAAAAGAAGATCGAAAAGAAAATCACACAATGTATGCATTCGTAATCATGCGATGTACTCGTATGCATTCGTAAAGAGCGAATTTTTTGCATAGGTAAAACGTAATTATTTTATTATCCCAAACACAATTTTATATCGTTTCACAAGTAATGGCTCGACTAGATTTCGATTTGCTAAGAAGTTTGCGAGTTTTCGCTTAGAAATCAACCCAAGATTGATCTAAATGGAGTTTTTGTTCAGATAGATGAAAGCATGTTTGAGCAATCTAAATATAATATAGGTAGGTACGGGTCTTCGGGTATATGGGGGTATTGAAAGAGTACATTTTGCCCGGTTCAGTAACGATAGGATTATGGGGGTTCTTGAAAGTCGTCCCTAATTATGGGGGAACCTTGAAGGTAATCGTGAGGACAACCCAAGAGCCTCGGAAGGGGGACGCTAGTTGCCAGTAAGAGTGATGGATTACCGAGTTATCACGTAATCTTTTGGCAAGGACTCCGGTTGATACAGATTCGCCAGTTGGTTTGCGTTGCCCTTCCTTATTTCCCACGAGAGTGATTCGTTGGTTGCTAGGGGGTGCCCTAAACTGAGGTGTGGTCTTATTCTAGCGAAGGGGTCAAATAACCCGGAGGATTTGGATAGACCACACTAGGGCAGAACACCGGTATTTCGAGAGTTATGTAATCGCGAGGAATTGCGATTAACGACGAGAATGCGCAACGGTTCTTTTCCCGATTAATAAGGCCTTGAAGCAGGAAGATTGAGGAAAGTCAGGATATTGAAGTCACCAAAGCACAAATAGAATTATTATTGAACTAGATCTTATTGCACTTTACAGAAGTTCTTTAATTAAGTTTTAAGTTCTAAGTTATGACATAAATTAAGTTCGAAGTCAAGTGCGAGCAAAGTCTAAAGGAAGCCGGACGAATAGAGCCTTTAAGAGTTACACCTTAATGTCTATAGAAAGATGAATTACACAAATCCGAGAGATCAGTCTGGACGATCTATAACGCGATAGATTTCTATATAAAAATAATAGTACTCTTCTTTGTTCTAGCTTCACACAGTTATATATTCAATTTAGGCCACTCCCTACAGGTTTCCCGTCAACTAAGCCACACCTCCCTCTTATGTGCCGCCCTGTAAATTGGGTGGTATTAACATAACTCGACTCTTGATTAGCTACTGCCGAACATATTGATAAGGGAGGCACTCCGAGTATTGGACAGAATTCGCTGTGGGCTGTGGCATGTTGCCATGGGGACAGCTTCCTAATCTCCCTTCTATTTACTTAATCGTGATAACTATCCCGTTTAATCTGGATTCTGTTTTGATTATAATGTTTGCCTAAGATTGCCTCGACCAACTCTAACAGAGATAACTGTGGTCCGTTTACTACCGTGTGACATTCTCGTAAACGGCACTAACTTTACTTTTCTCTCTCTCTCTCTCTCTCTCTCTCTCTCTCTCTCTCTCTCTCTCTCTCTCTCTCTCTCTCTCTCTGCACTGTATGTGTGTGGCGACTCTCGCGTATGTGCTATTTTGGACGTACACACCGGTCGCTACAGGATAGCTAGGTAAAAGTTTAAAAAAAAACAACATTTTAACGGTACATTTGATATCTTTTGCTTAATTAAATCTAACCTCATTTTTTTGTCGACACAAAAAGAAGCCTGGTAAAATTAGTAATTCAATGTTATACACTATTATGTATTTGTCTGAAAAAATAGTGTTTGATTTAAATAAAAACTTCAAATGTACCAGGAAAATGTATTTTGTACTTTGAAACTAAAGACATTTATCAAATAATTACCATCTTTACATGCCATTTTCATGAAATAAATTATTAGTCGATAGGATCAACACTAGGCTAAAATCTATAAATTGTAGCCTTAGACCCATTTTCATTCCTTGATTTTACATAAACTTTTGCTTTCCTAAGTTTCTCCGTGATGCTTTTTAAAAGCTACTGTTCTCATCATTTTCTATAGTGTCCCGTTTTCTTTGAACTCGTATAAAACTGGATACCCCAAACTAAAACACGTATGATCTTAATCGTGGACACTCCAGTGCCTCGTTCATGCATCTTTTCCTATAATCCAATTTATTCATTGTATTTTGCTGAACCTTTTTGTGCAAAATTTGTCATATTTCCCCAAATTTTGTGATTATTTCTATTCTAACGAAATACACAATGGATTATAATCCATTGTTTATTTCGTTAGAATAGAAATAATCATATAATTTGGGTAATTATGACAAATTTTGCACAGAAAGGTTCAATAAAATATAATAAATAAATTGGGGAACAAATTTCAACTTTTTGTTTGTTGACTTAGATTTGACAGTTAATTATACGTAATTTGGGTGCGCTGAGCACGAATTTTTGCTCCGTTTTGCTCTCTCAGGTCCTGATTTTGTTCAACACACTTCCTCTTTCATCATATTCATAAAAAGGATATTTTCTCAATACTTGCTAAGTCTCTTTGCAGTTGAACACTATAATTATCTATTAGTACCTATTTAAACTAATGTTTGTTTTTATATTTCAGATTTTGAATATAAGGAATTGAAAAACCTTTACAAATTGACAAAACAATCAAGTAATATGTCCTCAAGCACTAGAAAATTCATATGCAAAAACTCTCCTGATTCATTTTGCTACTCCTACATATGTGGAAATTTTACACTTCCACATCAACGAGGAAATATAACGGACTTCGTGAAAAGAGCTTACTCAGCTTATTTTGGAATAAAACTGGGGGAAACAATTTTTGATAAAATTCGCTTTTGTTAACGTTTCACAATTTTTTCGGCCCATTTCAGGTGTGGCGAGAGCCTACTAACCATGAGACGGATTGTTACTTCTGCTTTGTCAAGACTTCAGGCTTCGCTAAGAAAAATAAACATTGTATGGAGTACCCAAATTTCGACACCGCAATGCGACCTATGCTACATTCAAAAGAACTTCCTATTCCAAAATTTAAGAGTCTACCATCTCAGGAATTTTCAACGGTCTACGAATGAGAACATTAATTAATGACAGCAGTTTTCCTAATGTCATGAATTAACGCGAAAGAAATGCCTGGTTCTCATTCGTGGACTTGATAAAAAGCTTTTTAGGAAATTATAGGGCAAATAACTACGAAGAAGTCGTAACAAAACTTTTAGGAACTACAAAGATCTGGGTTCCAATATAAGAATAAAAATGCATTTTTTGAATAGTCATCTTGACCCATTTCCAAGTAATTTAGGTGCTGTAAGTGACGAACAAGGGGAGAGATTTCACCAAGATATTAAAATTATGCAGGAACGTTTCCAAGGACGCTGGGATTGTCACATGATGGCTGATTATTGCTGGTGCTTGAAAAGAGACCTGCCCTGAACAACCAAATACTCTAGAAAGTCCTATAAAAGAAAATTTTTACCAGAGTGAAAGCTTCATATCTCTTTGTTTCGTTTTATTTTAAATCATTTCTATCGTTATAATGTAATTTTACAATAGTTTGAACTGCGTGTATTCATGAAAATTGTAAATAAATGTTAACGCATGACTTAATTTTTAGTCCTAATTTTGAAAAAAACTGGAAAATGACGCATGGGCTGTTTGCAAGAATCAAGATTTCAGCGCACAAAAATTACTTACAATCAAGTGTCAGATATCATTCAATAAAATAGGTGTTCCCTAGTGAATTATTCGCTCCTCCAAATTGCCAATGCATCGTTCACCGGCCCTATCGCATCGCTATCCATCGGGATAAAAAAAGGGGTGAATGTGTAGGAGATATATAGAAAAGGTAGGAAATATTGTGTAAGTGAGGAATGAGTGGTGTTAATAATATGGATGAAGAGAGGAGGTGACTATGATAAATGATTAGAATGAGGATGATGGTGATATATGCCAGGTTGCCTGGCTAACGCTTTCGTTTTGCGCTATGTTTTGTTTTTTGGTCATATTATTTTTACTTACATCATAGGAGTCTTTGTTTTCGGGGTTCTTTTTTCTTGGTTTCTTTTCTTTTGTTTATCTTAGTTATCTTTTGGTTTAGCAATCGAGGCTTTGTTTTTGTAATGTTTCTTATCGAGCTTTGCAATTTATATATATATATATATATATATATATATATATATATATATATATATATATATATATATATATATATATATATTTATAGTTCTGTTTATTGGAGCACTCTTGTGCTATTTTGTTTGTCTTTTTCTTCTTCAATATCTGTTGTACTTATTTTTATGTTCATTTTTCGGTTTTATTTATTTTTTGTTGTTTTTCACGGTTTATTTCTTAATTTTTAGCTGTAAAGCAGTTCTTTTTTTTTTAGAACCTTTTCTCTACTACTTTTTAAAGTTCAGTTTTCTCTTTCGGTAAGTTGGATTTTTTCAAGAACTTCGGGAAGTTTTTCATATTTTTTGCAATATTTTTTGGCCGCGTTCGTACATAAAGATGTTTATTGGTTTTAGATCTGACCTTTGATGCAGAACACTTGACGGTGTTCCTTCTATTCTTTTGGATCTCGTAATGAAGCTGGTCGCTTTGTTTTGGACCCTCTGCATTTGCAGGATCTTTGTCCTTGGTAAGGCATGTCGACTGTAGAGGAATAATCAGGTAGGTCATAATCGGGCGTATTAATGCCAAGTATAATTTTCTTTTATCTTTCGCCCACAGGTTGTAGAACCTGTACAGGGTTGAGAGCAAACCTGGGCACTAAACCGTTAATCGTTAATTAAACAAGTTAACATTTCAGTTAACGATTTAACTTTTAAGTTAACTTTGGAAATCATTATCAGAATAATTAACTTCCGTTAACTCAAGTCCGCTAACCCCCCAAATTCATAAAAACCGGTGAACGTTTAAAAGTATCTATTCTTTTCAAATTTTGAATACATATTTAATAATGTATGCGTCATTCTTTCAACTGGAGAGCTATTACGGTTACAATGTGAGTATCTGTTATTATAGCGATACCATTAGTGTTATTTAAAAGAAAATAAATAAGTCAAATTTTATTATTATAATATATCAAACATTTTCTATATTGTAAGATCGGGTTTGTTATTTAATAGTTACTAATTAGCATCGTGTTATATAATAGTTTCAATTATTTATATTGTTTAAGATTTTAGACTTTAGTTGATAATATAGCTTAATATCCATATAAAATGCATGTTGATTAATGATTCAATAGAATATATATTGGCCCAGGTATACCTTTAAAATTAAAGTACAGTGCTTATCTATATTATTATTAATTTATTATTATTATTATTGCGTATTGAACAACAAATATTATATTGCTACTATTGTCCGCATGCTGGCTACAGACCCCTGCACTTGTTCACTTTTCTACTCCGATGTTTTGTAGGTCCAAATTCATTTAATAAACCTCTTTCCATATATAGTAAATTTAAGTTCTTATAAATAAATAACTAAAACGGAAACCATTACAAAACCTATCACTAAATTTTTCACAGACACTTGTGTGATTTTAAATTTTCTATTATTTTCGGATTTTCAATTTAGACAATAGTTTGATTTTGAATTTTATAAGTCATCATGGCATCTCAAGAACTTGAATCTGTTGAGTCAACAGTGTTGAAATCGTCGAGGTTGAAACTGCTAGTGCCCAGAACCTCTGGCCCCACTTGGACGACTACTTCTTGATCAAGTCAAGGGAAGGAGACAAGTTGATTTTCGACTACAAGCTGTGCCTGCACAGGACTGTGCCAATCAAGGGGCACATGACAAGCCTCAACAACCTAAAGCAGCACATCAAGAAGACCCACCCAGCCAAGTTCTTGCAGTTTGAGGAGAAGGTCAACGCAGGTTTATCTCGTGGAAAAGCCAAGAAGAGGTTTTCTTCTGGTTCCAACAGCGGCAGCAGCACTTCGGTATTATCGAATCTGTTTTTCCCTCCTTTTGGCAAGAAAGCACGCCAGCAAACCATTGGTGAGTCCTTTGACATCGCTGCTACTGGCAGTGGTATATCCCAGGCTATTGTGGATCAAAGGATTGTCGACCTGTTTGTAGCTAACATGCTGCCACTCCATGTTGTAGAGTCTGACACGTTCGAAAGGCTGATCAAGACGCTGAACCCCAGCAAGAGCTCCATGTCGAGGACATTGGGCAGGCGAATCGTTGATTTGCATACTGACTTGAAGCAGTAACTTAAAAACTTAAAATTTAAAACTTATATTTTTTTCAAATTTCAGAGTTCTTGGCGATGTTAAGTGGGTGACCACCACAGCTGACTGCTGGTCTGCCTACAAGAAAGGATACTTAGGCCTGACTGTTCACTGGTTGGACCAGACCACCAGGCAGAGGCAGAAAGCAGTGCTTGCTTGCATCAGGCTGAGAGGCCATCATACCTATAATGTGTTTGCACAGGCCATGGTCAACGTCCACTATAAATTCCACATTGAGAAAAAGGTCACCAGATTAGATAGTTGATAGTATATTAATATTACTTATTTGACTATTAGTTCTATTAACAATTTGTATCAGAATTTTTTTCACATAAATTTTAGATTATTTTTATTTGTAAACTCAATTCATTTGTAATATTTAATGACTGTAATTTTATAAAAAAACTTAGACTGTCTTTCTATTCCAGGACTACCACCGACAATGGTAGCAACTTTGTAAAGGTTTTTGGCCTCTTTGGAGCAGAGGATCACACACTGCCTGTTGGCTGGGTCTGAGGAGCAGAAGTTGGAGTATGTCCCTCTAAAAGACTTCCTGGCTGTGCTTGACGATGTTGACGCTGTCGTTAGCAATCCCATTAACCTGCCAGCCCACATGAGGTGTGCTGCCCACATGAGGTGTGCTGCCCACACCTTCAACCTAGTGGCACGCAAGGATGCAGATGCTGCACTGCAGAGTACAGTGTTCAAGAGGCCCTACAGGGCTGCCATTGCCAAGGCATGTGCCCTCTGGAACCACCAGGATCGCAGTACTCTGACAGCAGACAGAATCTACTCTGATGTGGGGAGGAGGATAGTTGTCCCCAACGCGACGAGGTGGAACTCCACCTATGACTCTATAGTGGTCCTCAACACCATCCTGGTGACTAATAGGCCTGTTCTCCATAGAATCATGACCCAGTTGAAAGTCAACAGCTTCAACGACCAGGATGTCAACTTAATGAAGGAGTATGCCAAGGTAATAAATAAATTAATAATAAAATAATATTATATATTATTACAGGCCCTTGGACTTCAAGTCTTTAAGCCTAAAGATTGTCGCAGCAACTGTTGGCAGCAGAGTCCCGAGGTAGGCTCGACAAGTTCCAGGGAGAACTTGTCGAGGGACTCTGCTGCCAACAGTTGCTGCGACAATCTTCAGGCTTAAGGATTTGAAGTCCAAGGGCATCGACTACTGCAGCCCCTTTGTTGACGCACTTTTGACAGGCATCAACAAAAGGTTTAGGACCCTCCTGGAGGATGAGGAATGCCAGCTGGCTGCTGCCTTCCACCTCAGGTTTCGCCTCATCTGGTTGGATAAATATGACAACACCAAGGTTGCCAAGGTGAGGAAAAGCATGGAAGGTAAGGTCAAGGAGGACATGAGGCAGTAGTCTTACGAAGTGAGCAGCAACAGTGGAGGCTACAACAATAAGGAGGAGGGGGACTTCTTCAGAGGTGTAACCCAGCGAAAAGAGAGAAGCAGGAGCCACAGATAACTCAAGAACAAGTCCCAGAACTTGGTCAAAATCTGGTTGGAGACCAACTCCAAGGACTTGCTGACAGATGCTGCCTTCTTGGGTGAGCAAGTGTTTTGCTGGAGTTGCTGATCAAGTTCAACACAACCATGCCCTCCAGTGCTGCAGTGAAGCTTTTTTTTATCTATGGGCAAGGTCATCTTGAGGGTCAAGTGATCATTCCTGTCTTATGAAAACTTTGACATGCTAATTTTCATGAAGGGCAACAAAATGGAGATGGAGAAGAAGAGGAAAAATTAAATTATGTATATATCGTGTTTTTCATTTTTGGGGGGCCACTTCATTAATATTTTTTTTAGTTTATTATTAATATTGTGTTTCATTTGATTTTTTTACCCTTTTCTGGCTCTAAAAGCTTTTAAAAACTTAAAAAAAGGTCCAAAACTGAAATCATTCTTTTTTAGGTCTTTTAAAAGTTAAAACTATAGTTTGGGGGTTTAAAGACCTTAAAAAGATCCCTAAAAGCTGATTTTATAGTTTTGGCACTTTTTAAAGGTGTTTTTAGAGTAAGAAATAATTTTTTGTTTTTTTTCTATAATAAAAATTAACGTTAACGATTTATCGATAACTGCCGTTAGATTTTTAAAGAATTAACCTGTTAACGGTTATCGAAGTTAATATTTTGGTTAAGGGTGCCCACCTGTGGTTAAGGAGATGGTTTTTGTATAGTTATTTTTTTTTCCTACACATGCGAGCTGTATCCTTTTCTTATAATCTTCAAGCTGAGGATTTTTCCCTCGGTAGTGTAAGGATATGCGATGTTATTTGCGGTGAATTGGTGGACTTTGTATCTGTTAATTGGAATCGTGCGGCATTTGTCCTTGTTTGTTTTTATTTTATTGGTTCTTTCGAAATCATTGATGTTTTCTATCTCGCGAGCAGTTCCCTACGCAATGTCTCTCAGGTTCTTTCGTTCGCTAACAATAATTTGAAAGACATCATTTGCCAATTGGTAGCTATCCATCTTTCCATCTTCGTTTCCACCTATAACCACCCTTATGGTCAAGTCCCTCCCCCCCCCCTTAGCAACGACGTTTAGGATTGAGGGCCCAAAGATGAGCTTCGTTTCAGAGTAATCCACAACCGTTTGATAAGAGTCGTAAAAGCTTTGTCGTTTATCGGCCTATCCCATTCGGCCAGCAAAAAGTCATCGAAAGGATTCCTATGACATCGGCTAGCAAGGCAGAAGGCTTTATTCATCGACCAAAGCCTAATTTGGAGTAGGTTTTCCGTTTTCATGGGAATGTTGTGAAATCATAGATCTCAGTATTTGGGTGGATTTAAAAGAGGGCATCTTCCTTCACCTATCTAGTGGTCCTTATGGATACCCGACCTCTGCTCCTTCTATGGATTGATTCAGAATTGTTCTTTCATGAAGGTGGAAGAGGCTGGGCATCTCCACTTCCTTTGTCTACCGAATGCCCAAGGAGAAACCCATCGTTGGCCCCTTTTCTCTGTACGTAGGAGAACTCGGACAGCCTCTTAGGTTTCTAAAGATGGTGTGGTGGATCCGTATCCATTTTCCAAGAGGACATACCGGACGTATAGGATTGTATAGTTGCAGTAGTGCCAGGCCCTTGTAGGCCTCCATAGTGGGGAGTCCCTAGAGAGAATGCGAAGTTTTTTCTTTTTGCAATGGCTAACCATAAACAAAAAACCTCCCCTTCTCGTAAGGGTTCTCGTGCCAAACGTTCCTTAGCTCCCCTTTCAGCCTTCCCTCGCTCGTTGGACCCCTATTCCAACGAAGCAGACCCAGATTTAGATTATCCCCGCTTTCTTATCATGAGTTCATCATCCGACACCCCACTTGCAAAAGTCGATGTGTTTGACGTTAATGAATCTTTTGAGTCCCGCTGTGGTGAACTCCGCCAGATGTGGTCAAGAGGTAGTGGTGATGTCGTAGTCGAGGTGTCATCCCACTCTCAACACAACTTTGTGACAAGAACTGCCGCAGTAAATTAAAGCTGGGTACTTTCGTGTCCCGGTAAGTCCCTACGTCGAACTATCCAGACGTTGATTCGATTGCAATCAATTTAGACATTTTGGCCGTGCCTTTCAGCACTCCCGCTCCTGCGTGATTTGGGGCTCTGACTACCATGGCCCCGAATACACCAAAACACCTCGCTGTGCCAACTGCGGAGGTACCCACAGTGCTGCGTCAAAATTCTGCTCTATATTTTTATATGAAAAGGAGGTGTTCGCTTTGCGTGACTCTCTACGTCAAGATAGAAGATAGGCTCACCAGTATGCTTGAGCACAAACCTCACCACTCGGCCGTCTCTTCTCTGACGTTTTACGTGACGCTGGACGAAACCGACCATCACGCTCGAGTTCCGACCAGCCTAAAGCACTTCATCCTACATCTACTTGCAGCGGCAGAAACATTCAGAATATGCAGTTGAAGCATCGCTCTCACACCGAAATAACCAATGTAGCCCCCCTCTCTACAGCAGCTCTAGCTGGAAGAAACGCTCAGGGTGAGACACTTGAAGACATCAGACGCTATCTGAAAGAATCCTCACCATCGACCAGTGAAGGTTCATCTACCCGGCCCCCCGAGACCCAAAGCCCAGTGGTAAAAGGAAGGATTCCTCACCTGGGTCATCGACCACCAATAAGCGGGCAGCCTCTGGAGCTGACTCGGCCGAACCTCGAGAATCTTTAATGGACTCTTCCCCTATTGCTGAAAATTCTATGCCCCTAAGTCCATCCCAAACTTCACAGGACTTAGGTCCCATCCTGATCCAAACGATGGCAGATATACACCCAGCTTCACACACCTCGCTCAGATCGCCTGTTCGTTCCACTCACCCTTCTACTCATGATCCGACGGAAGCAGTTGATACTCCAACATCATCAATCGCGGCGGTTGGACCAACTCCTCAGACACCGAAAATTCCCTCGACCCATGAATCCGGATCTACCGGCCGAAAATCTCTTCTCAATCTTCCCTTTCCGCCAGGTTGTGAGCCCGGATTACAATCAAGGGCCTCGGTCGGTTCTCCAAAAACCCTCGAAAAAAGCCCAGTTACTGCTCCCTCTAGGATCTCTCCCCCTGCAAAAGCAGGCTCCTCAAAATCTGCTCTCCATCCCCCAAGCTATTTGGGACAAACCTCAAGCACAATATCGGCCACAAAAGAGAAAAAGATATTGTCAAGGCGTTCTTCCAAAGTGGGAAGAACTCACAATTCTTTTGACAACTCTCGATCCTGCTGTTATTTGTCTTCAGGAGAATAAACTGGGTACACGGCCCTTTCCGCGGGTACACGGGGCCCTTTTCACCGGTACCCGGCTTTCTCACTTTCAACTCTAATGCTCCTGTTGGAAGCTCCTCTCATGTGGGGGTGTCAATCATAATATCTTCTTTCCACCATGTTTCTCCCATCTCCCTACATACTACCTTCCAAGCTGTAGCCGTGAAGGTTTTTCTTACTAAGCTTTTTACCGTTTGCTCTATTTACCTACCCCCTTGTTTATCATTGTCAAGACCCGACCTTTTAGAACTTATAGACCAGTTACCTTCCCCATTCTTATTACTAGGAGATTTTAACCCCCGTCACCCATACCAGGGCGACATCACTTGGAATGCCAAAGGCAGTGTTTTAGAACCTCTTTTATTATCTGACTTTCTTTGTGGTTTAAACACTGGCGATTTTAACTCTTATCATATCCAGACGGACTCTTTTACTCTTTTAGCTGTGTTGACCTTTCTGTTTGTTCTCACCACGGGTCGCTCAACCGTGCCCCTGTGGACCTAGGCGTGTGCAACAGCTGTCAAAAACTACAAGTTAGCCCATGACCGATTCCGAAAGAACTCAACTTTGTGCAACAAGGTCGACCGAAACCGAGCTCGTGCGCTTCGCCAAAGAACCCTTAGTCAGGCTCGCCCAAATTCATGGCTCCTACCACTAAGATCTGGAAGAGGATTAATAAGATCCGGGGCCGTTACGCTAATCATCAATCATCATACCCCCATACTCAACTTAGACGGTTCCTTGGAGAATGACGACCTGGCGGTCAGCAATGCTTTTGCTGAGAATTTCCGCGCCGTCAGCAGTGTCAGCCGTTACGATAAGGCTTGTATATCCTATAAATCAAAGAAAGAGTCTCATTCTCTCAACTTCACAACAAAATCTAACCTTCCATGTAATACTCTATTCAGCATCCATGAACTAAGTAGCGCTTTGTCCCTTTGCAGATCTATTTCCCTTGGCCTTGACGAGATTCATTTCGATATGATTCGGCACCTACATCCACACTCTACTCTCTTCTTACTTGATCTATACAACCTTATATGGCTGAAGGGTTTTTACCCATCATCATGGCGTATTGGGATCATCCTTCACTTTGTCAAACCGGGCAGGGACAGGTTGGACACATATAACTACCGCCCTATAGCTCTTACCAGCTGTTTGAGTAAGTTGCTAGAAAAAAATGGTGTTGGAGCGCCTAAACTGGTTCCTAGAAACCAATCACCTTCTCTCTCCATTTCAATGTGGCTTCCGCAAAGGTTATAGTACCTTTGACTTCCTAGTACGTTTGGAGGGATCGGTCCGGAAAGCTTTCTCATTAAAGCACCGAGTCCTGGCCATATTTTTAGATATTGAGAAAGCCTACAACACAACATGGATATACGGAATCTTGAAGCAGCTATACGTCTGGGGGATGAGAGGCCTTTTACCGTCGCTTATTCAATGTCTTTTAGCATCTCGATCCATCAAGGTACGTGTTGGGAGACGCATACTCTGACCTGCAACCCCAAGAGGAGGGAGTTCCTCAGGGCAGTGTTTTACGTTTTATAATTGCCATCAATGATATTATTTCTTCTTTCCCAGAGGGTGTATCGGCAACTCTGTTTGTCGATGATTTGGCACTATACTGTTCCTCACCTCGCCTTCCATCAGCAGCGCGTCGGCTACAACTGGCGGTCGATGCCGTCTCCAAAAGAGCACAACTTAAGGGATCCCACTTTTTTACGAAAAAAACAAAGCAATGTATTTCCATCGGGGCAGAGGAGTTCTTGTTCCGCCGCCTATCTCCCTACAAGGCCAAGATATAGAATTTGTCTCCGAGTTTCAGTTTCTTGACGTAACTCTCAATTCAAAGTTATCCTAGTTAACACACATACACCTCCTTTGAACAGGCTGTCTGCGGGCTCTAGACATTTTGGAAGTCTTCTCACACACTTTGTTGGGCAGCTACAGACAAACATTGTGGACATTATACACAGTCCTCGTCCAATCCAAATTGGATTATGGCTGTCAAATTTAATCATCGGCTTTCCCTTCAGCCTTAAAATGCTAAACCCAATTTGAAACCTCGGAGTTGGCCTTTCAGGTAGAGACTTCCGTACTACTCCTGCCAACAGCCTTTACTATTGCCCTACCATAGACTTCAAATCTGTGTCAGAGGTCTACAGATGCCTGTATGCTGCCGAATCAACGGCGGCATTTTATAAGTTGCCATCTTTACCCCGCCCTTTGAACCTTCACATAGCAGATCATCTCTCTAACCTAGGTGCTCCAAGGGTCCTTACCCTTCCATCCTGACTGACTTCTAGTTGGCGTGCTCCTCTCCCCACAGTATGTACCAACATGTGGAGCCTAGGAAAGTCTTCCATGGACCCTCGCATCATCAAGAGCCTGTTCTTAGAGCATTTGCCCTCACACGGATGGCTCTAGGTCGGACAGTGACTTGGGCGCTAGCAGCATCCATTTTTACCGTTGAACTTTCAGCAATTTTTTTAGCCTTTATACTCATCCAAATTTTACCTTTTAATGATTTCGTCATATTTTCCGCCTTAAGGCGTATTTTACAGTCAATTAGATCTTTTAATGCGTCCCATCCCCTAGTCACAGAAATTTGCAACTGGCTGATCCAAAATGCGTCCCGATATAGAATTATTTTTGTCTGGGTCCCTGGGCATGTGGGGGTCCTGGGCAACGAGAATGCTGATCGGCTGGCCCGCTCAGCACATTCCGTTTTCCCCGAGAACTCGGTTCTACCTTTTAGGGACTACTTTCCTTCAATAAGAAAGTATATTTTTCAACTGTGGCAGAATGAATGGGATGACTGTTCATCATCCAAACTATACAAAATTAAAAATTCTATTCACCCTTGGCCCTCAAGCCGTCATAGATTGCGGTCGTTGGAGGTGGCCCTTTGCCGAGTTCTCATTGGCCACACAAGACTTATTCACGGCCATCTCGTTTCGAGTGATGTTCAAACCAGTCCTTGCTGTCGGTTTTGTGGTGGGGCCTAATCGATTGCCCACCTTTTATTAGATTGCACCGATTTCGCCACTCTCCGGTTCTCCTGTTTCCCGACATTTTTAACTATCCCTCAACTCACCCGTCTTCGATTCATATTGGCAGAGGAATCTTTTAACCTTTTGTTTTTTAAGTTTTATATCACAAAGTGGTCTCCTCCACCTTTTATAGATTAATTGCCTCGTTTTATCCTAGCTGCCATATATAATCCGCTCGAATTGGGCAGCAACCCACTAATCCTTTACCTTAAACCTTAAAAGAGGGCAGTTTCATATGAGTTTGTGAGGTCACAGATAGAAAGAGTGCGAGAAATCGTATATACCATGGTTAAAGGGAATTGGAAACTCATTCGCTTCATACCTTACTTGAAGGAGCTTCTCCAGGCTGAATCGAAGATGCAGTCTAAGGCTCATGAGACGCTCTTAAAGAAAATTTCTATTTAATCCATAACGCAGCATATTCGACCTTTATTAATCATTAGGAGGCCGCTGGATATACATATATGAAACGAACAAAGAACTATTTAGTAATAAAAAAATTAATCGTATGTATAATAATCTGCCGTGTAATAAATTTGTTATCGTCTCTAATATTAATCCGAAGTATCAAAATACTACGAACGCCTCTAATGTACATTATTATTTGCAGGCCCAGGAGTCAATGCAGTTTCTACCACACGACAGGCTGCAATTAATCAAAAATACGACTTTCGACGAACAAGAGTATCGACACGAAGGTGATTCGGTAGGAGTTTCGTAATTTAAAATTTCAGCATGGGGGCAGCAGTCATCTCAGGCATGTACAGAGTCAGCAAAGTGAGATACGCAGATCGTTCTCCCATCGAAGGAATAACCAGCGGAGGAATTCTGGGAACTGAGGTGATGTTAGTAGACTTGTTCATTTTTATTTTCATGACCGTTCACTCTCTCTCCATTTTTGGATATGTGTTTATACCACAGCGAATATTGCAATAATATAACCATGTGTAAGAGCGTAAAGTTTAAACATGAGACCACTTTTGGTATGAAGTTTATCATACCATTTTAGAGGGGTGTAGGAAAAGGGGTGATAAAAAATAAAGAACGAAAGTTAAGTGCGGCGAGTTTTTAACAGCTTCTTACGTCACCCGACAACTGTTGGTGAGCGGCCTATCGACTGCGCAATCCTGAATCTAAAATCACTTATTCAAGCAAAGCTTTTAAACGGCCTGCTTGTACTCCTCCTACAAATCTAGTCCTTCACGCGGCAAAACCATCAGTAATAAAGAGTTATAGAAGGCGTATCCTTTAAGGTTCAATCAATTTAGGTCATGATTTTTGCTGTCTCTTATTTTGGGCTTCAATTTTCTCTCTGTCTAGGACCTATTGGTTGAGCCTCGAGATCACAAGTTTGTCAATCGCACCACTTCTCTCTGTCTTCTAGTCCTTTTTTCTCTCTCAAAGTTCTCACCTATCAGTCCGTCTTACTTCGGCCAAATAGCATTTTCAACCCATTCTGTAGGAGTTTCCTGCCTTTTTTGAAAGGCAGGCCGATCAAAAGTACAGTTTCTACACCTGATAGAGATAGCAAGATCTGTTTTCTCTCGTACTACATGTCTAGCCCCAGTAGTTTGAGTTTATGCTTGAAGCCGGCATAGCCCGCCCGTCGACGTCTCTTAGGGCCTCTACACTTTATGTATTACCATGATCTACACCAGGTAACTCTAGGAGGGTCTGCGATTAAAAAGGCTTTGAACGTTAGTAATCTTCCTGAAAGGTACCCCTCATCGTACCTATTCGATTTCTCCTCTTCGAATATTCTGTCTCTTTTTGTCAAGGTCTTATTCGTGCTTTGAACGAGATTTCTGTTCACCCAGAAGATATTCACACGACTGTTATTACCGTTCCCCTCGGCTCTGTTGAAATGCTTTCAGTCTTTTGCTAAAGACATCTTCCCGATTGCGTTTTTGTCTTTAGATGAATATTTTTTTACATACATTAGATTTTTTTTCATCTTGAATAGTACAATAACATTCTAAACACTTTTGTATTCCAGCTTCTTTTCTTGGACACGATGTTTCTCCCGGAGGGATTCGCTCTCTCAAAGACAAGTTGGCATTAATTCGTGACTTTCCTCAAACTTCTTTAAGTAACTTTGAAGTTTCTGTGGGGTGGCTAATTTCTACCACAGGTTCCTTCCTAACTTTACTCAGGTCATATAACCCCTGAGCACTTTGTTTTATAAAACTAGGATAACATCTTCTCTATAGTAGTCTCCCGAGGCGTTTTCTCGGACTAAATAGGCCATTGTCTCTGCTACATACCTGGTACTTTCATATCCAGATACGCACATCAGGGTTACATCGGACGTTTCTTCCACTAACGTAGCAGAAGGTTCGTGAATCTTGACAATATCTTGATTTCTTTTTCCCTCTTTCCGATTCTTATAAGATGTACAACACGTTCTCTCAAGAACTGCCTGGAGTGGACATAGTTTATCAATTCACGATCTTCACTGACCATAAATCTTTATTTGATGCTTTCACCGCTCGTACCTCGTCCTCTGTGCATTCTACGGTTGATGCTCTTTATTTATACTTTATTCTTCTTATCTCAACGATCAATAAATAGGACTGGAAAACAGTCCTGCTAAGTACAAGGTGTGGATGGGATTCGCTTGCAATTTTCAACTGCTAATTTTATGCCTATTTTTTCCATTGTTGATCTTTTTCTTCGTAAAAAAACAATAACCATTTTTGCTTTATTTTTCGCAGAATAATTGACTAAGGAAAATTTTGACACCTCCCAATTTGCGGAATAGGTATGGAGCCCTTTTTCGAATCCCTGCCGGAAGGAATCATAAGGAGAATTTAGACTTCTTCAACGTCAGGAGAAGAATAGTGGAAAGAGTCAAGAAAGGAGCTAGAAGATTCATGATTTGACTACGAGGAGGCAGCTGATAAAAAACTTTATGGGCGATCCTAAACCAACAGAACGGCGGAATTCGTTGCTGAAATCCAGGATATCATCAACAATGATCCCAGAAAGTCGATGCGTGCAATAGCAAGGGAGAAAAGTGTAGATGGAAAGCTTATCAGGCTGGTGATGCATAAGGACATTCGCTACTTTTCTGTCTAAGGCGATACAGAAAAGGCGTCTCAAGCATACCAAGAAACTGATTAACAAGTTGGAGCCAGACATGCTGTGGTTCTTCTCCGACGAGAAAATTTTCTTACAAGACAAGAAGATAAACTCCCAGAACATGTGGCGGGCTGTTGCACTCAAGGATGTGCCTAGTGTCACGCAGATGAATTTTCCATCGACAATCATGGTTTTCGGTGTGGTCAGCAGTAAAAGTGCCGTTATGCCAACCTTACTTCTTCCCTGAGGTCCTCAGGCTGAATACCGACAGCGACATCCGTGTTCTGAACGAGGTGGTGAAACTCTGTATCGACCGAGTAACTGTGGAGAGGCCTTGCGTATGGAAGAAAGACTCTGCGCCCTGTCACACCAGCCGGAAGACCCATGCCTGGCTATTGGAGAATTTCTTCGATCACACAGCACCTGAAATTTGGCCTCTTAACTCGCCTAACTGCACACACCATCAACCTTTTGCGTGAGGCGCGGTAGAAGGAGAGACCAACACATCTAGTTGCAACACGATGGATAAGCTAAAAACCAGGATTACCAAGGCTTTCAGGGGCTTAAAACGAGAGATAGTGACGAGGGCCTGTTGCCGGTTCCGAGGTTGCCTAAAGGCTATCGTCGACTGAGATCAACTTGACAGAACATGTCAAAAAGACAAAGTGACCCAAATTTGACGAATATATTTAAAAGAATAAAAACACTTTTATTTTTTCCGGAGACAGTCATGCGAGCGAATACCGTTTGCACCCTGTATTCCATGGTACACGTTTATTTACACAAATGTGTTCGTCCGCTCATTTTTATTGTATACAGTCGCATGTTTTCGACCAAATTAAAAATCTGTTTAATATTTGTGTTCGAGCTACTCGAAACCTTGTAGCATGACGTCTGTGTGGCCAGGTAAAACATTGATAATAATATGAGATAGACCCATGCCTGTCTTTCATAGCAGAGCGCTAAAGTTCATTCTCACGCGAAAGCTTCTCTGGTCCGTTTTCCTCTTCCTTCGTCGCAATTTTGGGTAATTCACAACATTAGTGATGGGCTTCTTCCACACTTCCTTGGTTGTAGTTATCTTTTCAATATGATTGATCGTTTTACTCGTTGACCAGAAGCTTTACCAATCCCTGAAGTTTGAAACTCAGGGATTGTCAAAGTTCCTTGCTAAAGAATAAAAGGATCAACTTTGATCAAAAAGATAAGTACAACCAAAGAAAGGTGAAAGAGGACCATCAATGTCACTGTGAATGGCGTAAAATGGCGACTTGCAAATGACTACGACATAACCAGACAATTTACCACAGAAATGGTATGCTAGGTTATGCGGCAGGCAAAATCCTCCCCGCCTATGACCTTGGCCACTTATCAAATATTCGCCTGAAATACCTTGGTCCACGAGGCATCGATGGCCTCACACACATCTTTAAACACTCCCATAACTCACTTCTAAATGTCTGAAAGCCTTTTTTATTTTACCCATCCTCAAGCCAAATAAACCACCCACTGGCCTTGCATCATACCGCCCATTCAATTTACTCACCCCTCTATCCAAAATCATGGAAGATCTAGTACTATATAAAAGAAATCCCACATCCTTTCTAGACGCCTTCTCACACAGATTTCATCCATTGCACTTATTTGTATAGTTACCAACCTCAACCAACTCACACACACTCAAGACAGTATACATAGTATATAAGTTGCGCTACCCGTCCCTCTCGGTGTAGAAGATAACCACGCCGAATAAAGAAATGCACATAAAGATCAGAATGAAGATTCTGACATGCCTCAAAACACCCGGGGCCAAGGTCGTTGGGAGAGAGGCCAGTGTAGAGTAGTATTGTGTTTTAACACCAACCGGCGATCATAAAACCTACACATTCCTTATAGACGCACCTTAACACTAATTCCGTCCATTATATTCAACAACCAGTGCACCTATCCCCCGTCAAAATATTAAATACACATAAAGATCAGAATGACGCTCTCTGGCATTCCCGAAGGCAGTGATTTCGTGATAGAAGCATGTAGATATGAGGGACCCCATAGAAAACACTAGTACTCCACGTCAGGGTATGTGGATAGAAGTGCCCAAATAGTAATTACTAGTACTTTATCTCTAGGGTTCCATAAGAGAGGTGAGCGTTGGTATGTTATGCTGTCAAGGCGGAAGGTAAATTATAGTGTTATGTTGATTGGCCATATGTGTGAAGCTGTATGTGAAGCTACTTACCCCTGCATGGGTCAATTCTCGCGGGAATCGAACCCATGCTTAGCCGAGGGAAAGTCCAACGCTGTATACACTGGGCTATTTTTTCCTCGAATTTAAAGCGCAGGACAAAAGGCTGTATCACGCAGGTTTGTAAGTAGATGTATGTACAGGTAGTAGTGAAGCTAGAGAAAATGAAAATGTATGGAAGATATATGGCAGCAGATCATCCTGCAAGCATTAGGGTCAGAATGGCAAACTGCAGGTGCTGGGGCCAAGATGGCAGACAAACCTCCAGATATACACTTGGCCGTATCCACCCATGCAACCAACACTTTAAAAAATACTCCTCTCCTTTTAAATAAAACACAATATTCATTGTCAAATTATATATAAGACTAAATCTACTACAACACACTGGAAAAACAACAAACCTAAAACGAAGGTGAACACATGCATGGGTTTCAAAACTTGCATTATTTTCTGCCCAGCACACTACAGAAGACACACAAACACCACTCAACCTTGCAACAGCTTGCATCCGCAACACCCTGATTAATCACCTACACCATAAAACAAAGTTCGTCCCACTTAAACATATTGACCTTCGTGAAATGCAATTTCGCCATAGTACAGGAAAACCAAACCATCCATGCCAATACATGCAAAAGCCACAACATAATCCGCATAACATGCACAAGACTCCAAGGACATGATACACCGAGACCCCCGAAGAAATCCCCACGCCTCGAAACCATGCCCCCACCACCTGCATTATTTTTCTCAAATTTAAAGCGCAATACCAATGATGGCGCATCACACATGAATATTGTAAGGAGAGATCTATAAATATAGTTTTAAAGCTAAAGAAGGTAAAATTGTATGGAAAACAGCGGGGAAGACACACAATCGTCACAATGTCAAACACTGCAATGCTATCCATGACAACCCATTGCCAGTTCGTCTGCCACAAAACAATCCACACGCACATATCAAGGTAAGACATAAAATTTATAGGTCTAAACCACTTGCTTAACACCATTCCAACTAACATCGTAGAAGAAAGATCCCTCACACGCCACAAACGGATTACCCTGAAAGACTGGTACAGTCCCACCCAAACCTAAGTACATACAAATACCGGACCGGACTGGCCGTCATAGCTACAACAAAACCTCCATATACAAGGAGTGTGTGATGGCCAGGAGGAACCTGCGTTGTAGGCCGAGTGCATCGTGGCTGCTTGGCTAGGGCAGGGATCCTAGTCGGGGCAACATGAGTAAACAATCATAACCAAACATGCGAGCTAGTTAGAATCCTTTTAATGACAACTGTTATTTTTTATCTATTGGTTCCTTCACCTTACGTCCCGCTAATTATCACCCTCAGGGCAACGGCTCTAACCACGGCTCAACTGTCAGCTCAAGGCATCTCTCTGCTCCAATGTCTCGTCCTTTACATGGGTGGACACATTTACGTTGATCTTGCCTGGAATTCATTCTTCTTTGAAATATCTTTCCTGTTCTGCTGAAGACCTAGTGCATGTTTCATACTGTATTTCGAAGGAATTATTTTCTTCTTTAGATCCATTTTCTTACGTTCATATTTTAACATGTCATCGTCCCTAGCCACGGTGTTTCGGGAAATACTATCAGGGGCTCTCCTTTCTTCGAGCGCCAATTGTGCTCAGCTCCTTTTTCAGTGTGGTGACGAATGAGGATATTTTTTTATGTCCCATTCATTCATTCACTTGATCTTATTTATTTCGTAGTTTATGTATTTATATTGGTGTTTAAGATATTATTCATTTATCTTCTCTTACTATCATCTAATTGTACTTTCGCTTTGTCTGCCTTTTTTAGGACGTTGCCCTTTCACTTTATTTACTTTATGTGTACCGTTCTTTTTAACTCCTTTATTTTCCCGTCAATCGTATTGACTTATGATGACTATGTTTGCATTTGTGCAGATTATCGAATCACTTTTATTTTCAGACATTTTATGTTATTCGAATTCGAGTGATTTTACCTGATATCATCTTTAGTCGACTTTTTTAGCACTGATGACTTAGCCATGTATCTTCAGACTGCTTTCCTGACTTTAAGTGGCCGGCTCTAACCCATTTGCACTGAAGCAACCATTTCTCTCTAGTTCATCGGGTTGCTGTCATCCTAGTGTGACAGCTTTCTCGTCTTCCAAAGTGGAATTTACGAAGGGCCGAATGGTGTAGCTCCAGCCACTTCCCCCCACTCACACAAACACAGATACTTCGTTCGATGCCTTTAATAGTATTAACTCAGCTGTGTATTTTGTAAAATCAGTCATGTATGGGGCGGCTAAGCAAGCCGTACCTAGATTGTCTTCTGGTAAAAGAGACAATACTGTACCTTGGTGGAAAAGAGACTGCGCGAGCGAGGTGGCGCAAATTGGGTCATACCCATTAGTTCAGAAATCCTACATCGAGTTCACAAACTGACAGAAATAAGGCTTGGGCAGTCTGTCAGAAGAGCCTTCGTCAAGCCAGTCGGACCTCGTGGTTAAATATGTATCATCAATGCTCTCTTTGATTCCATCTGCAAAGATATGGAAGAGGATAAATTGGATCTGGAGTCTGTATACAAAGATTGGCTACCATTATCTCTTTTGGATGAAGGAATAATTAGCATTTAGCCATTTTTGTCCGTGGCTTTGAACAAAATAGATACGCTGGGGGCGATTTTGCCCTGCAGGATTAACGATAAAAATTTTAACGTTTCGTCCTTTATGCTACATTATTTGATATATTTTTAAGCATTGATAGCTTTCACAGAGACAGCAGGTTACATTTAAAGCGTTAATTAATAATTATTGAAAAAAAATTCGAATTATCTAACCTTTTATTGGGTTAAGGAATAAGTTCTTGCGGTTTTATCAAATTTATTTACCATTAACAATCTTAGAAAAACTTCATTTTTAATTGATAACAATATGCAATTTAATCAATAATGTATTCTCCGTTGTTAGCTACGACTTCTTCACAACGTTCAACAAGTTTTTCGATGCCTCTGCAGTAAAAATCTCTGGATTTTGACTCAAAGAATTCGTCTACCAGGTTCTTAATTCCACATCAGTATTGAACGAAACGCCGCGAAAATTGCTGGAGAGCGATCGGAACAGATGGAAATCCGATGGAACCAAGTCTGGCGAATATGGAGGATGCGGCAGGATTTCCCATTAAAGCGTTTGGATGGCGTCTTTTGTCATATTCACAGTGTGAGGACGAGCATTGTCGTGTTGCAAAGGAATCCATAACGTCGATGAGGTCGCTTTTCACGAATAGCTTCGGCGAGTCGATACATTTGTTGAACGTAGAGTTCTGCATTGACAATCTCGTTGTTCGCAAGGAGCTCATAAAGAATGATGCCTTCACAATCCCACCATACACACAGCATCGTCTTTCGTGGTTGAAGTCCTTGCTTTAATCGCGGAAGTGTTTTTTTATTGGGGCTAAGCCATTGTTTTCGATGGTTCATGTTGACATAAAAGGTTAGCTTAATAAGATATGTAAGTATTTTTATGTATATATTAATGTGTTCCTGCACACCTATTAAAATTCCATGGTGGTGTCTCTTTTACAAAATTACGAGGTATATATTTCACTTTTCTAACACCGGAAACGGGTTGGAGAGGTAGGTGGGGGGGAGGGAGTAAATTTTTACTATACTTTGCTTTACACGTACGTAAAATTGTATATATTTAGAATCAAAATATAACTACCTCCGTTGTAATATATATATATACAGGGTCACCCACCCACCCCAAACGGGCCTGCACACATTTTTTGTGATATATCTTTCATTCATTCACTAATCACCCTTACTTTGCAGGACATGGCAGAAGCAACGCCTGTTAACACAACTAGATCTCAATGGGAGCTCCAGCAAAGAATATACTGCGTCAAACATTACTACAAGACAGGCTCGTTCAAGAAAGTGCAGGACATTTTCGTGCATCAGTTCGAATGTGAAAAAGCCCGCTCCAAGAGAAGAATTCAGGCCTGGGTGGACCACTTCGAGAACTATGGGACAGTGGAGAACCTCAATGCAGACAGTAACAACGTCTAAGCCATTCAGGACGTCACAGGAAGCGTACAGCTGAGCTGGTCGAGAGCGTGAGAGAGTTAGTTAAGCAGAGTCCAAAACGCTTTGTGCGCTCGCGAAGTCAGTCCTTCGGTATATCCCATGAGACATGCAGGAGAGTGCTATTAATGGATGTAAAGGCCTACCCGTACAGAATACAGACGAAGCAAACCCTTAGAGTAGGGTGGGTCATACTTTGGGGCAACCATATGTTTTCATTAAATCCTTTAATGATGGGTGCTTAAATAATAGATTTTCCGGTGAAGAATTTGAAAAAGAACTTTATTTTGTTATATAATTGCTCCTACCTACATCAATTTCCATTTAAATTAAAGTAAATTTTTCCCTTTCGTCACGAGCTTATGTAACCTATTTTTATTTATTCAAAGTACACACAAGCACAAAATAACCTTAAATTTACATGTTTATTGAGGGAAAAAAATGTATGCAAAGCTCCACATATAGCTGCATGGGTCACTTTGGGTCATATTCAAAAGTTAAACTTCACCAAAGCACACAAATCTTGTTTTGACTCATTCCTGGACATCATACGTCTAGTTGTCTCTTGTGCCCTGATTCCTCGATCCCTAATTTCATGTGAGAAATACTTAAAAGAAGCCTCAGTCACCATTCTTACAACCCTCTCAATGATCTGTGTGTGACAAGGCCAGTAAGGTACTTTCATAGGAGAGTCAATGAAGTTTTTTAATTCAGAAGTACTTAAAGAGCAAGTGAGAGGTGGCTCAGAGGCATCTTCTGACCAATTGATCAGATCTCCAATCCTGGTAGCATCACAATTGATGTCTAATGTCCTTCTAAGCCTTACAAAGGAGTCTCCCAGTTGAGTATCTGGGTCCCCTTCTCTCCTGATGGTCTGGATTCTTTTCAGTCCTTCAGTTGTCTCCGCCTGATCTTCAGAGCATAGGAGGGTTTGGAAGATGGCTTCACTGTATGCATACCAAGCCGATCTCTTAACAGTTGGCAAAACAATATCCAACACCTCCTTCCTCTGATACTTAAGGTAATGAAGTTGCTAAAGAATGTACCTAGGCCCCTCGGTCCAAGAGTGCTTAATCTTAATGTTAAACTAGCATGGATAATATACCCCAATGATGAACTCAGCAATCAGTCGTATATTCTTAAAGGCTTTTCGTTTGAGCTCATGCTTTGACACCCACAGCCGAAGAAATCTGTTAGCTGTGGTCGGCCAGTGACTGTGGTTTACTGGTCCTATTTCCAATAGAGAAAGCCCTGTAGGAAGCATTCCATCTCTGATTGCCGTTACAATTCTAGAGCCGTAGTGTTGATCAGTGGAAAGATCTTGCATCCCTTCCTGAGGTATCTTTGTAAGGGAAGGACCTAAAGATATTTGAGTGAAATTTGGGTTGATATTCAAGTCTGTAACAGAGTCAAGGAGCTTTCATATTTGTCCGGAATATCTGTTGTCACATAGTGTTGGGCCATCCAGGTTGATAATTAGATGACGGAGAGAGAGTTCCCCAGTGGGAAGGTTACAGACCAACCAAACAAGCTTTCTGCCCAAATGGAGCTCCATTTTTCGCATTACTCCAGCATTTACACCTGTGTTTACATTCGTGGAGTCTCTTCCATTGGCCATTAAGCTTTTATCCAAACCCCTTTCCCTCAGCCATCCAAACATAGCCTTAGTGATCTTCTCTGCATGTGATTCTTCTTTTGTAGCCTTTTCTGGGAGGAAGTGGAAGAGGTAATTGCTCCCAGGCTCACTGATGACAGTGTAATGCTCCTCTTTTGTTTTTGTTGGAGACAATTTTTCACTTCCCTCTGCCTCCATCATAAAATTTGTCTTATCAATTCGTCCATCAAAGAGAACACAAGAAATTCCCCCATCCTTACTTAAGTTTTCCTCAAACATATGTTCAATAACTGTCATTAGATTTTCCTGTGCTCTCTTAACTTTATTCTTATCAATTACTTTACTTGTATCTTCCTCAGTAATGAATCCAGCATCTATTAAAGCTGCTGTTGCTATAGCTGCAGTTGGTCTCAATCCGACACCATACCTTATACTAGCAAGAGCAATATTTGGAATTTCATCATAATTCTTTCTATTCCTGGTGGAAGATTCCGGCTTTTGGACAACTTCAAAAGTTACTTCCTCACCCAAACTGTTGTAACCATCAGAATTTACTGCCAAAAAATGCTCGATTTCTTTTCTTGCTGCTTTTCCTGCTAAACAGCGCTTTCCTCCTTAGTTTTTCTCTTTCTTTCTGCTATCTTTTTTTTTTCTTTCCTTTTTGAAGATTTTAATTGAATATTATACTCTGGAATATCAGGAGTTCTAATTTGAAAGGTACCTTTTATAGCAATGCCTCTGGGCATTCCTATAATAAAAACCTCCTGGAAAACTTAAATATGTATATACATACCTTATTATGTAAAATTCATTATGCATTTCTTTAACTTGTCAATTTAATCATTTAATTATTTTACTTTAACTTTATTAATTTAATCATATAATTATTTTACTTTAACTTAATTTAATAATTTTACTTAACTTTTTCTATTTATTCTTCCAAATTAAATTACTTCAACTTTTGTAAATCAAATAATTATGTTAAACTTAATAATTAATTCAGTCATTTATTTTCTTGCTAATTCACTTAACGCATACTGTTCCAAACAACATCTCTTACATTTCACACACAAACGAACAAACACACGTTCCCAGCTCGACCAAATAAGCACGCGAATAGCTCGACCAAATAAGCACGCGAATTTTCCCACTTCACTCGCCGATCTCGTCGTCTAAAGGTCTGTAACCATTCTTTTTACAATTATTCATTTATCTCCAAATAAATCATACTGAGTTAATTCCACTCTCACATTCTGTGCAAACGACAATATGAGAGTAAGTCCTAATTATAATTGCTTCTCATTGCAGTCCCCAATTGACAGTTCATTATAGATACATTAAAATACTCTAAATTATGCCCCTCTATTACTTACAACTCAATATTATTTACTATATCAAAGATACTCTATATTACTATATTATTATTTACTCTATCATTCACTCTATATTGTTTCACCATATTATTCACCATATTTACTTAACCTACTTATCTCTGTACATTCGTTGAATTTTATAAATATATTTATTTGTGTAATTGTCTTTCTCTTTCTTAAAGCAAAGTCTTTATTCCAAAATTTACTTCGTTGTCACGTTTGGCCTAAAGCTATCGATCTAACGAAATTTATAGTTATTGTTTTCGAAACGCTATCTAGGGTGATTTATTAACCGAAGATAAATCACATTGATAACCATACTCTATACTTTACTTCCAACCTTCTCCTTTTGTCCTTTAATAAAGGCAAGTTCGCTAGTAGGTATTTTTTTCTTTTTACTACAACAACAGTTAATGTGAGCTTCAGTCTCACAACCATTACAACCTACTTCCCCACAACTGGAAATTGGACATTTGCATGTCAAATAACTTATCTAGTTTTGCAATGAACCTCTCCTTTACTTCAATTTTTCCTATACCAAAGGAAACTTTTACTGCCTCCTTCCACACCTCCTTAAGCTTTGATATTATTGTGACCTTTTGATTTACAAAGGTGGTTTGAAGAGAGCATTAGCTTTGGTCCACTGATTAATCAAGCCCTGATACATGTCTTTTACCAGCTGGTCCACTTCATAATTTCGTCGGTCATCTTCACTTTGCTCCCTCAGGTAGATGCCGTACCTCAAAATATCTTTTATTGTTGCTAACTCAGACACCATCAGCTCTTTCCCAGTCCCAACAAAATTAGTCAGATGAGAATTTGATTTGGACCTTGTCTTGATTTTCGCCATTGTCGCACTAATCACAGGTATACCTGCAAATGAAAAGATGGCACTTAGATTAAGAAATCATCTCTACCAAATAATTATATGTTATTCTAAAATGATCCACAACCTTTACTAGCATTCATGTAAAACTTAAATGCTCTATAAACAGTTACCAATTACAATAGTTACCAGAACTGGCAACACTACTGGAATATTACCTTCCACTGAGTAATGAGTACTGGCTACTTGCAATTTTTGAGTTAGACCAGACTAAATTAAGGGTCATTTTTAACAGGTTTCCTACTTCTCATGTCTCTCTAATACATTTTTACTTTTTTTTAGACAAATATCTTTTAGACTACATCAATGTATTGATGATATAAAACGGTAAATTTGATCTTTTATGGGTAACTAAAATAATAATAAAATATAGTAAATGACCCTGAACTAACAATATTTCAACTTCAAATCGATGTAGGTTAGATCAATCAGAATTTAACTTTTCAGCCAAAAGTATGTTCTTTTCACCAATATTCATCATTTGAATACCCTTCATCACCAGTTTCATAAAATTCTAGAGTATGACCCGCCATACTCTTACAGCCTCCGACAAGGAGTAGAAAAAGGCTATGGCAGTCAAGATACTGGAGAATATTCAGGAGACCTCAACTTTCCTTAACCTCCTTTGGACCTCAGATGAAGCTCACTTCCATCTTGAAGGAAAGGTAAACTAGAAGACAAGTGTCTTCTGGGGGACTTCCAGACCAAATGAGGTAGCCACCAAGCCCCTACGTTCCCACAAGTGAACGGTATGGACTGAAATCTTAGCCAGAGGCATCATCGGACAATTCTTCTTTGAGGAATCTGGCGCGACCGTGACAGTCACTGAGGAGTGGTATGTTGAGGTCCTCAAAACCTTCAAGAGGGAGCTGCAGACCCTGTTCCCCTTGCTTATAGGGAAGTTCTGGTTCCAGCAAAATGGAGCAATTTCTCACACCTCAAACCTGTCCAGAGATTGGATGAAAGAGAACTTTAGTGGCTGTGTGATCAGTCTCAAGACTGATTTTGAGTGGGTACCTCACAACCCAGACCTTAGCCCTCCAGATTTCTTTCTCTGCGACTACTTTAAAGTTAGAGTGTACGCAGGGAGACCCAGGACCATCACGGAACTCAAACAAGCCATCAGGGAGGAGATCAGAGCCATTAGTCGGTCGGTTTCTAAGGACGTCATGGACAATTTTGTGCTGGACCTCAAGGAATGCACAGAGCTAAATGGAGGTCATAACGAACACGTGCTCTATAATAAAGAAAAAAAGTCCAAAGAGACATATTTTGATGATGTTTTTAAACACAATACACTAGTTATCACCAAAGTTTCCTTCAATCCTTGCATATATATATATATATATATATATATATATATATATATATATATATATATATATATATATATGCGGTTAAAAAGGCTAACTAAGTTCTTCATCAAGCCCTCGGAAGGAACTCTTCTGGCTTATAATAGATATCCTCTCGTGACTGTGAGAATGCGAGAAGAGCTCCTTACGAAAGCTTGATGAAGAGCTTAGTTAGCTACAACATTGACTTTTTAAACGCCTAAATATGATTTCGCAACTGCAAATAATGATATATATATATATATATATATATATATATAATGGAATGGAAGATATCACATTGGCGTGATGTATATCAGTGAAAGATAATGGTAAACCACAATATTTGAATCAAGATTTTATATATAACTATCGGACTAGTTTCGGCAAGATGCCATTTTAACTAGGCAAGGAACACAGTATATATATAAGGTAAGACATATCTTAAACAAAATGAAACCCCATGAAACAATCTGAGAAAAAACTCGAGTGTATCTGGCGCAAACGACAAACTAAACAAAATGAAATGAAACAGGAAACAATCTGGAAAGCTGCTATTCTCCGAGACCCATTGCTTCCGGTGGTTAATAAATACGATTGGTGACTTTATTCGATATATATTTATTAAATTTGCATTGCCCTTCAGATAAATTGAAATTATCAGCTTTGTTAATGACGATGGATTCCGCAATTTTCCTCTCAATATAATTGTTTGATTTAAAAATGATTTTTGCTTGGTTAAAATCAATTCTATGGTCATGCTTTTGCATGGGCGTAAAGAGACTTGAAGAATTCGTACGCATTCTTATATCAGCTAAATGTTCTTTCCTCCTCGTATTAAAGTGGCCTGACCCTCTGATGTATGTTAATTTGCAATTTGCAATTATAGCATGGTATGCTGTATATTCCAGCATCGAGATTGATTGGACACAAGGATTTTTGAATGGTATTAGAATATTTAAATGTAATATTTCCTCTATTTCCGTTCGCATAAGATTTTAGGGGGGCCAAGGCTGGAGCTTATAGGAACTTAATACATTTTGTTAAAAAATCGTCCCTTCGCGGTTTGGAGATGGCATAGAAGTTTTTTCGTGCTTTCGAATGACATCTATTTATGAGGTGAATTGGGTATTTTAGTTCATTGAAATTGCAGTTTCAAGCCCTCCGTAGCGATAAGTTTTCCCGCGCCCGGAAGGAGTGCGCAACTCCCCCCCCCCTTTGGGAGAAAACTAAAGCCCTCGAGCGTGAGTCCACCCGAGGTAACAAACGGGTCTCGTATCCCGTGAAGAAGGACTTATTGAGAGGTTTGAGACCTAATTGGACCTTAAGTCACGAGAACGGAAATTCAAGCCTGACGCGAAGGTGCTGGTGCTACTTCCCACGGGAAGCAAAAAACTCATTAGCCAGTGAAAGGGACCCTACCCTGTCCTCGAAGCTAGAGGACCCGTGGATTACCTCATCCATACTCCGGTGGGAGCGAAGGTTTTCCACGTGAATTGTATATATATATTATATTATCAATGTTCCTAATTATGATTTTTTTTTTGGTCCACTAAATTGTTTAGTCTTTAGTCCCATATTTATGCCTCCATTTAATTGTTTTATTTGGGGGATGGGGGGGGGGTTCCACTGAAATGTCGCCAATGTTCTCCTGTGATTTTTCTGTTGTTTAAAATTGTATTAGTTAAATTATCTAGAATCGACCTGTTTTAGGCTTATGTCCGTAAATTCCCCGCTGAGCTCAGATTTATGTTTTTTTTTTTTGTGTGTGTGTCCACCTGTCGTAGCAGATCAGAATTTCCTTAGACCTTTGATAATTCTAGTTTGTCGGGTTGGGATGATCCTTTCCTACGCAACTGCTCTGTAAAGCATCATCTTTCGGTTGGGAGATGTGTGAGGGAACCCCACGTGGACTCTCTTGAGCAGAACGGAACTTCCATGCGCTGCCGAAGGCCCGGTTAGGCCTAAATTGGTAAGCCTAACCCCCCCTCTCCCTTCCACAAGCGGTAGCCTCGAACCGTGTCCACCACGATTCACTTTTATACGGGCAGAATAGCTCTGCAAGAAGATTCGAGGCCATTCGAGAGTAGAGCTGTTTCCCGCTAACCCCCAACTCCGGGGAGAGCCTCGGACATAAATAGCGCTCAACTCCCCTGAAGATACACAGAGTTGAAAAGACTCGCCCAGACCCCAGAAGATTCCCCATGGTTCCAAGTCAAGTGCTAGCAACAAAGCAAAGTGGCAGCTGGACTATTTTGTGTATTTGGAATTAGCCCCAGCCAGGAGGTAATTCCAATGAACGATCGCCCCCGAGTGATCTTCCCGACTTCTCTCATCAACTCCTGTGGAAGCCCTCCTCATTTTGGGTAGCCGAAATACTCTCCCCTGGACCGGAAGTTACCCCCTCCCCCTTGTTTTGGAAAACCGTCATCACTCCAACCTCCCGCTCAGAAGTTCCGAACTGCCTCACCTCACGTGCACAAGACATCCGTAAGCCAAACCCCTCTTCCCCCTTCAGTAAACCAATTGAGTTAATTCCCCCCCCCCCCCCATTTGAATAGTCTCCTCCTGTAATACCTTAAGTTCTAACTTCATAGTCTGATTTATAACTACAATTCCCCCCTTCGTTTACTGATGTGATTTTGTCCGTTAATTCTCTGGTGTAATTTTACCCATCAATTTTCTCGTTATTTTTGTGTAAATAAAATTATATTTTCGTACATGCCTCTTTAAATAACCTTGAGCTTTGCCATTGTCCATAATTTACCTGCCCTCGTTGCACTCTCTCACGCTACTCAGCCCGTCTAAATTAGTGGTGTTCCGTCCCTTCGTCGGTTCGCTTGTAAATTATCGGTCCTTTCCCCATAGATATAATATGGTATTGATGTAATATAATGTCATATCACGACAATACCTAACCTACTTATCCCATTGTACATTCGTTGATTTTATGAATATATTTATATTTGTGTAATTGTTTTTCTTAAATCCCAAGTCATTATTCCAAAAAATTATTTCGCTGTCGCCTTAGGCCTAAAACTAACGGCAGATATCTTCAATCAAACAAAATTTATGGTGTTTGTTTTCGAAACGCTATCTAGGCTGATTTATTAACAGAAGATAAATCACATAGATAACCATACACTATAAAATTGGTGCCCAAAGTTTAGTAATCTCCCGTCAATCAATAAATAAGTATAAACGATAAAATCATTTTTGACTCCCCGCGTCAATTTCGTCCCAAAACCTCGCTCGAGCATTTTTTTTAGTCACGTGTTCATTTTTTTTATATCGTGTGTAATCTTTAACATCATCCTTCCAATTATCATAATTCACGCCATTTGAATTTAATATTATCCCCTATATTCATCGAGTGGACAATTTCGTTTATTTCTCAATTATTTTTCATTTCTTTATATTCCTGTGCTAGTGACCAATTTACGCACCCCATCCCCACACACACTCGTGCACACAGCCACAGCTACTTCTCACGTAAACATCTTCATTCAACTAGCACAAATATATATAAAACAGTGTCTATGGTGGCCTAGACACACCACCTAAGGACATCAGTTAGCGCCCACCTCATCATGACCAACCGTCTGCGCATAGACAACCACATGCGTACCTCTCTCTTCCCGTGTATGATCCTGCAAACCCAATTGCATGGTTGGAAGTCTCATCCCTCCTCCTTAAACCACAAAACATCACTGAGGAGGAGAAAGTATCAGCAATCATCCAGCGGTTACCCATAAGTACCTTTATTCAGTTCAGGGAAATGTTAATTAACGGTGAACAACCTGATGTTTTAGACCGCCTGAATGAGGCTTTTCTCAATACATATGGTAGGTCCCAAATTGATGACCTGAGCGAGCTCCTGAATACTCAGGAAATGGGAGATAAGAGTCCTACTTCCTTTTTATCTCATTTAAAGGACCTTATCAGGGTAAAGGGTGCTCACATTGAACTTTTTAGCCCTCTCCTCACCGAAATTTTCATGAGAAGAGTCCCCGAGGGAATTAGGCCATTAATACTAAGCTCGAACCCCACGAGCATTGATGAGGTTGCTGCAGCCGCAGATAAAGTGTATAAAAGTCCTTATGTGAATTGGGGCAACGGCCAAACTCACGGCCCATTTAACAATGCTTCAATTTCGCAGGTTCGAGGCACGTTGAGCTCCTCTGACGAACGGGCCGAGCGTTCAAGGGTTCCTTCCACCTTCCCTATCGAGAGACCTTTGAGGCTTCAATACGGAGGATGGAAGCCGACATCCAGCGGTTAAAGCTGCAGCGTGAACCACAGAGCGAGCACGGACACGGGTTTGGGGATCGAAGGCGCAGGTCCCGCTCTGGTTCACGAAAGAGAAACCAACGAGGGCATCCCGATGCAAGAGATGAGAGACAGCAAAATTTCCAACCTCATTCTTCCAACTTTTCTCACCATCTTCCACACCATCAGGGCCTATGCTGGTATCGTCAAAGGTACGGGCACAACGCTGTACGCTGTACACAGCCTTGTAGCCACAGTTATGCTTCTTTACATACTGCGCCAAGTAGTCTCCCGAAGCATAACTTTTCCCTTTCCTCTCATCCAACTCAATGGTACTGGTACCACAACAAATATGGTGCACAAGCTCTAAAATGCTTGCAACCTTGCACATATTTGGACCCAGTATCTTCAAATCTTAACTCTCCAGTTTTCTAACTTCACCCAGCTCAACCACTTTCTCCAAATCCTCAAATTTCAATTTCCCAACCTTCAAATTCTGGCATTCCTCTCACTCCAGTCTCTCAATCACAAACTTTGAACTAGATAGGCATTGGACAAAAGGGGTCTACATCCCCTGCCTACACCTCATTTCCTCAAGTAGCTCGTCCATTTCGTATTTTTGACCCACTTTCTGAATTTTCATTCCTGGTGGACACTGGTGCTGAATGCAGTGTCATACCAATTTCTAAGGCGAACAAAGCTTCTGCCCCTTCAGATTTAGTTCTGAAGACAGCTAATTTCCCCAATATTAGGACCTATGGAAGGCGTAACCTTCAAGTCTCACTCTGTCTCCGTCGGGTTTTTCGATGGACTTTTATTATGGCCGAGGTAGATTGTCCAATATTGGGCCTCGACTTTCTTTCGGCTCACGAACTCCTGGTCGATTCTCGACAACGCAAGCTTGTCGACCACAAAACTCTCCTCACCGTCTCAAGTTCGTACTCACCTTCTCAGAGTTTCCTCCTCTCTATTCGTCTCCCGTCCACCGAGCCCCCGTTTCAGCGCCTTCTTCAGGAGTTTCCTGAGCTCACCCTTCCACCTTCGAAGGGCAGGCCCATTAAACATAGCGTGGTGCATCGGATCGAGACAACAGGAGGTCATGTATTCTCACGGCCACGCCGTCTAGCACCGGATAAACTCTCTGCTATGCGTGATGAATTCCAATTCATGATTGATTCAGTCATTTGTATGCCTTCCTCTTCTCCGTGGGCCTCTCCACTTCTCATTGTGCCCAAATCCACGCCGGGGGAATTCAGAGCAGTTGGGGATTACAGAGCTCTTAATGCTGTAACAATTCCTGATCGTTATTTCTTGCCGTACATAGCCAATTTTACCTCTTCTCTCCATGTCTGTACGATTTTTTCTCGCTTGGATCTGGTTCGTGCTTTCAACTAGATCCCTATTCACCCAGATGATGTCGCAAAGACTAACATCACCACTCCGTTTAGTGCTTTTAAGAATGGTCAAGATGTCATATGAATTGCGTAACTCTGGGCATTCTTTCCAGCGCTTTATGGATCAAGTCCTTAGGGGTCTTCCGTTTGTATTTTGTTACATCGATGACCTCCCAATATCATCTTCCTCGCTGGAGGAACACCTTTCTCACCTTCGCCAAGTTTTTTCTTGTCTTCAGGAGTACAGTATCGTACTAAACACCTCCAAGTACCTCTTTGGTGTCCCACAACTCTCATTTTTGGGGCACCATGTCTCGAGTGCAGGGATTAGCCCACTTGAAGATAAAGTTAGCGCGATGCGAAACTTTTCTCGTCCTACATCACGCAAACAACTCAGGAGTTTCTGTGGCATGGCCAATTTCTACCGCAGATTCATCCCAAAATGTGCCCAGGTCATGCAACCTCTCAACTCTATGCTCACCAAGACCAAAAAGAACTCTCCTCTTGAATTGTCCGCTGAGGCGTGCGATTCATTCTCTCGCACCAAAGAGGCTATTGCCCGCGCTGTGGAATTGGCTCATCCTTCTCCAGGAGCCCCCGTTCAGCCTCGCTTCAGATGCATCCTCAACCCACGTAGGTGCAACCTTGCATCAGAAAATTGGTGACCAATGGCAACCTCTTGCTTTCTTCTCTCGCGCTCTTACAAACTCTCAAAAGAGATATTCAACGTTCTCTCGAGAACTCCTCGGAATATATCTCGCTGTCCGCCATTTCCGCCATCATTTGAAAAGGAGTGAATTTACCATTTTTACTGACCATTAGCCCTTGGTCGGTGCATGTTCGTCTCGTAGTACTTCGTCAGTAGACACTGCAGTTGACGCTCGTCATCTTGACTTCATCCTGCAGATGACGAACGATATTCGCTACGTTCTTGGTTCTTCAAACATCGTACCGGACGCACTCTCTCGCATTTCATCGATTTCGGGCACGCAACTCTCCTACACTGCGCCCATCGATCATGCAACAATAGGGTTTGCCCAGGAACAAGATGAAGACACGCAAACACCGCGTCACTCTTCTCATCTCGTCGTTCGCGAGATCGACTTGTCGGACAGTCCTTCCAGGCACATCCCGGTTGCTTGGTTGACTATTCAATTCCTGACTGTCCTCGTCCTCTCATTCCTCTCGCTTACCGTCGGAACATCTTCGACCAAATTCATGGCCTCTCTCATCCTGGCTTCAATGCCACTCGTTTCGCCAGGTATGAATGCCGACGTGGCCAAATGGACTCGCTCATGCCTGTCATGCCAGCGTGCTGAAGTCCACTGCCACACAAAAGCTCCTCTGGTCCCTTTTTCTCTTCCTTCATCACGTTTTGACGCCGTTCACATCGATCTAGTAGGTCCTCTTCCTTACTCCCGTGGTTGCAATTGTCTTCTCAACATGATCGATCGTTTTACTCGCTGTCCAGAGGCGGTTCCTATCTCGGACATCAGATCTTACACTGTCACTCGAGCTTTCGTCTTAGCATGGGTTGCTCGTTTTGGTGTTCCCTCAACGACCATGACTCACCGTGGCAGCCAGTTTGAATCCCACCAATGGGAGGCAATCGTGTCAGTCCTTGGCTCCTTTTGCCTTCGTACTACAAGCTATCATCCGTAGAGTAACTCTAAGGTAGAACGTCTGCATCGGACCATCAAAGCAAGCTTACGCTCCACCGATCCAAACATAACTTGGGTGGACAAGCTACCTTGATTCTCCTTGGCATTCGCTCCTCCTTGAAAGAGAAATTGGCTTGCTCTACAGCGGAATTAGTTTATGGTACTCAACTTCGTCTACCCGGTCAATTCTTTTCTTTCTCTGAGCGTCCTCTACCTTCTCACCTAGATCCTTCTTCATACGTACATAACCTTGTACGGGTGATGGCTAAAATTAAGCCAACTGCCCCTAGAGTGCCTGGTAATTATAAAACCTTCGTACCGTAGGAGATGACAACATGCTTCCATGTTTTTCGTCCGTCGTGACTCAGCTCGCACTTCGTTACAACCAGTCTATGACGGACCCTTTATTGTTATCTCCAGGAAGCCGAAATTCTTCGTCCTAAAGCTTGGCACCAGGCAAGATACTGTCTCTATGGACCGCCTAAAACCCGCTTATACCGAAAATGTTCATCTAGAACCCCAATCACCTCATTCTCCTCCTACTATACCTCTTTATGGTACAGTAATCCCCCCAAACAACCTAAACCCCACCTTTTTAACTACTGCCTCTCCAACTCCACCTTCCGTTTTGCTGCCTCCTCCTCCTTTGTTGCAGGAACCCTCGTCAGCAGAAGTGGATAGTCAGGAGCAAATCTCTCCCCCACTGGTCACTCCGTCAGCAAACAACGGGACTCAAGACTCCCACATCCCGCTTGACGCCATCTCGGAAGGAACCAGCATGCGGATCACCTTCGCTCCGTCAACCTTCTCTCGTGCCAATGCCTCGTTCTTAGGGGGAGGGGATGTTATAGCAATGCCTCTGGGCATTCCTATAATAAAAACCTCCTGGGAAACTTATATATATATATATATATATATATATATATATATATATATATATATATATATATATATATATATATATATATATTATGTATAAAATTCATTCAATTATTTTACTTTAACTTTGTCAATTTAATCTTTCAATTAATTTACTTCAACTTTTGTAAATTAAATCATTTTATGTTAAACTTAATAATTAATTATTTCATTTATTTTCTTGTCAATTCAATTAACGTAAACTGTTCCAAACAACATCTCTTAAATTTCACACACAAACAAACAAACACACGTTCCCAGCTCGATCAAAATAGCACGCTCTTCCACCCACTCGACTCGCAGATTTCTTCGTATAAAGGTCGGTAATCATACCTTCTACAATTATTCATTTACCTCCAAACAAATCATACCTAGTTAATTCCATTTTCCCTCTCAATTCTTTGCAAACGACCATACGAGAGTAGATCCTAATTATATTTACTTTTCATTGTAGTCCCCAATTCAGTCCATCATAGATACTCTACATAGATACTCTATATTATAGTCTACATTACTACACAATATTATATATTATTCACCTTATTGTTTCACCATATTATTCACCATATAAATTTCAAATACTTCAATTCTCTTCGCATCTTTTTACTGTAAATCATATGTTAAAATATCTTACATTGTATACCTAACCTACTTATCTCATTGTACATTCGTTGATTTTATGAATATATTTATATTTGTCTAATTGTATTTCTTAAAGCCCAAGTCATTATTCCCAAAATTTATTTCGCTGTCACCTTAGGCCTAAAACTAACGGCAGACATCTTCACTCAAACAAAATTTATGGTTATGGTTTTCGAAACGCTATCTAGGCTGATTAATTAACAGAAGATAAATCACATAGATAACCATACACTATAAAAGCGAAAACGTGAGAGAGGATAACTAATTCAGCCGGGAAGGTTTCAAAAGTATGAGGTATAAATTTAACAAGATTTATTGAAAAAATAATAGAATGTGGCTTAATTATTGAATTCTATAATACAGTTATTTAATTGGATATTATGGCCAATGAGTATAATATATATATATATATATATATATATATATATATATATATATATATATATATATATATATATATATATTAAATATAGAAAAATGGCCGATGATTATAATGTTAAGAGGAATAAGCTATATAAGGTGGATATTATTGTGAATAAGATATAAAATATGGTTTAAATATAATATAGTCACGAACTAAGCTAAGCCACAACCTAATATATATATATATATATATATATATATATATATATATATATATATATATATATATATATATATATATATATATGGGGGGAGAGATTATATAAAATATAGTATAGTACAGCTATGACGTTTTTGAAGTTATGAAATCAGGGAAACTTGATGAAATAAAGGTGTACGTTAAAATGCGCTCGGGACTCGGGAAACGGGAAAGTCTATTGGGTTGTACAAAGGTTTTGATTGATTAGTGGTTAGGAGGAGTCGTACTTTGATTTTAAGGTACCGTATTGGTATCTAAGGTTGTACAAAAATGGATTTTGGGGCGAGATACATAATTTTCTCATACGGGAAATTGCCAACTACCTCTTTACGAACCTTGTTTGGAGCTTGCAAAGATGTCAGCTGCTACAATACTCCCCCCCCCCAAGAGCTGGAGTACTAAAAAATATTACGTTAATCCATATATCTCCGAAGCCTCCTGACAATGCGACCGAACCGTGTGATGACGCCGGTGGGCTGGCTACGTTTGCTGGGAATGGCACAAAATGCGGGCGAGGCACTGTCACTAGCAAGAGTGGAGAGATTGATACTGATCCGTTTGGGTGACTTCTTCGAGCTGGCGTCTGGTGATAGCATGACGCTCTGTGCCTTGCTTGCTGGTTGCGGGGTGACCAGAAGTGGAGGGATGGTCTCCTGACTGGACAGCTCTGACGAGGAGGTTTCCTGCAACAAAAGAGGAGGCGGCAGCAATCGGGAAGGAGATGGAGATATGGGCGAGGTAGAGGAGATAGGGCTTGATGTTAGATGATGATGAGGCAGGGGGAATCACTGGACCATTATTAGAGATAGTAGAAGAGGAAAATGAGGACTGCTCAGAATAAACAGCATCAATAAAGACAGGTTTCAAGCGATCCAGATAAACAGTATCCTGTTTGGCGCCAAACTGCAGTACATAAAATTTCGGCTTCCTAGAGATGACAAGAAAGAGTCGGTCATAAACGGGTTGTAATGAGGAGCGAGTAGAATGGCGACGGACAAAGACAAAGGAACAAGTTGACATCTCTTTCGGTGCGAAAGGTCTGTGATTAGCAGGCACTCTAGGGGTGGTAGGCTTAAATTCAGTTATTGCCCGTACAAAATCGTGTACATAAGAAGCAGGATTGAGGTGAGGAGTTAGAGTTCGGTCAGAAAAAGAAAAGAATTGACCAGTAAGATCAAGTTGAGTACCGTAAACTAGTTCCGCTGCATAGCAGGCCAAATCCTCTTTCAAGGACGAACGAATGCCCAAAAGAATCAAAGGTAGCTTGTCACCCAAGTGATATTGGGATCGGTGGAGCGTAAGCTTGCTTTGATCGTCCGATGCAAACGTTCGATGGCTGAGTTGCTTTATGGGTGGTAGCTTGTGTTACGAAGGCGAAAGGAACCAAGCACTCCCATGAGCGCATCCCATTGTGGGATTTAAATTGGCTGCCACGATCAGTCATGATCGTTGAGGGAACACCAAACCTAGCAACACATGATGAGACAAGGCTCGAGTTACAGTGGAAGATCTGATGTCCGAAATAGGAACTGCCTCTGGCCAACGAGTAAAACGATCGATCATGGTGAGAAGATAATTGCAACCACGAAAATAAGGAATAGGACCTACTAGATCGACATGAACGGCGTCAAAACGCGACAAAGGAAGAGGAAAAAGACCAGAGGAGCTTTTGTGTGGCGATGGACTTTGGCGCGCTGGCATGTCAGGCATGAGCGAGTTCATTTTGCCACGTCGGCATTTATACCTGGCCAAACGAAGCGTTGGGCAACGAGCTTGCATGTGGCATTGACACCAGGCTGAGAAAGACCGTGAAATTGGTCAAAAATGTGCCGACGGTAAGCGAGGGAAATGAGGACGAAGACAGTCAGGTAATGAGTAGTCAACTAGGATGCGACCGGAAGGACTGTCCAGCAAATCTATCTCACGAACGACGAGTTGAGAAGAGTGAAGCAGCGTTTGCGTGTCTTCATCTTTTTCTTGAGCAAGCGCTATTGCCGCATGATCGATGGGCGCAATGTGGGATAGTTCGTGCCCGAAATCGCTGAAATGAGAGATAGCGTGTCTGGTACGACGTTTGAAGAACCAGGAACATAGCGAATATCGTTCGTCAACTGCAGAAGGATGAAGTTAAGATGACAAGTGTCAACTGCAGTGTGTACTGACGAAGTACTACGAGAAGAACAAGTATGTTAAAAGTATGTTAAAAATGGTAAAGTTACATCTTCCAAGTATTGTCGGAAGTGACGGGTTGCAAGGTATATTCCGAGGAGCTCTCGAGAGAACGTACTATACCTCTTTTGAGAGTCTGAAATAGAGCGAGAGAAGAAAACAAGAGATTGCCATTGGTCACCAACTTTCTGCTGCGATGTTGCACCTACCTGGGTTGAGGGTGCGTCGAAGGCAACGCTAATTAGGGTTCCTGGAGAAGGATGAGCCAATTCCGCTGCTCACGCAATAGCCTCTTTGGCTCAAGAGAACGAATCGCACGCTTCAGCAGACCATTCAAGGGGAGAGTTCTTTTTGGTCTTGCTGAACAGAGTTGATAGGTTGCATGACCTTGGCACAATTAGATATGAATTTGTGGTAGAAATTAACCATGCCAAAGAAACGCCTAAGTTGCTTGCGTGATGTGGGCAGAGAAAAGTTGGTCATCACGGTAACTTTATCTTAGACAGCTAATCCCTGTATTCGAGAAATGGTGACCCAAGGAGAGTTGGGGGACACCAAAAAGACACTTGGAAGTGTTGAGTACGATACCGTACTCTTCAAGTCGAGCAAAAACCTGTACTCACCGGGAGTAGATTTGGGTACAATATGAAACGGATATGCCCCAAGGAGAAGTAGAGGGGCTAGCTATGCCAGCTTCCACCATGAAGGTGAACTCCTGCTTCATTTAGGCGAGTTTATCTGGGGCTAATTGACGGGGGCAGAAAAATACAGGTCCTCCATTCGTCTCTATCCGGTGAACCACATTGTGTTTAATAGGCCTGTATTTAGAGGATGGCAGCAGGCGATCAAACTGTAGATTGGCTGAAGGAAACTGGATAGAGAGAAGAGAACTCTGCGACGGGAAAAATGAACCCGAAGCTGTGAGCATTGTAGTGCGATCAATAAGCTTGCGGTTACGAGAGTCGACCATAGGTCTTAGGCAGAGAGAAAATATTGGCCTAGAATAGGAACGTTGACGTCGGCAACAATAAAGGTCCATTGAAAAACTCTACGGAGGCCGAGAGCCAACTAAGGGTGCGCCTTCCATAAGTCCTTATCTCAGAGGAATTAGCGGCTTTAAGGATAAGATCAGACGAGGAACACTCTTTATTGTCCATTCCATAGACGCTGGGATAACACTACATTGAGCACCAGTGTCAACTAAATATGAGAAACCAGAAAGTGGGCCATAAATGCAAAATGGTGGATTGACCTGAGATGAAGGAACGGCAGAGGTGATAAACCCATTGATCACTTGCCTTCTCAGTTTAAATTAGTCGAAGAATTTGAATTAGAATGAGAAGAGTGAGTTGGAGCATTAGTTTGAGGAGAGTGAATAGATTGTTGAGCTGAAAATGGTGGAATAGCGTTAGATTGAGGAGCTACTGGTTGTAAATATGTGCAGGGCTGTATACATTTTACGGCTTGTGCACCATATTTGTTGTGGTACCAGCAACAATTATTTGGTTGGGTGAAAGTAACATTATTATTAGAAGGACGAATTTGTGAAGAGTGAGCATTTGATTGAGAATGAGAATAGGATGATAGGTAGTATTGACAAGACTGTGTACAGTGTACAGTTTCGCTACCACATTTCTCATGGTACCAGCATAGACTCCTAGCTTGAGAGTGAGAGAATTTAGGAGTAGAGGGATAGGCGGAAGAATGAGTAGGGGAATACTGTGCCTCATCTCTTGTGCTGGAATATCCTCGTTGATTTCGTCTTTGAGAGGACGAACGGCGCCTGTTGCTCCGTCCACCCTTGTGACCGTGCAGTCCCTCAGTTCCAAATTGGAGTTTTAGTTTTTGCAGCTCTCCTTCTATCCTCTCCAAAGCGGCAGCCAAGTCCGGTGATGAGTGTGAAAAGGAGGCGTTACACGCGTCCGGCCATTACTCGGGGAGCTAAAAAAATTTCAGAGAAGAAAAGGGCATACAAAAAATTACAGGTACAAAATAATATTCAAAATTTAAGTGATTATAGAATGGCTAGGAATGAGTTAAATAAGATTATAAAGAAGAACAAAAGGGTGTCAGAAATTAAATTAGCTCAGGATAGCAACAAAGATCCTAGAAAGTTCTTTAGTTACTATAAAATTAATAACAAGTCTGGCAGAGTTAAAATAG